>JAHUUD020000040.1:0-627500 GCA_020010945.3 Muscidifurax raptorellus
TCTCTCTCTCTCTCTCTCTCAACAGAGCCAGGGAGACCGTATAAAGTTAAGGTGTTCTGGAGACGTTAGGAGGCCAACAGAGCAATCCGGCGGGATTCTGGCAGACTTTCCATCTTGGCTGTTGGCATCCCTGCTCCTTGGTGGTGACGTCAAGGCTAGCGTGTAACTTGAACATCATACGTCTACACCGCAATGCCACCAGCGGTTTGCTTAGTCTGCAAGGACGGCTCTAAGCCACCAACTAGTACGTGCCCATCCTGCCGTCTTCCGTGCCACACACACTGTTCGAGCAAGAACGCGGTGTGCAATAATTGTCGGAAGATAGAGACGCCTCCGTCAGACACCTCTACTCCGGCCGTGTTGACGCCTGAAACCAAGTCATTTCAGCAGAAGGGTAAATCAGCAAGGAGGAAGCTTTCCTCGCCCTCTGGAAAATCTCAGGTGAGCGTTCGCTTCGGGCCAGTGCTCCGAATCAAGTCAGCAACACCTCGCGTCCCTCTCCACCACCAGACGCGGCCTACGGCGTCGACGCCGTGTGTAAATACGCGGTCAGGTGTTCGGAGCGGCAGTAGTGCGGCGCCCTGCCACCCTCTCCACTCTAACACGGAGAAGAAACAGCGTGAGAACACCTTACAGAGCCGCAATACCTCTGCCGGGCAGATCATCAACATCCAGGCGCCTGCCTCGCTGGTACAGCGAGAGAGTAGTCACCAGAGCCTGAACACTTCAGTGGAGCGAGTCAGCGACTCACAGGCGCCAGCTTCGCTGATTTTGGCGTCTGCTGACGCCAAAATCAGCGATAAAACCGTGAACATACAGAAGACTCGAACAAAAGATGCACCATTGGGTGACAATAGCCTTCTGGGTGTTTCTAATGTTTTAATTCCTGTGAGCACGATGGAGCTTTTCTTTCAACGTTTTGACATGCTCCAGGATCAACTTGATGGGCTGAGGGCTCTTGTGAGCGGGGGCTTGGTGCCACGTGGCGTCTCCTCTGCCCCAGCAGAGGGGGGCGCTACGTCGGTGCGGACGAATTGAATATCCGTATCTCTGCTCTCGAGAGCCAGCTAGCCGATAACATCAGTGCGTCTAATAGATCGCTGAACGCCAACAGGCTGCTCCTGGACTAAAATAGTACTCTTAGGGACGAGTTGTAACTTACGTAACAACTACTCGGAAGTCTCCATCGTGCTCGCCATGACCCTGACATCGACTTCGGACAGCGGTCCGATGATGGCCTCGGGTCCTAGTGTCATCATCGAGCGAGACAAAAGCCCCTCTCCTCGAATGGCAATCACTGGCTGCACCGCGGGGTCGGAGGGGGGCGGTGCTGAAGGGGGTGAGGTCATAATAAATGGTTTAGTACAAGATTTTAAAAATTTAGACGAGAAAATCTCGGATGTTGCTGCCTTCACACTGCTCGGCGCCGTCCTTCCGGCCCTGAAGAAAGGCGACATTGCCAGTACTCGAGTATTGCGCAGGCATAGACCCGACACCTCGTGATGTGCTGCCTTCAACCGAGGCTTGCGAGCCCGGGCTTGGTTAGGGAAGTCATGCGAGCGAAAAGCGCACTCGCTAATAACTACCCGACCACAAACGACATCAAGCCCGGTGTTCTGGACCAGGAGGCTGCTGGCTGCTTGACCGGGCATAAAGTTTTTATAAATGAAATGTTGTCCCAAGAAAAATTTTCGCTGTTTAAAAGCTTGAGGCCCATAGCACAGGGACTGGGCTTCAAATATGTCTGGCACGCGGGTGGTAGGTTCCTGGCTAGGCGAAAGGGGGGTGAGCGTGCGCACGTGTTCGCATCTGCCGCCGACTTGCAGGCCATTCTCACGGCGTGTCAGGCCGGCTTGAATCAACCCCGACGACAGAAGATACGCACGACTGTCACTGAAAAGGACGTACACTATGACACTACTTCATGTAACGTACCTGAGTCTGATCTCTCCAGATCATCCAGCATGGTCCCACGCATGATACCTCATCGCGTCATACATGGATTGACCTCATCATGACCGATGACAATGACGTGATTCTGGAATCTAAGAATGAGTGGCTGCCTAGATTCGGCAGGCATTGTGTCATAGATGTCACGCTAGATATGTACGCTCCTACTTCCGTGAATGACGCCTTCTCCTATCGTAATTAGAAGTGTATAGACTCTTTTAGTCTTGTTGACCTCTTGTCTTGTTGTGACTGGACAGCCATGAATTACATCGAAACCGATCTGGAGGGCGCCTTATGCGTTCTCAACAACAATCTAAAATTAGTAATTGATGAATTGGCACCTCTGAAAACGGTTTGCCCACGTAAAAAATACGCTCCTTGGTTTAGACCAGAGGTGAGGATCCTCGTGGATAAGTGCAACGCTACACTCAGGCGCAATAATCGCACGGGGAGTGCGGAGCTTTTCGACGAGGTTCTTCGACTCACCAATGAGGTCGACATGCGTTCTGCTCAAGAGCGTGAATCCTTCCTTCGCCAAAAACTATCAGACGCTCTTGATGATAACAGAAATATATGGAAGGTATGTCGTCATCTCGGCCTCCTACCTGGGCGTAAGGAGGAGGAGTTTTTTGAGCAGCTGAATGAGCACTTCGCGGGAGTACCGGTGTCACTCCTTGAAAATATAGACAATGCGACGGACACTATCTTATTTGCAAGCGAGGAGGGCTTTACTTTTAGCCCTGTTAGCATGGGTGACGTCGTCCTTGCTATATCACATTTTTCCTCGCAAGCGAGGGGTGTTGATGGTATTCCGTGCGGCGTGGTCGTCAAGGCCCTCCGAAATATTGGGGAGGGCCTTGACGACTTAATTAATTTGAAACTTATGAAACTTGAACCTTGAAACTTATCCTTAATCTATTTAACTGCTCCTTCGCCCAGAGAATCTTTCCGGGAATCTGGAAGCGAGCACAGTTGATCGCTCTAAGAAAGACCAGCGCTCCTTCAAACGTTAAGGACTTTCGACCGATTGCACTGTTTTGCTTCTTCTCAAAGATCCTCGATAAGATTGCGCACACCCAGATCACGAAGTATCTTAATAAAAATCATATTCTTGACCCCTTCCAGTCCGGTTTCAAAAAATATCACAGTACACAGACTGCGCTATTAAAAGTGGCCGACGACGTACGCATGGCCATTGACAAAAAGAAGGTGACGCTTATACTGCTATTTGACTTCAGCAAGGCCTTCGACACCATTTCACCTTCCAAATTACTATCCAAGCTGAGACGGCTGGGGTTCTCTAGGGCGGCTCTCCTGTGGATTAAATCTTATTTACAGGGGCGATCTCAGATGATGATTTGGAATAAAAACGGAACTTCTGAGTGGCTTAAAACCAATCTGCAACCCAATTAAACATCTTTTTTACGCGGATGACCTCCCGATCTATCTACACACCAGCAAAGATAATTTTCTGGACGGTGTGGCTCGACTGGCAGAAGCGGCGCGTCTGGTCTCTGGCTGGGTGGAGAGCTCCGGCCTGCGACTTAACTCCAGCAAAACCAAGTCTATATTTTTCGGATCCATGAAGAACGTTAATGATATTAAATCATAGAATTTGCCTAGGGTTCCGTTGTCGGATGGAGTGATCGCCTCATTCAGTGAGATGGTCGTGAGTCTCGATGTTGTATTGGATAGCAAACTTACTTGGAAACCGCAGGTGGATTGACTACTGTGCTGTGACTGTCCTGGACGCGTCTAACGAACAACGAATACAGATACAGAGACTGAGCAATTCATGTGTGAGATTCATCTTCGGGGTTAGAAGGGATGACTACATCAGTCCTTTCCGGAGGAGTCTAGAATGGCTTCGTACCGATTCCAAAAGACTCTACTTTGAGGCCATTCTATTATACAAAATAATCAGGATCGGTGAACCTTCGTATGTGGCCTCATTTTTTAATAAACACAAGCAAAGACCCTCCAGTAGGGGAGTTCCTCCAAAACTGAGCATCCCTACCGTGAGTACTGAAACCGGGCCTAGGGCTTTCCAGGTCCAGGGTGCTCGGCTCTGCGAAGCCTGCCATCTCTCGCCTCCTTCAAGGGGGCACTACGGCGGAACCTGCTAGCCACTGATTCTTGACGACTCTGAGCCCTCTGGTGCTTGATTCTTATCTTAATCTAGTCTCGATCTAGTCTGACTCAGCCATCAGGCCGTAAAAATCGTCTCAGTATTACGTAATTTTAGATTCCGAACGTGCAATACAGATAGGTCTATGACCAAATCTTAAATGTGCAGCGTAATATTAGAAAAGTTTTATGTGATATTTAAATGTTTTATGTGACTGTATGTGACGATATCTATATATATATATATATTATATTTTATACTTTTGTTAGACTGTATGCGCCATAGGCTATGTAACCTAAATTGTATTATTTTTTGCATTCTGATGAATAAAGATTTCTCTCTCTCTCACTCTCTGTCTGCATCTACCATTTTTGAGGTTAGTTTTGGCGGCCGTCATAATCATTAACGAGTGACCGGTCAGTGCTTTTATCAGCGTGTCTCTCACAAGTTGGCTGCACTGGCAAACTACTTCGCTCGACGAACACATCTTGGCGCATGCGCACCTAGTCTCATCACAGAGCGCGAATATTCAAACGCTAACTGAGCCGCTATCTATTCCACCTACTCCAGAACCACTGCGGCGTACACTGATGTGTGACGGATTGAGTGAACATCAGGGGTCCACTCTCTCCAAGGACTGGTGTATGACGGAGTGCCATCATGCAGGGGATTTCGACTTTGCTACAAGTGCTCAAGTTCGTTGGGGTGAAGTCATCTAAGTTAGAGTTAGTATTTTTGTCTATTTATTCGATATAGTTGTATATGTATGTTTCGGGCTATAATTGTCGGCATATAATTACGATTACTGTTAACTCGCGATTTTATTCAATTTTTCTTTTGAGTATTTGTTTATTGTTTATCGTCGCTTATTGTTTTTTGCTTATAGTTTAGCCAGCGTATTTCTGGAATGTAAAGCTATGAATAAGCGTGTGTGTCCTGCGTGTAGCGAAACCATAAAGCGAGGGTCGAAATCCTACAGGAAATGTAAACTGTGTGGCAGCGTTTACCACTCAGTTTGTTGGAAGGGTCTGTGGTCGTGATCTTTATTTTTCACTATTGAACGTGTTCTAAGGATCAGTCATCCTTGACTACTTCACAGCCCACTTCTCTTGAACAGCAGGGAAGCACCTCTACTGTTGACTCCAATTTCGCTGGTTCCTTATCCCTGACCCCTTCTTCCTCCGGTACTCTCACAACACAGTCTAGCAAACGCTTACTTGACTCGCGCTCACCACCTTCGACAAATTCAATCCAGCCAACCTAGATTGTGTGTGATATTCCATCGCAACCGTCCACCATGAGTAACTCGGAGATGCCTGAATGGTTCGCAGCCTGGTCGGCAGCGAGAATTGAACCATTTATTGCCTCAGTTGAAGGAAAGTTGACTGAGCTGTTGGGGCCAATGACGCAGCTCGAGTCTGCGAGAGAAGAAGACCGCGAGCTAGTAGACGAGGTTCGTGCTGCTCAAAAATCTAGAGACGTCTGTGATCTCTTGACTGACTCGTGTGAGGTACGCATATCCGGAATACCTAAGGAATTTGCCGATAATCACGCAGAAGCCATCCAGAAAGTCTTCAACGCGACAAACAACGGATAGAGCCTGAACTTTATTGAATCAACCAGACCTTGGCGGAGCGCAAGGTCCGACGTCTCAGGAGTGAATAATGGCAACGATGTCACCATCTCTATTGTGGTCAAATTAGTATCTGCGTCAAGTCGTGATGCGGTTGTCTCCCGGTCCAGACTGTAAAAGGGGAAGACAGCAGGTCACCATGCGGCTCATCTGGCCCCAACCTGTCTTCGAGCTACTTCAACGGCCATTACGCGATCCATGGAGCTCAATTATCTGAGACCGATTGTTAGAAACCTTAATGTTCACACACCAGAGCTCAGCTTATCAAAATCAATACTTCGAATGACCTGGTTGCGCTTCCTCCACATGTCGTGCAAGAATGAGATCATGTAGCTCGGCTGACCAATCTGGGCTTTTGCTCTTTGGGGTTTTTCAGGGTCTGTCATAGTAATATAAATCGTATATCTGCAAATTTTAATCTGCTCGAGTGTTTTTTAACATCTTCTACATATGATGCCATTGTCCTCAATGAAACCTTCCTTTCTCAAGGTGTTCCAGACTCTCAGTATGCTTTGGAAGGTTACAATTTTCTACGGCAGGATAGAATTGGTAAGGAGGGTGGGGGTATTGCTATCTACGTTCGTGACTGCTATGCATCCAAGATCTTGGCTAGCATCAGTTCGATAATAAGCCAGAATTTCTTATAGTTGAAGTTAAACAAGGTGCTCTGAAAATACTTATGGTTGTAGTTTATCGCAGACCTCATGCAGCCTACCAAAACAAACTGTTTACTCTATTGTCCGAACTGCAAACGAGCTAAACTGATATCATTATCACAGGAGATTTCAACTTTCCCATGCACCGAGTACATGCAGACTCTGATTACATCTCGAACCTTCTCCATGAACTTAACTTAGTTATAATGCCGTCTGAACCAACTCATCATGTTTTCAGAGAAGATGGTACTCGAAGTAGTACCTGGCTAGATCTTTTCATTGTTCCGTTGACTGAGGTTATTCGCTCATATTATAAGACTGATGTGCTCCTAGCGGCTGGCCATGATCTCATATCTCTAGAATATAGTTTTCCCGCTTTGGCTGTGAATGAAAGGGAAATTGTTATGCGGAAACTCAAACGACTAGATCTTAGCCAATTTCTTGATGATTGTATCAATAGACTTGCGCAGATTTTTCCGGCTGAGCTAAATAATGAACCACACTTGCACCAAACTCATGATTTGTCGTCTGTGGTAACAGCTCTCAACCAGAGCCTTATCGCCACCTTTGACTCTCATGCTCCTTGTTACAAGGTTGTAATGCGGAAAAAGGACAAGCCCTGGATCTTGACCGACATTCGCCTACTTATGGATGCTAAACGAGCAGCTTATCGCAGAGCTTGTGTCACGGGATTACGTGTAGATAGAGCCAATTTTATCGCACTGCGATCTAAGCTGAGCAACGGTATTGACACTACTACTATTCCTCACTCCTGGATTCGAATGCAGACCCAAATGAGACGTGGAAAATTCTTAGAAGGATGAACATATCTTCACCCAAAACACCATCGCCACTTAAGTATTTCACAGCTTACGTGCTAAACCTAGACTACGCAGCGGTGTCTCACACGGTACCACCTTTACAACTTTCTGACGTTACTGACACGGTTAACCGACCTCTGTGTGGCAATTTACCCTGTCCATTTAAGTTTTCTCCGATTACGAGAGCCGACATTGGCCGCGTCTTTACAGCTACTACAAAGAACTGCACTGGTTGTGACGCCATCGCCACAGATATGCTACGGGTGCCTTATCCTGCCGTGCGTCCATACCTCATTCAAGTCTTTAATTCAGACAATAGAGCAAGGAACCTTTCGGGACTACTGGAAGCTGCCTTCGATTACGCCACTTGCCAAGGTGCATCCCCCATCATCTCCATCTGATACACGGCCAGTCGCCATACTACCGGAAATATCGAAACTCTTTGAACGACTGATCCATGACCAGCTCGCTGAGTATCTTAACAGGCACAACCTCCTAGGTTCTCACTAGTCTGGTTTTAGACCTCATCATTCGACGCAAACAGTTTACTGGGCTTTACAAAGGAAGTAAGAAGGGATATAGACAAACACCAGTTAACTCTTTTGATTCTCTTTGACTTCTCCAAAGCGTTTGACACTGTATCCCATCAACTTATCCTCCAAAAACTTCGTGCCTTGAACTGCTCGACCAGAGTAATTAAGTGGTTTGCGAGCTATTTAAAGGGCAGATCACAGATAGTAAAGGATGATGGTGGACCCGTCTCTAATCCTGTTGAAACATTTGCTGACGTTCCGCAAGAGAGCGTATTTGGACCACTACTCTTCTCGAAATTCATCAATGATCTCCCTTAGTCCCTTGGAGCTGCCAGACATGGCGTCTACGCTGATGACACGCGCCTCTATATTCACTACTTGCCTGACGAACTACATGATTATATTAATATACTGGCAGATGAAGCGTCTCATGTGGCAGAATGGGCGCGTGGGAATATGATAATGCTGAACCCCGCTAAGACTAAAATGATGATTCTGGGTAGCCAGCCATACATTGCTAGACTGGATTTTGCTTCTCTTCCACCGATTCAAATAGATGGTGTCAGAGTAGAGTACTCTACTCATGTGAAGGATTTGGGAGTTCAGCTGACTTCTACTCTACACTGGACACTTCACGTTAGCCAAATTGCAAGTCGGGTTAATGGGGCATTATACTCTTTGAGTTTTCACAGGCACGCACTCTCTCGAAACCTTAGACAAAGGCTTGTTGAGTCGCTCATTTTTCCGCACTTTGACTATGCATGCGTGGTGTATAATGACATAACGAACGAGCTAAACCTTAAACTTCATCGCCTTCTAAATCAGTGTGTTCGTTTTGTTCACGGCTTTATTCCCTGGCGGGTTGCAGTGACACCTTATAGACTCTCACTGGGCTGGATGACCGTGGATAATCGTCGTACACTCTTTGTTGCTTCTCTCGCTCATATAGTCATCACATCAGGTCAACCTGCTTATCTAGTTGGTCTGTTTCGGCTAAGTTCCGATGCTACGGCCAGACTGTTGATAGCGCGGCGTCCACCAGCGCCCCTAATCATTCCCTTAGCTCAAACGTGTGCAGCAGAGGGCTCCTTTCACTGCACAGCATCTAGACTTCTCAATTTTTTAAGTGGTCATCAAATTTTGTTTAGTGAATTCTTGATCTTGGTGCGATGAGTGTGAGAGTGGAGAGTGATCTGAACCTTGTCCATAATCTGCTTCCACAAAATAGTGCATCTCATAAAATGTTGGAGGAGCTAATAGCAAACTCTGCTTCTTAGTGCAGTGTCTTTTTTTACTGTGATAATAGAAGTTAATCTTATCTAGTTTGTAATAACTACTAGTCTACAACTAGTCACATTATACTGCTCCAGCAAAGTCCCTGTGCTGATGATGATATATACCTTCGTTATTTACATATGTATTTTTAGTAATAAGGAAGCGGTTTGTTGTAAATCTTGCTCGGACAATTTAAAAAGCATTACTTCAATTTTTTAAACTCTTACGAGTGCCTTAATCATCAACCACCCCACTGTACTGATTATCGACAAGATATGCGCACTTCTTATTGTAACGAAACTATTGTATATTAATATATTGATATTCTTTACTTTGTTATTCCAATTTTCTTTAACTAGTTTTAATATAATTATATTTACTATTGTATTTACCTACAGGGCTGTATAGGGTTATACCCAGTAGCCTATAATAATAAACTTAATCTAATCTAATCTAATCTCTCGGATCTAGTTGCGTAGTCGAGTCTAGCGTTTCCTCTCTTTCCCATCCACGGCTTACCGCAAGTCGAGAAGACATGCTGATGTCTATCCCCATCTTCCGGCTGAGCGAGTATAGCAGTCAATCAGGCAATGATACGCCGCTGTCCCCCGGCGCTGGTCAAGGCAACTCCTTGAGCGCCATCTGCTGCACCCGCTGACAGGCGATGCATACGCATGGCCGCATCTCCTCTCTTCAAACACCACCGTAATAAGTTTATTTACAATATTTTATTACGGCTCAGGCGTTGACAAGAGAGAGGTGCATCCTACTATTGTATTGACGGTTATCCTGTAGCAAACTATAAGAAAAAAATTTTGCCTTGTCAGCGTCAGAGGCTCATATCAGAACGTTCATCCTAGGGAGAAGGTGTGCAATGCTCACTTTTTAGTATATAAATAAACATTTTACAAGAAATGTAATTGAACAGTAATAACCAAACAAAAATATAAATATTGGAATTAAAAAAATAATCAATATTATTGTTAGAATATGAGTAATTTATAATGCTACAAACTGTACACACTATAGATAGTATAGTATAGTATATAAGCAGGCATTCATATATTGCAGGTTTCAAGATTTATTCACTAGATGGGTAGAGGTGAAGCCTTTACGGTTGATAGACAAGGGTACGGAGTTCATCAACAAACATCTGACAGAAACAAATTAAATTCAATAAGGATCAAATGTGGAAGGATAACCCAGGTTTCATTAAAAAATTCAACTCCACATATTGAAAAATGACAGGCAACGTTTCGTCTCTGATGGGGCACCTTTTCAAGCCTTTATTAAAAATAAACAAAAAAATATGTATGAATAAGTAAATTTTTGCAAAATATAGAATTTTATAAGCGTTGCTGTTATGCAAAAATTATGCAGTAGTCTCACCATAATAATTAAATAAATAAAAATATCACATGAGAGACGAAAAGGTCTCTCTCCTCGTAAGTATTATCAGTCAGTGGCAATAGCATAAGTACAAGTATGTACAGAGTCTGCGCGAACGGACAAGCCCGAAGATACTCGAGCTCACTTATTCACATACAACATATATAGTCTCATTCACGCATATATATACGGCCCGTACATGAACACAGATAAATTTGAAAAGGAGAAAAGCTATGCAGTAGAAAAACTTTGTTTTTGTAAATATCTATTTAATTTATTATATTATTTGCTAATAGTGTTGAAATCCTCTTGTTTATTGATGTTATTCTCATTAATATTAATAAATTTACTTTTTGTAAAAAACTTTTTGTATCTTCGGGCTTGTCCGTTCGCGCAGACTCTGTACATACTTGTACTTATGCTATTGCCACTGACTGATAATACTTACGAGGAGAGAGACCTTTTCGTCTCTCATGTGATATTTTTATTTATTTAATTATTATGGTGAGACTACTGCATAATTTTTGTACAACAGCAACGTTTATAAAATTCTATATTTTGCAAAAATTTACTTATTCATACATATTTTTTTTGTTTATTTTTAATAAAGGCTTGAAAAGGTGCCCCATCAGAGACGAAACGTTGCCTGTCATTTTTCAATATGTGGAGTTGAATTTTTTAATGAAACCTGGGTTATCCTTCCACATTTGATCCTTATTGAATTTAATTTTGTTAAAATATAGAGGGGAATAATAATATTCTTAATCTGGCAGAAACGTTTAAAGAGTATGGAATTTACGTCATGCCATCAATACCGCAGTACAGTCAAATAGCAAAACTTCTCCAGCTTTGCTGAATTATGGACGTCATCCAACTACAATGAAGTGGTTACGAAGAGCTGTGGAAGGAACTTGTTCCAAGATACCTTTTGACCCAAATGTATGGGAGGACCGCATGAAGAGACTTGACACGTTGCGAGATTTGGTGGCCAAGTTTATTGATGCTGCACGATAAAAGCAGGGACAAATTTATAATAAGGGTAGAAGGATGGTAACTTTTATGGTCGAAGACCGAGTAATGATGAGAACTCATTACTTGTCTAACGCAACTGACAGCTTTTCAGCTAAGTTAGCTCCTAAATTCGAAGGGCCATTCGAAATCATTCAACAAAAGTCGCCTGTAGTTTACATCCTGATGGGGATGGAGGAGGGTAATAATGGAAAGGTCGCCAAAGTACATGTCTCGGATTTGAAAAGATACATACCTACGTGAAATTCCCGAACTAACTTATCCTTCCTAATTTCCTAAGTATCAATCGCATGAAATATTGGTGCTAAAATACGGGTAAGTATTGGTGGTAAAGGAAATTGTGTCGTCCCATGAGTCGAGTTTGACCCACGCTAATGTAATGTGGATTGGTTACAGAGCCATAAATGAATCTTACCGAAGATAGTGATCGACAGAACCTGCTGGAGGAAGATGTCGTACTTCGACGAGAGTGGTTGGCACAAACCGTTCTATGCCGTGAAGCGCGGGTTTAACAGTCTCCTGGGTAGCCAAAGGCAGTGGCTGCATCCAGCCAAGAGACAGTTTCGGAAGCTACGTCCATCGATCTAGACATCAGCCTCGAGTTTGACGTCACTCAAGACGAGGAGCGGGCTCTATTGGGCGAAATTAAGGAAGGAGAGATACGAGTTTTACCTCCTCCTCTCCGTCTAATGGTGGTGAACTTGTTGTCAGCACCATCGCAGTGTGAGATCACGGTCCCCGACGTCTGATTCCTAAGGATCCCGTGTTAGACCCACCTCCATACCACCGAGGACAGGCCACTCGATATTTGATTGTAGGGACACGCAGACGACTGCTTTCTGCTACAATCGCGGTCAAATTGGGGCCAATCTGAACAATCCTCCCACTCTATTGGCTCTCGTCTCTTAATCGGCTTGTCTGCCTCGATTTCCCGGAGTAAACTCAAGACAGGTACCCGTAGTTGAGGAAAGCTGGCGAAACTCGAGTAAACTTTTATGTGGCCGTATTGATGACGTGACGAATCTCATGCAGGTGCAAATCCCAGTCGCGATGGTCATTTTTGACAAACGTCGTGATCATCGTCTTAAGCGTAGTATTAGTACACTCTATTGGATTGGTCAGCGAGTGATAAGACGGAGTTGTGATGTTTTAAACATCATAGATTTCTAACACCTAGCGTAGATGTTGGCTATCAAACACTTTGCTTGCACTTCGCTTTCCGATAGAAAATATTCAGGGGTTTCCCACCTGAATAAAATCAACTCCTCGAATGCTCTGGCCATCGACTTCCCATCTGCCTTTCTCAAGGGTTTTATTTCTATCTAACCTTTAAATAAGTCTTGAAATACGACAAGGTATTTCAACCTATTTTTACCCGGCGGAAACTCCATGAAATCAACCGCTACGATGTCCCAAGGTCTCTTGACAACAAGCGATCCCATGAGTCCTTTCGCACTACTCTGCACTAACTTATATCTCTGGCACTTCTCGCAAGAATCCATAAAGCGGTACATATTTTAGTACGCTCCTCGCCAGTAATATTCTCGAGCCGCTTGGTCTGCATTTTCGCCATTGTCCTCGCTTCGAGACAGCGCATCTGAAATGTGGTTCAATTCACCTTTCCTATAAATGAAATCAAAATCTCACTGTTGCAGCTCAATCGCCCATCTCGTTAGGCGGCCGCTGGGATCTTTTAAATTTCTCAGCCATTATAGACTTTTGTGATCTGTTATTACACTGAAGCTATACCCCTCTATATACTGCCTCAACTTTTTAATAGCCTAGACTACAGCTAGACACTCCTTTTCTGTGATCGTATAATTTCTCTCAGCTGACGTCAGCACTCGGCTAATGTAAACTATCGGGTGGTTGCCAACTTCTCCCTCTTGTGTCAAGATAGTCCCAATGGCCACGCTACTGGCGTCGCACTATACTTTAAACGGCTTTGAAAATCCGGCTGTGTGAGTACAGGTGCCATAGTGAGCGCGTACCGTAATGCTTCAAATGCCTCTTTCTGCTTTTGCTCTTGGCAGAGCAGATGGACTAATGTGACTTTAAACTCGGACTCGCCTTTTATAAGGCGCGAATACCAGTCCAACATGCCCAGAAAGCGTCTCAGCTGCTCACAGTTCTTGGCGCCGGAAAGCTTCGTACAGGTTCTACTCTGTAAGAATCGGGGTGCAAATCCTCGCTATCCAGTAGAAAACCTAAATACGAAATCCGAGAGCGACAAAACTTATATTTCTCTGTACCTACCGCCCCGGTGAGTCGCTTCAGGACAAACTCGAGCCATTTTAAATGCTCTTTGAAAGTCTCCGTGGTGATCACCAGATCATCGAGATAAGCGAATACCGCTGACTCGCACGCAAGAGCAAACAGGGCATCGACTAGCCACTGCTGAGCCCTAGGTACATTGCACAATCCGAAGGGCATCCTTTTAAACTACCACTCTCCACTGGTAAAACGCTTGTTTTAAATCGATCTTCGTGAGGTTCCATTCTACTGGTTAAATCGGCAAATGGCCGCCACTCTCCCTCGCCTTTGTACCACAAATCTCTTCCCAGCCCAACGTGGCAATCAAACTTTTTGCAGAAATACATACCCAGGATTATCGGCTGTTCGAGCGACGGTGCGGCTTAGAAAGATATGGCTTGAGATTCACCTCCGAAGTCAAGCATCAATTTTAATTTCCCGAGAATTTTATTTAAACGTCCGATGGAGATGCGTAACATGGTGCTACTCTTCTTTAATCGGTCCCAAAACCTCTTAGCAATTTCTGGACCAATGAAAGAAAGTGTCGTCTCAGGACCAAGCAGTGCTCGATACACCACACTACCGAGACTTATTCTCAGAAAATTTCTGTTCTCTGCATTCACCCCTGCTAATGCCACCTCTTCAGTCAACTCATTACTCACGATACTCTCAGGCGCCTTGAGCTGTTTCGGTCCGCTTAAAGGGGCCAGACTGGATCAAAACGATGGAAAAATTGATTATTTGATAGACTTATTTGATAAGAATTTTCCCGTAGAATAAGTCCCTGAAACCCGTTGTACTAGGAAAAAATTGACTGTAAAGTTATAGCGTAAAATGTAATAACACCTTTTACCTTATTTAATAAAATTTCTTTTATTTGATTTGTTCTAGATTTTCATTGAAATTTATATGCATCCCTTTTTTATTTATTTAAATAGTATATACGTGTATTCTACGCAGAAACTTTGTACGAATACACGTTTATGCCTATAAACTGCTTGCAGCGCTGTTGTCGTATGGTGTTTCGCACATCTGTTTTACCTACACAGAAGAGCGGTCTTATCAAAATACTTCTACTTCAATATCGAAAGCCACCGCCAATCGATTGCATATTTTGCCAAAAATATTGAAAATTTTTGCGAGCAAAAACAAAAAATACTTCTATTGCACTAGTGTTATAGAATTGAATTACTTTTTTACACTAGTATTATAGAATAGTGAAAACTATTTAATTCTTTAAAACTTTGTGTATTTTGTTTGTTTGTGTGAGAAAATGTTTATTTGTAATAAAAGATATGGATAAATCAACTTCAGATTAAATAAATAGATTACCTGGATATGCTGCTGGCAGGAAGCAAAGATTTGGAAGACAAAAAAAACAAAAACTCAATGTAAGAAATGCAGCTGGAGTTTTTTCAAAGCTAACTGAGGCAGCTACAACTAAGCCTTCTACATCTGGACTTTCACAATCTAGCAAAAAAATTAAATCAATATCTGTTCTTCTGATTGCTAGTAATGTACAGAATAGAATAATTGACATTTCTATTTTATTTCAAAGCCTTCAGCAATTTTTAGTTTGTAAATCCTACCATGGATCAGTAAACTTTTCTGAAGTGGACATCCGAGGACTTGGATTTCAAATTTTAATTACATGTAGTGCTTGTCATAGGGTTGCTTTTGTAAGTTCAAGTGAGAAAGTAGAAAAAACATTTAATGCCTATGAAATCAATGGACGGAGTGTGCTTGCAGCTAGAACTCTTGGACAAGGATTGAATGGTTTGAAAACCTTTTGTGGTATGATGGATCTGCCTCAACCAATTTCTCACAGCAGGTTCATTCAATCAATAAAGAGCTTCAAGAAGCAAATAAATAAATAGCGAATGGATCGATGAAAGCAGCTATCGAGGAAAAGTTTAATAATTTAGATCACAAAAAGTTAAATTCTTATTCATCCTTTCTTCCGTTTCTAGCCATTTTCTTTCGCTTCTCTCTAACGTTTCTCTCTCCCTCCTGTCTTCTTTTCTCTCTCTCTTCTTGTCCTTTTTCTCCTCCGGTGACCTTTCTTTCCTTTTTCCCCTCTCCGTTTTGTCTAATTTGAAGCTCTCCGGGAGCACCAGCTGCCTTTGCGCTCCCCCCTTTCCTCCGCTTCCCTTTCTTCTTCCTTTCCCTGTCTTCGGCGTGCTTTCCCACCTGCACGTTTGAATCTCTCTCTCCGGCTCCCGTTCTAGTCCGCTCGGAGTCTTAAATTCCTGTTCCTCTTCGTTCCTCTGTTTCTGATTCCCTATCGTCACCTCTGCTGCCTCCTCTTCTCTATAGTTCATGGCCAGCGGCTTTGCCGCTCTCTCCTCTATCTCGGTCCTTTTCTACCTTTCCTAACCTCCTCCTTGCACTTTCTCCTTCTCTCTATTATCCTGTTTTACTCACCTTTCCCTCCTCTTTCACTCTGTATTCCTCTTTCTATTTTTACCTTTCCTATTAAAAAGAAAAGCTGCGTATTATGCACACCCCCTTACTACACGTCTGACCCTGCCGATGGCTTCGTCAGTCCTCCACGAACCAAAAACATTTACTTACCGAAACTACAAAGGAATCTGTGCCAAGAGACAAGGGTTTATCTCAGCGCGTGTGATTGGTCATCACTCGATACTTTATCACTTGAGGCTTGCATCACCACTCTCAACACGAACTTGACTAACGTCTTTAATCATCTCGCTATATTACGTACAGTGACTCCTGGACCAAAACGTCATCCGTGGTTTACCACTGCTCCTCGTGACCTCTTGAAAGAACGGGATAGACTCTACAGACGGTTTTGCAGATCATGTCTACCGCTGAATATATATTTTTATAGACAAGCGGGAGACGATGCTCATAGACACGTCGAGGATACCAGGCTGAATTACTATCACTCATGCCTGTCCTCCCCGAATGATGTCGGCGAGATCTGAAGAGAGCTTGAGAGACTTGGAATTACCACCTCCAAAGAAAAACCACCCTCTCGTTTCTCCATTGAAGACCTCAACGCGTACTTCAGTGGAATCTCCAACGATCCGCTGGCTCCTGCCGTAATGGAATACCTGCATACCCTGGAGGGTCTAAATATCCATGAAAATTTCAATTTCAGGGAGATAACGGAATTGGATGTTTTAGATGCAGTGATGCACTTTGACTCCCAGGCCAGGGGCAGTGACGGCATCCTACAGGTTGTCATTTATAAAGCACTGTCGGTACTCGCTCCATTTCTATGTCGTATTTTCAACCTATCCTTGAGGGAGTCATGATTCCCCTCGGACTGAAGAAGTCACTAGTGCACGCACCAAATAAAGTTAGTTCTTCGACAACTCTGACTGACTATCGTCCGATTTTCCTCTTACGTTTCTTGTCCAAGGCGCTGGAGTGGCTAGTGCACAAACCTCTGAATATCTTGAATCAAGACTTTTCCTTAATGACCTACAAACTGGTTTCCGCACTGGCCACAGCACACAGTCCGGCTTGATCAGGTTGACTGATGCTGTCAGGCTCGGCATAAACGAAAAGAAGGTAACACTTCTACTTCTCTTTGACTTTAGCAAGGGGTTTGATACTATGTGCCACGTCGGGCTACTCAGAAAGCTAACCTTTTTCAGCTTCTTTAAGCATTATCCACTGGTTCGCCTCTTACCGCACTGGTGTTTGACTCTAAACTTACTTGGAAGGAGCACATTACTCGACTGTGTAAGCGCCTACACTCGTTTATGCATAGACTATACTTCTTTAGAAAGAGTACCGGTTTTGAGCTACGCAAGCATCTCGTGCAAGCCCTACTGTTCCCTATTCATCGACTATTGCTCATTAGTTTACTGTGACCTGACGAACGAACTGGACATAAAGCTACAGAGATTGGTAAACACAGGAATTCGTTACATTTATGGTGTAAGGAGGGACCAGCACATCACCCCCTACAGGCGTGAGTTGCAATAGCTTACCACCGCCGGTCGTAGGAAGTATTTCACGGCCTGTTTCCTTAGGTAACTTATAACACCGCTACTCCATCTTATATTATGGCATTTTTGGCTTCCACGTCGCACTCCGCCCCGTGAGGGGTGAGGTGACCCCTCTGGACATTCCCACTTTCGTAACAGAGACGCTGAGGAATTCATTCCATATAAGCGCATCATATCTTTGGAATTCATTGCCCTCTCCTCTTCGCGACAATAGATCACTATCATCTTTCAAACGTCAGGCAAAGCTATACTTTTTTAATCTTGAAAACATCTAAACACTGTACAATCACTTTCAGCTCACAATCTCATCATTCATTTCTTTCTTTCACTCATATTGTCTCATCACTCATTCATTTTAGCTATAAAAATACAATGTATCTTATTATTGTATTACTGTTAATGTTTTTTTGTACAGTAAAATCTATAGAAATAAAAATTATCTAATCTAATCTAATCTAATATAATCCCATAGCACCAATACGAGCGTAAGGAGGTAACCATTATGGTCAGACAAGGTAAAATAAAAGCGATTGTTGTTGCTAATTTGCTAGTCGATTCAGCGCGCGAGAGTTACATATTTTACGTCAGAGAAATTGCGGCCAGATCACTTCAGGGTTTGCGATACATTAATAAATGTTGAAGTGAAAAATTAATTACCCAGTGTATATTTATTTAGTAGAATAGCAATTACCTGATAATGTATTGCGGCGAATTTCTTCGTGCGAAGGAGGTGGCTGGGATTGAGTTTAGTCGAGCATATAGGCGAGAACCTGGCGCCATAAATAAATCGGTTTTAGCGTTTACAGATTTATTAACGTGGGATAATTGCCGGGGAGTCGAACTCCAGATGAAAAACGACAACGAAAAACTAGCGAAGGAGGGCACGGGCTCACCCGACTCACCCTGGTTCACCCAATCAACTCATATTTGATCGGTTAACATAGAGGTTGTTCTATAGATATATATAACTCGTGTTAATGCGCTCATCCCAACATCGGACTAGGCCCATTTTGAAGGTATTGTTACAAAAGAATTTTGTGATTTTTTTCAAAGAAATCGAGATTGTCGAACTTTTTTTATAGCAATATAAAGAAAATCGCTGTGGATTTTGTATATCTATAGATATTATACTGTTTTTCAGAGTTATACGAGTATACGAGTCGCATTTTGAAAAAGTTGACGTACTATATTCGCGATTTCTATGTACTCAATATCACCCAATGACCATGATATGCCATGATAGTGTTGTTCAAGTCATAAATTTCATTTTTATACATGTCCGCGAGTTTGTGCCATTTAAAAGTTGGTTTAAAAAGAATCACCATCGGTTTAGTATCCTTACTCAATGGAATAATAGCAATCTCTCTGAAAACGAAATCGTTGCCAGGTTGTTTGAAGCCTTTCATGTTTACCAAGCACTCCATCGTGAAGACTACTAATTTTATGTAGCACTCGCACTTCTTATATACCATTATTCCTATCACCACTCTTTGAAACTAGTCTAAACAAGTTTCCTTACACCACCATTGGCCGGAGTATACTAAACTATACAATCATGTAAAATCAAACAATAAGAGGTTGTTCCAGGTAAAAAATTTTCTCTTGACTCGAATCCTAATCGCACATCGACAAATGCATTTTTCAAAGACTCATTCTGCTTTGAACAATCAATCACTATGAGCAGTATAGGTATATTATGTTATATTGCTTCTTCAACATAATCTCTGTTACGATTCATACACACACTTTGTATCTCAAAACGCATATGTATTCTAATCCAAACCTGCAAGGATATATTTCCCAGACGAACGCCGGAATTTCCAATTCTTTATGGCTGTCTAGACGACAAATCTTGGAATTTCCCAAAAACTCTGTACCTCTTGAGATATTCATTTTTATGGCACCTCTATTGCACCGACGCGCAGCATTTTTCGCCCGACAAACAACGCTGTTAAAAACTCATTAGGCCCTCTTAATCCTTACCTGTACGAACACGCTCGCCCGAAAATTCTGACCTACGACCCCACTACTTTTCCCATTTTCTCGTAGATTCGCACTCCTTTTAATACCGAACACGAGGCCATCACCTACAGTTACACTCCTACATCCGAGCAGGCAACACCGACCAATATTACAAGACTTTGAATAAACTCAACTATTTCTACTTTGTTACAATAATTTTTAGTGTCTGTGTCAAAACTTCATTTCATTTTTGTGTGTCACCGATGAAGTTCACGATCACAGCGCCACTATTCACTCACAAAACGGTGAGCCTCTGTAGATGCGCCTATACGCTTCAAAACATGGTCCTTCGAGCCGGATAAATTGGCAAAACTATACGACGCAGCTCTAAAAAACGATTTGCAAAGTGAAGTTATAGATTCGGTGTTGTGATACGTAAGTGTAATTCAAACTCAAGTGAAGAAACACGTAACATTTATTCTCAAGTTGAGAAACACGCATATTTGATTGTTAATTTGTCTTTTCGATTAACAATCTACACGCATCTTTATTTGGAAAAATACGCAGAATCAAGTGAAATCAGCAGATGTTAGTGTCAATATACGCATCCCAGGAGTGGACTACGCAGACCTTAGTGTCAAATATACGCATCCCAGGAGTGGACTACGCAGACCATAGTGTCAAATATACGCATCCTAGAAGTGGACTACGCAGACTTTAGCGTCAATTTACGCATCCCGAAGTGGACTATACAAACTTCAGTCAACACAGTCGTCGAGAACACATCACAACTTTCAAGTAAGCTCGTGAAAATCATTCCTGACTTCTCCTATTCCCTAGTTCGATAGTGTGTACACGAATCAATTCAACATGACAGACGCGCAAGAATTAAGAACTTTAAAAGCCTAAAAGGCTACAATTAAAACGAAATTGACGAAATTCTCTAACTTTTTGAACGATCCTTTCATTCAAACAAAAAAAACGGAAGTTAAACTTCATCTTGCGAAGATCGAACCTCTTTTGGATCAGCGTGAGACAATATGCGGTGAGATTAAAGAGATCACGAAAGAAGATTCAGATGAGTACGACACATTCGAAACTCAATATTACGCGGTTCTAAGCCGAGCTCATGAATTAACACAAGGAACCTCAACAGGACAACAAGCGTCGGTCGCCACAAGCGCAAGCTCAGACGACGATTACCAATTTCAAGTGCGAAAAATCGAACTCATTCATTTCAATGGTGAGTTCGATCAATGGCTTACTTTTTATAATCACTTTGTATCAGTGGTAGACGGTAATCCCAAACTGAAAGATGTACATAAACTTTATTTTTTAAAGTCTTGCTTGGGACCAGCGCCTTTGGACGTTATTGGATCTCTTCAGTCGTCTGAAGAGAATTATAAAGTAGCCCTAGAATTGTTACGTGGTCGATATGACAACAAACGAATAATTATTCAAAAACACGTACTAGCCTTGATGGATTTGCCAACTGTCGGTAAAGATTCTCCTGCAGAATTGCAAAAATTCTTAGACGCAATAAACAATCATTTACGCGCATTAAAATCATTGGGACAGCCAAGCGACTCGTGGGATGCGCTGCTCATACACATGTTCACTAAAAAATACATCTCTACACGCATAAAGATTGGGAACGATCAGTGACGGGTACTGAGATTCCTTCTATAAAAGAACTTAAGTCTTTCTTAGAACAGCGATGCCAGGTTTTACAAATAACAAAATCAGAGTAAAAAACAAGAGTTTACTGTAATACAGACATCGGAGTCTTGTGCAGTTTGCAAAGGCTCACTCAGAATCTATATATGCGACGCGCTTAAACAACTTCAAGTCAAAGAACGTTACGAGAAACTCAAAACTTGTAAAGTTTGCTTCAATTGTTTGAATCCAGGACACACCAATTCGGACTGTAAACGGTCCTGGGTGTAAAAAATGCGGTAAAAAACATAACACGATGTAACATTATGACACGAAAGAAAATACACAAACGACTAACACGCATTCGGAAGCTCCGACGTCGAGCTTCAACGGGTTAGTTTCCAAGGTATACAAAGCTCGACTGGGTTCTTGCAGGGAAACTTTCTGTCCCAACTCAAACGAGGAAGCCTACGCACTGCATGCTAGCCTTCAACGCGCTACATAAATCGATTTCAAAATTTTGGGAAATTGAAGAACTCCCAAGTCGTAAGTTTCCCTCGGAAGAGGAATTTAAAGTCGAACAACATTTTATAAAAACAACGGTACGCGACCCCATCACTGGACGTTACACGGTACGGTTACCTTTTAATGAAAAAATCACGCATTTAGGCGAATCACGTAAAAACGCGGAACGACAATTTTACTCACTAGAAAAACGTTTAGCAAAGGATCTACAATTAAAGTCAGACTACGCTGAAAGCATACGTGAATCCGTCAAGTTAGGACACATGATCCCAATCGAAGGTCACGAAATTAGCAAAAATCGTTGTATTTTACCTTATCACATTGTTTCAAAGGAATCTAGCACTACCACTAAGAAACGTTTAGTTAATAACGCGTCAGCCAAAACGAGCACGGAAATTTCGCTTAACGATTGCCTGATGGTCGGAGCTGTAGTTCAAGACGGCAGCTTCGAAATCATGGTTAGATTTTGCGAACGACAAATCGTATTACTTGCAGATATCGAAAAAATGTATAAACAGATACGTCTACACGAAGACGATGCGCAATACCAAATTGTCTTGTGGTGAGAGCAAGAGTCAGAACCATTGAAAGCATACAAAATTCCGGTCGTTTTATTCGGCAGCGCATCAGCGCCACATTCCGCAACGCGCACTCTCGTACAATTAGCTGACGATGAAAAGGCAAACTTTCCTCTGACCAGTTAAGTCATTAAACGCGATTGTTACGTTGATGAAATTTTGACAGGGGCAGACACAGTAAACCAGGCTATAGAATTACGCGATGAACTGATCGGCCTCACCATGGCGGGCGGTTTCAATTTACGAATGATCTACGAGTTGTACAATCCTTACCTGAATCGCTGATAAAGGCTGACCTCTTGAACGAAAGTTCAGAGATGAAAGCACTAGGCATTCAGTGGGATCGACTTGAAGATAAAATCACGTATAAAATAATCGACAAGTTAAACGAGAAAATCGCAAAGAGAACAGTTCCCTCGGACATCGCGAGTCTGTACGATCCGATAGGGCTACTTGGTCCGGTAATCGTAGCAGCAAAATTAATCATGCAGATGCTATGGAAAAGTCAAGTTGACTGGGATGAATCCGCGCCCCAGCATATTTATACGTCTTGGAACGAGCTTAAAAATCAATTGTCTAGTTTAAATCATATTTCATTCGCGCGGAAAGTAGTAATCGAAAACGCGACTCGTATCGAAATTCATGGATTTTGCGACGCAAGCGAGAAGGTTTACGGCGCATGCATTTACATTCGTTCAATCGATCAAAACGGTAAAGTCATAACAAATTTGCTCTTTAACTGCAGCTTTACTGTTATCACGATTGATTAAGACTTTTTAGACGCGACTACACTTAAATTTGACCAGATATTCTTATGGTCTGATTCGTCAATCACACTGCAGTGGATCGGCATGCAGCCGCATCGTCTTGTTTGTGATTCAGAATGAGGCTACGTGTTTTTATCGATATTTTGGATATGAGGGTAGAGAGATCCGTGGAATCATACCGCAGCCACCAGCCAATGCCCATGTTTACAACTGGTTAAAGGGTTGCATGCAGGACCTTCATCGGCAGCTTTGTGATAGAGGTGGACCAATGGATTTTGTTGGTGTAAATATTAATTCGGACCAGTACAATCATGGCTCCCTTTGGCCATCATTCAGACTTATATAGGATTTTCAATTCGAAGATCTTTGGGAAATATTACGCAGTGCTATGCAAAATGCGAACGAGTTCAATGTAAATGAACGGTTATCCGTTAATTGTGGTGTTGTCAGAGGTGTGGCCGGTCGTGGACGAGTTCGTTTAACCGAGGAGACAGTGAAAAACAATCTATATTAAACATCAATAACGATGACAATCTTTGTCTACCGCGAAGTTTAGCTGCTGCTTATGCCTATGCCGTCCGAGGTCAGGTGCGCTCAGGACAGCTTCACAAATATTGGAACCAGATTCGTCAATCACAAGGAAGAATTCAAAAAACTGCTGCCCCAGATCTTATGAATTTGGCAAACGTTCAAGTGCCGGTGGAAGGTTGTGGACTAGCAGAAATCCGTAAGATTCAAGATTTCTTCGCTACTAGCGGTACGGCAATCGTTGTTTATAATTTTTCATCGTTCGCTCGTGAAAATCCACCAATCTATGACGGCACACAATATGTCAGTGAAAATCATGGTGATGTTATACACGTATTACGCATAATGTATTACGACCGGACAAATCATTATCAACCAATATTAAATCTTGTTGGAGCAAGCGGTAGCAAGGGCTACTGTATACCATGCAATATAAGTTATTGGCGAGCCAAGGATCATAAATGTTCAAACAAGTGCTATAAGTGCATGTCCGTGCCACCGCGTAATACAGCGGAAAATCTAAAAAAATGTAATGCTTGTTTAAGATTATTTTTGGCAATGGTTGTTTGCAAAATCATCTTAAAATAGGATCATATAATAAAAGCAGTAATGTATGCAGTAAAATAAGACTCTGTCAAATTTGTTTTAAAATAGTTCAAGTAAATAAAAGTCAGCCGCATGAGTGTAATGTATCTTTTTGTAAAACGTGTAAATCAAGATTACCTATTAGACACATGTGTTACGTACAACCGATCAAACAGACACAGCGTGTAAGACCAGTCTTATTATTGTTTTATGACTTTGAAACCCAACAATCTCTTCGGGTGCTGGGCGACGATGAGAAAAAAGTGCACGTTCCAAATTTGTGTGTTGTACAGCAAGTATGTATCAATTGCATAGAGATTGAAGATATTTCAATTAGATGCGAGATGTGCGGTATTTGGGAATACATGAGTAGTAATCCCCCCACAGTGGCGAGTCAAAACAAACCAGCCGCCGCCGCCGCTGGAGGAGAGACTGCTCCGGCGGCGGGGAAGGGGTAAGAGCCCCCCCTACCCCTTCTTCCACCTTTTATATTATTTTTTTCTTTCTGTCTTTTTTTATTCTTTTCGTTCTTTTTTTTTACGCTTAAGTTTGAATAAAAGATTGTATGAAATGTATACAGAATGCACAATGGAAATGGATAAATGGTAAGGATATAAATAAAAAGAAGGTAAGTATTTTTATATTTACTAATAATCAATTATTTATTCAATTATCGATATTTCTACAAATTCATTGCGATATACGGTATGAGGATATATATAAAATTGGTTATATAAAAAATTTAAAAAACAAAAAAAACATTATTTCACTTGTTGTGACTGTTTAGTAAGTCGACAATTACATCGAGGTGCTGTGATGAAAGCTGATGAAATACATCGACAATATCATTTCGACTAAACGGAATTTGGTCTTTCAATTTTCTCGCCCGCGTTTGCACACTGGCTGTAATAATATCGAACCATTTATCATCAATCAGATTAATAATTTGTTTGACCAAAGTCGTTGTATACACACTATTATTCATGAGTGGTATATTGTCTAGATCAACACTCTTAATGTATTCTACAGTCTCTCGGAACACAACTTACACTGCCCGCTACAAGCTTAAGATATTCTAGGCGTGCATTAATACATTTCACAATATACTCATTCAAACGAAGAAACTTAACTTTATTCATAATAATAGTTGCACAATAGCGTTTGCTGAAAACTCCAAGTATACTAGGAGGAGTATTATCCTCAATTTCGATACCCCCGTCTTTCCCACTGTGTGTAAATTTTGCTATCCAGCCTGTACCGCAAATCCGTTGACCCGTCATATCTTAGCTGCTGTGTCCACAAAGATACTTGAAAAATTCGTTGAAGCAGTCTCTGAATTGCGGCCATCCATCGTAGGTAAAAGCGATTCCATTAGAGTCGTCGCCCAATAGGCGTACCACAGGTTCGTAGTACTCGTCTCTGAAGCTGGTGTATTCCAGACCGACAATGATCTCCGTTGCGTACGACTTGTCTAAAGTATATAGAATATTCAGCAGCTGAAACCGGTCATCCTTTTGGTGTGCCATGTCATTGCTGTCACCTCTACCGCCACTTTGAAACGACTAAACTACTCCGAGCGCTTGGTATGTAGTATAGGCAATGGTGGAGATGGTGGCTGTGGAGGTGGTAACCGCCACGTATGCGACACTCATCGGAGGGGGAACAAAGAGAGTGCATTAATACTGATTGAGCAGCAAATATTCGAAGAAAAAAAAACGCTGTCTCTCACAGTATCATCTTGCGCTATAATAATGACATCTTAGAACTACAGCTTTGCACGCATCTGACAATGCAACCACCGCTTCCAATAAAATTTTTGTCAGCGTTTTTTCTTTCTTTACAGTCTACATACTGCCGGACTACATCATCGTTTTTTCGCAGATTATCAGAGAAACTCACGAGAAATTAATTGTAATCCAGACCCGCGCTCATATAATGCAGAAACATAATACAATACTGACCGCATATTTCGGAAGAGTCGCTCTGTAGTCAAATATTATTCCAGCGAAATAGTTTACAATTTTTTCGCAACCGATTTATATGATCGGGTATGAATGGAGGGAGACCAAAACTATCAAAATAAAATGCGCTGCAAGATTTGACAGCGTACAGGGCAACCCAATGCATACCCGATTTCGTATGATCATCCGTGTTTACAACGAACGCTGTCGGTTTCGTCCACACCTTCGGTATCTGATCGGCTGGGAATACACCGACAGTGTGCGAGCGGATTTTCGACAGGTTTTTCAATATTTGAAGACTGTTCATCATTACAAATGTCTTCAATGGCACTGCTCGAATTTTTAATCGTACCTGTGAGTAGCCACGATTTTAGCCTACAAGCCTGATTTAGTGCACAACGATAATTTTTATAGCAAGGTTTGACAGCGTGATGCATGCAGTATACATCGGACGATAATTTATCGAAAGACGGGCAACCCTGATCGTACTCTAGATTACAAATTTGACGAGGTATTATTTTATGTAACACTAGCCATTTATCATTACACCTAACGTATATTTTCCGCAGACTTTTCGGAAGTTCTCTTAAAATTTTTTTCACCGCCTTTAAAGTCACCTCACCGTCAAAGTAGTCGAGCCCGTGATGGTACTGGGTGAGCCAATCGTTCTGACTCCGTATATCTTCATTCAGATGCTATTGCCGGTGTTACCAGCCAATGACTACTAAAATTACTGTTCACAGCCACTACGGCTACTTCTTTTAAGATTTCGATGCCTGGTGCCTTTGAAGAACTGAATGTCAATGATCACGTCCATGCTTGGATGAAGTGTATAAGAACAGTGTTCGAGAGAGACTGAATTTGCAAAGTAACTCGCTAGATGTATATATGCACAGTAATAGAGAGTAGCGACATCTTTGAGGTGAACGTTTTAACTGCTAAAATCGACAATGACTTGACGTGAGGCATCAATTTCCAAAATATTATCATACTCTGCGTATATAATACAATTGACTGTTTCTGTTAGAGCCGCACTGAAACGTACTTCTAATCTAACGCTACCGTGTTTGATCAAATTCCAATGACTGCAGTCATTTGCCGATAAATCTGGAGTCAAATCAAAGGCAAATAGACAGTATCCGTGGGGGTATGATTCGCGCGCTATTTGGTTGCCCTCGTTGAGAAAGTGTATGCCTGTACCGGAGAATAGTGTGTGATATGCGTCCACATATAGATTTCTCGCTCCAAAGTCTGGTTGCAGTGGTTTCGAAGGCACCTGTACCCCGTAAACGCACAAACATAGAAAGTTTATATTACAATGCTCGAAATTAAAGGGATTGAGCAGCCGATCGCCATTAAAAGCTGTATTATTGACAAAATCCAGGATAATTCTCTTCGGCAGCTGACCCAGTATGATATTATCCAATGTTTCACCGTGTATACCACTGTGCATAGTCATTGCTTTGATATCCACCCTCGTCAAAGGGTATTTAGCTGTTGTTTTCGAGAGTGATTGAGCGTGTGCTAGCAATATGCCAGGACTAATTTTTACACGTCTGACTAGAAGGTTCGCCTCCTCGATATGTATGGAATAAGAGCCTGCAGGATCCATCAGGCAAAAGTTATCGCGAGATTTCACTAAGCCTACTTTCACTTCAACTCCATTGATCAGCAGCTTCTCCTGATTAAACACATCAGCGTGAAGGTGGCCAATAAGATGAACAGATTTATCCGCAGTAAGCAATTTTCGTCTCTCAACTAATCCCTGGTTCTGATTTTCTGTGTCGTTCATTTTCCCACCCGTATCCTCACACCACAAGACAGTCGACAAGTGGGAGGATTTTGCGGCAGGTCCGTAATTCAGCAATGTTTTGATGTACGATCTGTAGGCATAGGCGTTGGTAGGTGGTGACACGGGCTTCTGATTGAAAGACACATCTACTTGATTGAACAGTGAATGCATCAAATTATTGATTGGTCCTACACGGGCTTGTAAAAGTCTAAAAGCTGGTCGATTTGCCTCAGATATATCTTTGTCGGATGTGGTAGATCTCAAATTTACCACATCCAACGAAAAAATTTATCTTCAAATTTTCTCATCATTATTGCCAGGAATCACAAATTCTATAGGTGAGTCATCGGTCAAAGATCATATCGGTTTGTATTGAACCCAATGCGATCCATCGATTGTGGTTTGGTTTGGTGGAATGTCGAACAATAGCAGCTCGGACTTCAAACACTCGCATGAATGAGTGTGTAGGAATGCCATTTTTTTTTGTTTAACTGTCAAAAATATCTTTAGCCGTTCGGCTTCTTTTGACCCTCCTCTTGGAGCTCTTCTTTCGAGCTGTCTGCTTCTTCTTCTTCTTCTTTTACGTCTTTTTCACGCCACTTCTCGACTTGCGTTTTATACTACTGTCAGTTTTACGTTTTTTCCTATCGACTTTATTTTTCCCTCTTTCTCTTGCGCACTGTGATGGATTCACCGAGCAACTGCAACTGAGCTGGACTCCCGTAGCGTGCCATTTTATATCCCGACCACTCCATCAGTCTGTCCAATTTTTCTTCCGCCTTTCTTTTCAGAACTTCACCAGATTTTCTCACACGGTTGCGAAAGGACTCCTTAACTGGTGTGTTGCGTGCCGTAACGTCGTACACAATGTTGAAACCCGTACGTACAGCCTCCTTACCCACAGCTTTGGCCCCCCGACTAATAAGCGGGAGAACTCGACGAAATATACCGGCTAGGAAGGAGCCGATACCACCGTGACCTCTTTGGTATGAAGAACCGATGTAAATATGGCCAATTCCTCCGGTGTACGGATTCCTACCTCCTCCTCCTACCCCACGGTAGCTATTGCCAACTTGGCAACTGAAGTAATCTTCGTAGCGATTCATCTAGTCGACTTACTTGAAATGAAGTGTCACGGTTACTGTCCCATAATCGAATGGTATCGATTGTCCGCATTCGTCTCTTATATCTATTTCAATGGTTTGAAATGAGCTGAATAACAATGGTGCGTACATTGGCGGAGAGAAACTTTTGATTCTGGTAGTACCGTATTCGTAATTATCGGTATTCATCGATACAGCGCGTAACAACCTTGATTGAACATCACCTGTCATATACGGTTCACAGATGTCGCTGTAGATCATAAACATGGCTGGTAGACCATTGAAAACTCGAGCAGGTCTATCAGCCTCTATGGTGTATTGATCGTCAACAAAGAGAATCTGCCTATCTTTCTCGAATCCGAGAATTTTTCGCATTTTCTCCGATAAGCAAAGCTCGTGACTGAACTGAGAGCAGCTATCGTTTCCACAGACTCTGCTGACTGTCACATAACCACCACGTTCAACTATAAGCCGCAAATGACCACTAATACATTCTAAGTTATTTATCTCTTCAACGAGAGTGTGAGTGTCTTTGTTATTTCCTGGACGAATCAGCGATTCTGCGATTGTAAAATTTTCCACTCTTAGCTCATTCGTCTCGAGTCTTGTGGGGGGAGTTCGTTTCAGGGAAAATTTTCTTTCTTCTTTGTCGACTGACACGTGTTGGAACGTTAGTGGAAATTGAACTTCTGTGAGCGCGACCAGCCATGAACCTTGTAATCGAATCTGTTGTGACAACTGTGTAAACTGCTCAATTCCGCCGCGTAGAAACCACCATCGATGTCCTCACCTGAGAGATCTTGCAAATGGTAGACAGCTGGTGGACGTGTCAGAGAAATTCGCACAATTTTAAATAACTCTAGTGTCCAGCCGCCCTCGTATCCTTTGTCAAAGATGGATCGGGCACGACTGACGCGAACCAACTCACCCACTTTGAACTTGGATAAATTACAACCATTGTTATTATTATAGCGAGGCTGTAAATTTTCCCGTACTTTTCCAACATTGTACAAGGTCACAGATGCAGGTGTCATCTTTATAGCTGAGTGTATACTGTGATTGTATGCCTCTATAATATTCTGCAACACATCGATGTACCTCCGTGTATTTTTGTGAGTGAAATATCGCCAAATTCGCTCCTTAATAGTTCGTATAAGTCTCTCCGCGATGGCAGCCTTTGTAACCGGACTGCGTGCCACTCTGTGATTGATGTCATTGTCGCGTAAAACTTGCTGCGTCTCACGACCAAGGAATTCTTTACCCTTGTCTGTCTGGAGACACTTTGGTTTACGTCCATTGCTTCTCGACAGTACACGCAAGAAAGCCTCAGCGACATTTCCCGAGGTTTTTTGCTTGATCGCTTCCAACCAGCTATATTTGCTGACAACATCGATGACAGTCAAAATATGACTGTAGCCCACGTTGTAAGTTTTCAAGGATCTCAAATCCATGAGATCAACCTCCCACACATCATCCAAATTTCGCACATTGTAACTACGTCGCGGAAATCGATGTCTGATCGGTCGATGTAGATTATACGCATCTTGACTGTCGAGCCACTCTACAACACCCTCACGATTAAATTTTTCTTTTTTATTACTGTTTTCACCTCTCTCACGCGTAGCTTGAAAAAGTTTATCAATACCAGCGTACGCTGCCGGATGTGGAGGCGCGTAATAAATGTTCTCAAATCTTCTTCTTTCTCTACTCATCATGCATCAGTTGTTTATTCACTTTTTTATTTTTTATTTTCGACCCCTTGCGTTCTTTTTGTTGTTTGCTAATCCTCTTTTTCACAGATTCATCAACTTTGCTGCTACTACTACTACTATCTCTGGATTTCTTTTGTACTTTTTTCTTATTCCTCTTCAGTACTTTCTTAATTCTTGAAAAAAACTTTTCAAAGGTTATCTTGCTCACCATGCAGCAGGCTGTCATCATAGCCAGTGTTCGCTCGTCTCCATCTGTTTCATCCGCGAGCATTCGTGAAAATGCATATTCAGCTAAAACTCGATCAGCCTTGTGCCGGTTGCCTTGTTTGTCACCGTAGACTAGATCATGCTGACGACACGCCTCATCCAATGGACTGATACCGACTTCACCACGTTCAATCCGTTCCGCTAGTTTTGTACCTGGGCCGCAAAATCTATATCCGGGTACGTGCATTTCAAACGGTAGCAAATCGATCAATTCATCCAGTGCGCTATTTTTCACGTTCACTCGTTCTAGCTCTTCTTTTTCTTCTTGGTCGGTGATTTCAATCTTCTGTCCTGGTTGAACCTCCCGCTCAATCGTCGCCATGATGTAATTTCAGAACTGCCAGCAACAACTTTTTTCCTCGACTGTTTTGCACTTCTCTGACCAGTTGCTGCTGCTACTGCTGCTGCTTTTTTCCGTTTATGTACTCGCGCTGCTATGCCTCCGTTGCTTTCGTCTCCTTCGTCGGTGTCAGAGCTACTAGTCTCGGCAGCAGCCTGGCGTGGCGTTTGAAATAGACGACCAACGCTACTTGGTGATAATTTCTGGCGTGGAGCGGCACCAGCGGCACCATCTGGTGGTATTGGTATATTTTCAGACGGGATAGCCCAACCTGGTGTACTGGCTACTATGGTATTCCAAACACGATTATTACCGATGTATTCGCGTGGTATAAATGATTCTCGAAAAGCAACGGCAAATTGCGTATACCCAGGTGGCGGAGAACCTTTTCTATTTCTCATAGCATCATTTACCAGGTCAATCATCTTGGCTCCGTGTATACGCACACCACCTATTGTCACGGTACCATTTGCACCCCAGGCAATATTCCCACTAACACGTAATTTGCGCAATACTTGTCCAGCCTGTCGCCTGTACTTTGTAGGCACGCTCTCGATGATGCTCGCATCAATTCGATCCTCTTCCTCGAGCTGCTGTGCCTCGTCATTATAATTGTCGTCGTTTTCATCATCATCATCATGGTTCTTGATTTGCATTTGACACCAATCTTTGTTATCTCTTTCCTCCTTTTTTCTAATCTTATCATAGTTATCGACATCCTTGAGTTGGAGATAACGCTGCAGCACAGAACGATATTGTGTCCATTTTTCCCGCTGATTTTTGCAAGTAGATGAATTCAGTATGTTGTTCATTTCAGCATCTAGTCTAGTCATCACGGTTCCGGGTGTTTGAACAGTCTTTAATATATTAGCAGCATTATTGCACCCGCTATTTGCTAGCACACTCTGGAGACGTTCAACATTCTCATGCGGCACAAGCACCATCTTTTTAGCGTGTTCAATGTCATCTACTTACTAATGATACTAGCCAACAGTGTACCAATAATAGGAGCGAATAATGCTGGTAAGAAACCACCGCGTTGTACAATGATTTTTTTCTTTTTCGACAGGCTCACACAAGGTTCGGCTAACTTTCGCAGTGTTTTTGCATGCCTGCGTAAGCGTGATTTGTGAGACTTCAGCGGCACGTTACCGATCAACACATTCAAAGCACACTCACAAATATGACGCACTAATTTCGAATAAGCCGTCTGCAAGAGAGTCTTTCGCTGTTTATCGTTCAAATGGAACAGCGCTTTTAAAATGACAGCGTCCTTACGCGCAAAGGGATGTCGTCTCTTAGACACACCCATCACAAGGAGACGATTGGTACCAGATTCAACGTGTCGCCACTATTCATCTTCTTATTCCGTGACACGTAGACGTAGTGCACTTCGTCGTCCGGAAAGATACAAGTGCGAAATCGGCAGTTGTCCGGTGTAGTCTGTTTTAAATCCAGCAGAAGGTATCCGTATGGTCTCGATGTGGCGTCCCAGTAAGCCTCTTGCAAAAATCGTAGATCCTCGGGACAGAGTTGACGCGGCAGGTGCTGTATCTGAGATCTATCTCGCAAATTTCTAAACACGACAATATATTGTGCATTTAGAGATATGTCACGCTGTCCTCGGTTATATATAACTCGGTATTATACCACCTCGTGCTTACAGAATGGTAGACAATCAGTCTGAAATTGCCCTACACTGGCTCTCTTGGATGGAACAACGAGTTATTAGTCAAAAAGACTCTCCTAGTCAAAAAAGACTACTAGAGAATATCTTGACCGATGGTTACAGTGTACCCCAAGACGGTGAGAACCACAACGGTATTGTGCTTCAATTTCAAGGCTGTTTTTAGCACGGGTGCCCCCGATGTTACAGGATAAACAGAGATATAGATTTGAAAAGTGGTGAATCGATCGATGCCAGATACGAAAGAACATTGGCCATTAGCTATAGGCTACAGATGGCAAATTACCAGTTGATTGATAAATGGGAGTGTCAGTTTAAGAACGAGATCTCACAAAATGAAGAACTTTGTCATTTTGTTCGAGAAAATGTGGTGAATGTAAAAAGAAAAGTACTTGATCCACGTGATGCATTTTTCGGTGGACGCACAGGTAACACAGCCAAAGTGTTTTATTGTCAAGGCGAAGAGAAGATCAGGTATGTTGACGTGTGCTCACTGTATCCGTCCATTTGTAAACGTGGCAAGTATCCCATTGGTCACCCGAAAATTTATATCGATCAAGAAGAGTGTGGACAGCTGATAGGACTGAGTAACGACATTTCACAAGTGAATGGTGGTCCTACAGGATGTGGTAAAACGGTATTTGTGAAGAATTTCCTAAAGGATCTTAATCATCTGTGCGATACCTAAATCGAACGTGTCATTATCTATTAGGCAGAATGGCAGCAGAGCTACAAGGATCTTCAAAGCAAGAAGGTGGAATTTCGCGAGGTTTTACCGCAGACTAGTGACTGGGCCAGTGATTCTAGACCGAAACTCGTGATCATTGACGACTTGATGCGAGAATCGTCGTCGAACGGCAATATAGTCGACATTTTCTCGAAGGCCTCCCACCATCACTCGCTCTCGGTGATATTCATCACACAGAACGTCTGTCATCAGGGTAGAGGACAACGTGACATATCTCTAAATGCACAATATATTGTCGTGTTTAGAAATTTGCGAGATAGATCTCAGATACAGCACCTGCCGCGTCAACTCTGTCCCGAGGATCTACGATTTTTGCAAGAGGCTTACTGGGACGCCACATCGAGACCATACGGATACCTTCTGCTGGATTTAAAACAGACTACACCGGACAACTGCCGATTTCGCACTTGTATCTTTCCGGACGACGAAGTGCACTACGTCTACGTGTCACGGAATAAGAAGATGAATAGTGGCGACACGTTGAATCTGGTACCAATCGTCTCCTTGTGATGGGTGTGTCTAAGAGACGACATCCCTTTGCGCGTAAGGACGCTGTCATTTTAAAAGCGCTGTTCCATTTGAACGATAAACAGCGAAAGACTCTCTTGCAGACGGCTTATTCGAAATTAGTGCGTCATATTTGTGAGTGTGCTTTGAATGTGTTGATCGGTAACGTGCCGCTGAAGTCTCACAAATCACGCTTACGCAGGCATGCAAAAACACTGCGAAAGTTAGCCGAACCTTGTGTGAGCCTGTCGAAAAAGAAAAAAATCATTGTACAACGCGGTGGTTTCTTACCAGCATTATTAGCTCCTATTATTGGTACACTGTTGGCTAGTATCATTAGTAAGTAGATGACATTGAACACGCTAAAAAGATGGTGCTTGTGCCGCATGAGAATGTTGAACGTCTCCAGAGTGTGCTAGCAAATAGCGGGTGCAATAATGCTGCTAATATATTAAAGACTGTTCAAACACCCGGAACCGTGATGACTAGACTAGATGCTGAAATGAACAACATACTGAATTCATCTACTTGCAAAAATCAGCGGGAAAAATGGACACAATATCGTTCTGTGCTGCAGCGTTATCTCCAACTCAAGGATGTCGATAACTATGATAAGATTAGAAAAAAGGAGGAAAGAGATAACAAAGATTGGTGTCAAATGCAAATCAAGAACCATGATGATGATGATGAAAACGACGACAATTATAATGACGAGGCACAGCAGCTCGAGGAAGAGGATCGAATTGATGCGAGCATCATCGAGAGCGTGCCTACAAAGTACAGGCGACAGGCTGGACAAGTATTGCGCAAATTACGTGTTAGTGGGAATATTGCCTGGGGTGCAAATGGTACCGTGACAATAGGTGGTGTGCGTATACACGGAGCCAAGATGATTGACCTGGTAAATGATGCTATGAGAAATAGAAAAGGTTCTCCGCCACCTGGGTATACGCAATTTGCCGTTGCTTTTCGAGAATCATTTATACCACGCGAATACATCGGTAATAATCGTGTTTGGAATACCATAGTAGCCAGTACACCAGGTTGGGCTATCCCGTCTGAAAATATACCAATACCACCAGATGGTGCCGCTGGTGCCGCTCCACGCCAGAAATTATCACCAAGTAGCGTTGGTCGTCTATTTCAAACGCCACGCCAGGCTGCTGCCGAGACTAGTAGCTCTGACACCGACGAAGGAGACGAAAGCAACGGAGGCATAGCAGCGCGAGTACATAAACGGAAAAAAGCAGCAGCAGTAGCAGCAGCAACTGGTCAGAGAAGTGCAAAACAGTCGAGGAAAAAAGTTGTTGCTGGCAGTTCTGAAATTACATCATGGCGACGATTGAGCGGGAGGTTCAACCAGGACAGAAGATTGAAATCACCGACCAAGAAGAAAAAGAAGAGCTAGAACGAGTGAACGTGAAAAATAGCGCACTGGATGAATTGATCGATTTGCTACCGTTTGAAATGCACGTACCCGGATATAGATTTTGCGGCCCAGGTACAAAACTAGCGGAACGGATTGAACGTGGTGAAGTCGGTATCAGTCCATTGGATGAGGCGTGTCGTCAGCATGATCTAGTCTACGGTGACAAACAAGGCAACCGGCACAAGGCTGATCGAGTTTTAGCTGAATATGCATTTTCACGAATGCTCGCGGATGAAACAGATGGAGACGAGCGAACACTGGCTATGATGACAGCCTGCTGCATGGTGAGCAAGATAACCTTTGAAAAGTTTTTTTCAAGAATTAAGAAAGTACTGAAGAGGAATAAGAAAAAAGTACAAAAGAAATCCAGAGATAGTAGTAGTAGTAGCAGCAAAGTTGATGAATCTGTGAAAAAGAGGATTAGCAAACAACAAAAAGAACGCAAGGGGTCGAAAATAAAAAATAAAAAAGTGAATAAACAACTGATGCATGATGAGTAGAGAAAGAAGAAGATTTGAGAACATTTATTACGCGCCTCCACATCCGGCAGCGTACGCTGGTATTGATAAACTTTTTCAAGCTACGCGTGAGAGAGGTGAAAACAGTAATAAAAAAGAAAAATTTAATCGTGAGGGTGTTGTAGAGTGGCTCGACAGTCAAGATGCGTATAATCTACATCGACCGATCAGACGTCGATTTCCGCGACGTAGTTACAATGTGCGAAATTTGGATGATGTGTGGGAGGTTGATCTCATGGATTTGAGATCCTTGAAAACTTACAACGTGGGCTACAGTCATATTTTGACTGTCATCGATGTTGTCAGCAAATATAGCTGGTTGGAAGCGATCAAGCAAAAAACCTCGGGAAATGTCGCTGAGGCTTTCTTGCGTGTACTGTCGAGAAGCAATGGACGTAAACCAAAGTGTCTCCAGACAGACAAGGGTAAAGAATTCCTTGGTCGTGAGACGCAGCAAGTTTTACGCGACAATGACATCAATCACAGAGTGGCACGCAGTCCGGTTACAAAGGCTGCCATCGCGGAGAGACTTATACGAACTATTAAGGAGCGAATTTGGCGATATTTCACTCACAAAAATACACGGAGGTACATCGATGTGTTGCAGAATATTATAGAGGCATACAATCACAGTATACACTCAGCTATAAAGATGACACCTGCATCTGTGACCTTGTACAATGTTGGAAAAGTACGGGAAAATTTACAGCCTCGCTATAATAATAACAATGGTTGTAATTTATCCAAGTTCAAAGTGGGTGAGTTGGTTCGCGTCAGTCGTGCCCGATCCATCTTTGACAAAGGATACGAGGGCGGCTGGACACTAGAGTTATTTAAAATTGTGCGAATTTCTCTGACACGTCCACCAGCTGTCTACCATTTGCAAGATCTCTCAGGTGAGGACATCGATGGTGGTTTCTACGCGGCGGAATTGAGCAGTTTACACAGTTGTCACAACAGATTCGATTACAAGGTTCATGGCTGGTCGCGCTCACAGAAGTTCAATTTCCACTAACGTTCCAACACGTGTCAGTCGACAAAGAAGAAAGAAAATTTTCCCTGAAACGAACTCCCCCCACAAGACTCGAGACGAATGAGCTAAGAGTGGAAAATTTTACAATCGCAGAATCGCTGATTCGTCCAGGAAATAACAAAGACACTCACACTCTCGTTGAAGAGATAAATAACTTAGAATGTATTAGTGGTCATTTGCGGCTTATAGTTGAACGTGGTGGTTATGTGACAGTCAGCAGAGTCTGTGGAAACGATAGCTGCTCTCAGTTCAGTCACGAGCTTTGCTTATCGGAGAAAATGCGAAAAATTCTCGGATTCGAGAAAGATAGGCAGATTCTCTTTGTTGACGATCAATACACCATAGAGGCTGATAGACCTGCTCGAGTTTTCAATGGTCTACCAGCCATGTTTATGATCTACAGCGACATCTGTGAACCGTATATGACAGGTGATGTTCAATCAAGGTTGTTACGCGCTGTATCGATGAATACCGATAATTACGAATACGGTACTACCAGAATCAAAAGTTTCTCTCCGCCAATGTACGCACCATTGTTATTCAGCTCATTTCAAACCATTGAAATAGATATAAGAGACGAATGCGGACAATCGATACCATTCGATTATGGGACAGTAACCGTGACACTTCATTTCAAGTAAGTCGACTAGATGAATCGCTACGAAGATTACTTCAGTTGCCAAGTTGGCAATAGCTACCGTGGGGTAGGAGGAGGAGGTAGGAATCCGTACACCGGAGGAATTGGCCATATTTACATCGGTTCTTCATACCAAAGAGGTCACGGTGGTATCGGCTCCTTCCTAGCCGGTATATTTCGTCGAGTTCTCCCGCTTATTAGTCGGGGGGCCAAAGCTGTGGGTAAGGAGGCTGTACGTACGGGTTTCAACATTGTGTACGACGTTACGGCACGCAACACACCAGTTAAGGAGTCCTTTCGCAACCGTGTGAGAAAATCTGGTGAAGTTCTGAAAAGAAAGGCGGAAGAAAAATTGGACAGACTGATGGAGTGGTCGGGATATAAAATGGCACGCTACGGGAGTCCAGCTCAGTTGCAGTTGCTCGGTGAATCCATCACAGTGCGCAAGAGAAAGAGGGAAAAATAAAGTCGATAGGAAAAAACGTAAAACTGACAGTAGTATAAAACGCAAGTCGAGAAGTGGCGTGAAAAAGACGTAAAAGAAGAAGAAGAAGAAGCAGACAGCTCGAAAGAAGAGCTCCAAGAGGAGGGTCAAAAGAAGCCGAACGGCTAAAGATATTTTTGACAGTTAAACAAAAAAAAATGGCATTCCTACACACTCATTCATGCGAGTGTTTGAAGTCCGAGCTGCTATTGTTCGACATTCCACCAAACCAAACCACAATCGATGGATCGCATTGGGTTCAATACAAACCGATATGATCTTTGACCGATGACTCACCTATAGAATTTGTGATCCCTGGCAATAGTGATGAGAAAATTTGAAGATAAATTTTTTCGTTGGATGTGGTAAATTTGAGATCTACCACATCCGACAAAGATATATCTGAGGCAAATCGACCAACTTTTAGACTTTTACAAGCCCGAGTAGGACCAATCAATAATTTGATGCATTCACTGTTCGATCAAGTAGACGTGTCTTTCAATCAGAAGCCCGTGTCACCACCTACCAACGCCTATGCCTACAGATCGTACATCGAAACATTGCTGAATTACGGACCTGCCGCAAAATCGTCCCACTTGTCGACTGTCTTGTGGTGTGAGGATACGGCTGGGAAAATGAACGACACAGAAAACCAGAACCAGGGATTAGTTGAGAGACGAAAATTGCTTACTGCGGATAAATCTGTTGATCTTATTGGCCACCTTCACGATGATGTGTTTAATCAGGAGAAGCTGCTGATCAATGGAGTTGAAGTGAGAGTACGCTTAGTGAAATCTCGCGATAACTTTTGCCTGATGGATCCTGCAGGCTCTTATTCCGTACACATCGAGGAGGCGAACCTTCTAGTCAGACGTGTAAAAATTAGTCCTGGCATATTGCTAGCACACGCTCAATCACTCTCGAAAACAACAGCTAAATACCCTTTGACGAGGGTGGAAATCAAAGCAATGACTATGCACAGTGGTATACACGGTGAAACATTGGATAATATCATATTGGGTCAGCTGCCGAAGAGAATTATCCTGGGTTTTGTCAATAATACAGCTTTTAATGGCGATCGGCTGCTCAATCCCTTTAATTTCGAGCATTGTAATATAAACTTTCTATGTTTGTACGTTGACGGGGTACAGGTGCCTTCGAAACCACTTCAACCAGGCTTTGGAGCGAGAAATCTATATGTGGACGCATATCACACACTATTCTCCGGTACAGGCGTACACTTTCTCAACGGGGGCAACCAAATAGCGCGCGAATCATACCCCCACGGATACTGTCTATTTGCCTTTGATTTGACTACAGATTTATCGGCAAATGACTGCAGTCATTGGAATTTGATCAAACACGGTAGCGTTAGATTAGAAGTACGTTTCAGTGCGGCTCTAACAGAAACAGTCAATTGTATTATATACGCAGAGTATGATAATATTTTGGAAATTGATGCCTCACGTCAAGTCATTGTCGATTTTAGCAGTTAAAACGTTCACCTCGAAGATGTCGCTACTCTCTACTACTGTGCATATATACATCTAGCGAGTTACTTCGCAAATTCAGTCTCTCTCGAACACTGTTCTTATACACTTCATCCAAGCATGGACGTGATCATTGACATTCAGTTCTTCAAAGGCACCAGGCATCGAAATCTACCAAAAGAAGTAGCCGTAGTGGCTGTGAACAGTAATTTTAGTAGTCATTAGCTGGTAACACCGGCAATAGCGCTTGGTCATCTGAATGAAGATATACGGAGTCAGAACGATTGGCTCACCTAGTACCATCACGTGCTCGACTACTTTGACGGTGAAGTGTCTTTAAAGGCGGTGAAAAAAATTTTAGGTGTAATGATAAATGGCTAGTGTTACATAAAATGATACCTCATCAAATTTGTAATCTAGAGTACGATCAGGGTTACCTGTCTTTCGATAAATTATCGTCCGATGTATACTGCATGCATCACGCTGTCAAACCTTGCTACAAAAATTATCAAAAATCGTGGCTACTCACAGGTACGATTAAAAATTCGAGCAGTGCTTTTGAAGACATTTGTAATGATGAACAGTCTTCAAATATTGAAAAACCTGTCGTAATTCCGCTCGTACACTGTCGGTGTATTCCCAGCCGATCAGATACCGAAGGTGTGGACGAAACCGACAGCGTTCGTTGTAAACGCGGATGATCATACGAAATCGGGTATGCATTGGGTTGCCCTGTACGCTGACAAATCTTGCAGCGCATTTTATTTTGATAGTTTTGGTCTCCCTCCATTCATACCCGATCATATAAATCGGTTACGAAAAAATTGTAAACTATTTCGCTGGAATAATATTTGACTACAGAGTGACTCTTCCAAAATGTGCGGTCAGTATTGTATTATGTTTCTGCATTATATGAGCGCGGGTCTGGGTTACAATTAATTTCTCGTGAGTTTCTCTGATAATCTGCGAAAAAACGATGATGTAGTTCGGCAGTATGTAGACTGTAAAGAAAGAAAAAACGCTGACAAAAATTTTATTGGAAGCGGTGGTTGCATTGTCAGATGCTTGCAAAGCTGTAGTTCTAAGATGTCATTATTATAGCGCAAGATGATACTGTGAGAGACAGCGTTTTTTTTTCTTCGAATATTTGCTGCTCAATCAGTATTAATGCACTCTCTTTGTTCCCCCTCCGATGAGTGTCGCATACGTGGCGGTTACCACCTCCACAGCCACCATCTCCACCATTGCCTATACTACATACCAAGCGCTCGGAGTAGTTTAGTCGTTTCAAAGTGGCGGTAGAGGTGACAGCAATGACATGGCACACCAAAAGGATGACCGGTTTCAGCTGCTGAATATTCTATATACTTTAGACAAGTCGTACGCAACGGAGATCATTGTCGGTCTGGAATACACCAGCTTCAGAGACGAGTACTACGAACCTGTGGTACGCCTATTGGGCGACGACTCTAATGGAATCGCTTTTACCTACGATGGATGGCCGCAATTCAGAGACTGCTTCAACGAATTTTTCAAGTATCTTTGTGGACACAGCAGCTAAGATATGACGGGTCAACGGATTTGCGGTACAGGCTGGATAGCAAAATTTACACACAGTGGGAAAGACGGGGGTATCGAAATTGAGAATAATACTCCCCCTAGGATACTTGGAGTTCTCAGCAAACGCTATTGTGCAACTATTATTATGAATAAAGTTAAGTTTCTTCGTTTGCATGAGTATATTGTGAAATGTATTGATGCACGCCTAGGATATCTTAAGCTTGTAGCGGGCAGTGTAAGTTGTGTTGCCAGAGAGACTGTAGAATACATTAAGAGTGTTGATCTAGTCAATATACCACTCATGAATACTGGTGTGTATACAACGACTTTTGTCAAACAAATGATTAATCTGATTGATGATAAATGGTTCGATGTGATTACAGCCAGTATGCAAACGCGGGCGAGAAAATTGAAAAACCAAATTCCGTTTAGTCGAAATGATATTGTCGACGTATTTTATCAGCTTGCGTCACAGCACCTCGATGTAATTGTCGACTTACTAAACAGTCACAACGAGTGAAATAATGTTTTTTTGTTTTTTAAATTTTTGATATAACCAATTATATATATATTGTAACGGGCGGCGAGACGCGCACGTCGGCGCGGGGAGCCAAAGCGGGGGAAGGCCGGTAGAGATCTCGCAATTCGAGGCAAATTCGAGACAGTTAACTTTTGACCGCACTCGCGAGCAGTAGCAACGACGCGCGCCAAAAGTGATAAAGCAACAGCAGCAGCAAAGACAGCAGCATCGAGAGGAGCAATAGCAGCACGAGTGCAGCAACAGCAGCAACGGCAGCAACCGCAGCAACCAACGCTACCACGGCCCAGGAATACGGCAAGGTCGAGCAGAGGACTCCCTGGCCAACGTACAACAAGGATCATCGCGACAAAAAGTAGGATCTGACTTCCTTTTGTTTTATGCGCGATCGACTGGCGAGGCATTTGGCCCCAGTCGTTGAGCCGGTATATTTTGTGGCCTTCTCGCGACGCGAATACGCGCAACACGAACGCCGGATTGCTTAACTGAATAAACGCCTTTTTATTAGAATCGGTAGTGTGTTCATTTGATCGTCGTCCCGATCCCTCTTTCTATTTAAACCGCCGAATACCGCCGCCTCCGCGGGCACTACACAGGAGTGTAGTGCATACTCAGCACCGAGACATCGTCGCAGGTAGGCGACCACACGAGCGAGTACAGCATCTCGCAAAAGCACAGTGCAGGAGGACTTTGCATTTGTACGGGGTACATAGGCAGATAACCGCCTAGATACCACCCCGTTACAATATATATATATATATATATATATATATATATATATATATATATATATATATATATATTATATATATATATATATATATATATATATATATATATATATATATATATATCTTAATACCGTATATCGCAATGAATTTGTAGAAATATCGATAATTGAATAAATAATTGATTATTAGTGAATATAAAAATACTTACCTTTTTTTTATTTATATCCTTACCATTTATCCATTTCCATGGTGCATTCTGTATACATTTCATACAATCTTTTATTCAAACTTAAGCGTAAAAAAAGAGAACGAAAAGAATAAAGAAAGACAGAAAGATAAAAATAATAGAAAAGGTGGAAGAAGGGGAAGGGGGGGCTGTTACCCCCTCCCCGCCGCCGGAGCAGTCTCACCTCTTGCGCGCTGAAGGACCTCCCTTCCCCCCACAGTGGTGCGTCAGCACAATAAGTATCAATATTGGGCTTTTCTCTTCAGATAGATCTGCACCCTGTTTCAGATAAAAATTAAGTGTGTTATTCCTTAAACTTATTGATCGGTAAAAAACTCAAATGTCTTAATCAATACTAACCGTAGTTCTGAGCCTGCAGACATTCATAGGTGTCCTTTTTAAGTATTCTTAAAAAATAAAGCCAGCAACGTTGCTTCCACCAGCTTGCCTCTGATGACCACTGCTTCAGCGACCAAATCAATTGGGTAAAATGCTTGCAGTCTCTAACAGCCAGGAGTTTGATGGTTTCCAGCAATCCCAGCTGGCTGACTGAAATATATTAAATTAAAATACAATTGAGTAAATTGATTGTTCGTTCATAACATGGACAGAGATTTATTTTGAGAATCTTACTACTTTGTGTTGCCTTTCTTGTAGACGTAGTTTTTCATATTTTGTAACAACTGCATTAAGAAGATTATCTAAATCCAAATCGAATACACTATTTTCTTGTTTTTCAGAATATTTTTTGTCTTGTTTTTCATATTGTAGTTTCATGAATCCAACTTTAATTTTAGCTTTATTTCTTTTCCAGGTTTGAAGCATGAATTTTTTATTTTTCAGAGGATGTGGAATTAAAGATTTTAAATCTTTAAAATCAGCCTCAGATCTACTGGACGTTCCAACTTCATTTGGCGAGTTAATTGATTTCTCATACAATTTGTCCAGGATGAAACGATGTAACACTGTTTTTGAAATAACTGGAGGAATTCTGGGAAATAATAAAAATTAACTTTGTCTGAGATTATATCTTCAGTCGCATATTCAGATATAATTTTAGAAAACAGGTTGTCAATGAATGATGCTATGCTGCAACTATGATTCAACTCTCCTTCAATGCTACTATTGCTTATTCGTTCATTGAATATTTTAGTTTCAGTAGTAAATGGTAATTCATCTAATTGATGCTGATTTGTTTTCAATAACTGCGTAATTTTTAACAGCCTTTATGAGATTTTGTACCTTCTTTGGCCATTGAACTATTCGCAACAATAATAATCCATGTCACAATGTCTACAAAATTTTTTAAATACAAAATTTTTTAAACTACTTCATACGCTTTTCTTATACACTTCCAATCTCCAACAGTTTTAAAAAAATGTCCTATATCATGTCTGTAATAGCAGGAAGGAAGATGATTATTTTTATTAAGAAGTATTTCGAAGCACAGATTATTGTATTCCTTGAATGTCATCCCATTGAAAGAGAGACATATCCACTAACCAAACTTCCAGTACAAAATAATGTCATGTTTAAGCACGTTATAAAAGAAGTATCTACCTTTCCATTAAACATCTTCCATTGGGCAACAGAAGCTATCGATTTTGCTGTGGTTAATTCTACAAAAATTACAGATTTCATTTTTGGACGAGTAGGGAATTTTTGTACAAATTTTTGTTATCCAGATGGAACCACGAGCAAATCCATTTATTTATATAGTTTTGGTGCAAGTATATGCAATGAACTGATTTCCATATGCCATTTACCAACAGATGAAAATAGCAAGACCATATTCAAAAGATTTTTCAATGAAATTGTGAGAAATGATGCACCGATACCTGACAGAGTAATAGTTGATTTTAATTACAACATCTATGAAGCTGCAAATTCCGTGTACAATGTAAATGTATCACTTGAAAAATATTTAACTCAGTGTTTTCTGTACTTAAGGGGTAATAAAACTAGCACCTTACCAAAATTCATTATTATGACAGATATCAAATTCTTAATAGGCACAGTTTTGAATTGGGACTGTATTCAAAGCATCTCTTCTAATTCTATTAAATATTTTTACGTATATTGCATTGTTTTGGTCAGCCATCAAAATAACATGGAAGACTTGGAAAATATACTTTTGAAAGTATTTGTTATTTCCCTTAGTGAATTTCAAAGTGAAATGGCGCATGATTTTTTTGAAGATATCATGTTCAAAGTAAAAGAATTAAAGATAGACGACATGTATAATCACAATAATATTAAGATGATCAAAGATGAATTTATAACTGTGTTAGATTCTGATACACATTCTAAAATTAATTATGACAAATGTACAGAGATTTTATATTATATTGTCGAAATAGTTATAAGAGCCAAACAATTTACAATGTCAGAAAATACTGAATGGCAGAGAAATGCTTTCTACAGTAAACAAATTTGTCAACATTTAATCAACTGCTGCGTAGAATTTGTCATGTGGACAAAAGTGATGCATGTAACTGAAAGTAAAAATGATTCATCAGCTAATAAATTATTATACGATTACAAGAATGATTTTAAATTTTTCTTAACAAATGAAAATTCCCAGCCTTCACTGTATACATATTTAGTAAAAAATATAGAATATTCCAGCAAGGTCTTACAAACTATTAAAAATAATATTCCCACATCGAACAACGCTACTGCGAAGCAGAATAATAAACTTGATTATTTGCTCCACACTGAGAACTTGATGGGGTATAACAAAATTGATATAGATGATAATGCTAGTAATAATAGCATAGAAAGTTACTCAGGTGATGATGACAGTAACAGTAGTATAGAAGGTTAGTCTGGTGATGATGACAGTAACGGTAGCATAGAAAGTTACACAGATGATAATGCTAGTTATGATAAAGAAAATGGCTCAAATAGAAGTGGATTAGATTGCGATGACCAAAATATTACATCAATTATTGAATCTGTATGTGAAAATGCATCATTCAAGAACTCTCCTACGATATCAGGCAATGTCAACGATATTACTCCAAATTTAGATATTGATAACACAAATAATGTTCTTACAACAAAACTTAAGTCTAATTGTAATCAAGAAGTTAGAAGAGGCATGTATTTAATAGCATGCCCTGAATTAGATTTATTAAATCAGAAACTACTGTCATAAATAAAAAACCGAAAGATAATAACAAATTATAATTTATTAAAACCAAGATCACTAGGAAAAAAAACATTTTTGTTATCACATCCAGTTTTTTCGATTCTATATTGGAAGTGCTAGTATCGTCCTACTTTAATGTACAAAAGTTGCAAGATGCAATAAATGAATTTTCTGAAAGTTTGATCAAAACTAAAATGAGTTTTTTAAATTTGTATAAAGAATATATTAGAACATTTAATTCTACAAAATTGTATGCCGAGAGAATTAAATTAATTACTGATGTGTGTCAATCAACAAATAATAAATTAATATGGAATAAATCAATAGGAGAATTTCTTGAATGTATAATGTATCTCAATATTTTTATCAAAATGGAGTGTCTTGATTGCAAACTAAGTAATTATCATTGTATCTTGTTGAAATTTCATTTGAGGAATTCGTTTCTGAAAACTTGTCAGTTATCGTGCATGATTGTTTGCTAACAAAAAGAAATAGTTGCAATCACAAATGTTGTATGTCAATATTCAATAAATGATCTCTTTTGCATCAATATGGAAAAAGAATTTAAAATCATAAACTTAGATCAATTAGTGCCTGTTTTAGAAGTTTCTAAAGGAAAGTTCATTTTAACTGGAATAATAGCATATGAAGAACCTATTGCCAATAATGTGATACGCCACTATGTTGCTTATGTCAGAAGTCTGAAGGGTATCTGGAATAAGTACGACAATATTAATATTGAATTTTCTAAACCTGAAAAAGTAAAAAATACTTTAGGTATAAAAGCAGCATTATTGTTCTACGTTAAGTATGAAAGCATTGAAGAAAAAAACGAATGTAGTGTTGTTATAAATCAAGTAGATATTAACAAGGATATAAGCACCAAAAACTCGAAGTTCCAATCAGACTGTAATTGGGAGACAAACGAAATAATATAAAAAAAAATGTTGTGACAGAAAATTATATTGAAAGTGTTGTTTACGATAAAGAAATCAAAGAAACAGAGACAAGTGTTCACGATGAAAGTCTATTCAATGATTTTTTATATAAAGATGGTCAGATAACCTTTGATTAGACTATTGGAAGCGAGGTAGATGTAGAATATGTCAAAACGAACATCCAAAATGAAAATCTTTTAGAAGATTTGACGTATGATGAAATTGCCTCCTATTTCATTACCCACCCAAAAAGTTAAATTAATAAATACATGCCCGATTGACAGCATTGCAGAAATATTGACTGCAGCTTATTGTTTTGAAAGATCATTGAACTACTTAATATTTCAAAGTGGATTACCAATATACAAATAAAATGAGATGTTTGAAATCATACATGAATATTGCACAAACAAATCAAAAAATACATATTACACAAAAAGAATTGAATATTGCAAATCGAAATCAAAATTATACACACAAACAATAAAAACAGATTATCTTTTAATTGACTGCCAAGATAATGTGATTCGATTATTTGAGTCTATACTGTCAGGTGAATTATTACACTCCATTGAAAAAAGAATAACTTGTACATGTAATTATGTCAATACACAAAAATATAGTATACAACATATAAACACTGATTTAAAGATGGAAGGTTCTTCAATTTCTGAATTAGAAAATTATTTGAAAACATATTTTTCAAATAAAAATAAAAAATGTTATCAATGTAAAAAAGAAGCTCGGTTAACTTACAAAATCAACACTTACCTGTGTATTGAATTAGAAACTAATTTCATAATTCATAAGGACATAAAAGCTCGCATGAACAGTATTCCTACATATTTAAGTTTATGTGAAGAAGAATATAATTTACTAGGATTAATAGCTTTCGATTTACCAATTCACGACAATGGTTTGATGCATCATTATGCATTTATTAGATTACCAAACGCCAAATGGGAAGAAAGAAATAATTTGACCAATGTCATCACACACCATTCCAAAAAAGTATAATAACAGTTAAACCAGCTATATTGTTTTATGTTAGAAAAAATATGTATAAAATAAGATAAAATTCTCAAAATACATCTTTTAATCATGTTATGAGCGAATAATCAATTTACAATCTCAATTTAATATGTTTCAGATCTGACGATAAGTGCTTTTAACAATGTAGAACAGGCTTGCATGATACCTTTGATCAAGGACAAATTAAAAGTTTCGGCTGATAGATATCTGAAGAGGATTTATCGCCAGGATCTATACATGATAGCCCTCTAATAATTAAACGAAAAGGTTCAGTTGCAAATACATCAGGAGATCCTCATTAAATTAAATTATCGAAAAGAATCACCAGATATATTAAAACAGATCATCCTGAATGTGTCGTACGTTCTAACAGTGTCCTTTTCATCGAACGCTATATCCATGATTATCCTTTCAACAGACGATCATCGTCAAAATACGTGAATTTTCGATATAAAATATTTTTTTGTTGTATAAAAATAGTGTATCAACATCTCTAAAGTAAAATTTTTTTCGAGTATAAATATATCTCTCTTCATTTGATAAAAATATGTCGTATACTACAACTATCACTCAAGTGGCGTTAAATAAAATTCTTTCAAAACATCCTCGTTAAAAATACCAAAGTATTGGGAACTTCTATTCTCCATAAACCTTACGATAGTCTTAAAGCTTTTTATACATTAAAAGCTGTAACCAACACGTACAAAATAATCATCTTTGTATTAATTTTTTTTAAGCTCCTCTGCATCGAAGCTTTGCATTGCTACGCATATAAGCACGTCTTCTGTACATTACAAAATTCATCCTTTCGTATATTGCTTCGTAATCGCGCACAGGTATACACATAACCGAGTATACGAGTAAAACAAATTTCATTAGAGGTGGTTAGGAGTGCAGTCTCCCGGAAAGTTGCAAATCTGTGTCCATTGCCCTGGAGCTCGAGGTGATGGATCAATCATCGGGTTTGGGAGTATTATTCTGCATCAAATCCTGGAAATTGAAAACGTCGTCAACTTTTTGCTAATGCACTCTGGCCGAGAGCGGAATATAATTCATATCGAGCCGATAATACTTACACCTGACCTAATAATTTTCACGTGCACCACAAGAGACCAGCCAGTTCTCAAGCAACGAATCTAGAATAAGTATACGAGTCGTGAGTATTTCGTCAAGTGGCAAATTTAAATGTCGTAATTTGAATATAGCTTACAGGATGAGTTGCCTGTCCGATGAAATTGCTGTCTTCGAATATATCCTCGTCTTGAACCGCCACAAACCGAAGCAGAGCCAAATATGGATTGGCCACTAGGAACTCGCAGGATTCGTTCCACATTGGATTGAGACCGTTGTCGGCTAAACAAAAAATTAAACATTGTAACAATCTACCTTTTACAGGCCATTTTTATCAGCTTTCAGTATTTCTGTAGTCATCAATAATATCACCTTGACATTCCTCTAGTTGGGCTAATAATTGTCTGTATTGTGCTAATGGTTTGATGACGTGATAAGATGCTACAGACTCCTTTTTATTAGCTTTCAGCATTAAATAAAAGGATATATTTGTAGCAGTACAATCTTTACAATTAGCTCTTTCTACGAGGTTCAAATAAGGACCCACTACAGATTTTTCTTCAGTTAACCGATCTGCAAATAAACAAAATATTTTTGTAAATTTACCTAATACAAAAAAATTATAAAAATTATAATGATTTATTTTTACTTTGAAAATCTGTAATCAAAGCTAGAAATTCAGGACTTTATTTTTCAAAAAGCTCTTGTTTTTGCCTTTTGATTGAGATTGATTAAAATATTATTAGAAAATCGTGCATTATATCAATTATATCTTAAATTTATGTGGCCTAATAAACTTTATTTTTGTTTTCATGTTTGATGTCGAGGACAGTGCACGTGGCAAAGGATGCACGTGGTGAGGTATATTGGCGATTATGATTTAGAAAAGACAATTGACGTTATGCGATGCCGGAACAGAGTCGCCGAGGCCACGGAGATTCGGCAGCGGCGAGGCTCGATTCCGAGTTTCCCTTATCAGCCGTCGAGACGCTAAGAGGACCATTTACGTGTCGGGAAATGGGACTCTAGGTATGTGAGAGAGAGAGCGAGCGACAACAATAATGCTGCTACAGCATAACCTGCAACGTACAGTGCTGCGAGTGTGTACAAGTGCGGCTTCCTCCTGGTGTAGTGTATCTACGACCAGTCAGCAGATCCTGTGACTGGTGCTGGTGAGAAGTCCATCCCGTCTCCTTGATGAGGTTCCTGGACACGGGTCTTCGAAGATACTATTGCGGCTTATGGTTCGGCAAGTGTGAGCATGAGGTTATGATACCTATGTATCATGTACGTCCGAGTGTTGGCTGTACACCTCTGCCAGCGTTTCTGTGTAGTGACTGTTTGTTCTAGGCTAGTCTTGTGCATGCTGCTCCTCTCTTCTGCCAGGACATCCTGGGAAGCAATGTCATTCTATGGTGGCTCGTTGAGCTGTAGAAGGTACTTTTCATTTCCATAGTTTATCATAGTGACCCCGCACGAATCTCCTCTTCTTTGTAGGAGTTTCCCAGGAGTTATGGTCAGTAGCAGCCTGTGTCGTTCCACTGTACTTTGTCTATTACTTCTCTCTCTTCTGCCTAGATATTAATATCTCCCTTCTTTACAGGGAACTAGTTGGGACGGTGACTGGCCTTCCAACGACTCAGCGGCTGCCTGGGCAACCGGATTGAAGAAGGGAAGGTTTTAAGAGGGATATGGGTGTAGATTAGGGTAGCATGTGAGGGGATAGGATATCTTAGGTAGATATACTAGTTAGGTAGGGTTTAGTATGTGAGGGATTAGGTGTTGGGGAGGTCCTCTCGCATTGGCTACATAGAGCCTTTCTTAAATGAATGCACTCTGTTCGCTATCTAGGTTTTCTATCAGCATGAGCAGGACTGCACCATCGCATCCTCTGCTCTGCTATGTGACACACACAAAGTGTGGCGTTACAATATATATTGTAACGGGGTGAGACTGTCTTCGAGAGGAGGAAAATACAAAAGACGACGCCGGGACCGAGAATCGATCCTGTGCTCCCGAGATCTCTAGGAGCACGCTCTATCCATGCCGCCTTATTCCATTGCTCTCGTTCCTGCTCCGATTACCGGCATAGCGAGGACTTGTAACTCGTTACAATATACATATACTATTTTCCTTATATTTTTTTGTCAGCCATTGTAGTATGTCTGAAGGGACTACACAAGTTCTCTAAAAGATAACTACACAACAATTTTTATTTTATACAAAAATGTCTAATCAAATTACATCGTCAACATCCAACGGAGGGAGGGAGGGTAGGAGGGAGAGAGAGAGAGAGAGAGAGAGAGAGAGAGAGAGAGAGAGGAGAGAGAGAGAGAGAGAGAGAGAGAGGGAGGGAGAGAGAGAGAGAGAGGGAGAGAGAGAGAGGGAGGGGAGAGAGAGAGAGAGAGAGAGAGAGAGAGAGAGAGAGAGAGAGAGAGAGAGAGAGAGAGAGAGAGAGGAGAGAGAGGGAGAGAGGGAGAGAGAGGGAGAGAGGGAGAGAGAGGGAGAGAGGGAGAGAGGGAGAGAGGGAGAGAGGGAGAGAGGGAGAGAGGGAGAGAGGGAGAGAGGGAGAGAGGGAGAGAGGGAGAGAGGGAGAGAGGGAGAGAGGGAGAGAGGGAGAGACTTAAAATTTTAGGGAGAGCTTTAAAACACCTATCTCCTCAACCTGAGCGCAGCAGAATTAAGAAAGATAAGTTCAAAGTAAATGTTACGTATGCATGCATGCGGTTGCTAAGATATCCTGCGGCAACTGACTAAAATGCAGAAAATCAGGTATTTATGAGTTATTTTATGTATATTCAGGCTAGTGTTATGTACATCATTTTCATTAGTGAAAATTGAAAACATTCAGTTTATATATAATGAAATGAAACATTTTTAATAATAAAAATACTTTTCAGGTTTTAACCCAGGCTTGAGCCTTAAATAAGATTCACTCGATTATTGAGAAAGATGAGTGTCGACGTGTTCGAACGTAACCTAAAGAAAAATAAGGGTAGTCGTGATTCGCCTTGGTTTTGGACTTTAAATCACAACGGTAGTCAATATGATGTGTATAATAAGAGATTATGTAACATGGCAGTTCCCCGTCAAACGAATGAATCTGCCAATTTGAGTACCCTCCAAGCAGAAATTTGAAAAGTGTTAAATGTTACATCTCGACTTGAAAGAGATCTCAACAATTTGGATTCTCTCGTAGAAACACATAGAGGTGAACTTGATTTAGAATTACTTAGTTAGAACACAGAAATGCAGACTATAAAAAAGGCGATGTCACAAATCATAAGTCACATTCACCCTGCAGATGTTTAACATGCAGCATAAAAAAGTAGTAGTGAAAGAACTTCAATAACTAGGACGGCTAAATTATCCGCGTCGCAGTTTTGATGTAAGAGCATTGGATGAAATTTTGCAAGCTGATTTAGTTTCTACGAAATGCAGCTATATGCTAAAGAGAATAATGGTTATATATTATTATAGACACCTATTCACAATTATTATCGATACATTATCTAAATTTACATGGGCTGTAAAGAGAAAGCTGGAGAAGAACTTGCAGCAGCAATGAAGTCTGTATTACGTTACAGTCGCATACTGAAAAATTTACATATAGCTAGTCGTATAGATTTCTACAACACGAATGTTGAGAAGCTTATGAAACAATAGAAGATAAATTTATACTCAACATATAGCAATCTTAAAGTTTCCATAGGTGAACGTTTTTATCGTACCTTAAAAACTAAGATGGGATATAGTTTAGTTTTAAACAAAATTTACATGTAAATAAATATCTTACCTGATTTGATAACTAAGTATAATAATAGCATAGTCTCTGCTGATAATCAAATCCAAATTCTAAAAGGATTTGCTCGCACAACTACGGAAACACAGGTCACTGATCAACAGATATATTTACAGTGAACAGTATACATATAGCAACCATAAAACCAGTAATCTATCACCTCAAGAATTATCAGGATATGCCAATCACAGGATATATTTTATGAGCAGTAGCTATCAAAAACAAAGTATCCTGATATATATCTTATAGAAAAAGTTTTGAAGAAATGAGGAAATCAAATCTACGTTAAGCGCTCTGGATTTGATAAATTTCGTAATAGTTGAATTAATAAATCTTATATGCGAATTTGTGAAGTGGTGGAGACTATCATCCCATGATTCCCATGATTCGCTTTCCCATAGCGATTAAAACATTGGTTTCTGGAATAAGAGCATGTCTATGTGCGTGAGGAGTTCTAGTTCAACCTTTATATACTTATATATAGCATTCCAGGTGAAGTTGAAAGTGGTGTAAGTGGGGTCGAGATCGTACGATTCAAGACATGTTGAGCTGAAGTTTCCGAACACGTCTGCCAATAGGAGTATATCCGTCTTAGGTAGATATCGGAGTACTCATCGAGGTTGACAATATTGAAGCGTTTTCAGATATTCAACTTATTCTCTAACTAGAAGAAATGTAGATAATTGATTATATACCAAGCGGGAGAGAGTCTTAATCCAGACGTAGTAGAACTTGAAAAGGAAACGCTTTTGGGGAGATGAAATCTTCTTTCATCTCCCCAGTAGTTCTGGATTACAAGAAGGTTTACATGCTTCTTCGCAGTCACATGGCATGGTTATACTTCATATCTCTCACCCCACTTTTTCAGGATGTAGAGTTGCACCGGGATGTTCTGTCTCTCGAACAATCCCCATAAAATTAAGATCATCCTTAAAATCCTTATATTTAAATACACGATATGAATCGTTAGTTGGAGAACGTAACGTAGATAAGATGATCCACTTGTTTCTTCTTAATAACTTGCGGTAGTTTAATGTATGAGCTTCCCTTCATGGGTTTGAACTTGTTTATGTTTATTTTTAGACTTAGGATTTAAGGAAGGGTCTAGCCGGAATCTTTCTCCTGGAATTCCTTCATTCAAGTTTGGACAGGTTGCCGCACGTTCTCTTCAAACCACTTTTTAACTACGTTAGCTGATGATTTGGAGCGTTTTTCGTATTGAAGTACTTGACTTCAAGACTCACCTTGTCGTTTATCTGAATAGCGTACTAGGTTGCAACCTCAGTATTGACCTTGACAGCTTCTTACACAGAAAGTACTACCTCCATCTTCTCCTCCCCGAAGAATAAAACGACGTCAAGATGGCCAAAGTTGGTAATAATATCTAATCTTATGCGTATCGAATGCTGATTAAAAATCGTCCCATTTAACTTTGGGGGGATCAGCTGAACGATCAATGCGTCGAACGCCACCTCTTTTCACCAAATCAAGGAGCTTGACTTGAATGGTATGCATATGTCTCAAGATAGTTTGATACTTTTGCTTTTCCTCTCTGGTTAAGGCTAATCTACTTGAAATCTTCTCAATCCCTTCCAGAGATTTGTATCTTAGGAGTGACCACCTATGTAATTCCTCCACGTAAGCATAACCATTGTATGCGTGACGTAGAGATCTCCACAACCAATTAACTATTTGCTGGTAGTACTCGATAGTAGTCATCTATAAATAAAAGTTTAATTAGTAATTATTGTCAAAAAGTAATTTAATTATTATATTACGTACCCTGGATTATTGAGGAGTCCTGGATCATCTTTTTCAAGGAGTACTTTGCACTACGTATTCACAAGATAATCTTTGAGATGTTCTTTGCTCTAGCTACAATATTCACTCATCGATCGACTAGTGAGAATGATTTCGGAGGTTCGGAGCAGCTTCTTATATACCTCCCGAACATATGTGCAGGTTCAAACCTGTCGAGTCTCCGTTCCCACGAGATACTGTTGCCAGTTTAAAAATGTTTAATGTACACATACTAGACTTCTATAAGTGTTGTACTAGATAGATCTTCCCCCACCAGTTAAATCTCAGAGCGGCGACTCGATTGATGCGCAGCAGGCGTCTACTGAGGTTTGCCAAACTTTCTTTCCAAACAATTAAATAAGATAATAAATCATTGTTCAGTTTTATTTATAGTTAAAATCTATTCATTTAGAAACAGCTCCCTTTTTTCGTGACTAATCACCTGATCCGGGCTTGAACTCCTGAATCTAATGTAGAAGTTATTTCATCTAGGCAATAGATAGGATGCTGGGGGTCCCTTTTCACGGTCTAAGACTACGTGATTTTCAGCCAACACATACCTATTCCATTTTAAATCAAAGTACGTTGTTCCGCATACCCGTGCGTAAAATACTGTTTTATGCATATTGAAAATTTAAAAATCTCATATATGATCACTGTATTGAAAAACAAATTCCAGTACACATGCAACAGATAAGTTTTACTCCTGCTAGTATTATTGTTTTTTGCAGTAATACAAAAAAACTTCTGTTTTGTATATTCGTTATGTATAATTTAAACCGGTCAATACTAGAAATAAAAATGATATTGATAACTAGATATTCAAAAAATATAATTGTATTTTTAGAAATTTTTTTCCTTGACACTTGCGGGACTAGTCAAGAAACCTTGAAAGCTGTTTTCAAAACAATTATGTGGGCAGATATTGACTGTTTACATCCACCTTATTTTTTGGGTAAGATATTATTATATTATTATTTATTATTGATTTCGGCAAAATAGGCCCAGAAATGAACTTGGTCTACATATTTTTTCACCATACTCATACTTCCATACTAGACATCAATTTTATAAATAATACATTATACAATTTTACAGAGGTATACTGTTTATTTTTCCTATTACTATTTTTTAGATTTTTGATTTTTTAATTTCTTTATTTATTCAAAACTTTTTCACGCAATCGATATCCTGTTTTATTTACATAGCAGATTCCTATCTGTTTTCTTGTTACGGTTTAGATATATTCTTATAACAAAAATTGATACACATTACAACATTCGTTCCCCGGTAGCTCGTCCTTTACACCCATTTCCATTTATAAGGTATTAATATATATATATATATATATATATATATTATAACGGGTTGCTGCTACCCGTACCCACGCGGTATTCGAGGCAGGTTGAGCGAGCGACGACACAGGCTGCATTGGCTATAGGGATAGCATGCTTGCTTAGAGATCTCGGGGACCCCGGATCGATCCTCGGTCCCGGCGCTCCTTTTGTGTTTTTCGTCGCTCACTTAAGGTCCCACCCCGTTACATGGCGCCCAACTGAAATACCCACAGAGAGTGGAGAAAGAAGATTACTGGCGGTCTCCCGATCTTCGGCGTCAGAGGAGGAGACGAGAAAAAGAAGAACCCCCACCTACAATCTACGAGGCTCTCCCTAGGCTCGCCTTCCTCGAGTAACGGGGCGGCGAGACGCGCACGTCGGCGCGGGGAGCCAAAGCGGGGGAAGGCCGGTAGTGATCTCGCAATTCGAGGGAAATTCGAGACAGTTAACTTTTGACCGCTCTCGCGAATAGTACTGACGTCGCGCGCAAAAGTTATAGCTACAGCAGCAGCAAAGAGAGCAGCCCAAGCAGCAACCACAGCACAGCAGCCCTAGCAGCAACAGCAGCATCTTGAGCAGCAACAGCAGCAACGGCAGCAACCCAACGCCACCACAGCCCAAGGATACGGCAAGGTCGAGCAGAGGACTCCCTGGCCAAAGTACAACGAGGATCGTCGTATAAGCTTAAGTCGGATCTCATTTTCCTTTTTATTTATACGCGATCGACTGGCGAGGCATTTGGCCCCAGTCGTTGTTCCGGGATATTTTGTGGCCTTCTCGCGACGCGAATACGCGCAATACGGACGCCGGATTGTTTAACTGAATAAACGCCTTTTTATTAGAATCGGTAGTGTGTTCATTCAATCGTCGTCCCGATCCCTCTTCCTATCTAAACCGCCGAATACCGCCGCCTCCGCGGGCACTACACAGGAGTGTAGTGCATACTGAGCACCGGGACATCGTCGCAGGTAGGCGACCACACGAGCGAGTACAGCATCTCGCAAAAGCAAAGTACAGGAGGACTTTGCATTTGTACGGGGTACATAGGCAGATAGCCGCCTAGAAACCACCCCGTTACAATATATATATAATTATTGTAACGTGCGATTTTCTTATGAGTATCACTGACCAGAGTATTCTAACCGATGTGCTCGGGTGCCAGACGCTCGCCGACAAGCGTCAGAGTCTGGCGACTATTTGATCTACGAATCCGACGAAACGTGGGTTTGCTCGGCCGGCTCAGTCCCGCGAACCGGTATAGGAGAGAGGGCGGTTCGGGTATAAATTAACTTACTCACGTTGGATGTAACTTGATTTTATTCAAACAATTTCACTTCACACCTCTTTACAATTCACCCAAGGATGGCAGCTTTGAATCCGAAACAACTAATGCTGAATAACGATGAACGTTCAGATAACCAATAGACAGCCAGATACACTGCTTCGCACTTTACAACTAACAAAGAAACGCAAGATAGTCGTAATTTATACTAACCACCGAATCGACCGTACCTACTTACGAATCCAGCTGTAGCCAGCACACTCACTCCTTCCGCCAATCACATAATCTTGTCCATTCTGACATTTTCCCACACACGACCTTTATCCTAACTGAACCCGAATTCTCGAGACGTTCTTCAATATCCCGACTTGCAGCGAGACTTACGATTAGCAATATAACACCAAATAATCCTGCACTTTATAACGCAAAAGATAGCCCGAATTTGTGCTGACTGTTCGAACAATGAAGGTAAAAGCCCGAGCTAGGCGCCCGCGAGAATGCTTTAACGGGAGAGAATCAGAATACGATGCACCAACCTGAAAAACTTTTGTAAAGAATGATTCTGCGAAGATAACCACGTTGAAAGAGTTCATTGCGCGGAGCTTGTAGACACGACCATTCAGGATCAGCCAGGGCAGGAGAGTGCCGGTCGAGCGCTCGACAATGGCCACCGGGGCCCCGTCTCTCCCATACCGCCGAGGCTACACGCTTGCCTATTGGTTGCCGCTACGCGGGACTACCATCTCGCTCGCTCTCGCTTCCCATATGCTCGACTATTCAAGTAAACGCGCGAGATTTAAACTCTCGCAAATACACAGACAGCCAATACTCGCAGATAATACAAAGATTATGCTTAGCATTATGGGATACTGGATAGCAAAATTCCACCGACATCAGGCACCTCAAGTGCATCCTACCCTTCCCCCACCACGCTTCGAGTATAGACACGAACGCGATTTCGCGATTCATCTGCGGATCAACCTGGCCCGTTTCATTGGCGCCCGAACAGGGACTCGAAATCTGAAAGGGATTCGTTCTCAATTAAATAATTTCAGTCAAAAAATTTAATTTTTAAATTGTTAATCTTTGAATGATACCCGAAATTAATGGCTCGTTCTCCGAGCAACAAATTCACAACCGGTTGACTTATCTGGACAACTTAGTAAGGCAGGTTCTCCAGCGCGATGCACAATGAAAGAAGCAAGTTACAGAGCTAAAGAAAACAATTGAGACACTTCGAAATAATAAGAAAGAAAATGTCGAACAAATGAAAATAGCTCAAATTAACGTGTAACACTGTCATGAGAACGTGCTTGAATATTGGAAGGATTTACGGGGAACGCAGAAAGATTACGAAGCAACATGGGAAAAGATTACCAACATTTACTCTCTGAATGTCAGTTTTATGGAGGGTCATCATTTAATGAAGAAATTACATAGAGCCTCAAATTAAATTAGAAAGCCTGGAGAACTCCGTGACGAAGGTGAAAAATCTTAAAGATGAAGCAGACCTAACCCGTGAGATCGTTACAGATTTATTAAGAGTTACCAAACCCGTTTGAGGAGGGTAGAGGATAAAGTGCAAGCTCTAGAAGAGCACATAAGCGATTTCACAAAGGGTAAGCAAAATTTCAAAATTTAAATTCAGTCGTGGCGCATCCTCCCAACATTTTCTAAGAATCCAATGTTAACAATATTCAATCAATTATTAAAATAAATGCAAAAGATAATTCTGGAATTTCACATTACTAATTTTCAAAATGGCCAATGAAGCTAGCAAAGACGTTCAAAAATCCTCCTCGAGGAAATTGAAAGTTATGAAAACATTGTGATGGATACAAATTTAGAATGGCAAAAAGCTGTAGTGTTTAAATTGATAACATTGGATAAGAAAATGAATGCACTTGAGGGTCGTATAGACGAATCAGAGGCCGACGAAGATGAAGATGTTGCCTCTGCACGTATAAAATTAAGAAAAAATAAAAATGAAGGGGGGGGGGGGTAGATGATACGAATGCCCGTGTCGAAGCGCTCGCTTCATCTATGGAAAAAATAAAAGAACACCTTGATTTACTCGAGTCAGGAAACGATTCTCTCATAGCACAAAATCAATTTACGCTCGGATCTCGACAAAATTAAAGAAAAAATAGAGTTAAACGTATCTATCACACAACTCCGGGAGGAAATTACAAAAATTTACGAATCGGGCTTTCAAGAGTCTACAAGACTCGAAAAGATGATTCGAACGCGTAATCAGAACAGAGAGTCAACGACCGACATGTCTCGACGAATAAAAATAGTTATTCCAAAGTTTAAAGGCTAAACTAGAGGAAGACCAATGAAATTTTTACGGGAATTTGAAAACTATTTTTCTCTTGTAAAGCCGGAGGATCGTGGATTTAAATGCATTATATCGCAAGCACTCGAAGGAGATGCTCATAATTGGTGATATCTTGTGCAAGGTGAGGTCAGAAATTACAGTGAATTTTATGAACAGTTTAAAGAAAGATTCTGAAATAAAAACATTCAAAGAGCTAACGCCAGAAAAGTAGAGTTCGGTCAATATCTCTCCAGGCAGAGAAGCAGAGTAAATTACGCTACTTATATGTTTCGATTAGCCCGCGCGCTAACCATAGCCATAGATAAGCACGAGCTCGTAAAGAAAAACGCGGAACATTTTGATAGAGAAATTAGACGCACCGTCACTAATCACAATCAATGAGTAATCAAAAGAATCAATGACTTCCTAGAAACACTTGCCGATTTTGACAATGACGATACGTCCAAAAGAAACGCTAACTCAGACAGAACTCAGAGACCAAATCACAAAACCAAACAAAATTGTACCCATCCTCCCACTGAGAACATATCACTTAAGAATCCAATAAATTGAAAAACAACGGATAATCAGCCATGGCAAAAAAAAGACGTGGACAGACTGAAGAGTGCAAGGCATACAGACAGACAAGAAGAAGACTCACAACAAAAACGCTGGGAAACATAATAGCCAAAAGGGGGCTAAACCAAACGAAACCGTTAATTTCAACTATTTCGACTACAACAAAAAGGGGGAGCACAAGTCGGGAAACGAAAAGTAGTTGTACCTGCTATGGATGCACTTCCCACTCAACGAAAAAAAGACACAACTACTAAAATCGCGTCCCTAAGAGAAAATCCGCGTGATGAATTATTACACGAAACAAACCGGATGGTCGCGAAGTTGAAATTTCTCATTGTCCAGAAATAAGAATCTCACTAGAAAATATCACTGTAGATGCACTCGTGGACACGGGTAGTGAAGTCACAGCTATATCTGATGAATCTTATTATCAAAATTATAATACGTTGAAACTTTGTCCTACGTTACCAATAAGCGGAAAAATTATCAAATGTGCTGCCGGTAGCAAGTCTGTTCGGATAAAAAGACAAGTTCATCTCAATACTAATTGTAAGTTCGAAAATGTATCTGAAAAAATAATTTTCATAGTAATACTCAAACTCATTAGATCATGCATTATTGACTTTGATACTATAAAATCGTTAAACATGCTAATTAATACGGTCCAGGAAGAAATCTTGTTTACCGTAAATAACGCCGACGGTGTAATATCATACGTGGACAAAAAAATGCCGCAGAATGAATTCACGTCACTGTCAATTCTAGATTCGGGTAGATTCACCGAAGAAGGGAATCTCTCAGATCTAGACGGTCTTTACGAAGACTATGAAGAAAATTATGGAAATTCATACGAGCTCACTCTTGAGGAGATTCATGGAAAATTAGAAACTTGTGGCACTCTTGACGAGACACAAAAACAAAAACTAAGAAATATTCTTATAAAAAGAAAAGAAGTATTTGAAAAAGAAATCGGGATTACTGACTACCTACGAACACGAACTAATATTAACAGACACAATACCTTAGTTTTGTAAACCTTATCCTATACCTCTCGCCGACAGAAAGAAAGGTATGGATGAAATTAAACGCATGCTACAATTAGATATAATACCACACTCAAATAGCGTGTATATAAACACAACTAAAATCGTAAGAAAACGCATTGAATCGGTGAGACCATGCCTCGATGCACAAATGCTTAATAAAGTTCTTCAAAACAACTTTGAGGGACCTTCCGTAAACGACGCGGTTCTTCAAAGATGTACAGAAAAACTAATAACTAGCATATCGGATTTCACATCTAATTACTGGCAAATAAAATTAGCTGAAAACTAAAAGTGCTGCGGCACTTATACGCAGACTTGAATTTCTGGTTTTATTTGTGGATGATCTTATGATATAGTCACAACATTTTGATGAGCACTTAAAGCATCTAGATAAACTATATGAGAGATTAATAAAACATTATTTGAGATTAAATTTCAAAAAATTAAAATTCTTTTGTAAAGATATAGAATTTTTGGACCATTTCATTTCCGGTACAGGAATACGGCCAGATCCGGAAAAAATTCGCACTATTAAAGATTTCAAACGTCTACGGAATTTGAAACAATTACAAAGTTTTATTGGCTTTGTAAATTTTTATTCGAAATTCACTAAGAAATTCGCGGAATCTTTATTCCCATTGTTGGACTTAATGAGAAAAAATGTCGTATTTCTATGGACAGACGTACATCAAGCAGCGTTTGAGAAAATCGAGTCAGTATTCGACGGAAATATGTTTCTAAAATACGCAGATCCAAAGAAAGCCTTCATTTTGACAACGGATAGCTCAAACTATGCGTGCGCTGCCTCTCTTTCTCAATTAAATGCGGAAGGAGATGAAGAAATTATCTGCTTCGTGAGTAGAACATTCAAAGGGAGCAAATGCTCATATTTGAATACAGAAAAAGAAACGCTCGCCCTTATGTGGTCACTCAATAAGGTAGATACTTTCTTAAGAGGGGCAGTTGAAATTATAGTCCGAACGGTCTACGAGGCTCTCATATTTCTACGCACATGTACATTTAACAATCAACCATTGCAAAGATGGAACCTTGCTATCGAGAACTATAATTTGAACCCGGAATATATATCTGGGAAACAACACGTAGTAGCAGACTATTTAAGTCGGATGGATAGGAATGGTTAAATAAAAGTAGAGAATAAAACAGAAACATTTTTAACTGCTATTGTGCAACCTAAGTCACACCACAAATAAAGAAATATTTGTAAAAATATCGAGAGAGATCAGAGTGCACGTTACGAGATAATTGGAAATGTTGTATATAAAAAAGCGAAAGAGAGATCTAAAATTATTATACCGTTGGACATTTAAAAAACTTTTGTAAACGAAGTCCACACCGAGTATGGACATATAGGGGGCGAAAAATAAATAAAATGTTATCAGAACATTTTTTTGCACCAGGCTTACGCAGAAAGATTGCTGAAATTTTGAAAACTTGTGACAATTGTCAAAAAACAAAATACTTGACTCGAAAATACAGAGAACTATCACAAGCAATCTTAACGCGAGAGCCTGGAGAATTATTATCTATAGATTTCTATGGGCCACTAACGACCTCAGCGAGGGGCGTTAAATATATTTTAACACAATTGATGCATTTAGTAAATACGTCGTATTTTACCCTCTCCATAGACCCACCGATAGTGCAGTTATTAAAAAGTTACTGGAAGACTATATACCAACTTATGGGAAGCCAAAAACAATTATAAGTGATCATGCAACCCAACTCATAAATGATAAATATATAAAAGCTATAGAAAATGCAAATATCAAGGTGATATACTCTTCCATTAGATATCCGCAAAGTAATATAGTCGAACGCGTAAATAGAGAACTAGGTCGATTCTTTCGTACATTTATAAATGAAAAGCACAAAGGTTTGTCTCGATTCGTAAAAATAATTCAAAATATTATAATTGAAACACATCATGAATCAACAAATTTCACGCTGACAAAATTTCATTTTGGAAGAAAACCGACGCGTATTTGGGAAAAATATTTAAATACCCCACCCGAAAATGCGGAAATAACTCAAAAAAATCGAATCTCACTAGCTTACGAACGACTATGTAAATTCGCGACAGAACGAGCGGCTAAGAAGAATGCAAAGGCGAAACATTATGTATTTAAAATTGGCGATAAAGTACTAGTAAAAGCACTGAACGTATCAGACGCGGAAGCCAAAAAAATCGCGAAATATTTTGATATATATGAATGCCCATACGAAATTCAAAAAAATGTTGGGATAGATACTTATTTGTTAATTAACGTATCAAACAGAAAAGAAAGAGGCAAGGTCCATATTTATTCGCACATTTAATAGTAGTTTTCGATACAAGTGCGTAAAAATTGATTCTACACGAGTGAGAGGTTTGTCGCCCGAGCGAAGCGAGGGTGATAAACTCACGAGTGTAGAATCAATTTTCGCACATGTATCGAACAATATTTTTTAATACAGAGAGCGTAAATGCGATTTTAAAAAGTTGCAAAGTACGTAAAATCGTACTTTACGCACACAGTATCAAAAAATATATTGAAGCAACGAAGGAAAAGAAATGAACAATAAATGTGCGAATATTCTAATCATGAAATCAAATCGGAGATTGAGAGTGATGGAACCGCGAAACGGACGACAATGCAAAACGAGTCACAACACAAAAGTAAACAAAAGAGAGAGAGAGAGGGGGAGAGAGAGAACAATATCACAACAATCCGAAGTTCGAAAATTAGAGAGACCTAAGTGGGGGTAATGGGTTCCCAACAAAGCAAGTACATAAATTACTGGGCTCAGTATCAGTCAAACTGCCAGGATGGATGGACACATTAAGCCTAAAAGTGCCAAACACCCAAGGGAGACCAGCACCCAGACAGAGCCGGTAGCCGTCTGCCACCAGGCCATCCAGGTGAGCGATCAGCTGATAGCAAACAATTCAGCGCAATGCTGGTAAGCTCATAGTCACTCGTCTCCAACTCTTTTTCTCTCTATCAACAACATGTCAAAAAACAATATAAACAACGGGACGACGCCGATCTAAGTGCGATGCCAGCAGGTAATTACAGCGAAAGCAAACCGCTTCTAAGGGGAGACCGGCCTGTACGACAGGGCCTTTCAAACCAAGAAAGGAATGAGGAAGGCCTGTAAAATGATTCAGACGGTAAAGTTAACACCATCCTCAACCACCGCCACCCATATCATTTGGCCGACCATCCCGCTCATTTGGCCTCAATCATTTGGCACCACCAGCACCACCGGGCCCGCCCAAACAACGCCAGCGCACGATACCAGTACCACCGTCAGACCAAGTACCTCCTCCCCTGCCACGATCAGAGAAGGAATACGTACCGCAAACGCTCGAGGAATCACTAGCCGCCAAAGCTACTTGGAAAGGAAAACTCTGGGTACACCGCCTACTCCAAGCGGTGTCGGCGAAGCTCAGGCAGATGCCCGACCAGGCGCAAGGACGGCTACAGGAATTCAAGGAGTTTGTAAGGAAGCCGTGAGTAATATCTGCAAATGCTCCGCACATTTTTTTTTTATTTCTTCACCTTTCTTACCGTTTTTTTCGTTTTTTTTGATATATATATCTTAGGGTGGCACTTATTTCCCAAGGTTCTTGAATACCGGCTCCCGTTTCGGGCATCACTTGCGTTAACCCAAAAACGATGAATTTAGTAATAAAATGTGAGTTAGCAAGTGTTTAACACGTTTCCCTGTCGATCTCAGTCACACTCACACCGTGACTCGCATGCCACCGCGCCAAGGTTCGAACGAGAGAATGCCGACGCTCTGAGTGCGTATCCGGTCATCTCTAGATCCTTCTCAACGGATTCGACGCCGAAACCGCTCGTGCCCGCCGGTATAACCTCCTAGCCGCGGCGTGTTCGTCAACCCGCCGCCGGACGACTTATCCGACACAGACGGGAACAGCTGCCTCGCCCTTCCGATCGTCTACCGGTGCCGACGATCGTAGCGTCCGTCGCAGTCTGCTCTTACGAGATCATGGTTTCCCGCCCCGACGATAGCCATTCTCTCCCGACCTACGCATGTCCTCATGCGTGCCCGCCGTTGCCACGCCGGTAATCTCACCCGAACTTCGACGCACATTCCATAACCCGAGTTCTATGTCAACTGGACCGCTGTCCCTAATATCGCACTTAAATTACATCGAGTCTTAATCTAATCTAAACTAAGTCTTATTCTAATATAAAGTAACGCGAGTAATAGAACTAGCGATAGTTGTAATTTTGCGTGGTCGAGTTTCCTTAACTAAACCGAAAGTTTTTAGTCAACGTGCATCTTGGTCGTGCCGAATAATATTCGTAATGTTATTTATGTTATATTCGAGAGCGAGTCGTGATCGTGTATCTGTCGTGTAGGTCAAGGTTGTGTTGTATACGTGAGCGGGGACGTTAGCTTGTCATCGTAAGTCTTATTTTTGTCATTGTCATGAGGACGAGAGCGATAGCTTAAATAATCTGTGTGGAAAGTCAAGTCGAGTATAAAGTCACAACGTGAAAACGGTAGCGTCGGTGTAATAACGATAATTGTGGTATAAGCGATAGCGATCGCGATAGCTTGTCGGTAGAAATAGTCGTCAAGAGTATTCGTCAGTATGTCTACGATAAATCATGGTATGCGGTAATTCGGTAGTGGCGTGATGTTTATTTAACCCGTCGAACGACTCTTCGCGTTAACTCGACGAAGCATATCAATGCTGCACTCATGCTCCGCCGCATTCCGCCGCCATATTGGCCACATGTCGGATTACATACCCGCGAGTTCGCGCAACTCCGCAATCGACACATTATTATTCGCAAGAAAGTTACACCGTACTCACAATAACGCAGTAGTCAGACGAGCAGTACTCCTTTACAAAAATTCACCCAAATCCTCGGGCAGTCAGGAGTACAAAAAAGTAGCGGGTGAGCCGGTGAACAAAAGAAGAACTCCTTACTCGGCTGGCGGTCCGACGCAGAAAGGGAAGAGGTATCGAGTAGCGCTCGCGTCGATCCCGCTTGCGGTCGACGTCAGGTTGGGTCGCTCACCTTCCCTACTCTGATTCCCGCGTGCTCGAGCCTAGTCGATATCGGCCTAGGCGCCACGAAGACGTCCGAACGCGCACTCGCCGACTCGTGCCGAGGCGTTGCAGTGCGCTGCGCGGTCGCTTGTAACTGGCACCGGACTGCCATGTTACAACTCTCTTCTCCCCGGGATGTTCGGGTGGTGCTGTCCATACCCTGGGCTGATGGTGGTGTGAGGTGTCTCCGGCACCGCGTCGCTGGGTCGTCTTAGGGCTGGTCGTGCTCAAGTGGCTGTTAGTCGTCGAACTGCTCGTGGTGGTGGTGTGAATACTTTTCCTCCTTCTCGGGTCTGATTAGGCTATATTGAATTTTATGATTGAAAAAGGATCTTGGGTGTTGTCGCTAATATCACTTAAATTATCAACTCAGGTATCCATTCTTTTTTTTTTTTTTTAAACGAAATTTTATTTAATTAGACAATGTAACAGCGATAGTAATGTATTTGTGAGGTGTGGTGGTGTACGAGAGCGTTGCGTGTGCGGTAGCCAGTGGGTCTGTCTGTGTTGGTAATTCGTATTACGTTAGCGGTCCGTCTATTGTCGCGACGGTTGTTGGTCTCGAGTAACGTTTTGTCCCCGTGTTTTACGTAAGGCCCTCTGGCCTGCCATTTTTCGCCACGAATGGCGCACTCCTTGACGGTTACGTTGCCCAGGCCGCACCGGTAGCCATACCGGTATTGGTGGTTCGTGAGGTCCGGGCATAGGGGAGTCCGGTGGCTTTGGCTCCCGCAGGCCCAGCATCCTGGTCGAGGTGCTGTCATGTACACCTGGCGACCCACTACCATCCTCCAGCCCGTGTAGTCCTCCATCCGGACTGGGGCTGCCGCTGGTATTGATGGCCTCGGTATCGTTGGGGCGAATCTATGGTGAAAAGATAAGTAAATACACATTGGGTAGTCTATCCTCCTGGATTGAGATGACTCTACCTAGATGATTACGTGTAAATTTAATCCTCCATCCTGTACCATAAACTTTTTTACCCTTCTGATCATTAGATCCACCAGAAAAATGATTGGAAATATCAACGAAATTGGACTTCAGCTTTTCCCAATCATTGATAAGAAGGCAATACCGGTAAAGTCCGAATTTAATAATCTTACTACTGGTATTATAGTATTCATCAGCCAAAGAATCGTATTCCAGACCGACAATACTTCTTAGAGACCAATAACCTTCTTAGAATGAGATTTGTTTAGTGGATAGAATGCACAAAACAACTGATGCGGATGATGATTAATAGACCCTTTTTGATATTGGTCCATTTTAACGGTCTTTTAGATACACTATATTGAGTTCGACTACTCTTGATCGATTGTTTCGCGGAGGGTCCAAATCAGGTCTTGATATACCATGATCGGCGGAGGCTGAAAGTACAAAAGTTTCATAAACAAGGATTGTAGTACAACAAAGACATTTTGAAACTACAGCTCTGCAAACATCTGACAATACATTAGCCATTACCAGCGAAATCACTGTCAGCATTTTTCTTATGATGTACAAACCTGATGCGCTACTCATATAACGTAAAAACATGATCCAATATTGACCGCATACGTCAGATGACGCATCTTGGAGAGGTATCATTGTTACTTCATACGACGTATGCCTACTATTAGTAATACTTCTTTATAATTGAATAATTAGATATGGCTTCATTAAATAAAAACTGCTTAATCTCAATTTCCCAATGCGACAGTCTCGCTTATGAGTTGAGTTCGCAAAATGTCAACTAATCACTTTTGTAATACGATTTCGATTTATCTTGTGAAACAAATTACCGAATTTCGGAAGGATGCGAAGGTTTAACTAAAGTTTGTACGATTTTTGTCTTTAGTCACCAGCTCCGCACCGCGCCGGACCGACAATCGGTGACGATTACTTTAAAATTCAAAGCTACCTAGCCGCAATTACACATTTCTTACAATGTCTAAATATATAGATTTTATAAACTACAAGTCTTAGCTCTTTTAAATTAAATGAGAATATTATTTTACATTGAAATAAGATTGATTATTTACTTTCACTTCTAAAAATTATCTGAATAAACGATAGGATTACCGTAAAAGGGATCTTGTGAGTTATATTCATTCACGAGAAAATCCAAATTACCCAGTACGACTCAATAGCTGCAATCCACTCAACTAGTACCAGGTTCAACGTAGATGTAAGTTTTATATTTATTTTACTAACAGTGAGAGTTTTAGGCGCGAATTAGCAATGTATTATAACCTTGCCACTACACATATCATTATGTTCCTATCTATTCAATTTAGAATAGTCAAGACGTAACATAACATTCCAACGAAATCGTTCACAATTTTTTTTGCAAGCCATTAATATAATCCGGTACAAATGGGGGATTGCCAAAACTATCAAAGTACAAGGCATCACCCGATTTGTTTACATATATATCAACCTAATGCATACCAGGTTTCGTGTGATTATCAGTGTTTATAATAAACACAGTCGGATACGATCACTCATGCTGTATCTAATCCGCTGGAGAGACGCCCACAGTGTGTAACCGAATGCGCCACTGACAGAATTTTCAATAATTGAAGACTATCCATTACAAACTTCATCCACGAAAACTGAATATCTACAATACATCTATTATTTTATAGCTCTAAACGGTGATAAACTGAAGGTACAACTAACTCTTCTGAGATGTTTCCGGTATGTAATATATATGGGGAGAAACACGTCAACTCTCCAAGCGCGGCGCTAAATCCTGTTGTTTTCAAATCGCGCTGGCGGTGCAAAAATGTATTAAAAAAATGAAATACCAAAATTATAGATATCATTTCGATGTATTTTTTCCTCAGCTTTCCAATGGTGCGGCTAGATTTTCCGAAATTTTCCATTTTTTCGGTGAAAAAAATACAAAAAGTGTTATATCTCGAAAAAGGCTTTTTTTATATTTTTTTAAATGCTTTTAAACGAAAGCTGAGGTTTTTTTTACATAGAAAAAGTGTTTTTTCTCCGAGTACCCAATTAATTTATTATGAGTAATAGTACGCCGAAGAGTAGAAGCTCGGCGCGCGGCGCGGCTCGACGACATGGATGTTACCAAGCCTATTCTTCAGATTCAACTAGTTTTTACGATTTTCTTTCCATTTGTTTTAGTTTTTTTTTTTTTTTTAAAGAGGAACCACTGTCTTAGTTAGGAGTCTTTGTTTTCGCTATTTTTTTTTGTCTTAGTCATAGGTTTCTTAGATACATTTTTTTCACGTTTAGTAACAAGTTTCTTTGGAAAGATTTGATACTGATTACTACAAGAAATTTTTTTTAACTTCAATTTATTTTCATTAGTTGGCATAAATGCATGATACTGTAAAGTTCCTGGTATAGGTTTAGCTTTATCTAACCTTGGTTTTAGTTCTAAAACCGTTTTTTCATAAGAATCTTTACTGCTATAAAAAACTTTAGTTTCTTTAAAATAATTTATAGCACATTTACAAAGATCTTCTGCTGTCAAAATACGATTGTTCGACGAAAGATGTAAACTAGTGCGCCTGGCGCCTCTTTTTAAGTTTGCCCCGATACCATCACAACCACCTTTGCCGTGCGCAGTGGCATGAAAATGCCATTCAGCTAAAATTCCAAAATCTTTTTTATAAAATAAAAGATTTTGCATATTAGACTTATTCTTAAAATGCTGACCTGCCGCATCCGTTATATAATAAATTTTGTTGACTTTGAAATGAGATTTCAGATAGAGTATAACAATTTTTTGATATTCATAAACTGTAATAGTATCATGATTTAGATTGTCGGATATTACAGCAATACTAATATGCTTGATCTCATTATTTGCCTGATTATTATTCCAGTAGAAGGATTGTGTAGAATTTTGTATTACGAATGCATAATTTTCTGCGAAATGAAAACACACATTAAATTGCCCTTCTTGAAGATTTTTTTTCAAGTCATTTACATAGAGTGACTGTTTCCTAGCGAAAAAATCGTGAGTTTTTAACTTCATCAACTTTTTGCATAGCGTGTTGAGAAAATCATAAACATTCTGACTTATAGAACTGATTGTACATCGATCTGTTTGAAACCACGATTCAAACAAGAGAAAGGCTCTTCTACAAAGAGCAGATAATAAATTAGTAAGACATATCTGCGAGTGTGCGTTAAACGGGTTAGTTGGAAACGTACCTCTCGACAAGAAAAATAAAACGAAGCTGCGCAAACACGCATACATTCTACACAAACTCGCTGAAACCTATGTAAGTTTGTCCAAAAAAAAAAAAAAAAAAGAAAATACTATCGTACAACGTGGAGGATTCTTACCTGCTCTTCTTTCACCTATTATCGGGCCAGTTTCACGAGTCTAAATGAAAATTTGTAACGTCTTCAATGCATGCTTTCCGGTGATGATGAACAACTGGAATGGCAATGTCGAATGCTCAAATCTGTACAAACCCCAAATTCGACGGCGAGTAGACTCGATGCTGAGATTAGTGACATACTGAATTCATCGTCGAAAAATGCGCATTATATGGCAAGTTCTACAGCGATATCTACATTTCAAGAACTCGAACGTTACAAGTAAGAGAAAATCTGCTGCCACACCACCTAGACATTTACAGTTTCCCGCTGTACTTCGTAAGCTGTGTAAATCGTGCTCTGAAAAGCATTGCACGAAAGCCATCTGAAAGCCTCAGTTCAGATGGCGCTAATGATAACTTTGTTTCGCCGAGTGAAAACAACGCGGCTAGGAGTAGCAGCAGCAGCAGCTGTACTGGAGCTGGAACCCTGGAGGAAACTACTCATACACCTTGCCCACAACGAGTAAAAAAGAAAATTGCGCAACACCTGAATAAGTGGAGTGCCAAGAAAAAGAAACCCGGCACCAGCAAGGCGTGATCATTAACTCTGCAGGCGAAAATAGTGCTCTAGATGCTTTGTTTGATTTACTTCCGTTTGAAATACATGTACCTGGTTATAGATTTTGTGGACCTGGTACAAAATTGGCAGAACGCATTAAATAAGGTGAAGTTACAATAAAGCCGCTGGACAAAGCATGTCGCCAGCACGATCTTGTCTTACGCCAACATGGTCCGTTAAATCACGTTCAAAAAGTTTTTTCACGCATCAAGAGCGTATTAAAGAAAAAGAACAAGACAACAAGTGTACAAAATAAAAAATCTAAAAATAATAAATTGGTTGAGAAGATTAAAAATAAAAGCAAATATAAAAAGTGATAATGAATAAATCTTTTGAAAAGCTTTACTATAAATCTCCATATCCTTTTGCATATATAGGTATTGACAAACTTTTAAACGCTATTTACACAAACCTGTCCGACATCGATTTACCAGATGTAATTACAGTTCGTAATATAGATGATTTATGGGAAGCTGATTTAATGAACATGAAATCATTGAAAACTTAACACGATGGTTATACCTATATTTTAGTTGTTATCTATGTCCTTAGTAAATAGAGCTGGCTCGAGCCTGTCAAAGATAAAACGTCGAAAAATGTTGCTCATGCTTTTCAACGTATCTTGGCGAGGAGTAAGAATCGTCAACCAGTATGTTTCCAAACGGACAAGGGTAAAGAATTCGCTAGACGCGCTATATCAGAGGTTTTGAAAGAGCGTGAAATAATGTACAGCGTTGCGCGTAGTCCTGATACAAAAGCAGCGTTGTGGAACGATTTATAAGAACTATAAAGGAGATGATGTAGACGTTTACGTCGATATCTTGCCAAATATATTAGAATCATATAATCACGCTAAACATTCAGCGACAAAGATGACACCAGCATCTGTGACTTTATTCGATGCTGTCAAAGTTCATGAAAATTTGAATCAACGATATCATAATCACACTACCAGACCTGTTAAATATAGGCGTGTTTTGAAAAGGATACGAGAGTGGCTGAACAGTGGAGATATTAAAGATTACTCGAGTTTCGGAGACGCGTCAACCATCACTATCCTTTTTACAAGATCTAGCGGGAGAAGATATTGATGGATTATTTTACGGCGGAGAATTAAGCAGAGTACGTAAAGATTTAAGGGGACAAACCACCTTTAAATCTTCAAAAAATCGAATTTTTTTTATTTCTTATTTTGATAGGAAATTTTCCGTAAAATACAATTCTGAAGCCAAATTTTTCAAAAAAAATTTTTTGGTAAAGTTTTAAGCAAAATTTGTATATCACCTTTTTAGTGAATTTCAATAAAATTTGATTTTTTCCTATTTTATATTTCTGTTATATTTTTTCTTTTCTAAGACCAAATGTGAAATAAATTTTGTTAAATAATATAAAAAGTAGCCATTCTTACCATTATATAGATATATGTTATTGTTTATAATCATTTATAACACAGTTGTTTATATATAATTTTATTCGATTTTTAAAACATATTATGAATGTTCAAATACTGACAATTTTATATAAACGTGTTATGATGGTCATAATACGTTTGAATGGAATAGGAATTGATTCCAAAGTTGACGCTTGATGCGCCACCACTTTATCGGCCCATATTGGAACTCGCATGCAGGTGAGATCAAACGAGGTTTCGAACTACCTTCACGTAGCTCAAATTCGACTTCGATGTTCACACAGCTTATTGGTACGTGTTGATAAACACAGCTGATATTTACACGCTGATATTGCTGAAAAAAGATTGAAATTACACGATATTTGTTTTCTTTTTTTTTTGTAACTTTTAATTAGTGTGTGTATGTGTAAGTAGTGCAGCGAAATCTGTGCAAAATATCTTGAAGGGATAAGAAGGGAAGACTTCAAAGTACTTATCCTGAGAATAAGTATTCTCGAGGGAGACCTAAGAAGACGCCAAGAGAATTTTTGACGAAGAAGGAAAATCAATCAAAAAGACCAATGCCCTCTACCAGTGCAAAAAAACTTAAAAGTGCAACAGTGGTCAAAGACTCTATTGGTGACACAATATTCTATTCCCTGCACTTCAGAACATTTTAGTATGCAATCAGTGTAACGGCAAAGTGACATTTAGTGAGTCTAGTGTACAAGGCTCCGGGTTCAAAGTTGATATTATGTGTGTAAAGTGTAAACAGATTGCTTCAATCAATTCAAGTGAAAAAGTTGCAGGAAGAGTGGCTTGCTGGTTCTCAAGATTGGTGTATATATAGCTGTGACCTGTTTCAATGATGGACACATAGGATTTCTGAATATTATGAGGAAGTTTGAAATCAGTCCAGGATGTGCAGCAGTGGATTGGACCAATACAAGCAATGATGCCAGACTCTTTCATGCAGAAAGAAAAACATTAAACAGTACCGTAGAGGCGCGGACTATCAGAAGAAGAACACGAGAAAAAATCCCAGAGTAATCATATGCAGCAGGAGCCCACTAAGGTATTTATTATAAATGTATTTATTATAAATGTTGATTTTAACCAATGATCATATTTTTATTGCCACAAACTTGTATTTATTATTTAATTTATTTAATAAAATAAATAAATATAATTTAGTTCCAACTAAAATGTAATTTTTTTATTTTATTCTTTGCAGAGCTGGCATGAGCCGTCTCTTTCAACGGTGACAGGTGAAGTTATGGATGTGTAACAGACTCAATGAATGACTACAATGCTTTGTCTATGTGACAAAAAAAAAGATAAGTAGTAGTGAGTTAAGTGTGATAAGTGCAGTGTACTTAAATTTCTAATTTTTGTGTTTTTTTTTTATTTCAGCTCATGCAACAACAAATGAGCGGTTCAACCCAAGCCAACCGTGGAATATTTGTGCCAACTGGAGGATACGCTTGCCTAATGCATTGGAAAGAGGAAATAAGATCCTGAACATATTAGATAAGTATTAATTATAGCTAATATAATTGGAATCTTAATTGTTAAATAACTCATAATATTGTTTTTCTGAATTTTAGCTCACTTTCCGTAGGATTCCAAGAGGAGTACTTTCATTATGAACGGAGGGATTTTGAATTGAACGAGTAGAATTGATTAAACACCAATAAAAGTGATAAAATTATTGCAAAATAGGTGTAATATTGCAATTCTTTAAACAAAAATATACTTCTACTAGCTCAAATAAAAATCCCTCCGTTCATACTGAAAGTACACGTATAAAGAGTATCTCCACAAAATTTAAGCCCAATCCAACCATGCGTACACTTTGAATCTTACGGACAGTGAAAAAAATCATCAAAACCAGTCTGCTTTGCCAGGGAGGCATATCAAGTTCAAATACATTAAAAATTTAGATATTTAATATTTATTGTAAGTACTTTTATATCAAAAGATTCTTTTTCAATTATATTTTAAAATTAAAATCTAATGTTGAATTTTTTGTTTCAGATTTTAAAGGTGGTTTGTCCCCTTAAACGAAGAGGTTTTCCAGATTGAAGACATTCTGAAAAACAAAGGTAAAGGGCTTAAAAAAGAATATCTCGTCCAGTGAAAAAATTATCCGGGTAAATTTAATTCTTGAGTTAAGGTGAGTGACGTTGAAAGAATATAAAAAAATGAAGGACCAATTCTACATTGTTCTGCCGAGTATCAGCAGCATGAATTATTTCGCGGAAAATACTACGACGCATTTTATTACACAGCTATCTCAACAAATACGTCTTCAAGGTCAATAGTGTTTTGCTCTCGCAGATTCAAATTTCGCTGACGTTTCAACATGTGTCATCAGACAAAGGCGAAAGATATGTATTAGTGATAAATATGCCATATAACTCTGTAGATGTTGTTTTGATGGAGTCTTCACCGGACGTTTTAATCGAGGAAAATAAAGTGATAGTTGACATTTAAAGCGGAAGGGCACCTTTAATTTACCCTGGAATTTATAATGATATAGACACATTAGTGGCAGAATTAAACAATTTAATCTGCATGGAGAATTACTTAGAATTTAGGGTTGAGCATGGAGGAATCCATAAATACAGGACTTGTATCCGTAAATACAGATAATTACGATTATGGCAGCACAAGAATTAACAGTTTTTCCCCACCTATGTACCTGCCCTTGTTATTCAACTCATTTCAGACCGGGAAAATTGATATAAGGGATCAATGTGGCCAACCAATACCATTTAATTATAGGATGTTGGCGGTAACACTACATTATTAAAAAATCAGTGTTTAAAAAAAACGAAAAAATGGATAGAAATGAGGAATATTTTTTGATACAGTGTGCGTAAAGTTCGATTTTACGTACTTTGCAACTTTTTAAAATCGCATTTACGCTCCCTGTATCTAAAAATATTGTTCGATACATGTGCGAAAATTGATTCTACACTCGTGAGTTTATCACCCTCGCTTCGCTCGGGCGACAAATCTCTCCCTCGTGTAGAATCAACTTTTACGCACTTGTATCGAAAACTACTATTAATACACAAATTGAATATAGCCATAGTGCTGGAATTGGATGAGTGTACATGAGTTCTCCCTATCTAAAAAGCCATGGAGATATTGGTTCATTTTTAGCTGGTATATTTTGACGTGTGCTCCCACTCTTGACGCAGGGTGCCAAACCTGTTGGAAAGAAGGTGTACCGATCAGGAATGAACATCATGTCTGACGTAACAATGGAAAACACGCCTATTAAGGGGAAAAATGAAAAAAAGTAAAATTAATATATAAATTAAATTTTATGAAAAGTGTATAATAATAGTAGGTCAAATTACCTACAATTTCAGCCCTCATAGGCTTCATATTCACCTACCTGATAGTAGTGACAGTACATATACCCATCAAAGTATTTTGGCACTGTCCGTAAGAGTAAATTGATGAATTAAATAGGCTCAAATTTTATACAATTGTCATTCTCATATGAATGTTGTGATTTTAATTTGAATGTGTAGAAGTTGTTTCATAAAATAATTAGTACCAAAATTTGTCGACAAAGAATAAAAAATATATTATTTTGGTTGTAAACCAACTTCTACGCATTCGATTCAAAATCACATCATTCATATGAGAATAACAGGTGTATAAAACTTGTAAAATATTTGAGCCTATTTCATCCATCGGTTCACTTCGAATCTTACGGACAGTGCCAAAATACTTTGATGGGTATACGTACTGTCATCACTATCAGGTAGGTGAATATGAAGCCTATGAGGGCTCAAATTGTAGGTAATTTGATCTACTATTATTATAGAAAACATCTTTTCATAAAATTTCATTTATATATTAATTTTACTTCTTTTTTTATTTTTCAGGTAATAGGACTGTTTTGTCCCTTTAAGGAGTCTTTATTTACGTACGTATCATCATCGAGTAAAGCTTACGCCTACAGAGCATTCATCAAAACCTTACTAAACTATGGGCCTGCTGCTAAATCTTCACACTTGATGAGTGTCTTATGGTGTGACGATAAAAGTGAGTAGATGAACAGCTTAGATAATAACACAGGACTGGTAGAACGTCGAAAATTTTTATCAGCAACACAGACAGGTTACTTCAAAGGGCACTTTCATTGCGATGCATTTAACCAAGAAAAACTGTTGTTTAACGGTGTTGAGATAAGAATGCGACTTGTAAGATTTCAAAATAGTTTTTGACTGATGGACGTTTTAGGAACTTTCTCCGTACACATAGAAGAAGCAAATTTATTAGTCAGGCGTGTTAAAGTTAATCCAAGTGTATTGTTAGCCCATGCTCAAGCGCTTTCGAATTATAATAGGGTTTGTAAATAACAAAGCTTATAATGGTGATAAAGAACTTAATCCTTTTATTTTTGAACACTTCAATATTAAGTTTTTATGTCTATACTTTGACGGTGTACATATACCTTCTAAAAATTTACAACCAGATTTTAAAACAAATGAATTATATATTGATGCGTACCATATTATATTTTCGGGTACGGGTATACACTTTCTCAACGAAAGTAACCAAATTACGCGAGAATCATACCCTAATGGTTACTGTTTGTTTGCTTTTGATTTGACTCCCCATTTGTCTGCCAAAAGATAGCACTCATTGGAATTTGATTAAACATGGTAGTGTTTTGATTGGGCGTGCGATTCGATGATCCATTAGCTAATATGATTCATTGAATTGTTTTTGCAGAGTACGACAATATCTTAGAAATAGATCGATCACGTCAATCAATCCTCGACAGAAGAGTTAGTTGTGCCTTCAGTTTTTTATAACCGTTTAGAGCTATAAAATAATAGATACATTGTAGATATTCAGTATTCGTGGATGAAATTTGTAATGGATAGTCTTCAAATATTAAAAATTCTGTCGCGCATTAGGTCGCACACTGTGGGCGTCTTTCCTACGGATCAGATACCTCGTGTGTGGTCGAATCCAACTGCGTTTATTATAAACACTGATAATCACACAAAACCTGGTATGCATTATAGTTGATATACATGTAAACAAATCGGGTGCTGCCCTGTACTTTGATAGTTTTGGTAATCTCTCATTTGTACCGGATCATATTAATCGCTTGCAAAATAATTTTAAATGGTTTCGTTAGAATGTGATACGTCTTCAAGATGCATTATCTGATTTATGCGATCAATATTGTCTCATGTTTTTACGTTATATGAGTAGTGGATCAGGTTTCCTAAAGTTTATGGATAATTTTTCTGATAACTTGCACAAGAATGATAATATTGTTCGAAAGTTTGTACGCCATAAGAAAAATGCTGACAGAAATTTCGCTGGTAATGGCGGATGCATTGTCAGATGTTTGCAGAGCTGTAGTTTCAAAATGTCTTTGTTGTACTACTTGCATATCCGCCGATCATGGTATATCAAGACCTGATTTGAACCCTCCGCAGAACAATTGATCAAGAGTAGTCGAACATAATATAGTGTATCTAAGACACCGTTAAAATGGACCAACATCAAAATGAGTCTATTAATCATCATCCGCATCAGTTGTTTTGTGCATTCTATGCGCTAAAGAAGTTTCATTCTAAGAAGGTCATTGTCGGTCTGGAATACGATTATTTGGCTGACGAATACTATAAACCAGTAGTAAGATTAAATTCGGACTTCACCAGTATTGGCTTCTCATTCAATGATTAGGAAAAGCTGAAATCCAAATTCGTTGATATTTTCAATTTCTTTTCTGGTGGATCTAATGAACTGAAGGGTAAAATAGTTTATGGTACCGGATTGCCGATTAAATTTAGACGTAATCATCTAGGTAGAGTCATCTCAATCCAGGGCGATAAACTACCCAATCAAGCCAAGATTTCGAGAAAATTTCGGCGATATATTATACTGAATAAGGCGACTTTTGAATACTTAAATGATTATATACCAAAGTATATTGATTTGCGTCTTGACTATTTAGATTATATGTGTGGTAGTGAGAGCGTTGTTGTAGAAAAACTTGCGGAATTTATTTTAACTAAAAGTAAGGATTATATACTTGTTGACAAAAAAAATTGGTTTACATCATGTATTGTAAAAAAAGTATGTAAACTTAATTGATCGTGAGGTTTTGTTAAGTTTTATGGCGGGTGTAGAAGCCCGCGTTCAATTGTACGAAAGTCAAAAAGCGTTTCGTGAAGGTAAAGTTGAATATGTACTGTATGAAATTGAGTCTCTACATATGTGTAATTTGATAAACATGCTGAATAACTATTGAAAATTAATTTGTTAATTGTATGTATTTACTTACCTTTTCATCACAGTTCTATTTCTTTTTAATTCCTGCACACAATTTAATATATAAGAATGATTTAAAAATAGATTACGTGGTGCCACTTTTTGTGAATATCTCCTACTCCTCCCCGTTCCCCTACCATGCTGGTCTCATTGATATCTTCTTTCTCTGTCTCTGCCTCCCTCTCTCCCCCTCTCCCTCTCCCTCCCCCTCGCCCTCTCCCTCTCCCTCGCCGTCTCCCTCTTTCCCTCTCTCCCTCTCTCCCTCTTTCCCTCTTTCCCTCTCTCCCTCTCTCCCTCTCTCCGTCTCCCTCTCCCTCTCTCTCCCTCTCCCTCTCCCTCTCTCCGTCTCCCTCTCCCTCTCTCTCTCTCTCATAAAGTTTCTTCTTTATCATAACCGGCGTGCTGCAATAGCCGTAGGTGGAAGGATGTTACACATCGACTCTCACTGATCCTTTCTACTTCCCTGTTCGTTTTTTGGAGATCGATCTGGCAATTAGGATCCCGCTGTTGTTCTTCTGATTGTCGAGACACCTCCTTGCTAGGGATGTTCTCCGGACACATTACTGTAGTCTGTTGATCGGACGTGCGGAGTTTTCTCATTCTTGATTTTCCTGTTAAGATACTTAGTTTTGGTTGGACTTGTGCCTTATCAGAAAGGCTGTTGCGAAATTGTTTTGATTGGTTCTTATTTTGTTTGTTTTTTGTATGTGTATGTGTGCGTATGTTTCTGTATTTTTGTCTTCATTCAAATTTTGTGTACATCCATCTTCGGTGGTCGAAAGAAAACTCATGCATTGTATTTAGGTTTTGAATCTTATTATGGGCTCTTGAGGACCTCCGCAGTCCTCGCAGCATATATCATATAGCTGCTGCTGATGCATTTGGTTGATGTATTCGAAGGTACCAACGACGACGTCGTGACCTTTGTTCCTAACGAACAAGAGGGCGCGCAATTGGCAATTACGCTATACTGGCACCATAAACTGCAGAGTTTGCGAAGTCCTATCATCCGTATTACTTTATTTCCAGAAGGCAATTGTACGCTACCCCTCTGTAGGGTTTTTATGAAGCGTCTGTTGCCTCCTTTGTTCGTCGTTCAGTATTTCAGGTTCGTCTAGCTCTTCGTCTTCTTGGTCCAAATCTTCATACCACAACTCATTACCTCTAGAACGGTGGACTCACCTGCAATCGGAACAGGATCCAAAATGCGCGGGTTTAACTTATTATCATGTCTAAAAAAAAACCAAACTAAAAGAGACTTAAGCGTGGGACCCTGGAATGTTCGCAGTCTTTACAGATCGGACGTGTTTCGCGATATCATAAAGGAAGCTGAGAAATACTCTTAAGACTTGGTAGCAATACAGAAAACTCGGTGGACAGATGATGCGCTGCTAGCATCGGGTAACTTCACCTTTATGTATGGGGGAGCGAATAGGCATTTCCTAGATACCGGATTTCTCGTTAACAAAAGCATCATACATTCGATTAAAAACTTCAAATTCGTGAATGACAGACTTTCGTATATTACTATCGAAGGGGAATGGTATAACTATGTCGTTATTAACGTACACTGTCCTACGGAGGACAAAGAAGAAGAAGTCAAGGATCTCTATTACGAAAATCTAGTTTTCAGTTTCGCTAAAACTTCATAGAATCGTGTTTTGAGGTGTTTGGAGTTCGAATCATGCGTTTTTAGAAAATGTCCGTGCGAATGGCTGTATGTATCTGTGTGTGTATGTATGTATACCGTCGTATTTCGGGAACTACGTGGTCTATACTAAAAAAATTTTTTTTTAATTTTTACAGTTGTGGCCATTTTTTGGCCATTTTTTTAATTTTGAAAATTTTTCGTTTGTTTTTTTAAATGATATAATTTATACTAAAAATTAAGTAATAGTGTTTTTAAAAGAGTATATAATTTCCTACGTATTCCCGCAAAATTTTCTAAATTGACCGTTTCGTTCAATTGTTATGACAAAAAAGGTGATTTTTTTTTAAATTCATATCTTTTAAATTAAACAGTCTAATGTTTTGAAAAAATTCATGATAATAAAGAATAATATTGTCGATATGTTGTAAAAATTTTAAGTCATATTGGTGATTAGTTTTTGAGAAAAAAATCGTAAACCTAAAAAAATCGGTTGTCTATGTCGCACGGTTAAGGAAGTAAAAAATCATTAATTAACTTAAAATTTTGGGAAAAGATAGATCTTTTGATTACTTTGGCTAAGTTCTTTTCGCAGCTTATGAAAATGATTGGTTGAAAAGATATTAAAATACAAATTCTTTGTCTCTGACCCTGTATACCCTGTACAACTGAAAATTATTATTTTTGTTAAACCTTATAACTTGCTAACGAAAACTTAGAATGTTTTGACAAAATTCATGGTTTTATGAGGTTATATGATCTATTTGTGATATAAATTACAATTCATTTTATTAAGAAGATCCGGAGAAAAAGAAATGCATTATTAAATTAATATACTTGAACGATACATACGAACAAGGAACAATAGATTTGTTTGGAGGAAGCTACGTGCCAATGAATTAGCAGCGTTTTTTTTTATAATTTTGTGCTGGAATTCGATTCTACGGTAATAATTAAGTAATAACGTGATCTTTCCAAATATATTACTAATCTAATTTTGTCATAAACAAATTAAATCTAAAAAATACTTGTTTAAAAAGTTAAACAAATATTATTCGAGAACGAAATATGAGCAGCGTGAAAAGAGTGAGTATTTTTATCGCGAAATGTTATTTTAATCTCTCGAGCCGGAGTTTGTAAACAATGAAGGACCATTATTGCCGACCTCGAGATGCGTAATCATAACAGTTTTATTGCGAGCTTTGACGAGAGCACATTACGTATAGTAATATTAGCAGATCGTGAGCACGTCATAAAGCGACATCAAAGTTTCGCTGTTAATAAAAGAAGTTTCAAAATTGAACCTTCCTGTATTTCCTTTGAATGGAAAGAAGTTTTCCTTTTTAGAAATGAATAAATTCATTTCTAAAAAGAGTTTAGAAATACTGAAGAATTAAAGCAGAAAGCCCATGATTTTGTTCTTGATGTTAAGCAGAAAATGCAAAATTTTGGATTTGAAAATATCTATAATGCAGATCAAACCCGTTTTGAACTTGAAATGCATTCAGGGAGAACGTTGACCATAGAAGGACAGGAACAAGTAAAATGCATTATTTAGTCAGTTTCATCAACAACGCATTCCTATACAGTATATCCTTTAATATCCTCCAATGGAAAATTATTTTCACCTCTGTTTTAAAAGAACCAACTGGAAAATGCGGACCAATAGTAGAAGAACATCTATTTAAACCGAATAATATTTATTTAGTAGCATCTAAATCTGGAAAATTACTTCAGGTATATATAATTATATATTACATTTTAATAAGACAACAAAATTTAATTTAATTAATGCTTTTGTCAGATCATTTTAAAATTTTGTTACGAGAAGTATTTTTTATGGATTTGTCAGATTCATGAAGTGGTCATTGTCCAGCAGTGGTAACAGAAGCTACACCAGAAGATAAATCTGTAAATGTAAATAAAATTTCAATGGGGACAACAGGATAAATTTAACCTTTAGATGTATGTGGGTTTAGACAATAGAAAAATTTTGTACGACAGTTTTTTGATAGTCATTTTGATGAATCACGATTTGAAATTACACCTATGAAATAATATTGTAAAACTGCAATCGCTTTCCCACAATCAATTATCTTCACCTCGGTATATTAATCTGTTTAAATACTCCTGGTATGCAAGTGGATATATTGACGAAAAACCGGAATCATTTGAAGATCTATATATTTTAGCTTCGACGATTCATGCAAAATACATTGCCAGATCGAAGGCTGTAAAAATGTTGCTACTCGTATTATTCGTTGTTCATGGTTTAAAAAATTATTATGTTTCAAACATTTTTTTGATGACTATATACGTCTGTGCAATAATAAATAATATAAAAGTGATGCTCTCCAATTCTATTTTTAACATGCGTATTTGTTTTATTTGTTTCGAAACCAAGAAAAACAAGTTTAAAATTTGAATAGCGGGGCTATTCGATGAGGTACTCTTTTCGTTGAAGCGTAATACTGCTCCGTACAGACGAATTCTGGATCGAATCTGTAAGGCAATGCCATCATTATTTGATAACCTTTCATGTTTATTTCTGAATATATCAGTAGTTTATGAAAAGTAGAAAAGGTTTAAGGACTAAACATGCGATTATAGACTTCAAATAAGGGGCAAGTACCTAAAAATTGAAATGACAAATATTCATTTTCTTACTCATCAAACTGCTCTAATTACGCATCTCGAGGTCGGCAATACTCTTCCTCCGTTGTTTACAGAAAACGTCTCCAGAGATTAAAATATACTTACTCTTTTCACGCTGCTCATACTTCGTTCTCGAATATTATTTGTTTAACCTTTTAAAAAAGTGCTTTTTTTAGATTTAATTTGTTTATGACAAAACTAGATTATGAATATATTTTGAAAGATCACGTCATTACTTAATTATTACCGTAGAATTGTATTTCAGCACAAAAATTGCAAAAAATAATAATTTTGCAAGAATTTGTTTAAACAAAATTGTTTGAACAATTAATTCTACAATTTTGACATCGTGTTCATAATCAGCGACCACAAAAACGTAAAGTATAGCATTTTTATGTTGATTGGTATTTTTCTTTGGTAAGCCTACTTATTCAACCCGTTAATTCATTTTGCATGAAATAAATATTTTGATCTCGACTGGTTAACAATTCGTTGTTCGTTTGAGGTAGATTCTCTAGTATAGGTGTTACTCTGCTTATGTTGGTGTGTACGTAACTTTCATTGTTTACAAACTTTTTTCTGTCGTAGTTCTATGAGTCTGTTTCATAAGTTTGAATTGCGCATGCTGAAAGTTTAGCAAGAGAATCCGTTTCTTTTCATTGTTGCTTTTTCCCGCCAGCCACATTCCTAACTCGTTCAGTATTGTTATGCAGTAATTCGCAAACATGATAAACGTTTTGATTTTTTCTGTGTCTCCGTATTTATATATACCGCTGTTGGCTAGATCGATTGCTTTCTCTGCAGTCTTAGTATCTGTGCATCTTGTGCTGTTATGCCGGGTAATGCCTTGTACCACTGGCTGCCAAATTGGTACATTACTGGTATTATGGTGTCGCAGATTGTTTTTGTGCCGTATTCGCGCAGGATGCGTGTACGCGGTGGGAGGAAAAGATTTCTATTGTCCCTTCTTACGGATAGTTTCTGGTAGCATTCAGTAATTTCATGAGTTCTTACCTTTACTGTTACGCATTTTAGAATGTGTACTACCTCTCCGGCTAGTAGGCTAATGTACCCTAGTCCTGACATTAATTGATACGCGAGCAGCTCTGGCAGAAATGTTACTACACTGAGCGTATTGGCAATGATTTATCTTTCTAATTTGCACTATTGCAGTAATAAGTCTTGATATCATTTTGTCATTTGACCCCTTATGTGTCTTTTGGTATACACGCATTTTGAATTTCGTATGCGTAAAGATTAATGTTATTTACATCCTTGATTTTTGTTGCATCGAATCATTCTTTATCTGGGTCTTCCAGTATGGATAATTTTGGGTGTTCTTTCTGTGATCTTGGCTAGTGGGCCATTGTATAAGTTTGTATATTTGCTTGCTTGGCAGGCGAGCATCGGCATAAAGTTCCAAAATGTGTACCCGTAATCGCTGTCTATGCAGTGGTCTTCAGAGAATGTGCATGTGGTGCCCATGCCGGAGCTGAGTTTTATTTTATTACTATTTAATAACTTAACACCCGAATATGCAAATTAAATGTTTAATTAGCCCGTGAGCTACTGAGGCCGCTTTTTGATTCTGCATCAGTACACCATTGAACATTTTGAGAATGAGTCCTGCATTGTTAGAATATACTCGTATTCTTGGCTTGTTGTTGATAATGGCCCAACTATGTTGAGATCTACCTTGATAAACAGTATCGGTGGTAAATCGGTGATTATCATCTTTTACTTCGTCTTTACTCCGACTAGCTTTTTTAGTTGATAATCTTTGCATTTATGCATGTATTCCTGAATTTCAGTTTTTAAATTGTCCCAGTAATATTTTTGGCGAATTCGGTTGAATGTATTACTTAGACCTCTTTGGTATCCAATTGTTGAGTCGTACATTTCTGCGATTTTGCTGTGTCGGTCGGATACAGGTGGTTGCACAATTTGACTACTGCATATTATTAATTTTGTGTGTTGTAATTCTAGGATTTGCTTTATGATGTTTAATACGTCAATAAATTCTAAATTTTCAATTTCTTTGAATTCGGCAGGACTTACTGTCTCTATTTCCTTTTCTGATATGCTTTCGTTTAAGTTTTGCATTAGTACTTTTATTTTATTTGCTATATTTATTAAGCTTTCCCGTTGTCGATTTCTGAGTGGAAATGCGATGTATGTTTTGTTGTTTACTTTGGGTATCCCAACTCTTAATTTGTCGAGGCGCGGTAATTTTGTTTATTTCGGCGACTTGCTTAGCTTTGTTGTTTAGGGGTTGATCATCTGTGTCTGTAAAATATATATAATTGTCTTCTCTTATTAATAATTTTTCTGTTGGCTATACATATATATTCTTCAATCTTGCCGTCTTCTATTAAAGCGGTCACATTGAGCGCTTGCATATATAGTTGCGGTGTATGGTTTATGGCTGCATTCATGTGTGTATCGCTGTTCAAACGATGGTGATCACCGTCTAACCTGAAGCTCTCATTATCTGCGCTTATCATCTTTTACGCAGTCCGGTGCGTGTGCCTTTTTGGACGATATGCAGATAGTTGTCGGCTGTCATCATTATTGGGTCGTCAAGCTTTTTACAACCTCCAGCAGCTCTTTTGCGCAAGGCGAGTGCTTGTATGGCTTCTTCGTACATGGTGCTAGTTATTTGTCGTCCAATTCGACGTCGGGTCATGATGCCTGCAAGCTGTGTTACCTGCGTTCTGAGAGCTGTTGTTGCGGTGCATTGCTCTCCCCCCTGCTCTTCTTCGATGCTGCCTAAGCCCGCCATTTCAGTGATGGTTAATAAGCGTGCTTTTGGTGGAACTTCTATTCCGCAGGTATCCTCGTTTTCTATGTTCGCTGTTGCGCGTGGTTCAAACGGATTTTGCAAGAGAGTATCGGCGTTTAAATTGATCGCGCCTGATTTATATATTATATCGAACTAATAATCCGTCAATTTTAGGCACCATATTATCACTCTAGAACTTGGATCTTTGTGCGAGTTTAGCCATACGAGTGGCCTGTGGTCAGAGTATGGGTCGAATTTTCTTCCGTATAGGTATAATCTGAACTGCGTGATGCTAAAAATGTTAGCTAAGATTTCTTTAGAGAACGTGCAGTAATTAATTTCGCTTGGCGTCAACCCTTTTGATACATATGCTACAGGCCTATCTTGCCCAAACTTCCTTTGACTTAGAAGTCCCGCGAGAGCGTAATCCGATGCATCGGTAGTTACGTGAAATTTTGAGAAAATCGGTATGAATGAGTATTAGGGAAAGAGTTAATTTTTTTATTTTTTATTTCACTCAGGCTGGGTGGATTTCGCTTCTATACATCCAAAAACGCATGCCCAAACACAAATTGGTGCATTTGAACCCTTTTTAATTGTCCCGCAAAGGCACCAAAGTTTCTCAAGGGATTAACACGTAAGAAAATTTAAAACGTTTAATCACTGTAAAAAGTGTGTAAAACTTGCAATTTCTTGGACTAGACATAAATCGATCTATTTTTTTTCCGCAGAATCCGATAAAATGATTAGTTTTTATTGATTTGACGAGGAAAAGATTGTATAAGCGAAAAATTATCTAATTTAACAGAAAATCTTGCTAAAAGTCACTTTTACAACCTAAAAAATATCGAAAAGAATTTTTTTACTTTCAGAAAGACAAGAATCTATGTATTTTTTCTGAATATCTATAAGACTGTTTATTTTCTTTACCTATTGAGTGATTAACAATTTTTACTAGCAGAAAACCGTTGTAATTTTATTGCAAATTTTGTCTTGCCAAGAAGTAAATTTATAATTTATTCACATTTATTTATCTTAAACATTGAAAAATTAGGTTTTATTGATAGAAAAGATTTACCTATGTAAAAAAGAATGAAATAAAACAAGACCTATTTAAAAATTTTATTCTAATTTGTGATTCTAAAAGCTAATTTATATACATGTTTAGTATGTATTTATTTATTTATTTATTTATTTCAGCATTACATAAATTTACACAGTATATAAATTCACAAACATTTGCGCGCAATACATGATAAGTTATTTTACAATAATCCATGATCACGTCACAAATCCTGCAGAGGAAAATAATATTCCCTGTTCGCAGAACTGAATTAACACTTATGTACTAATAACACTGACACACTCTCATACATAAACAGGAGCGATAGCACAATTCTGCGACGGACTTCCAGACGCAGCAAGCACCATCACTGCCTCCCCATTCATACTTCGCTAGGTTTGGAGCATATTTTACTCTACAAAACCCAACCACTTAGAACATAATTATAAAATTTTTAAACTTCAACAATTTAATACAACTTTGCTTTTTACAGTAATACCCTTTTTTTAAAGTTATGTATGACACTTAATTCTACAATTCTAAATTGTTTGACCTTATATTGTACGTGTATTAGATTCTATTATTTGTTTATTTCTATTATTAAAAATACATTTTTTAATCTCACATATATTCCATAGATAATAATACAAACAACGTTTAAAAATTTTTAATTTCTATCTAATTTTATTAAATAAATAATAGTAATAATAAAGTATTTTTAATAAAATCACGTACAAACATATTTTTTGGAAAAGCTCTTTATTCATATTGCTGCTGCAATATTTCTTTGTTACTATGCGGAAATAAAAGTCTGTATTCTTTAACAATTAATAACAAATATTTTTTTTGTTGCTCATTTTTGGTAAGTATGTTATTAAAATCTGTTATCAGTTTTATTTCTCTTTCTGCTGTATCATTATCGACCTTTAGATTATCAATAATCTCTTTACCATAAATAGTTTTTTAATTATTCAGATCTTTTAAAAATTTTAAATCTTGACAAGGCGCTTGGGAAGCAAAAGGAGTACCAAATCAGGCCTTATAATCCAGTTTTATTATGAAAATGCAAACATCCCTACAAGACAATTTAAGATCCTCTTGATTTACAAAAAAATATTTTCTAAAGATGAACACTTTAAACAATAGATGGCTTTCGCCATCCATCTAGCATTATGCATTGTGCTGAGTGGATGAAAAGTTGCACCATAAGGTAATTCCTTTTGAAGGAAATAGAGTACGAATTCTAAGAATTTACGGTAATCACTTTTGACTTGGTCCTTTCTTAATTGTTTGAAACAAAAGTTTACGATTATTTCTTTATCGCCATTTAGAGATTCCTTTACAACTTTGTCACTAATACCAGATTCATATTTGTTTGTCAATATATTTTCAGAAATTTTCAAATCTTTTAACTATTTGTTTCAGGTCCAGTACTTTTACCAAATTTTAATTAAAAAATGTATTTCAAAACTAGTTCAAACACGTGGTGTTGGCAGATAAACCACAGGAGATCTTTACCTAACAATTGTTCTAGTGCAAGCACCTTTTACTCGATCAGTGTTACTAGATGTTGAATGGCGGCAAAGAGCTTCAATGTTATTTAACATATACCTGTACCTGAAGAAATGATTGATACGCTTAGGAGTTGTTCCACTTCTTGACTTGTAACGACTACTGCTAATTTATCTGACCTTATATTCCGAAAAAGTCCTGGTAGCAACTATATCTCAACATGAATAATCTTTGGTAATCCAGAAAAAAGAGCTGGAACGAGCTTTTTAATAGCTTGATATCTTTCTAAGCAAAATGTTTTGCGAGCTCTATGAATGGATGCAGAATTAAGTATTAAATTGCGCGTATCAATATAGAATGCTTCCGCAGCAGCCATTAACAAATGTACTGCTTCTCTTTTACTAACTTTGCATTTATCTAATACGACTGCTAGCTTCGGCATAATGACAGGTTCAGTAGCTTTCTTTTAGGACTAGGTTTCTGAAGTGATGGTTGAGATTCAGATTCGGGTCCAATTAATGAATTCGATTCGTCTAAATAACAAATTTATATACTAGAAAAATTTGAAAACTAATCGTAATAAAACGTTATAATATTAATACTTAAAAAATTAAAATTAAATCCACCCCCAAAACTGTAAATAAAAGTATAAAAGTCAATCCACAAAATTAAAAATAAATGATAAGAAATGAAAAGAACTTACTAAAATATTTGTGAATAGTTAGGCATTTTATTTAATTTTCATCAAAAAAAGAAATAAAAAATATTAAAAAAAAATTGTTTGCCCTGTCAATTTTAAAATGTTTAAATAATATTTCTTTATAATAGTAATTTTTATTAAAATTTTTTAAGAATTTACTTGATTTATAAAATAGTAGTGTCTTTAGTTTTAATAAATAATAAATGGAGATAAAACGTTTAATATAAAATAATATATGCAATACTAGCGAAAAGAAAACTCTTTTATTGCTGCTTCAAGTGGATCACTTTCTTTTCGTTGCAGTAAATTAATATACGATTTATATAAAGTCGAAGGTACATCTGTCTTAAAATTATGATATAAAATATAGAAATCTCATAGCAGCATTATTATATATAAGTACTGGAACAAAGATTGATATTAGTAATAGTGTAAATTATTTAAGTTATAACGAGTTGACGTTCGTGTCCTCGTTATTTCTCTCTCCTCACTATTTATTTGTATTATATTATTCACTTTATATAATCTAACTTTTGTAACTTACAGCTACATAGCAGGTAAATGAAAGAGTAGTATTTTCCAGCATAGTATTGAGAGGAGCACGGGTAGTATGTGCGTGCCGCGCCCCTGGCGGACCACAGGGTCAACTCTCGCATGTATCGCATGATCGCGCCACCAAGTCCTGCGCAGCAATTAACTGTCGCCCGTCTTGCTGATATGACGCGTTTGACCGTGTCGCGACTTATTGTACTACGATTCGTTCGACTTTCGACAGCTATCCTTTGTGATAATTATTGCGTGCGTGCGTGATTCGTGCTTTCCTCATATACGGTGTATTATTTGGATATTCCGTGCTAGCATTGTCTATTGGTACGAAGCGTGCCGGCTCCTGCAGCGGCTGCTTTGATTATTATCGAAGACTTCTATCGAATTGTCCCGAGGAAGCCAAGAGGCAGATTGCGATTCGATCAACAGCAAGTGTGTATGTAAGTACCAGCTCGATTATTGCATCTCTGTCTTTGCTATTGCTATCTCGCTCTATCTCTCTCTCGCATACCCTGTGCTTGTCAACTTCGATACAATATATATATATATATATATATATGGCAGTCTACTACCAGTTACAAGCGGCCGCGCGGAGCACGGCAACGCCGCGGCACGAGTCGGCGAGCGCGCGTTCGGCCGTATTCGTAGAGCCTCGGCCGGCATCGGCTAGGCCCGAGCGCACGAGAGCGAGCGTAAGTAGGCGAGCGACCCAACCTAACGTCGACGGCGAGAGGGGTCGAAGCGAGCGCTGGTCATCACCTTTTCCCTTTTTCGTTCTGGCTACCGTAGTGACCGGTCCTTTCGACACGAGCTCATCCTCTAGTCTTATCGAGTACCAAACCACGTGGCGACGTTGGCGTTGATAAAGGCGTATTGTGCGACGGACTGCTGCTTAACTGTGAGTAGAGTGAAAATTATACTAAGTGATGTTCGCGGGAATTAGTGTGCCGATTGCGGAGTAGCGCGGACTCGCGATAATTAACTCGCCACGTAGCCAACATGGCGGCGGGAGTGCGGCGAAGCATGAGCGCGGTTATAGCATGCTTCGTCGACTTAACCGTGCTGAGTCTTTCCCGTAGTATTTACCGTAAAAGATAATTACTGTACACCTGACTGACATGACGATTATTGTACTGACGCTATCGTTTACACACTGACGACAATTATTATCCTGACGCTATCGTTTACACATTGACGACAACTATCGTACTGACTCTATCGTTTTATACTGTGACTACAATTATTGTACTGACGCTATCGTTACACTAAGACTACAATTATGGTACTGACGCTATCGTTTACACTTGACTACAATTATTGTACTGACGCTATCGTTTATACTATGACTACAACTAATAACTGACGCTATCGTTTACACGATGACTACTACTATTACACCGACGCTATCGTTACACCATGACTATCGTTTTCACGCTGACGCTATCGTTTACACTGACTGATTATTACACTGACGCTATCGTTACACTAATTATCGTTATTACACCGACGCTGACAATTAATACACGACTATCGTTATTACACTGACCTTTTCACGATAAAGACAAAGACCACAGCTATACTGACACGCTATCGTCCACGTTCTCGTATGCGACGCAACCATGACCTACACGACGACACAAGGGCCCGACTTTCGTTAGTTCTAGGTCGCGCGTTAACTCGCATTAGCTTAAGATTTAGTATTAAGTAAAATGAACAACCGAGCGTAATATAAGTAGGTAGTAGTTGGGGCAGCGGCCCCGTTAAGTTAGATATAATTGTATGGAGTGAGTGAGTGTTCGCGTCGAGGTTCGGGCGACGTCACCGGCGCGGCAACGGCGGGTACGCCTGGGGACTTGCGTACGTCGGGAGAGATTGGTTATCGTCGGGGCGCGGATTCATAGTCTCGTAAGGGCAGGCTGCGACGGACGCTACGGTCGTCGGCACCGGATCAGTGAATAGGAATTCGAGACGACCGGATACGCGCCCAGGGCGTGCGTCGGTATTTCCTCGCTCGAACATCGGCGTGGTGGCATGCGAGTTACAGAGCGTGTATGTGTGCGAATCGACGGGAATGTCGTAGTAGTAAAGCGCGCGGTCGGAGATCGCCTGTATGTAAAAGAATTAAGGAGGAGATTGTTAAGTGAAATATAGAACGAATCAAAGTTAATATTGTTCATTCATTCCGTACTGACACCCACGACCTTGTGTGATTGTCTCATTCCCTCTGTGTATAATCTCGTATACTGGCTAGCCGAGCAGGTGCACGAAGATGATGTTTCGACACGAGGCGGCGTCTCAAGGTAAGGGGATCGCGGGATCCCTGGCACTCCGGTCCCTGGCGCCCAGGGCCGAGGCGGCCCGCCGCCTTGTATGTATCGAAGCGGTAGTAGGAGACGGAGAATTCATCGGTAACGCAGTGGAACAAAACCCAGTGTTACCGTACGCTGGGTCCACCGTTACAATATATATATATATATATATATATATATATATTCTTTCTACTATTATTTCGCTACATTATTTGGCGTCTAGCTCTTCCTTTTCCTGTTCGCGTCTGTTTGATCTTGCTCGCGTCCATGCGGATCTCGATGCTACGGAGTTGATCTACGCCGGTCTCCGCGAGCCATCGTCTCCAGGGACGATACGGAGGCATATACTGTCTACCGGGTTAGGCTTCGTGCAGCCTACAAAAAGCCCGTCTCGAGCGGTTAATCTCGACTCTCTCCTCCATATATATTATAAATACAGGGTGTCTGAAAAGTTCCGGAACGGCACGATAACATCTGAACTAACAATGGTAAAAAAATATAAAAACACATTGTTGTTAGGATTTTTTCCCAGCTTTCCGATGAGGACCTTGAATTTGACCTTGACCATGACCTTCAAGGTCATTTGAAGGTCAAATCGATTTTTTTCAATAGAACCCACCATTTTTGACCGCGTAAATGAAGACAATGGAAAATTTAGCGTTCATATAGGATCTTTACCATTTTTACATTTTGACTTTTGCAGGTCATGAACGAGGTTCATCCCAGGTTCAGTTCGATAACTCGAAAACCAGAATTCGTAGAGATAATGATTTAAGACACAAGTTTCATGATTATGACCTGCAAGGCCATTTGTAGATTAAATCGTGGATCCAATTTTAATCTTAACTTACTTGATTGCTTCATCGTAAATTCTACATCATCAACTCAAATTATTCCGGTATTTAAACAACCCCATTGTTGAACGTCCCTGACATTATAAATTTTTTAGTCATCATTAGTTTACGTCTAAACTGTTTCAGCATAATTTTCACCCCGTAGACTCAAATTACTCCACTGCTACTTTCACTTATTAATTGCTTAAATTTTCTCGACACAAATAATAATAATAATAATAGTAACGTCTCAATTTTTAAACCTTCTATTAAATGGGCAAGACTTGTTTAACTGAATAATGAACATTAACAATTTAAAGAAGGGTTCACAATAATCCATAAAACTATTTTTTAAATTAAACTTTAATTTGACCATCAGAGATATTGTTAATCAAGAATTTCTAAAAAATTTCTCCGTTTAATCTTTTTAATCTTAGTCATCTTTCATTCAATTTCAATTTACCAAAGCTCATTTTTTATTTCTTAGTATCTCGTGATATGTAGAGATTGACAACATTTTTTCTAGAAAAGAAGTATTTCTCTAATTTTGTCTTGAAAATAGTGTTTTCTTGTTCATTGGTCATTTTTTCGTCGAATATTTTTCAGTAGTTAATTTGTCATTTTTCGCAGTCGTGCATATCTATTATCTGCACATAAACATGCAACAACTTAATGAAAGAGAAAGAATTTCACTTTTGATGATGATAGGCTGGGGTGAACTTAGACGATCTTACGAATATGCCAAAACTCTTTTCAATGAAACTTTCAGACTTGGCCTTACTCCAATTTCTAAATCTACATCGAGGACTGTCAGACGGTTTCATGATACAGGAAGTGTAAAAGATCGTCCTCGTTCTGGAAGACACAAAATGTCTCAACAATATGAAATAAACAAGTTTTCTATTTAGAAAATATTAAAAACTATCAAATTCCATCCATTTAAGGTTAATCTTGTGCAAGAGGTGAATGAAGATGATTTTGATAGAAGAGTTTTGCGAAGAAATGATGTCTAGGATTGTTGAAGATCCCAATTTTGTCTCCAATATAGTCTTTTCAGATGAAGCTACTTTCCAATTAACTGGTACTATGAATTGGCATAACTGCAGATTTTGGACAGCAAAATCTTCACTGGATGCGCGATGAAAAAACCCAACATCCCGAAAAATTAAATGTTTTGGCTGGAATATTGAATAATTAATTGATTGGTCCCTTTTTCATAGAGGGTAATTTAAATGCAGCAAAATATGAGGACATGTTACGGACGCAAATCGTTCCTAGAATTATAGAGGTTACGGGAGCCAATTTTGAACACACGTGGTTCCAGCAGGATGGTGCAGTAGCTCACTATGGACGCAATGTTCGACAGTATTTGAATACTGTGTTCATTGATCGCTGGATTGGCCGCAGAGGTATTATCGAATGGCCCGCCAAGAATCTACGACAGGATTTATTATAAGATTATTTGGAAACGTAATATACTGGAAAGTCCTAAAGCAGGGCAGTGTCACAAAGTCGTCAACAGCCGCTGAGTATTTAGCTCTATCAGAAGCAGTAAGCGAAATTAAAGTCGTTCGAAATTTTTCAAGTCTTTAATATAAACTTAGAAAACCCAATAAAAATATATGAGGAAAACTCGGGAGCCATAGCAATAGCAATGTTTGATAATCTAACAAAGAACTCAAAGTACATTGAAATACATTATCATTTTGTAAATGAATGCTAAGTAGGTACAAAAATGGTTATTCCATTGTAAAATTACAGATGATATTACAAATTATATTTATATTATACAGGGTGTTAATTTTTCATCGCATACAGTGTATATCAGCGAATAGAGCGGAAAATTCTAAGAAGGACGTAACTCTTTCGTTTTTCGATCCGCTCATTAGTTAAGGAGATAATCGAGCTCAAAGATGGGTCAATGTAGCCAAGGAGCGCGCAGCACGGCCGGGCCGCCGGAGGGGAAGTGCGCTTAGTGGGGAGAGCGGCTCGCTACTCCCGCCGCCGCCACCGCTCTACCCGCCGCCAGGCCGCGAGCCGCTACTGCCCGTCAAGTCGTCGGTGTTGCGCAACGGCGAAATCGCATTTCGGCCGAGTTTAAATCGACTCTCACTCCAACCCTTTTTTCCACAATGAGCCAAGATAATTTGATTGCTTTGAGGAAGATGTACAGATTATGGAAAGCTTAAATCTCTTGTCAATTTTATTCGGGGCCTTCGGTATTTCAGAAAAACGGAGCCGAGGCCGAGAGCCGCTGCGGCGATTTCGTATTTCGGCGAGTTTAAAGCTACTTCTGTGCAAACCTTTTTTCACAATGAAATGTTGCTATGCTGATCGATAGATTTGTGCTCGCAAATCTTACTTACGATTGCTCCAGCAGCAATTTTTGTATACTTTAATCCGAAGATGACACCGACAACTGATAAATGGTAAATCATATCATATTTCTGAACGCAAGCTTTAACAACAGCTTTATGTTTTGTATGTTCTGTTTAATATGTAGGAGATTAGCATAATTTGTTCCTGAAGTATTATTCCTCGATTTCACGTGCAAAGGTTATCCAGTATGATAGATTTTGGTATGCTATGATTTTAAATTGTCTCTCCCGCCGCGCGCACTTGAAAAACATTTGCAACTCGCGGAGTAGTAAAATTGACTATCGCGGCCGGGCACTTCTATTTCGTTTGTTGCTCCCGTCAGAACGTTTGATTAGTCGGTCGGTGCAAGTTCAGTTCGAGATGGCGCATTATTTCGCGGACGAATATTTTAATATGGTAAGACTGTATTTTGTGAACGGGGAAAGGGCTGCGGTGGCTGCCGCGGAATACGCGGTGCTGTACCCGAATTTGCGACATCCCGACGCTAACGTGATTAGCGGAGCAATTCGACGTTTGCGTGAGACTGGCAGCGTGATACCGCACGGTCGTGATGCAGGTCGCCCACGGCGCGTACGTAACCCAGCGATGGAGGAAGCGATCTTGGACGCTGTGGCTGCGGATCCGCGGACGAGCACTAGAGCTGTTGGTCGTGACCTAGGAATCAATCACGTGACGGTGCATAACGTTTTGAAGGAGAACAACATGCACCCGTATCATTTTACGAGAGTGCAACGATTAATGCCAAATGATTACGGCCAATGGCGGGAGTTCTGCCAATTATTTTTGGACCGCGTGGAAATGGACGCAGATTTCCCACGGAAAATTTTATACACGGACGAGTGCACCTACACTTAAAATGGGACATTTAACGCCCATAACTACCATTACTATGGTGAAGAAAATCCTCACTTACCTTGGGATATTAATACCCAACATCGGTTCAGCGTTAACATTTGGGCAGGGCTGATCGATGATCAATTGGTAAGTAAACGCTCTATCAACTGATAGTTATTATTAGCATTGTGTAGATTCACATTGAATGTCGTATAATACTACTGACATTATAACGCTAACGAGAAAAGTATTATTGTTTAACGTTAACAGTGTGTTCCTCGAACTAAATTAAAATAAAAGTTATTTACAATAAAAATGACATTACTTTACTTGCCAATCAAATTGTACCATATGCAATAAAAAAGACGGTCACTATCAATTAGATATTTCTTTGAGTACTAAAATTTTCTGGACAAATAGATCATATTATAAGTATCTACGTACATTCCACAGATTGGAGCAGTGATTCTCCCTGAAAGGCTGAACGGAGAGAACTACCTCGAGTTCTTAAGGAATGATCTCCCTGATCTACTTATACCTGTAAGGAGGCAGCTTCCCGCAAATCGCAGGGACATAATATTCATGCATGATGGATGTCTTGCGCATTTTGCCCGTAAGAATTATTTAAATTCATGAATGATCATTACAAAATTTTAGCAACAAATACTAATCAGAAAATAATATTATAGGACCAGTAAAGGAATATCTTAACGCCACGTACGGAGAGAACTGGATCGGGCGAGGGGCGCCTGCCTTACGATGGCCACCAAGATCCCCGGATTTAAATCCTTGCGATTTTTTCTTATGGGGATCGACCAAAGAAAAATATATTTTAGTCGAATTAATAGTAGGGAAGAGCTAGTAGAAGCGATCTTCGCTGGTTTTCAAAATGTGAACAGGGCCCACATAGGGGCAGCTACACAAAATGTTGCTCAAAGAGCGCAAAAGTGTTTAAATGAAAACGGAGGTGCTTTTGAACCCTTACCGTAAAAATAAATCTTATTTAAACCGATAAATTTAATTCTTTTTATTATTAACATGTTTAAATTATTGATAGAATCTCTCGGCTCCTTTTTCAGATAAAATAGGCCCCGAATAAAATTAACAAGAGATTTTAGATTCCCATAAACTATACAACTTCCTCAAAGTAATAAAATTATTTTTGGCTCATTGCGGAAAAAAGGATTGGAGTGAGAGTCGATTTAAGCCCGGCCGAAATGCGATTTCGCCGTTGCGCAACACCGACGACTCGACGGGCAGTAGCGCTCTCCCCACCAAGCGCACTTCCCCTCTGGCGGCCCGCCGTGCTGCGCGCTCATTGGCTACATTGACCCATCTTTGAGCTCGATTATCTCCTTAACTAATGAGCGGATCGAAAAACAAAAGAGTTACGTCCTTCTTAGAATTTTCCGCTCTATTCGCTGATATACACTGTATGCGATGAAAAATTAACACCCTGTATATTAAAGGGCTTATCGTTTCCGGCTCTCCCGTCAAAGGATCAACCTGGGTTTCACAAAAGACTGGGTCTTGTAATTTGGGACTTGAGATGTTTGGGCCTTATTTATATCTTACAAATTTTCGGATTTACTAATTTTGGAGCCTGATTTTTTGGGTCTTACTAATTTCATGCCTTATGTTTTTGGGCCATGCAAATTTTGGGCCTCATTTCTTCGACCTTACTTTGTGTGCCTTTTTTGGCCTTTTATTTTTTTTATATTATTTCATAAGTGATTGATAACTGATTGATCTCACATTTATTATGGTTGCAGGTACTGTAAATAACAATATATTATTCATAAACAGACCGTAAATTAACTTTTATTCCCAAATAATTCTTAGTTTTAGTAACACTATAATACTTTAAGTATGAATTAAAGTATATGAAGTCTGTAAGTATAAATTAACTCTTTAATGAATCGTCAAGTAAATCTTTAACTGTTAGAAGTATTCAAAGTGTTAAAATATTTACACAGGGAAACGAGTAAGGGAAACAAAGTTCACTAATAATACAATCTAATGACATAAAATTGTGAATTTACTATTTTTTTCGCGAGAGATCTATTTCAATAAATAGTTCGTTCTAAAAATAATATTGTAGATATCTTTTGGAAAATCAAATTCCAATTAATTCTAATCAAAAATAAAAGAAACTTTTTTACTCATGGTGATAAAAATATCGATGTAAGCATTTGTGTGTGAGGAACATAAATGAAAATAATTTATTGATTTATTACATAGTTTTTATTATAAAAGTATGAAAATATTTGAGTTGTATAATCTTAGTGCATTTATTTGAATTTAATACTGAAATATACTTAAGTTTTTAAGTACCAATCAACTTCTGAAGTTAAATTTTTAAATAAATCTTCAAAAGAATCTTTAACTGTAAGAAGAATAACATGTTCTAATGAATTTACACAGGGAAACGAGTATTTACATATTATTTTAAAAAAACCATTTGTTTGCCATGTGACCAATTTGAAAACGAGATTTCATTGTAATAACAATATCGTTGAAATCTTTTGTAAAAACAAATTCGAATTAATAAAAGTTCAATATTTAACAATACATCAAAATTAATATATGAAATATACTTCTTATACCTACATCAATTTGGCTTTCTGTACGTCTCGAAGTTTTGTTTTTACGATAATTTTTAGTAAATTTAACGAACTTAGTCCCACGATATTTATCAATAATAAATGATCTAAATTTACTTATAATGATACAGCACCTCAATCAACGAACCGTTTGATAATGAAAAGTGTATAAGGACTGATGCGAGAACAATTTTGGATCATATGATAACTACTTAGATTGTTAACACGTAGACAGCTTAAGAATGCTTCTACATAAAATTGGACGTATGTATGTTACTTAAAGCCTCATAGCGTTTGTAGCAATATACTTCAGAGGACTTAACCACCTAAAAATTACAAAAAGAGAGATATTGAATTAAATTTTTGTAAGAAACTTAAATTGTTTAAATAATTGATTTAATAATGATAGAAGTTGAGTAGTACTGTAGAAAGCATCTAAAAATTTTTATACTTACCATATGTTAGGTGCAACATGTTTTTGTAGGCCAAGATTTCCAATTTTCATTGTTTAACTCACCACAGACTTACTTAAGATAAGGACATCGAAGAGCACTTTTACCTTGATAGAAATACTTGAAATACATATAATTCTGACATGAGTCTAGGAATTTGTATTAAAATTTAACTTAAAAAATGTATCTATAGTTAAATAAAAAAGACTGTTTAAAAATTGAAAAAAATGCCAAATATTATACTTGAGTTATAGGTAACTTTTTTTAATCAAATTGAAATACAAATTCTTACACTCATGTCAGAATTATATGTATTTTAAGTATTTCTACCAAAGAAAAGATAAAATGCATTTGAAAGATAATAAAATGGTCTATCTTTCCCCGTTTGATCCTCGGCATTGACCGTTCCGTTCGGCAGATAAAATGAAAATGGTGATTTTTTTCAATTTATATCTCTGAAACTAAACATCATAACCTCACGAAAAAAAATATGTTGATTGGTTACGTATCAAACTATATTCCATTAAAATTTCAAGTTATTTGACTACTTATTTTTTTAGTAATAAATCTAAAACTGGTAGAAATGAGTTTTCTTTGAGTCCCGATTACGGGCGTAAAAAAAGGCCTTATTGCACCTGAAATTTTGGGAAAAGATAGATCTTTTGATTACTTTGGCTAAGTTCTTTTCGTAGCTTTTGAAAATGATTGGTTGAAAAGATATTAAAATACAAATTCTTTGTCTCTCACCCAGTATACCCTATATAACTGAAAATTATTATTTTTGTTAAACCTTCTAACTCGCTAACGAAAACTCAGAATATTTTGACAAAATTCATGATTTTATGAGGTTTTGAGGTCTTTTGTGATATAAACTGTAATTAATTTTATTAAGAAGATCCGGAGAAAAAGAAATGCATTATTAAATTAATATACTTGAACGATATATACGAAGAAGGGATAATAGATTAGTTTACAGGAAGCTATGTGCCAATGAATTGGCAACAGTTTTTTTTTGTTTTAACCCATTATTGCCGAGGTAATCAAAATTTTTACTAACTTTCCAGCGTGCTGATTTATTATGTAATCGGACCAAAAGAATAATGCAATAACTCTATTCCTACGCGAAATTCGATGCTCTTTCAGAATCTGAGATCGAAATTACGATTAGACACCGACAAAACAGAATATCGCCTATTTAAATGAAAAAAACGTAAAAATTTTCGAAAAAAAATTGTTTGCATGTTTTTTACAATGATAACGCAAAGGTATCAAGTTTTTATTATGATCAGAGGTAATCATGGCACTCAAACATTAAGGGGAATTTTTTTCAGACAAATTCATTAACGTATTTTTTTAAAATGGCGGCGAGAATGACAAAATTGTATACAATTCTTAATCTTTTGTTTTTTTGAAAACTATAAACTTTGAAAAAAATTTCTTAGAACAAAAATGTCTTAAAATTAGTCAAATAATACTCTCAAATTTTTTCAGAATTTTTGGAGACAATTTTTTATTTTCAAAAATTTCAAAAAATCCAATTTTTTTTAAATATTTAAAAAGTTTTTGAAGAAATTTGAGTGTTTCTTGACTAATTTTAAGATCTTTTTGTTTCTAAAATTTTTTTCGTAAAGTCTATAATTTTAGAGAAAAAAGTTTTTCTTGTATTGTACTTTTTGATATATTGAATATTGAGCAGACGCTAATCCCTCGTGTCATAAGATAAGTTGTACCGCCACCTACATGTCATGTCGTATATAAAATTTTGTTTCTATATACCACTACAAAATTCATGTTTGAATTTCACATGTTCAGGCATGTAGTTCGCGAGTCGCCGATAGCTGTCGACGGCATGAGTAGTGCTTTCACGCAACAAGATTGCACCGCAAAAGTACATAAGAGCTCGCGCTCAACTTGTTTGAAGATGATAGCTTTTAAGTAAAGCATATAATAAAAATATTGGTGTTCACTTTTTCAATACATTTGTTATGTCACGAAAAGGTTCATAATCTTCTGCTTCATGCCATGAAGGGTATGAATCAGATTATTCGGATAGTAATTCCGACGAGAACATATTGATTCCGAATGCAGACAATTCAGGCTCCGATGATTCTGATTCCGATTGTGATTCGATATCTGATTCAGATTCTGAACATGAATTCACAATACCAAATATTACTTATAAAAAAGCTTGTGCTATTTATTCTGAAAACTTGGATAAACTTGAAAAAAATCACGAATTCATCTGGATCGATGGCAAGAAGTCATATCCAAATACTTGTGAAGAAACAATATTATTATCTGAAGCTGCAAAAAAGAATATACAGGCGTGTTAACCTTTCCAATTGTTGGAAACCTTTTTTCCGCCGAAATGATACAATATATAATCTATGCGTCTAAAGTGAAAAATTATGATCAGAAATTACAAGATCTTGACACTTTTATAGGTATAGTTATTTTCAGTTCATTCAATAAAAGAAAGTCTCAGAGAGATTATTGGTCATCTGATCCATTCTTATCTAGTAAAATTGTTTCTTCTGCAATGACTCGTCATAAGTTTGAAGAAGTCAAGTCTAAAATAAAATAATCAAAAGCTAAAGACAAGGATCCAAACAATCGGGTGGCGGGTTCGTTCGATGTTGAAACTTTTCCACAACAACCTCCTAAAGTTCAGAATATGGAAAACTTTTATATCTATTGATGAAATGATGGCCAAGTCTTATGCAAGAACTGTATTAAAACCATTTACTCGATGGAAACCAATAAGGTTTGGTATGAAATTTTGGGGTTTATGGACTTCAGACGACTATCTACTGAATTTAGATCTATATTGCGGTAAAAATTCCCAAACCGGAAACAAATTAGCAAAATGTGCTTTAGGTACTCGTGTAGTGTTGCATTTATTACAATCTTTTTTCGGCTAATAAATTATAATAAAATTCCTGCATTTCATTTGTACTTTGATCATTTTTTTTCAAATATGGATTTGATTTTACACTTGCAAAAATTACATTTGAATTGCTCTGGCACTATAAGAGATAATCGAGTCAAAGAAAAGAATATACTTGAAAAGAAAGCTCCACGAGGTACTTATATTGTATAACATGATCAATATAGTGGCATAAATGTCATCACTATTATGGATTCAAAGCCCGTTTCAATAGTTTCAACTGCTGCGGGTGTAAGTCCACTATCAATTTCGAGAAGATATAGTTCAGAGGCTGGAACCCAAATTGATATACCTTTTCCGCAAGCCTTTCATTTGTATAATAAATGTATGGGCGATATTGAAGTGCATGATGGACACTGTAATAATATACTTCCAAGTATACGTCCCAAAAAATGGACATGGACCGTTTTTATAAGATTTACACAGGCACCCATTACAAATGCCCACGTAATTTTCAATGTTACACGTGATGGAAAAAAAGTTGGAACAAAAGAGTTAATTATTTCGATTGCTAAATATTTTATTCAAAAAGGTCAAAGAAGTAAAACATTTCATAAACTATCTAGTAGCGGCCAATTCAGAAGGTCTTCAATTGAAAAATGTCCAATAAGAACAAGGATCTATTGTAAAGAATGCAATCTATATGTATGCAATAATTGTTGGGCAAAAAAGCACTGATAAAAGAAATGTTAAAGTGAGAGGCAAGGGGACTCAAGAAAAAAAGCAGCCCGAAACGTGAGAAGTAAGGGAACTCAGGAAAAAAAGCACCCCGAAACGTGATAGGCAAGGAGACTCACGAAAAAAAGCATCCCAAAGGAGACAAAGTTCTACCACGTCCACGTCGTAGTCTCTGCGAAGAGTAGAAAGAAACAATGTATATGTACAGAATCAGCAAGTAAGTAGTCAAGGAATCCTCTCAAATTTTATCAAAAACTTTTTAGGTATTTTTGCAAAGTCCGGTTTTTTTAAATTTTCAAAAATCAAAACTTGTCTCCAAAAATTCTGAAAAAATTGAGAGTGTTATTTCACTAATTTTAAGACATTGTTGTACTTAGAAATTTTTTCTTAAAGTTTATAGTTTTTAAGAAAACAAAAGATTAAGATTTTTATAAAATTTTTTCATTCTTGCCGCCAATTTGAGAAAACGCGTTATCACTGTAAAAAAAATGCAAACAATTTTTTTTTCGAAAATTTTGACGTTTTTTATGTTTAAATCAGCGATATTTTGTTTGGTCGGTGTCTAATCGAAATTTCGATCTCAGATTCTGAAAGAGCATCAAATTTCGTGTAGAAATAGAGCTATTGCATTATTCTTTTGGTCCGATTGCATAATAAATCAGCACGCTGAAAAGTTAGTAAAAATTTTGAATACCTCGGCGATAATGGGTTAAAACAAAAAAAAACTGTTGCCAATTCATTGGCACATAGCTTCCTGTAAACTAATCTATTATCCCTTCTTCGTATGTATCGTTCAAGTATATTAATTTAATAATGCATTTCTTTTTCTCCGGATCTTCTTAATAAAATTAATTACAGTTTATATCACAAAAGACCTCAAAACCTCATAAAATCATGAATTTTGTCAAAATATTCTGAGTTTTCGTTAGCGAGTTAGAAGGTTTAACAAAAATAATAATTTTCAGTTATACAGGGTATACTGGGTGAGAGACAAAGAATTTGTATTTTAATATCTTTTCAACCAATCATTTTCAAAAGCTACGAAAAGAACCTAGCCAAAGTAATCAAAAGATCTATCTTTTCCCAAAATTTCAGGTGTAATAAGGCCTTTTTTTATGCCCGTAATCGGGACTCAAAGAAAACTCATTTTTACCAGTTTTCGATTTATTACTAAAAAAATAAGTAGTCAAATAACTTGAAATTTTAATGGAATATAGTTTGATACGTAACCAATCAACACATTTTATTTTTCGTGAGGTTATGATGTTTAGTTTCAGAGATATAAATTGAAAAAAATCACCATTTTCATTTTATCTGCCGAACGGAACGGTCAATGCCGAGGATCAAACGGGGAAAGATAGACCATTTTATTATCTTTTAAATGCATTTTATCTGAATTGTTTGTAACAATGAAATGATTGAAAAAAAGAAAAATAATGCTTTTCGAAAATCAAAAAATGGCCATAAAAAAACAATTGAGAAAGTTAAAAAATAATTGTTTTTCGGGGACGATGTTTTGTTCTTCGAGAGGTGTTAAGCTCTCGATTACTGCGAAATATCGGGGCAATGAAATAAATGCTATAGATTATCGGTAAATGTGCTTGTTTATTAATCACAGTTTACAGTATATGAGTTATACTAAATAGAGAAACGCTCGTTTGGGTGGCTCAGAGAATACGTGGCTCTACTTATCCGATTCTGGTCTATGTCGTCTCTGAGTCAAACGTTTGGTTGAGCCGCGTGGTAGTTACGTTGTTGAATAAGAGATGCCGGGGTAAGAGAGCGAATACCTCCGCGCTTCCCCTTTTACAGCCCTCTAGGTATTGTGATTTCCTCCCCGTGCGATAGTCTGAAATCGTGAGAGGGGTGACACGCTGAGTCGGGAGAATCGGGCTTCGGAGCGAGTCCGTGCTATTTCCACGTGCGGATTTGGCGACTTATGCTAAATTGCATTATAATTAGCGACTCTATATGCGTGGGATCCGTCACACGTGACATGTCCTTGGGTCGCTTCCGGGCGCCTTGGCCCGTAATTTATGCAATAAATTCTACGATCTAAAAAAATGTTTTTCTATACTTTTGTATCACTCTTTCCCGTAGTTTTGCCGCTCTATCCCTCCAAGATTTATTAATTTAACCCGAATCAAGATAGAGATAAGTTCTTTTATTCTGATTACCCCGCAGTTGTCTAATTTATTACGCGTTTCCTCTGGTTTCCAAAAAATTGCTAGTTTGGTAGAGCGGTTCTGTGGTCTCAAATAAAAAAAAGGGATTTATTGTTGAATTCAGTTACCAATTTTACTTCTCTTTCGGCTGTATCATTCACGACTCTGAGGCTTTTAACAACTTCCAAACCATGAGTGTAGTTTCTATCTTTGGCCCATTTTGATGTATTTTTTTCTAAAAAAGTTGTATCAATTTTTAAACGTTTAAAAGATTCATAAGTTTCTTTGCAAATACAATCACTAATACTTGAATTTACAATTTTATTCATATTTTTTATTGACTAAAATTCGTTTTTCATAAATAAAGGCTCTAGAATTTGACTTAGAGCTTCGCACATTTTCAACTTTTCTTAATTTGAAATAGTTAAGTCAAAAAATGCTAGTGCTGTTAGTTGCGGTGTCAAATACCACAAGTGATTCATGAATTTTCTAACAAGCACAGTCAGATATTCTTTCATCAACTCTTCTGTATTCGTACAAACATTTTAAAAACTTCAAATCTTGATTTGGTGCTTGAACAGCGAACGGAGTACAAAACCAGGCTTAAACGTAGACTTTTACTATAAAAAGGCAAAAGTCTTTACATTTTACTTCAACATCCTTTTTATCTAGAAAATATTGTTTCCGAAAGATGAATATTTTCAAACGATATATAGCTTTGTCCATCCACCTAGCATGGTGAATAGCTCCAGGTGGATGAAAAGTTATACCACTAGGTAATTTTCCGCCTAGAAAAATGATGACTAGTTCCAAAAAATTTTTGAATTTACTTCTTTTTATATCCTTTTTTAAATACTCCGAACAAAAATCTAAAATTTCTTCTTTTACATCTTGCAGAGATTTATTTATAAAAGTATCACTAATATCCGATTCGAATTTTGTTTGATCTATAGATTTCCAAAAATCCTCAAAACTTTCAAACAATTGTACCTCCGAACCAGTTGTCTTACCAAATTTTATTTCGAAAGTACTTCTTAAAACAGGCTCGTAAATATGATGCCGGCAGATAAAATAGAGAAGATCTTTAACGATTAATCTTTCTAATAATACAAAAGCTCCATTTCCGGCCAGTATTGCTAGCTGTTGAATCACAACAAAGAGCTTCAATATTTTCTAATAAAGACCAGTCATTCAAAGTATCGAATACTGCCTGAGCTTGATTTATTCCACTACTAAAAAAGATATTTGTAACACCGAAGAGTTGCTCCATTGCATTACTTGTAATAATAATCGCTAGTCTATCAGTAGTTTCTCTTCGTAAAAATCCTGGAAGTAACTTTCCATTCCAGTGGATGGTGCTCGGTAAACCAGAAAAAAGTGATGCAACAAGTTTTTTAATGGCTTCATATCGTTCTTTCCGAAAATTTTGACGAGCCTTGTGAATAGATGAAGTGTTTAATACTAAATTGCGCGTATTAATGCTGAATGCTTCCGTAGCGGCCATCAACAAATGCATTACGTCTCTTTTCCAAGCAATTCATGTATTTCTTCTGTAAATAAAATTAAAAAAGAGATTAAATTAAAGGTTAATAAAATAAAATTATGCTATAAATACATTTTTCTCTATTATTAAAAATGATATGAACTGACTGTTCAAAAATGCAAACCTTTTATCGCCATATTACGAGAATCATTCTTTTACATTTTTGATGAAGCATGGACTACCTTGTCCTGGTCAATGTTAACCAAAATTTCATTCTTTACAATATTGAGGCTTTCATAGTCCACTTCCATTAGTGATGGCTCACTTGTGTCTGTATAATTTGTTGAGCTACTTGAGCTAAGAGTTACATACAAAAAATAAAAGAAAACAAGTTTAAAAAAAGTATTTTATGATTATATTTGATAAATAAATGTCAAAAATTGTTAAATTTAATCTAACTTTGATTTTCTTATTATGTTAAAGTATAACCAACCTGTATGATAAATCCAAAGATATGAGCAAAAATGTAATATTCAATATCAGCGCAACCATAAATTTCTATCAAACTTCATGCTTTTGGGACTCTCTGATATATTTCAAGGACTTGAAGTACTATAACTTCTTTTTTATTGTTAATTGAGTTAAATTACACTTACCTGTAAAGTGTTTAGTCTATATCTTCGGAAGAATAAAAGATATCACTTAAAATGCAAAATTTCAACTCTCCGTAAAACTCACTTTTGAACAAGCTTAACTTTATGGAGATGATCAGTTCTTTCTGCAGCACCGCCTATAACCACCATTTCTATTTTCCCTGTTCAACCGTGTCATAATTAAGTATTCGAAAACAATATAATTACCTCTTTGATTAGGTAAAAAATGTTTATCAGATTCGTCTTCCATCTTCTTTAAAGCATCTGCGTAAGCAATGTCAAATAATTTGTCACGTAACATGAAAAGTTTATGCTATGGGTTCAGAACCTATATGGGCATGGTTTTTGAGGTATACAGAAACTATTTTTGCCCGGCCCGAGTAAAAAAAAAATAAAAAAAATTAACGACCATGCTAATATATATATACGCACAACATCCATATATCATAGTTTAGTTATATACAATATATTGTATAATATGCATATTATACAATATATTGTATATTACTGAACTTTGATATATAGACATCGGTATATATATATATATATATATATATATATATATATATATATATATATACACAGGGTGGACCATTTTAATCTATAACAAGAAATATCTCAGAATCATGGTTGGATACCGAAAAATGTTTTAGACAAAAGTTGTAGAAGTCAAAGGGGGTCAACTGTTGGTACCATCAAACTTGACCTTGAACTTGTTTTTGAAGGTCATGTCAAGGTCAAGGTAATGTTTTTAAATAGGAAGATCTACTTTTTATTTTGGATTAGAAAAAGCAGAAAATTTTACGTTCAAAATGATATTTTCATCAAGGTCATGGAAGGTCATATGAAGGACAAATTTACGAAAATTGATAAATAATGGGTGTTAGCTCGGAATAACGGTTGGAAACATTGAAATGTTTTCGAAAACAGTTATCAAGGATGTAGAGTATCACCTTCTGGTTGCTATAACCTTGACCTTGAATTTGGTTCTGACGGTTATGTCAAGGTCAAAGTGAATTTTCAAGCGGGAACCCTTGCTTTTGATCTCCGTTTTGGTGAAAATAAGAGAATGCACGTTGTAAATGCTAATCAAGGTCATGGTAAGGTCGTGTCAAGGCCAGTTTACTGTGTACTTCAAAAGTTAAAAATAAATATTTGAAGGTCAAAAGACATCAAAGCAAAGTGCAGCTGCATGAATGTAAACACCTTGGCACTCTCCTAAAATCATAATCATGTCTACAATTTCATTTGAGGGGTAATCAGCCATCTTATATTTTTACAAAATTAACTACTGTATAAAGATAAATGGTGTTCTCGCTATTTCGGATACTTATCCGTTAGCCCGTCGCTCAAGCACGATCTCTAACACGGATAATAATATTTGCACAGGTGGTACTTAGATGCGCAACAATGAAAGTAGCAACACTCTCATCGAATGTCGAGAGAAAATATTTTAATATTCTTTTATATTGGTGTATGTAGAACATTTTTTTTCCTTTCATTTACAAGTCCTTGATTTAATATTTGTTGCCGCAGCAATAGATTCGTTAACGAATTGCAACGTGCATTCCTTATTCGAAGGAAACACTTTGTTGATTTAGAAACCAGGCGTAATTTTACCTTAAAATTAGACAAATGCTTAAGGTCTTTGATGTCTTTTGACCTTCAAATATTTATTTTTAACTTTTGAAGTGCACAGTAAAATGGCCTTGACACGACCTTACCATGACCTTGATTAGCATTTACAACGTGCATTCTCTTGTTTTCACCAAAACGGAGATCAAAAGCAAGGGTTCCCGCTTGAAAATTCACTTTGACCTTGACATAACCGTCAGAACCAAATTCAAGGTCAAGGTTATAGCAACCAGAAGGTGATGATACTCTACATCCTTGATAACTGTTTTCGAAAACATTTCAATGTTTCCAACCGTTATTCCGAGCTAACACCCATTATTTACCAATTTTCGTAAATTTGTCCTTCATATGACCTTCCATAACCTTGATGAAAATATCATTTTGAACGTAAAATTTTCTGCTTTTTTCTAATCCGAAATAAAAAGTAGATCTCCCTATTTAAAAAAATTACCTTGACCTTGACATGACCTTCAAAAACAAGTTCAAGGTCAAGTTTGATGGTACCAACAGTTGACCCCCTCTGACTTCTACAACTTTTGTCTAAAACATTTTTCTGTATCCAACCATGATTCTGAGATATTTCTTGTTATAGATTAAAATGGAATTTTAATTTTTCTAAATGGAAACTCACATTTTTTATACCGGAAATGGAAAGAGCGGGAAATTCTACGTCTGACTATGATCTTGACCTCAACCATGACCTTGACCTTCAGGGTCAATATAAGGTCAAAACGATCTTTTGAAATGGAAACCCTTATTTTATTGGTCATACGACATTCCCAAAGTGGAGTAAATGTTTGCCTTTCACTAAATGACAGCCACTTTAGACATTCGCTGCGAGATTAAAAATCTTAATAGTTACAGTAGTGAGCGGCAAAGGGATTCATGTTAATCTAGCATCTCGAAGGTAAGAGGCAAGGGGACTCACGATAATTCAGAATGCCAATGGAAACAGAACTTACTACGTCCATGTCGTTATCCCTGGATTGTGCAAAATGTATTGTGCTCACATAGCATGGAAGCTTTCTGGAAGCTTCCTGCAAGATTCGTATTCTCACAGGGAAGCTTCCAGGAAGCTTCCATGCGAGAAGCTTGCTACGCGGTGTAAGCCCTTTTATTCAACCTTAGAAAAGTCAGTGGGTAGAAATTGTTAAATATCATTTGATACTTAGAATTTTTTGCACAATCGGAATAGGAAATGAAACTAAAGGTTAACATAAAAAAATCGATTTGACCTCATATGGACCCTGAAGGTCAAGGTCAGGGTTGAGGTCAAGATCATATTCAGACGTAGAATTTCCCGCTCTTTCCATTTCCGTTATAAAAAATGTGTGTTTCCATTTAGAAAAATCAATTTGACCTTAAAATAACGATGAAGGTCAAGGTCGAAGTTAAGGTTAAGGCCATTGTTGTGTGTCCCCCTTGAAAACTTTTGTTTAAAAAATATTTCTCTAAAATGCTTTGGTTGGGAGATTTTCGGTTGGTGGTTTTAAAATGGGACACCCTGTATATCTGAATAAGTATAAAGGATCACAGTTGCACAAATATATTCGCAAATTTTCGGAAGATAAATGATATGATAGTATTGGACCACCTGAATAACTTTTTTTGACTGTTAAATTCTTATGTTGAGCGCATTTTGTACAATCTTTTACAGAATTTATTTCCGTAAAAGATCTGTAGTGGGTTATTTCCTTTTCCAACTAATTGCTTTACTTCTTTAATATGTTCTATTTTTGAAGTCGGTTACAAAACAATTTAATAACTTATCGGCAAGTTTTAAATATCCGGAATCCTGACAGAAAAGTGGATTGACTAATATATTGATAGTTGTACAATTAATCTCTTAATACTCAAAAAGTACTATAGGGTCAGAATATAATAAAAATTTACTCAATTCATGCGCTTTCCATAGTCGTCGTACATTTTATAATTGCCTAGGTTTTCTGCTAAAGTCAGAAGGCATACAGTTTTTCAAATTAACCAATTTATCAGAAATTAACTGGAGCTCTTGATCAGATAATTTTACTGTGGTTGGACCACTGATCCATAGTACGATTTACTTTAGCACGACTGCAAAGCAAATTAAGTGTATATAATCTAAAACTACATTAGTGACTAATCCAAACCCAGGTACATCACATAAAATTGTTTTATCTTATTGGTAACCATCATCTAGGCCGTCATCAACGTACGAATAATCTTTGAATTCTTGATCGGTTCTCAAAACTCCGATTATACATGGAAAACCAACTTTACCCTCCCGTTGACCTCGCTTATTACATTTCGTACAACTGTAGTATCCTGTATGGCATTTAACCTTTACAATGTACGCTTTCGTAGGTGCATCGCAGACAAGACACTGAAGTCTTACTCTATATATTTTTCCGCCGTACTCTATCCCATCTTTAATCAATTCTTTTAATTCGATGACAAATACTTTGATAAATTCATTTGAATCAGAAGGCTTCTCTGGACCGCAATAAAGGCCGATTAGTTCAACTTCTTATAAGACAGTTTCCGAGCCTGATATGATCCATAACCCTTTCTCTGACGATTTCGCGAGCGCAGCACCATCAATGTTTATAAGTAAGTCGATTTGATCAACATTTATATTTTTTTATACAGTCGTATTCAGAATCTGTATCAGAATTGGCAATATTATCTACATCTGTATCGCTTATTAAGCACTTGAGGTAATCGTCTAATACCTTCTCAACATAATCAATATTACTTTTCACTTCTTCAAACTGTTCTGCTTCTTTTAGCAGATGAGCACAATTATGATTCTTATAAATGTTAATAGTATCTGTGCCTTCAAAAGCCGAATCTAATTTTACTCTCTCAGTAAAGTTGAATAATTTTTTACAACTTCTTACGTCATTAAGAGTGGCGTTCTTGTTACTTTCTAAAACTGATGTGGAGGTATTTTCTTCAACTTCTACAATACTGATCAAAGGAATTATATCCGTAATAGTAGCATTCTGTTTTAATCTGTTTTAAACGTTTTTAAATAATTATTCCTCACGTTTCACCTTTAAGCACCTGTGAACTGCTCAATTGTTCGCATTTCTATTTTCAATAAGAATGATTATAGATACTAAAAGAATATTATATGCAAGCAATATAACGGCTATCCCACTGAATACAGCGGGAGAGAGAGAGAGAGCATCGACGACATTGAGTGAGAGTAAACGCTGAATAGCTCCGAGCCGAGAAGATTACGAGAATAAAAGTACAAGCCAACTCGGGAAAGTGCATTATACATTCCAAATACTCTAAAAGATAGGAAGCGGGATACGATAAGAAGACGAGAGACAAAATGATCGTATGCGGAATTAATATTATTAAAGTAAAACGATTGAACAAATATCTAAAACGAAATACGAACAATCAAGCGCGAGACGACATTATTATACGAACACAAATTTCGGTAAAATACAATTAAACAAGAGTAAGAATAACTAACACAAATACGTTGTAAGATTATAATATACGAAAGTTAAAACCAGACTGAGATTTGAACATATCGGACGTCGCTAAGCCCTTCAATACCGAGTGTAAAGATACAGCGAGTGTAAAAATGTATAAACATCATATCCACAACGAGGAAAATCAAGAAGAATTTAGGAGATGCAGACGCTAGAAACGCAATGCTCCACCTGTTACCGACGGACCGCCTTACCTACGCATCGCGGGGCCTAAGCCAACAGCGGTCCCACTTTCGATACCTATTGCAAGAGAGATACATGAAAGAAGCAGCCTTACCCGCAAACAGTAAGAGTCCAAATTCACGGCAAAGTAGATTACTACTTTGATAACTACAAGAAGCCCGGAGAAGCCATACGATGCAAAGAAGCTCGACCACCTGAACAAACATAGAACTGAGCAGGACGGAACTATATCCGGGGGAGGGGACGTATGATAAGCAGCAAGAAAAAGCCAGAGACGAAAAATTGTAAGAAGAGGAGTAGGGGGCGATCATAGATAACTCCATATATGGAAAAGCTAACCCTTCCTATTGGACATTTTCGTTGAGAATATTCTAAAACATTCACGAGTCCGGACTATATAAGGGCCCGGATAAACTGCACGGATCCATCATTCGGACTTGAACACTCAGTCGGGGTTAATCTCTTTCTGTCGCACTTGGAATCTTGGGCGGGGCCGGACACCTGCATTATCACAATCTCAGAAGTTCAATCGGGAACTTCGTCGCCGTCGGACAAAATTTAGTCGAGCCGAAACTCAGTTCGGCACTTAGCATCGGTGCACATAAAATTATTCGTTTCGGGACTTGGCATCAGTACGCGCAAAAATCATTCGGTACGGTATTCAAGTTCGACAAGACTTATTATTAAAAAGAATTAGAGCCTCGCGACAAATTAACGCAAACCACGAAAAATTTTCACATCGTGTAAATTTGGACGGAAACCAGAAAATCGAGCCGCGAGATAAAGTAGCTATCGCATAGCAACGGGCTAAGAAAAGAATAACGATATCACAAAAACCTTACAAACACGCTTCGGAGTCAAATAAAATAAAGCCATCTGAGAACCAATCGGAATTGAGTACATTTTAAATTATTCGTTTTGGGTACTAGTAACCCTTTCAGTAAAGAAGTATACGATCATTATGTCTTGTATCCTGTCTCGGAGTAGATCGTCTCTACAGTTCGTAAGTTTAGCACTGCTACATCGACTTAGTATATTTCATTAACGCGATAGTCACACTGAGCGTCGACAAAGCTCGGGTATTTGTTATTTCAAGCAAATAAAAGGATTTATTGCTATTTAATTACGACTTTTTAATCGAAATCCAAATTCCGAGTCCTCGCATAATATCATCACCTAACTAAATAACTTATATATATATTATATTATAACCCGCGTCGACCACTGACTCTCTCCCCCTCCCACCCACCCATATAATTAAACGACTTTTTAAAACGATTGTTTACATAAAATATGCAAGGTACACTACAAAATGAAAAAGTTTTAAGTAAAATAATTATAATTATACTAATGGTTCTGATGATACTTGAAGAGCAATTGATGTCGAATAGCTAATATAGAAGCTAATACTCGAAGAAAAATTGATGTCGAGCAGTTGATACCGAAGCTGACTGGATAGGATCAAGAACCTGATACAAACAGATATTTTATTGTATGCATACCACACAATTATGAAGCTATATCATTCTGATTATATGGTAATTGAATTTTCAAACTGCAAACCTTACTATGTCTCCACATCAACCAAATTTTATGGAAATAAATACGTTTACTCATACTTTTGACATTATATATTAATAATTATTTTTATGAAAAACTTCAATAGACTATATTACTTTGCTTCTACAAACTTTATGGAATAATAGTAAAACTTCTTGCAATAATGTGTAGATAAAAGATTTTTAACCGGACTAAATATTCCTATTTCATGAAAAATTCAATTTTTTTTATGTGATATTTGATAGCACAATTCATGTAGAATGAGTTATTGAAACCCGCTTTAACAGAAAATTTGTTTACAATCTTTTTAATGTTTTCTAAAAAATTGCATATTTTTAATTTTTTCTTAATTAATGAATAAATAAATAAAAAAAATTGTGACTTCCAATATTACTTCTAAAAAGTATAATATATAAGTCATATATCTACATATTGTAACGGGCGGCGAGACGCGCACGTCGGCGCGGGTAGCCGAAGCGCGGGAAGGCCAGTAGAGAACACACAATTTGAGGAAAATTCCTCAAAAAAAAAGAAAGAGACTCCCTAGCCCGAGGACGACGAAGATCACCGCAACGGTAAAGCCCCAGTCGCTGATCCGGTCGTGTATTTTGTGGCCTTCTCGTGACGCGAAATCCTGAAACACGCGGCAGCGTGTTGTAGCAGTACTTTGACTGAATAAACACTATTGTACATCTGAATCGTTCGACTAATTATTTGATTAGGGTCCTGATTCCTTTTTCTATTCAAACCGCCGAATACCGCCGCCTCCGCGGGCACTGCACAGGAGTGTAGTACATACTGAGCACCGGAGCATCGTCGCAGGTAAGCGACCACACGAGCGAGTTCAGCATCTCGCAAAAGCAAAGTGCAGGAGAACTTTGCTTTTTTACGGGGTACATAGGCAGTTAGCCGCCTAGAAACCACCCCGTTACAATATATATTGTAACGGTGGACCCAGCGTATGGTAACACTGGGTTTTTTTGTCCACTGCATTACCGATGAAATTCTCCGTCTCCTACTACCGCTTCAATACATACGAGGCGGCGGGCCGCCTCGGCCCTGGGCGCCAGGCACCGAAGTGCCAGGGATCCCGCGATCCCCTTACCTTGAGACGCCACTTCGTGTCGAAACATCACTTCGTCCACCTGCCCGGCTAGCCAGTATACGAATTAATACACAGAGAAAATGAGACAATCACACAAGGTCGTGGGTATCAGTACGGAATGAATGAGCAATGTTAACTTTGATTCTTTCTGTATTTCACTTAACAATCTTCTTCTTAATTCATTTACAATCTGGCGATCTCCGACCGCGCGCCTTACTAACTACGACATTCCCGTCGATTCGCACCCATACTCACTCGCATGTCACCACGCCGATGTTCGAGCGAGGAAATACAGACGCACGCCCTGAGCGCGTATCCGGTCGTCTCGAAATTCTGTTCACTGATCCGGCGCCGAACTCGCTCGTGCCCGCCGGTGTAACCTCCTAGCCGCAGCGTGTTCGTCAACACGCCGCCGGACGGCTTACCCGACGCTGCCTCGCCCTTCCGATCGCCTACCGGTGCCGACGATCGTATCGTCCGTCGCAGCCTGCCCTCACGAGACCATGAATTCACGCCCCGACGATAACCATGCCGCGCCGGTGACTTCGCCCGAACTTCGACGTGAACATTCACTCACTTCATACCCCAATGTTTAACCTAACGGGACCGCTGTCCCAACTACTATCTACTTATATTACAATCGGTTATTAATTTTATCTAATACTAAATCTTAATCTAATGCGAGTTAACGCCCGGGCTAGAACTAGCGATAGTCGTGTCCTTGTGTCGTCGTGTAGGTCATGGTTGTGTTGCATACGAGAGCATGGAATAGCTTGTCAGTGTAGCTGTGGTTTTTGTCTTTATCGTGAAAGCGTCAGTGTAATGACGATAGTCATGTTATAAGTGGTAGCGTCAGTGTAGCAACGATAATTAGTGTAACGATAGCGTCAGTGTAATAATTGTAGTCATAGTGTAAACGATAGCGTCAGTGTGATAACGATAGCCATAGTGTAAACGATAGCGTCGGTGTGATAGTGGTAGTCATAGTGTAAACGATAGCGTCAGTGTGATAACGATAGCCATAGTGTAAACGATAGCGTCGGTGTGATAGTGGTAGTCATAGTGTAAACGATAGCGTCAGTGTGATAACGATAGCCAAAGTGTAAGCGATAGCGTCAGTGTATTAGTTTTAGTCATATTGTAAATGATAGCGTCAGTACAATAATTGTAGTCATAGTGTAAACGATAGCGTCAGTACAATAATTGTCGTCATAGTGTAAACGATAGCGTCAGTACAATAATTGTAGTCATAGTGTAAACGATAGCGTCAGTACAATAATTGTCGTCATAGTGTAAACGATAGCGTCAGTACAATAATCGTCATGTCAGTCAGGTGTACAGTAGTTATAGTATGCAGTAATGTTCGCTTAATACGCCGAACGACTCAACGCTGTTAAGTCGACGAAGCATCCTATAGCCGCACTCATGCTTCGCCATACTCCTGCCGCCATGTTGGCCACGTGGCGTGTTAATTATCGCGAGTTGGCGCTACTCCGCAATCGGCAGACTAATTCCGGCAAGCATCACCTAATACAATATGCACTCTACTCACGGTTACGCAGCAGTCCGTCGCACAACACTCCTTTAATATAACAAAACGTCGTCCACATGCTCGTCAAAGGAAGAAGTAGCGGAGAGTCAGTGGTCAAGTACCTGTTGCTACGGCAGTCAGAACGAAAAAGGGGAGAGATGATGAACAGCGCTCGCGTGGACCCTCTCGCCGTCGACGTTTGTTGGGTCGCTCGCCTACCTACTCTCGCTCTCGTGCGCTCGGGCCTAGCCGATGCCGGCCGAGGCTTCGCGAATACGGCCGAACGCGCTCTCGCCGACTCGTGCCTCGGCGCTGCCGTGCTCTGCGCGGCCGCTTGTAACTGGCAGTCAACTGCCATGTTACAATATATATATATTTACGTATATTTTAATGAAAAATTACATGTGTATACATTTAAATTAATTAATTTAAGCGTATATTAAAATCTTGAAAAATCTATACAAGACGCATCTAACAAGTTAAAATGAAATTTGAAATAGCCACGCGCTGCGCACCTCCTCTTGATAAAGGTTAGAGCGCATGCGCGACAGTGTTGTTGGTGACTCCGTTTGTTTCTGCGCGTTAAACCTAACCCATCCTGTACAGGTGCTATTTCTACAAGTATTTCTAAATGAATATGAAATATACCTGTGATTAGTTGCCTCACAGATTTTAGTGTGTTTTATTTATTTATAAATTAAATAGTAGTGAAAAAGTGTAATGAAAAAGTGTAGTAAAGAAAGGGCAGTAAAGAAAGTGTAGTGAAAGAAGTGTAATAATAGTAGGAATTAAGAAAATTGTGTATTTATAAAATAAAGAAACAGTGTAAAGTGTTAATATGAGTTTAATGTGTAATTAAAGATAAGCAATGGCTTCGGATAAGGATGCAAAGGCAAGATTTGCATCTACTCTATCTACGGTGGTGTGATTTCCTCCACGTGCGATCGTCTGAAATCGTGACAGGGGTGACGCGCTGAGTCGGGAGAATCGGGCTTCGGGGCGAGTCCGTGTTGTTGCCACGCGCGGATTTGGCGACTCATTCTAAATTGCATTCTAATTAGCGACGCTACATGCGTGGGACCCGTCACACGTGACACGTCCTTGGGATTACTACCGGGCGCGCTCGCTTGTAATTTATGCAATAAATTCTATAAACCAAAAAAAAAAAAAATCTTTTATACGTTTGTATTACTTTTTTTCGTCAATTTGCCGTTCTATCTCTTTGATGTTTACTAATTTATCCCAAGTCAAGATAGAGGTAAGTGCTTTTATTCTGATTACCCTGCAGTTGTCTAATTTATTACGCGTTTTCTCTAGTTTCCAAAAAAATTGCTAGTGTTGGTCGAGCGGTTCTGTGGTTGTGTCACGTTTTTTTGCTTAGGTTGGCCGAGAGGTTTTAGAATATAATGTTTGTCTAATGTGTAGTTGTTTTATTTATATGTGTGGTGTAATGTGCCATAGGCCGTGTTTGCGCATCCTTAATACATATTGTCTACCTAGCGAATCTCTTTGTGTACAAAATATAAAAGATGCTCTCGCTTATTTTAAAATCAATTCTTGAGTGGTTGTCTGCGTTGTCCAGAATTTCCGACCTTTGCAAGGTTAGCGTAGAATCCCTTGGTATCAGGGCTGGCTGGACAGCTAGTTCACTGGCTGCGGCCAGCTGCTGGAGGTTTGGGAGGCTGAGACCGGTTGGCGACAGCGGGAGCTAGTAAGGAATGGCCTGGTTTACTTTCGCTGGCCGTCTTATCCCGTGCATCTGCGTGGGTGTCGTACAAGCTTGTACGTGCATTTCCTTGTTTCCTGAAATCAGTCTATCGCGGAATAGTGGCGGGGCCCCCCCTTTGTTGAGAACTTTTCATATTATTATTATTAGTTTGATCGTACCGGTCCCGGAATAAGCTACCGTTCTTAGTGATCGCGTCAGCGTCTCCCTTTGAAGGCTTAACGAGTTTGTCGCGGATACTATTTCCAGGGTATTCTTAATGAGGTCTAGCGGCATTTTGTCCGTATCGTTTATTAAGGTGGCTATGTTTAGCTCGTACCTCGCGAGATGCTATAAGCCGTACTGCATTGGTGCATGCGATGCAACCATACGGCAGGCGTAACGTGCCGACTCCATCTATGTCTATCGCGTCGTCCGTCGCTCGTTTGCAATTAAAAACAGTTTTTCTTTCATGTTTGTAGAGAATACCGAGGTGTTTGGGTGCTATTACGCATCCAAAAGGTGTATTGTGACTTAGTAAGTTTGATTTTGCAGTCTGAAAGATTAGGAGGGGTCCTACCAGTATTGATTTTGATTTCGTAGCTGGTATCCTTGTTCAGCTCGTAGACTGGCTCTGTATCTTTACATATTGATATGTCCTAAACCAATGAAGGCAGTCACCGGACAGTAACTTCAAAGGTTGCTCGACTCTAATAAGCACGGGCAAAGACAAAGCTTGGAAACGCAAGCTTGAGCCTCGCCAGTGACTGACTACCTTCGCGATCTAAGAAAGAAAAGCCTCCAGTAACCATCGGGAATTCTTTAGATAATACGATAACCTATCTTAATCTACAATAGAGAGTGAATTATAGAGAGAGAGTCAATGAGAAATGTGCTCCTTGTTAGGTATATTGTACTTATCTTTGGTTTTCTTGCTACTGTTGCTACTGGGTTATCTGCTCGTCCTCTCAGTAGACATTGGCTTGGCTTCCAAGTAAAACGAAAAGGGAGCAGGAACCAGTGGGGGCTCAGGAGTTGAAATTAAAATCAAATTGAACCTTCGAATTTCTACGTTAATATTTATTCACTTTATCACAATTTTTTCTCAGCTCTCACTCGCGACTAATTAAGAATTCATAAGTTGGTTACGAGAGCGGAGAAATGACAACGAAGATCCTTTTAATAGATTAAAAATGATTTTAACACCGAAAATTCTTCTAAGTTCAAACAGAGATTCGCGCGCGATGAAGGTTCAAGGCAGAAAAAGAGTCTTTTCGAACTGTTGCCGGGAACTTATATACCCTCGAGTCGACGACGATCTACTCTTCTTTTAATTTCTAGAAGGGGTAGTGTATTAGACCAATTGAAGAGCCTAGATGCAGCTTCTCTCCTTATTTGGAACTTTTTATGCGTGTGACTATGCAAGGTGGGCCAATCAGAAAACCAGAGTAAAACACTCTCTTCTAGTACATCTAGGCAGAGTCCCCTCCTGCCCTTCTCCTGTCAACTCGCCTCTGATTTACTTTTCCTTATCTGCAGATTCATAGAAGCTTCCTCTATGCATTTTAGCCGACTCACACCGTGTCCTCCTTGGCGGCTTCTCGAGCTTCCAGCGCTCATGACTTATGTGTCACTTGCGGATAACGTTGCGCTCTCCGCAACTTCCTTTATTGCTCGTGTATCATTTTCGGGTATGCGCGGTCCATAATGTACAGTAGGCTTCTTGTTTTTTTTATATAGCAGCTCGATTTTGTCTGCTTAATTCCCTGCCGCATAGTCGTAGTGTGTGCTTTCATATCGGTGTGCTCCGCTTGGTCTCTTGTCGTAGAGTCGTAGTGCCTGCGTGCATATCGATGTGTTCCGCCTGGTCTCTTGCCGCATAGTCGTAGTGCCTGCGTGCATATCGATGTGTTCCGCTTGGTCTCTTGCCGCATAGTCGTAGTGCCTGCGTGCATATCGGTGTGCTCCGCTTGGTCTCTTGTCGTAGAGTCGTAGTGTGTGCGTGCATATCGGCGTGCTCCGCTTGGTCTCTTGCCGTAGAGTCGTAGTGTGTGGGTCCATATCGGTGTGCTCCGCTTGGTCTCTTGTCGTAGAGTCGTAGTGTGTGCGTGCATATCGGTGTGCTCCGCTTGGTCTCTTGTCGTAGAGTCGTAGTGTGTGCGTGCATATCGGTGTGCTCTGCTTGGTCTCTTGTCATAGAGTCGTCGTGTGTGCGTGCATATCGGCGTGCTCTGCTTGGTCTCCTGTCGTAGAGTCGTAGTGTTTGCGTGCATATCGGCGTGCTCCGCTTGGTCTCTTGTCGTAGAGTCGTAGTGTGTGCGTGCATATCGGTGTGCTCCGCTTGGTCTCTTGTCATAGAGTCGTAGTGTGTGCGTGCATATCGGTGTACTCCGCTTGGTCTCTTGCCGTAGAGTCGTAGTGTGTGCGTTCATATCGGTGTGCTCCGCTTGGTCTATTGCCGTAGAGTCGTAGTGTGTGCGTTCATATCGGTGTGCTCCGCTTGGTCTTTTGTCGTAGAGTCGTAGTGCCTGCGTGCATATCGATGTGTTCCGCCTGGTCTCTTGCCGCATAGTCGTAGTGCCTGCGTGCATATCGATGTGTTCCGCTTGGTCTCTTGCCGCATAGTCGTAGTGCCTGCGTGCATATCGGTGTGCTCCGCTTGGTCTCTTGCCGCATAGTCGTAGTGCCTGCGTGCATATCGGTGTGCTCCGCTTGGTCTCTTGCCGTAGAGTCGTAGTGTGTGCGTGCATATCGGTGTGCTCCGCTTGGTCTATTGCCGTAGAGTCGTAGTGTGTGCGTTCATATCGGTGTGCTCCGCCTGGTCTCTTGCCGCATAGTCGTAGTGCCTGCGTGCATATCGATGTGTTCCGCTTGGTCTCTTGCCGCATAGTCGTAGTGCCTGCGTGCATATCGGTGTGCTCCACTTGGTCTCTTGCCGTAGAGTCGTAGTGTGTGTTGTTATTATTGTTTAACGTATTTACGTATTTACTTGAACTGCGACAATAGTCACCGCGTGTTTACACTCTATGTGTTTACACTATCTGTAAATATTGATTGTTCAGAGTGAAATCACTCGAGGCGGTTTTCATCGCGTTCAGTGCCGATCTGATCGTCATCCCGATCGGATGTTCTCCTCGCCCAGTAGCATTGGTTGTCCACTGTAGTTCAGGGAGTGTGTCTGCGTTTATATAATAAAACCAAGTTGCCTAACAAAACTGCTGTTTTATTTCAATAGGTTATGGGCCCAGAGCGCTTATGAACGCAAGACGAATTTTTAATCGACATCCATTCTCAAGAAAACTGAAAGTAATTCGACGCGAGAAGTATGGCGAGCGAACTCCCAGGCAACCATTATATTAAGTTCGACGGGACAAATTACGAAGTCTGGAAATTTCAAATGCGGGCGTTGCTGGCGGCCCATGGCATCTATGAAGTAGTAACGGGCGAGTCAAAGATGCCAGCAATTGAGGAGGGCGAAGATAGGAAGAAATGGCTGAAAGACAATGCCAAGGCCATGTGCATTCTTTCGTCGGCAATGGCACCTGCACAGTTGGAGAATTGTATAACGAGCGAGACTGCCAACGAGATGTGGAAAAAAATGATTTTAATCCACGAGCACAAATCGGCGACGAATAAATCCACGCTGCTCCAGAAATTTTATTCTTGTCGTATGGATGCCAGCGAGCCGGTTGTGCAGTTTGTAACAAAAATTTTGAACATGGCAAGAACGCTATCGGATCTAGATGAAAAGATTTCGGATATAGGTATCATTTCGAAAATCCTTGGAAGTCTGCCGTCGAAATATAACGGTTTTGTTACCGCATGGGATAGTGTGGATGTTGACAAACAGACTTTAGATAATCTACAGGAACGCCTAATCAAGGAAGAGCGACGGCTTAATGAGCAAAGCGAGGAAAGCAACGCCCTTGTAGTTTCAGGATTTCCTCATCGCGGATTTACTGGAGAGAAAGCCGTTAGGAATAAAACAACAGAAAACGATAACAGAAGAAGATCCGATGTAGTATGCTTCTATTGTAAGAAAAGGGGACACATAGCGAGAGTATGCACGAAGAGGAAGCGAAATTCGAATAAAAAACAGACGTCTCAGAACAGCAACGATGAAAATAAGTTTACAGCGGCTCTTGTTACGACCGTTAATTGCGAGCAGACAGTTACGAGCAACTCTACAAGCTGCAGAACCATCGAGCGAATTATGAAGAAGAAGAATTATGCGACGGAGGTCTGGATCACTGATAGTGGAGCTTCGTGTCATATGACACATCATCGAGAGTGGTTCTACACTTTTGCGCCGGCAGGCGGTACCACGGTTGTCCTCGGCGACGACGGCAAATGTAAGATCAAGGGCACAAGCACAATTCTGGTCAATCGGTACATTAACGGACAATGGGTGCCCGGAAAGATTGAAAACGTTTTGTATGTGCCGAGTCTACGGAAAAATCTTTTTTCCGTCGGAGTGTGCACCACAAAGGGCTTCAGGGTCGTGTTCGAGCATCAAGCAACGGCCATCTTAAACAACGACGTGGTCATTGCGCAAGGTATCAAGCAGAGCAACGAGATATGCCGAATGTTTTTCGAGGTAATAATCTGTCCCGAAGCCAACGTCTCGACCAGCGACAATCTCCGACTATGGCACGATCGAGTCGGCCATGTCAACGTGGGGACACTGCAGTCAATGGTACAAAAAGGACTCGTAAATGGAGCAAGAATTGGAGAAAGATCGTCTCAAGTTACCTGCGAATCGTGCCAACTTGGAAAATCGCACGTTCTCCCTTTCAAATCCAACGCTGAGCGCCGTGAATGGGAAATGGGAGAATTTTTCCACAGTGATGTCTGCGGACCGATGCCGGTGAATTCTCTAGGAGGCGCTAGGTACTTTATATCATTCAAAGATGATTTTTCAGGGTATAGACACGTATATTTCTTGAAACATAAATCGGACGTTTACGAACGATTTAAAGAGTTCGAACGTCAGATTTTTAATAAGTTTGGTCGATCCATGAAGGTGCTGCGCACAGACAACGGCGGAGAATACTGCAACGCTCTCATGAGTAACTTTTTGATGGAGAAGGGCATCAAATTGGAAACGACGGCACCGTACACACCCCAGCAGAATGGGCGGAGTGAGAGAGACAACCGTACGATCGTCGAGAGTGCATCCACCATGCTCCTTCGTAGTCAAGCGCCGCAGTATCTCTGGGCTGAGGCCGTTAACACCGCCGTGTACATTTTAAATATGACAGTCACGAAGAGGAAACCAAACATCACGCCGTTGGAATGCTGGACAAAAAGAAAACCCGATTATGCGCACCTGAGGATTTTTGGCTGTTTAGCCTTTGAGCATGTCCCCAAAGATCTCCGGAAGAAATTCGCGAAGAAGGCAAAAAAAGTCGTACTCGTGGGTTACGAGAATGAATCCAAAAACTACCGACTGTACAACCCCGAAACGAGAAGACTGTCCGTGAGCAGGAACGTGACGTTCGACGAGACTCGTTTCTTCGATGCCGTATGTCCAGCTACTTCTGTCACCTTCCAGATGCCGTTATTCGACGAGGAATTGCTGCAAGATACTGACAACACAACAGAAGGTGAGATTGCTGAACCCAACGATGAGCCAACTGAAAAACACCTGCAGGTGAAGGGACCTGCCAAGCAACCTGAAGCGCAAGCTCCGATACAACAGCCAGCGAGCAGCAACGAAGAAAGAATCGATACACCTGACGTACAGACGAGAGAAACGGAGCACAGCTCGTGTCGCCAACTTAGGATTCGCGCAAATATAAAGAAACCCGAAAGGTACGAAGCTAATTTTATTGAGATTCCAGAACCAAACTGCTATCGGGAGGCGACGAGTGGTCCCAACGCTGCGCGCTGGAAAGAAGCAATCCACGAAGAACTGCTTGCTCACGAGAAGAATCAAACATGGACACTGGTGAATAAACCTGCCAACCATAAGGTGATCGACTCGAAGTGGGTCTTCAGGGTCCAGGAAGCCAGGGCTGGAAAGGACGCTCGACTCAAGGCTCGTCTTTGTGCCAGAGGTTTTCGCCAGGAGTATGGAGTGAACTATCCGGAAACCTTCGCACCTGTGGTGAGGTATGATGCTCTGCGTGTGATGCTTGCCATCGCGGCTCATCACGATCTCGAGATTGTCCAATTCGACGTCAAGACGGCATTCCTTTACGGTCGGCTCGAGGAGGTCGTCTACATGCAGATTCCCGAAGGATTAGGCGATTTTTATAAGATTAGCAACAAGAACAATGTAGTTTGCAAGTTAAATAAATCACTGTATGGCCTAAAGCAGGCGTCTAGGTGTTGGCACAACACGTTTAAAGATTTTATATCCGAATATAGTTTTAATTGTTGTAGCTCGGAAAGCTCAATATTCGTTGGCCGTATGTGTGGAGAAATTATACATATATTATTATTCGTGGACGACGGCTTAGTATTAGCGAAAAATCGTAGCGTAATCGAGAAAACTGTAAAAATTTTAAGAGATAGATTCGAAATTACGGTGTGCGAATTGGATATTATTGTTGGTATGCGAGTTGTGCGAGATAGAGCGAAGAAGACCGTGTTTCTTCATCAAACTGACTACGCTTATGAAGTGTTACAGCGTTTTGACATGTTGGATGCCAAACCAACCTGTACCCCTGTCGAAAAAGGTGTCGATCTGGTTTGTATGAAGGAGCATGAGTCTGACCGCGAAAAACTACCTTATCGAGAGCTGATAGGCTCCTTGATGTTTCTTTGCTCTGTGTCGCGTCCCGACATCGCCTACGCCGTGAATCTCCTCAGTAGATATTTAAATAATTTTGACAAAAAACATTGGGACGCTGCGAAAATAATTCTCCGATATATAAAAGGTACTCTTAATTACGGCATTTTATATAGAAGCAGCGGGAGTAGTTTAAAATTAGAGGCGTATTGCGACTCGGATTATGCGGGTGACCAGGAAACCAGGAGATCAACTTCTGGCTTTGTTTTCAAATATTGTAATGGTCCGGTTTCTTGGTGCACCCAGAGACAGCGCACTGTTTCCTTGAGCAGTACGGAGGCGGAATACATATCTGCCTCTGGAGCTGCTAGAGAGGCTGTATGGCTAAGACAATTATTGTGCGATGTTGGATCTCCGTGTGCGGGCGCTACCATCTTGAGAGTGGACAATCAGAGCGCTATTAAATTAATAAAAAATCCTGTTTTCCATAGACGAACTAAGCACATAGAGATCCACCATCATTATGTGCGAGAGAAGTATGAGGCAGGAGTGATCGGAGTGGAGTATGTGCCAAGCGAGGTGCAACTCGCAGATGTTTTTACAAAAGTGTTAGCGCGCGATTGCCATCAGCGGACGTGTGAACGCATAGGACTTTGTTGTCTTGACAGTATGTCTGCGTGAATTTAATGTTCAACGTAAATACTCAAACAGCGGTAGTGTTGTTATTATTGTTTAACGTATTTACGTATTTACTTAAACTGCGACAATAGTTACCGCGTGTTTACACTCTATGTGTTTACACTATCTGTAAATATTAATTGTTCAGAGTGAAATCACTCGAGGCGGCTTTCATCGCGTTCAGTGCCGATCTGATCGTCATCCCGATCGGATGTTCTCCTCGCCCAGTAGCATTGGTTGTCCAGTGTAGTTCAGGGAGTGTGTCTGCGTTTATATAATAAAACCAAGTTGCCTAACAAAACTGCTGGTTTATTTCAATAGTGTGTGGGTCCATATCGGTGTGCTCCGCTTGGTCTCTTGTCGTAGAGTCGTAGTGTGTGCGTGCATATCGGTGTGCTCCGCTTGGTCTCTTCTCGTAGAGTCGTAGTGTGTGCGTGCATATCGGTGTGCTCTGCTTGGTCTCTTGTCATAGAGTCGTAGTATGTGCGTGCATATCGGCGTGCTCCGCTTGGTCTCTTGCCGTAGAGTCGTAGTGTGTGCGTCCATATCGGTGTGCTCCGCTTGGTCTCTTGCCGTAGAGTCGTAGTGTGTGCGTTCATATCGGTGTGCTCCGCTTAGTCTCTTGCCGTGCAGTCGTAGTGTGTGCGTGCATATCGGTGTGCTCCGCTTGGTCTCTTGTCGTAGAGTCGTAGTGTCTGCGTCCATATCGGTGTGCTCCGCTTGGTCTCTTGCCGTAGAGTCGTAGTGTGTGCGTCCATATCGGTGTGCTCCGGTTGGTCTCTTGTCGTAGAGTCGTAGTGTGTGCGTGCATATCGGTGTGTTCCGCTTGGTCTCTTGTCGTAGAGTCGTAGTGTGTGCGTGCATATCGGTGTGCTCCGCTTGGTCTCTTGTCGTAGAGTCGTAGTGTGTGCGTGCATATCGGTGTGCTCGGCTTGGTCTCTTGTCGTACAGTCGTAGTGTGTGCGTAGATATCGGTGTGCTCCGCTTGGTCTCTTGCCGTAGAGTCGTAGTGTGTGCGTCCATATCGGTGTGCTCCGGTTGGTCTCTTGTCATAGAGTCGTAGTGTGTGCGTCCATATCGGCGTGCTCTGCCTGGTCTCTTGTCATAGAGTCGTAGTGTGTGCGTGCATATCGGCGTGCTCCGCTTGGTCTCTTGCCGTAGAGTCGTAGTGTGTGCGTCCATATCGGTGTGCTCCGCTTGGTCTCTTGCCGTAGAGTCGTAGTGTGTGCGTCCACATCGGTGTGCTCTGCCTGGTCTCTTGTCATAGAGTCGTAGTGTGTGCGTGCATATCGGCGTGCTCCGCTTGGTCTCTTGCCGTAGAGTCGTAGTGTGTGCGTCCATATCGGTGTGCTCCGCTTGGTCTCTTGCCGTAGAGTCGTAGTGTGTGCGTCCACATCGGTGTGCTCCGCTTGGTCTCTTGCCGTAGAGTCGTAGTGTGTGCGTTCATATCGGTGTGCTCCGCTTAGTCCCTTGTCATAGAGTCGTAGTGTGTGCGTCCACATCGGTGTGCTCCGCTTGGTCTCTTGTCGTAGAGTCGTAGTGTGTGCGTTCATATCGGTGTGCTCCGCTTGGTCTCTTGTCGTAGAGTCGTAGTGTGTGCGTGCATGTCGGTGTGCTCCGCTTGGTCTCTTGCCGTAGAGTCGTAGTGTGTGCGTCCACATCGGTGTGCTCCGCTTGGTCTCTTGTCGTAGAGTCGTAGTGTGTGCGTGCATATCGGTGTGCTCCGCTTGGTCTCTTGTCATAGAGTCGTAGTGTGTGCGTGCATATCGGTGTGCTCCGCTTGGTCTCTTGCCGCATAGTCGTAGTGCCTGCGTGCATATCGATGTGTTCCGCTTGGTCTCTTGCCGTAGAGTCGTAGTGCGTGCGGTCATATCGGTGTGCTCCGCTTGGTCTCTTGTCATAAAGTCGTAGTGTGTGCGTGCATATCGGCGTGCTCCGCTTGGTCTCTTGTCATAGAGTCGTAGTGTGTGCGTCCATATCGGTGTGCTCCGCTTGGTCTCTTGTCATAGAGTCGTAGTGTGTGCGTGCATATCGGCGTGCTCCGCTTGGTCTCTTGCCGTAGAGTCGTAGTGTGTGCGTCCATATCGGTGTGCTCCGCTTGGTCTCTTGTCGTAGAGTCGTAGTGTGTGCGTTCATATCGGTGTGCTCCGCTTGGTCTCTTGTCGTAGAGTCGTAGTGTGTGCGTGCATGTCGGTGTGCTCCGCTTGGTCTCTTGCCGTAGAGTCGTAGTGTGTGCGTCCACATCGGTGTGCTCTGCCTGGTCTCTTGTCATAGAGTCGTAGTGTGTGCGTGCATATCGGCGTGCTCCGCTTGGTCTCTTGCCGTAGAGTCGTAGTGTGTGCGTCCATATCGGTGTGCTCCGCTTGGTCTCTTGCCGTAGAGTCGTAGTGTGTTCGTCCACATCGGTGTGCTCCGCTTGGTCTCTTGTCGTAGAGTCGTAGTGTGTGCGTTCATATCGGTGTGCTCCGCTTGGTCTCTTGTCGTAGAGTCGTAGTGTGTGCGTGCATGTCGGTGTGCTCCGCTTGGTCTCTTGCCGTAGAGTCGTAGTGTGTGCGTCCACATCGGTGTGCTCCGCTTGGTCTCTTGTCGTAGAGTCGTAGTGTGTGCGTGCATATCGGTGTGCTCCGCTTGGTCTCTTGTCATAGAGTCGTAGTGTGTGCGTGCATATCGGTGTGCTCCGCTTGGTCTCTTGCCGCATAGTCGTAGTGCCTGCGTGCATATCGATGTGTTCCGCTTGGTCTCTTGCCGTAGAGTCGTAGTGCGTACGGTCATATCGGTGTGCTCCGCTTGGTCTCTTGTCATAAAGTCGTAGTGTGTGCGTGCATATCGGCGTGCTCCGCTTGGTCTCTTGTCATAGAGTCGTAGTGTGTGCGTCCATATCGGTGTGCTCCGCTTGGTCTCTTGTCGTAGAATCGTAGTGTGTGCGTGCATATCGGTGTGCTCTGCTTGGTCTCTTGTCGTAGAGTCGTAGTGTGTGCGTGCATATCGGTGTGCTCCGCTTGGTCTCTTCTCGTAGAGTCGTAGTGTGTGCGTGCATATCGGTGTGCTCCGCTTGGTCTCTTGTCATAGAGTCGTAGGGTGTGCGTGCATATCGGCGTGCTCAGCTTGGTCTCTTGCCGTAGAGTCGTAGTGTGTGCGTCCATCTCGGTGTGCTCCGCTTGGTCTCTTGTCGTAGAGTCGTAGTGTGTGCGTGCATATCGGTATGCTCCGCTTGGTCTCTAGTCATAGTGTTGTAGTGTGTGCGTGCATATCGGTGTGCTCCGCTTGGTCTCTTGCCGTAGAGTCGTAGTGTGTGCGTTCATATCGGTGTGCTCCGCTTGGTCTCTTGTCGTAGAGTCGTAGTGTGTGCGTGCATGTCGGTGTGCTCCGCTTGGTCTCTTGCCGTAGAGTCGTAGTGTGTGCGTCCACATCGGTGTGCTCCGCTTGGTCTCTTCTCGTAGAGTCGTAGTGTGTGCGTGCATATCGGTGTGCTCTGCTTGGTCTCTTGTCGTAGAGTCGTAGTATGTGCGTGCATATCGGCGTGCTCCGCTTGGTCTCTTGCCGTAGAGTCGTAGTGTGTGCGTCCATATCGGTGTGCTCCGCTTGGTCTCTTGCCGTAGAGTCGTAGTGTGTGCGTTCATATCGGTGTGCTCCGCTTAGTCTCTTGCCGTACAGTCGTAGTGTGTGCGTTCATATCGGTGTGCTCCGCTTAGTCTCTTGTCATAGAGTCGTAGTGTGTGCGTCCACATCGATGTGTTCCGCTTGGTCTCTTGCCGTAGAGTCGTAGTGCGTGCGGTCATATCGGTGTGCTCCGCTTGGTCTCTTGTCATAAAGTCGTAGTGTGTGCGTGCATATCGGCGTGCTCCGCTTGGTCTCTTGTCATAGAGTCGTAGTGTGTGCGTCCATATCGGTGTGCTCCGCTTGGTCTCTTGTCGTAGAGTCGTAGTGTGTGCGTCCATATCGGTGTGCTCTGCTTGGTCTCTTGTCGTAGAGTCGTAGTGTGTGCGTGCATATCGGTGTGCTCCGCTTGGTCTCTTCTCGTAGAGTCGTAGTGTGTGCGTGCATATCGGTGTGCTCCGCTTGGTCTCTTGTCATAGAGTCGTAGGGTGTGCGTGCATATCGGCGTGCTCAGCTTGGTCTCTTGCCGTAGAGTCGTAGTGTGTGCGTCCATCTCGGTGTGCTCCGCTTGGTCTCTTGTCGTAGAGTCGTAGTGTGTGCGTGAATATCGGTATGCTCCGCTTGGTCTCTAGTCATAGTGTTGTAGTGTGTGCGTGCATATCGGTGTGCTCCGCTTGGTCTCTTGCCGTAGAGTCGTAGTGTGTGCGTTCATATCGGTGTGCTCCGCTTGGTCTCTTGTCGTAGAGTCGTAGTGTGTGCGTGCATGTCGGTGTGCTCCGCTTGGTCTCTTGCCGTAGAGTCGTAGTGTGTGCGTCCACATCGGTGTGCTCCGCTTGGTCTCTTCTCGTAGAGTCGTAGTGTGTGCGTGCATATCGGTGTGCTCTGCTTGGTCTCTTGTCATAGAGTCGTAGTATGTGCGTGCATATCGGCGTGCTCCGCTTGGTCTCTTGCCGTAGAGTCGTAGTGTGTGCGTCCATATCGGTGTGCTCCGCTTGGTCTCTTGCCGTAGAGTCGTAGTGTGTGCGTTCATATCGGTGTGCTCCGCTTAGTCTCTTGCCGTACAGTCGTAGTGTGTGCGTGCATATCGGTGTGCTCCGCTTGGTCTCTTGTCGTAGAGTCGTAGTGTCTGCGTCCATATCGGTGTGCTCCGCTTGGTCTCTTGCCGTAGAGTCGTAGTGTGTGCGTCCATATCGGTGAGCTCCGCTTGGTCTCTTGTCGTAGAGTCGTAGTGTGTGCGTGCATATCGGTGTGCTCCGCTTGGTCTCTTGTCGTACAGTCGTAGTGTGTGCGTGGATATCGGTGTGCTCCGCTTGGTCTCTTGTCGTAGAGTCGTAGTGTGTGCGTGCATATCGGCGTGCTCCGCTTGGTCTCTTCTCATAGAGTCGTAGTGTGTGGGTCCATATCGGTGTGCTCCGCTTGGTCTCTTACCGTAGAGTCGTAGTGTGTGCGTTCATATCGGTGTGCTCCGCTTAGTCTCTTGCCGTACAGTCGTAGTATGTGCGTGCATATCGGTGTGCTCCGCTTGGTCTCTTGTCGTAGAGTCGTAGTGTCTGCGTCCATATCGGTGTGCTCCGCTTGGTCTCTTGTCGTAGAGTCGTAGTGTGTGCGTGGATATCGGTGTGCTCCGCTTGGTCTCTTGTCGTAGTGTCGTAGTGTGTGCGTGCATATCGGCGTGCTCCGCTTGGTCTCTTGTCATAGAGTCGTAGTGTGTGCGTCCATATCGGCGTGCTCTGCCTGGTCTCTTGTCATAGAGTCGTAGTGTGTGCGTGCATATCGGCGTGCTCCGCTTGGTCTCTTGCCGTAGAGTCGTAGTGTGTGCGTCCATATCGGTGTGCTCCGCTTGGTCTCATGCCGTAGAGTCGTAGTGTGTGCGTCCACATCGGTGTGCTCCGCTTGGTCTCTTGTCGTAGAGTCGTAGTGTGTGCGTGCATATCGGTGTGCTCCGCTTGGTCTCTTGTCATAGAGTCGTAGTGTGTGCGTGCATATCGGCGTGCTCAGCTTGGTCTCTTGCCGTAGAGTCGTAGTGTGTGCGTCCACATCGGTGTGCTCCGCTTGGTCTCTTGTCGTAGAGTCGTAGTGTGTGCGTCCATATCGGTGTGCTCCGCTTGGTCTCTTGCCGTAGAGTCGTAGTGTGTGCGTTCATATCGGTGTGCTCCGCTTAGTCTCTTGCCGTACAGTCGTAGTGTGTGCGTGCATATCGGTGTGCTCCGCTTGGTCTCTTGTCGTAGAGTCGTAGTGTCTGCGTCCATATCGGTGTGCTCCGCTTGGTCTCTTGCCGTAGAGTCGTAGTGTGTGCGTCCATATCGGTGAGCTCCGCTTGGTCTCTTGTCGTAGAGTCGTAGTGTGTGCGTGCATATCGGTGTGCTCCGCTTGGTCTCTTGTCGTACAGTCGTAGTGTGTGCGTGGATATCGGTGTGCTCCGCTTGGTCTCTTGTCGTAGAGTCGTAGTGTGTGCGTGCATATCGGCGTGCTCCGCTTGGTCTCTTCTCATAGAGTCGTAGTGTGTGGGTCCATATCGGTGTGCTCCGCTTGGTCTCTTACCGTAGAGTCGTAGTGTGTGCGTTCATATCGGTGTGCTCCGCTTAGTCTCTTGCCGTACAGTCGTAGTATGTGCGTGCATATCGGTGTGCTCCGCTTGGTCTCTTGTCGTAGAGTCGTAGTGTCTGCGTCCATATCGGTGTGCTCCGCTTGGTCTGTTGTCGTAGAGTCGTAGTGTGTGCGTGGATATCGGTGTGCTCCGCTTGGTCTCTTGTCGTAGTGTCGTAGTGTGTGCGTGCATATCGGCGTGCTCCGCTTGGTCTCTTGTCATAGAGTCGTAGTGTGTGCGTCCATATCGGCGTGCTCTGCCTGGTCTCTTGTCATAGAGTCGTAGTGTGTGCGTGCATATCGGCGTGCTCCGCTTGGTCTCTTGCCGTAGAGTCGTAGTGTGTGCGTCCATATCGGTGTGCTCCGCTTGGTCTCTTGCCGTAGAGTCGTAGTGTGTGCGTCCACATCGGTGTGCTCCGCTTGGTCTCTTGTCGTAGAGTCGTAGTGTGTGCGTGCATATCGGTGTGCTCCGCTTGGTCTCTTGTCATAGAGTCGTAGTGTGTGCGTGCATATCGGCGTGCTCAGCTTGGTCTCTTGCCGTAGAGTCGTAGTGTGTGCGTCCACATCGGTGTGCTCCGCTTGGTCTCTTGTCGTAGAGTCGTAGTCTGTGCGGTCATATCGGTATGCTCCGCTTGGTCTCTTGTCATAGTGTTGTAGTGTCTGCGTCCATATCGGTGTGCTCCGCTTGGTCTCTTGTCGTAGAGTCGTAGTGTGTGCGTGCATATCGGTGTGCTCCGCTTGGTCTCTTGTCGTAGAGTCGTAGTGTGTGCGTGGATATCGGTGTGCTCCGCTTGGTCTCTTGTCGTAGAGTCGTAGTGTGTGCGTGCATATCGGCGTGTTCCGCTTGGTCTCTTGCCGTAGAGTCGTAGTGCGTGCGGTCATATCGGTGTGCTCCGCTTGGTCTCTTGTCGTAGAGTCGTAGTCCGTGCGGTCATATCGGTATGCTCCGCTTGGTCTCTTGTCATAGTGTTGTAGTGTCTGCGTCCATATCGGTGTGCTCCGCTTGGTCTCTTGTCGTAGAGTCGTAGTGTGTGCGTGCATATCGGTGTGCTCCGCTTGGTCTCTTGTCGTAGAGTCGTAGTGTGTGCGTCCATATCGGTGTGCTCCGCTTGGTCTCTTGTCGTAGAGTCGTATTGTGTGCGTGCATATCGGTGTGCTCTGCTTGGTCTCTTGTCGTAGAGTCGTAGTGTGTGCGTGCATATCTGCGTGCTCCGCTTGGTCTCTTGCCGTAGAGTCGTAGTGTTTGCGTGCATATCGGCGTGCTCCGCTTGGCCTCTTGCCGTAGTGTCGTAGTGTGTGCGTGCATATCGGCGTGCTCCGCTTGATCTCTTGCCGTAGAGTCGTAGTGTGTGCGTCCATATCGGTTTGCTCCGCTTGGTCTCTTGCCGTTGAGTCGTAGTGTGTGCCTCCGTATCGGTGTGCTGCGCTTGGTCTCTTGTCGTAGAGTCGTAGTGTGTGCGTCCATATCGGTGTGCTCCGCTTGGTCTCTTGTCGTAGAGTCGTAGTGTGTGCGTGCATATCGGTGTGCTCCGCTTGGTCTCTTGTCATAGAGTTCTAGTGTGTGCGTGCATATCGGTGTGCTCCGCTTGGTCTCTTGCCGTAGAGTCGTAGTGTGTGCGTTCATATCGGTGTGCTCCGCTTGGTCTCTTGTCGTAGAGTCGTAGTGTGTGCGTTCATATCGGTGTGCTCCGCTTGGTCTCTTGTCGTAGAGTCGTAGTGTGTGCGTGCATATCGGTGTGCTCCGCTTGGTCTCTTGTCATAGAGTTGTAGTGTGTGCGTGCATATCGGTGTGCTCCGCTTGGTCTCTTCTCGTAGAGTCGTAGTGTGTGCGGTCATATCGGTATTTTTTTTTTTTTTTTTTTTCATTTATTAAGGCCTTTCAAACCTTTATCGGTTTATTTCAGCCTTGCAAGTTTATTCAGTGTACAAAGTTTAGTAAGTAGAGTACAATATACAATACATAATTACAAGGTTTACAGTCTAAGGGGGAAGTTTACAGTTAAATATACAAGTTATGTACAGAGTTTGTAGTATAGGCGCTAGGGTTTACAGAGAATCGTTGCGAAGAGTATGAAGCGGGGGCATTTTGGTCAGATGAATTTTAAACTTGGAGATTGCAGAGATTTAGAAAGGAGATTATGAGCTTGCAGGCTTTGATGTTGGGTTGATGGACTAGGGATTCGATGTTGTAAGGGGGGTAGAGGTTGATTGCGATAAGATTTTTTAACAGTTTGCATCTTTGTTCCTCGTATAGGTCGCATTGCCATAATACGTGGTTGGCATCTTCATCATAGCCTTTGCCGCACTTACAAGATGGGCTGTTTACAATGTTTTTTCTGGCGAGGGAAGAGGCTAGGCTGTAGTGGTTGGCTCTTATTCTATTAATCGTGACAATGAGCTGTCTCGTAAGATGTTTGTGTGTAAACCAGGGTGAGGTGGAGTCTTTGAAAAATAAAGTGAAGTAGAGATTACCAGTGAGAGTGCTTTTCTGTTTTATTGAGGCTGTAGTGTTCATTTTGGCTTCCTTTTTAATAAGGCTAAGAATGTCAGTGTAAGGAACGCGAGAGATATCCATCGTATTAGAAAGGGCGGCTTCTTTTGCGCATGCATCGACAAGTTCGTTTCCTTTGATTCCTGAGTGGGATGGGATCCAGTGTAGAGTGAGCCGTGCGGAGTTGTTTTTGTGGAATTGAATGAACTTTTTTTTAATTTTGAAAATATATTGGTTAGTTTTGATATTGGCGTTAGTTGATTGTAAAGATTGTAGAGCGCTGAGAGAGTCGGTGAATATGTAGACATTGCGATTTTTATATTTTAGCGCCAGTGAGAGAGCGTCGTTTAGAGCGGCGCATTCCGCAGTAAATATGGACGCATTGATGTGCAAAGAACGTTGGATAACTGAGTTAGTTTCGGGGCAAATGCAGGCACTGCCCACACCTGTGAGGGATTTGCTGCCGTCCGTATATATTGCAATTGCGTCGCTTTGAGCAAGATGGCTGTCAAAAAGAGTGTTTGGGGTGTTTGATTTTGAAAGGGATTTGCCTAGAGAAGTGTCGTGGGAAATGGAGGAAGAGATTGTGGAGTAGTTATATTCATAGATAAGGAGCTTATCGGCTGTGAAAGTAAAGGAAGAGTGTTTATAAGCAGATGTGAGGCATGCGGTAAATGTGTTGTTTTGGTTAGGTGGGAGGGGTTTGGGGCTGAGGACGAATTTGTTGATAAGGATGCTCGTGCGACATTTTAAGGATGTCAGAGTTTTAATGAAAAAAGAGGTTCCAAGTTGGATGGCACGATTTGCGAGACTAGTGAGTTTGGTCTCAGCTAGAAGAACATTTTTGGGAGTAGAAATCCGATAGCCTAAGGCGGCTCTTATGGCAGAGTATTGAATATTTTCTACTTTGTCACTGAGAGATTTCTTGGTAGGAAAGTAAATGTAGCTGCCATAGTCGGTTATGGACCTGACATAGCTTTTGTAAAGCATTAGAAGGGTGTCAGGGTTTGCTCCCCACCAAGTGCTACGCAGAAATTTGATAATGTTGATGGCTCTGGAGCATTTATTAAGTACTTCTTGAACTTGAAAAGAGAAGGAAAGCTGAGGGTCAAAGATGATGCCGAGAAATCGCGCCGATGGGCTGGATTTGATTGAAAGGTTCTTTATTTTTATAACGGTGTTACCTGCTTTTATTTTTTTCGTGTTGAAGTGGATAATTTTAGTTTTGGATGGGGATAGTTGGAGGCCTAAGAGTTGTAGATTGGTGTCTATTTTTTCTACGGATTTTTCTATGAGGCTTGTTCCTCTTTTTAAAGATCGAAATCTAATGTAAAGGGCGATATCGTCTGCAAACTGGGAGACATGAATAGAGGATGGAAGATTTTTACAAATGTCGGAGACGTATATGATATAGAGAAGTGGACTGAGTACATCGCCTTGCGGGACGCCCTTGAAGACCTCTCTTGGACCTTCGGGTAGATTATCCGAGTGTATGTACCTCTTGTGCATCATGAATTGAATAAAAGAGACAAGGTTGTGTGGACAGCCTATTTTTGCCAGTTTTTGAAGAAGGATATCAATACAGACGCTGTCGAATGCGCCTTGCACGTCTAGAAAGGCGGCTATGACTTCGGCTCTATCACGAAAGGCATCCTTGATAAGTAAGGTCAAGTTAGTGAGATTATTTGCACAGGATTTTCCCTTGCGGAATCCGTATTGACTGTCAGGAAGAAGGTTGTTTTTTTCGACCCACCACTGGAGTTTATTTTTGAGAAGGGTTTCAAATAGTTTGCTAGTACAAGACGTGAGAGCAATAGGGCGCAAACTGCACCCATCTGGTTTTGTAATAAGGTGGATGTAGGAGTGTTTCCAGCTTTCCGGGTAGCTGTTTGATGAGTACATTTCGTTGAAAATATCAAGCAGTATTAACTTGAGTTTGGTGGGGAGTTTTTGCAGAATTTCGAAGTCAATGCCATCAATTCCGGGTGCTGAGTTAGGGTCTTTATTGTTTAGAGCAGTGTTAAATTCAGAGAACGTGAAGCTAGAGCTTAGGAAGCTATTTTCACGGCATTGAGGGAGGACTTGAGGGTTAGATTGGGCCCAAGGAGGGCTGATTTTGTTGAATGTAATTGAGCTTTGGGTTTGTGTTTGAAGATGCTGTGAAGTAGAGAGTTTGGAAGCTTTGCACCATTTATTTTTTATAATTTTGCATTTGTCCCAGACATATTTGGGATCTGTTCGTAAGTCAATAGATTCGGCAAATTTTATGGCATCTTTTTTCTTTTTTTGTTTAATAGTGCGTTTAAAAAGCGCGCAAAGTCGTTTATATTCGATTGAGTCATTTAAGCTGAGTGTAAATTGCCATTTCTTAAACGCGGCTCTCCGGAGTCTTTTTATTTTGTCAAGCTCGGCATCCCACCATGAAACTGGGTTTCTATTATTAGGTTTATAATTTAAGTTCTTTTTCTTAGGAGTAGCACGTGAGACTGCCTCAGCTATTGACTTATGTACGGTTTCAAATTTTTTGCTAGCGCTTAGGGTTGTGAAATCGTTCGATAAAAAGGTGTGAAATTCAGCTTCAAGAATTTTTTGGAATTGGTTCCAGTTAGTTCGAGTAGATTTCAGTCTGAAGGTTTTTTTATTGTAGAAATTTTTTTCTATGCTAAAGTCTATAAACAGCGGAAAGTGGTCGGAGCTCCAGGTTTCGTCACTAGCGCAAACGTTAATTTTATCGGATAGATTGAGGGTTGAAAGAACAAGGTCAATGTTTGACTTGGAGTTTCTGTATGAGTCTAGGTGAGTGATAGTGTTATGGTTGTGAATAAAAAGATCCCGGTCTTCAATAGCTTTTAAAAGTTTAGAACCATTGCTGTCTATATAATTGCAGTTCCACAAACTGTGGTGAGCGTTAAAATCGCCGAGAAGAATAGCGTGATTATTTACTTTTATATTGCTTACTATGTCGTCCCATTGACCTTGTGATAGTGAGAAACCTGGAGTTCTATAACAGACATAAATGTCAGTCGCCGGAGAAATGTTGTTTAAATGAATACCACATGTTTCTACGGAGATGTCTGGAGAAATGATGTTGTTGATTTCGACGAATGCGAGATGACTGCGGACTAAAATGATGATTCCGCCTCCTCTTGAGTGATGTCTGTCGCTACGATAAGTCACAAAACCGGGAAAGTGAACTTGATCTTTCTGTGAGAGCCATGTTTCTACGCAGATGCATATGTCGAAATCATGAAGTTTGGTTCGAAGTTCAGCTCGTCGTTGTATAAAACTTCGTGTATTCCAAAATAAAATTTTTAAATTTTTTGTATACGTTGAGGTTCTGGAATTAGCCATAATAGTGATTTTTTTTTTTTTTTTTTTTTTTGTATTATTTTTAACTTATGATATCTTAAGGTGCGTCTGCGGAGGGGGCTTCTTCGTCAACAGAGGACTCTGGAGTACTTGAGTAGTCGTCTGGGTTAGCGCTTTTTTGGAGAATTCTCGCGATGCGGGATTTCAGCTTTCTTTCGGTAATCAGATTGTGAATGCTTTTGAGCATGCTTAATATAGTATGCATCTGAAGCGATAATTCTGTGGCTACTGCTTGAAGGTTGGATTTCCCAAAAGAATGATGAAGGAAGTTTGCAATGTCGTTGAAATCGATGATCGGAGAAATATTATTTTCAGAAAAGTTGTTTATAGCAGGTTGCATTTGAGAGATTATTTCTTCAATCGAGTCGGGGACTGATGGTTTGGATTTCTTTTTTGGAGGTTTTGATTTTGAGAGTTTTCCAGGGTTGGTTGCGGTGATGGCGACATTATTTTTGTCGTCAGAATCCATTGGAATGTTTGCTCGGGCAGGAGGTGGGAGAAAGGGGAAGGATGGGCAGTCACTTGGCGACGATGTTGTGCTTGCTGCCTGCCGTTTGCGATTGTTATTAAGCAGGAGTTCAAGGTTTCTTGACTCTGCGTTTGCGTTGTCGACCGTATAGCTGATGTCTGGTTTGGCAGAAATGTGGGTTTCCATGGGCGAAACGATAGTTTCATTGTTATTGTTTGGTACTGAGGTATTTGAGGAATTTGTCGCAAGAGAGCCCTGGATAGACTGGTTGCTTGGATTTTTGCAGTATTTGGAAGTATGACCTTCTTCGTTGCACGTGAAGCAGGTAAGAGTGTCCGTTGTGAAATAGATCCAGTATGTTATGTTGTCGTGGTTTAATTTTACTGCTGGGGGGATTTTTTTCACGTCAGCTGGATCTACGTAGACTTGTCTTCGGTGACTAAGGAGGTGGGTGTAGCCAATATCATTAAGTCCGGTTTTAAGCCGGGTGATTTTTGATTTGGGTGTGACATAAAGTTGCTCGAATATTGCTTCGATGGCTGCATTTGGAATGGCAGGTTGGACGTTCGATATTAGAATGCGTTTGGAGGCGTTATTTAGGTGTCTAATGTCTAAGATAGTGTTGTTTATTTTGACCTGTTTGTGAGTGTTGACTAGCTCGTCCGCTTTAGCTTCGGAGTTTAAGTAGATACATACTCTATTCTGTGATATTTTCGAGATGGAAAGCATGTTGGATGGGCCTATTATTTGTCCAATGGCGAGTGCATAGTCACGGAATGTGAGGTGCGGGAAGGCGTCGATTACTATGGCTTGGTTTCTCGTTGGGCAGACTTCAGTTTGAGCAGCAGCTGAGTATGAAACTTGAGTGGTAGAAGAATTTTGTGTGGCATTGTGAGATTGGAACGAAGGTTGGGTGTCTCTGACATCAGAAACACGCAACATGTTGGTGTTGAGATGCTTGCGGGGGTGAGAAACCCCGTGAAGTTTTAACACAGCACAATCACTTGAGAAGCTCTTGTCACACGCGGATATATGTATATAGGCGTAATGGGTAGCTGATAGCTCGTGTACACAAACACGTGTTGTCGCTACGAGCGCTCAAACAAGACTCGTCATATCGGTATGCTCCGCTTGGTCTCTTGTCGTAGAGTCGTAGTGTGTGCGTGCATATCGGTGTGCTCCGCTTGGTCTCTTGTCATAGAGTCGTAGTGTGTGCGTGCATATCGGCGTGCTCAGCTTGGTCTCTTGCCGTAGAGTCGTAGTGTGTGCGTCCACATCGGTGTGCTCCGCTTGGTCTCTTGTCGTAGAGTCGTAGTGTGTGCGTGCATATCGGTGTGCTCCGCTTGGTCTCTTGCCGTAAAGTCGTAGTGTGTGCGTGCATATCGGTGTGCTCCGCTTGGTCTCTTGCCGTAAAGTCGTAGTGTGTGCGTTCATATCGGTGTGCTCCGCTTGGTCTCTTGTCGTAGAGTCGTAGTGTGTGCGTGCATATCGGTGTGCTCCGCTTGGTCTCTTCTCGTAGAGTCGTAGTGTGTGCGGTCATATCGGTATGCTCCGCTTGGTCTCTTGTCATAGTGTTGTAGTTTGTGCGTGCATATCGGTGTGCTCCGCTTGGTCTCTTGCCGCATAGTCGTAGTGCCTGCGTGCATATCGATGTGTTCCGCTTGGTCTCTTGCCGTAGAGTCGTAGTGCGTGCGGTCATATCGGTGTGCTCCGCTTGGTCTCTTGTCGTAAAGTCGTAGTGTGTGCGTGCATATCGGCGTGCTCCGCTTGGTCTCTTGTCATAGAGTCGTAGTGTGTGCGTCCATATCGGTGTGCTCCGCTTGGTCTTTTGTCGTAGAGTCGTATTGTGTGCGTGCATATCGGTGTGCTCTGCTTGGTCTCTTGTCGTAGAGTCGTAGTGTGTGCGTGCATATCTGCGTGCTCCGCTTGGTCTCTTGCCGTAGAGTCGTAGTGTTTGCGTGCATATCGGCGTGCTCCGCTTGGCCTCTTGCCGTAGTGTCGTAGTGTGTGCGTGCATATCGGCGTGCTCCGCTTGATCTCTTGCCGTAGAGTCGTAGTGTGTGCGTCCATATCGGTTTGCTCCGCTTGGTCTCTTGCCGTTGAGTCGTAGTGTGTGCCTCCGTATCGGTGTGCTGCGCTTGGTCTCTTGTCGTAGAGTCGTAGTGTGTGCGTGCATATCGGTGTGCTCCGCTTGGTCTCTTGTCATAGAGTCGTAGTGTGTGCGTGCATATCGGCGTGCTCAGCTTGGTCTCTTGCCGTAGAGTCGTAGTGTGTGCGTCCATATCGGTGTGCTCCGCTTGGTCTCTTGTCATAGAGTTGTAGTGTGTGCGTGCATATCGGTGTGCTCCGCTTGGTCTCTTGCCGTAGAGTCGTAGTGTGTGCGTTCATATCGGTGTGATCCGCTTGGTCTCTTGTCGTAGAGTCGTAGTGTGTGCGTGCATGTCGGTGTGCTCCGCTTGGTGTCTTGTCGTAGAGTCGTAGTGCGTGCGTGCATGTCGGTGTGCTCCGCTTGGTCTCTTGCCGTAGAGTCGTAGTGTGTGCGTCCACATCGGTGTGCTCCGCTTGGTCTCTTGCCGTAGAGTCGTAGTGTGTGCGTCCACATCGGTGTGCTCCGCTTGGTCTCTTGTCGTAGAGTCGTAGTGTGTGCGTGCATATCGGTGTGCTCCGCTTGGTCTCTTCTCGTAGAGTCGTAGTGTGTGCGGTCATATCGGTATGCTCCGCTTGGTCTCTTGTCATAGTGTTGTAGTTTGTGCGTGCATATCGGTGTGCTCCGCTTGGTCTCTTGCCGTAGAGTCGTAGTGTGTGCGTTCATATCGGTGTGCTCCGCTTGGTCTCTTGTCGTAGAGTCGTAGTGTGTGCGTGCATGTCGGTGTGCTCCGCTTGGTCTCTTGCCGTAGAGTCGTAGTGTGTGCGTCCACATCGGTGTGCTCCGCTTGGTCTCTTGTCGTAGAGTCGTAGTGTGTGCGTGCATATCAGTGTGCTCCGCTTGGTCTCTTGTCATAGAGTCGTAGTGTGTGCGTGCATATCGGTCTGCTCCGCTTGGTCTCTTGCCGCATAGTCGTAGTGCCTGCGTGCATATCGACGTGTTCCGCTTGGTCTCTTGCCGTAGAGTCGTAGTGCGTGCGGTCATATCGGTGTGCTCCGCTTGGTCTCTTGTCGTAAAGTCGTAGTGTGTGCGTGCATATCGGCATGCTCCGCTTGGTCTCTTGTCATAGAGTCGTAGTGTGCGCGTCCATATCGGTGTGCTCCGCTTGGTCTCTTGTCGTAGAGTCGTATTGTGTGCGTGCATATCGGTGTGCTCTGCTTGGTCTCTTGTCGTAGTGTCGTAGTGTGTGCGTGCATATCTGCGTGCTCCGCTTGGTCTCTTGCCGTAGAGTCGTAGTGTTTGCGTGCATATCGGCGTGCTCCGCTTGGCCTCTTGCCGTAGAGTCGTAGTGTGTGCGTTCATATCGGTGTGCTCCGCTTGGTCTCTTGTCGTAGAGTCGTAGTGTGTGCGTGCATGTCGGTGTGCTCCGCTTGGTCTCTTGCCGTAGAGTCGTAGTGTGTGCGTCCACATCGGTGTGCTCCGCTTGGTCTCTTGTCGTAGAGTCGTAGTGTGTGCGTGCATATCGGCATGCTCCGCTTGGTCTCTTGTCATAGAGTCGTAGTGTGCGCGTCCATATCGGTGTGCTCCGCTTGGTCTCTTGTCGTAGAGTCGTATTGTGTGCGTGCATATCGGTGTGCTCTGCTTGGTCTCTTGTCGTAGTGTCGTAGTGTGTGCGTGCATGTCGGTGTGCTCCGCTTGGTGTCTTGTCGTAGAGTCGTAGTGCGTGCGTGCATGTCGGTGTGCTCCGCTTGGTCTCTTGCCGTAGAGTCGTAGTGTGTGCGTCCACATCGGTGTGCACCGCTTGGTCTCTTGCCGTAGAGTCGTAGTGTGTGCGTCCACATCGGTGTGCTCCGCTTGGTCTCTTGTCGTAGAGTCGTAGTGTGTGCGTGCATATCGGTGTGCTCCGCTTGGTCTCTTCTCGTAGAGTCGTAGTGTGTGCGGTCATATCGGTATGCTCCGCTTGGTCTCTTGTCATAGTGTTGTAGTTTGTGCGTGCATATCGGTGTGCTCCGCTTGGTCTCTTGCCGTAGAGTCGTAGTGTGTGCGTTCATATCGGTGTGCTCCGCTTGGTCTCTTGTCGTAGAGTCGTAGTGTGTGCGTGCATGTCGGTGTGCTCCGCTTGGTCTCTTGCCGTAGAGTCGTAGTGTGTGCGTCCACATCGGTGTGCTCCGCTTGGTCTCTTGTCGTAGAGTCGTAGTGTGTGCGTGCATATCAGTGTGCTCCGCTTGGTCTCTTGTCATAGAGTCGTAGTGTGTGCGTGCATATCGGTGTGCTCCGCTTGGTCTCTTGCCGCATAGTCGTAGTGCCTGCGTGCATATCGACGTGTTCCGCTTGGTCTCTTGCCGTAGAGTCGTAGTGCGTGCGGTCATATCGGTGTGCTCCGCTTGGTCTCTTGTCGTAAAGTCGTAGTGTGTGCGTGCATATCGGCATGCTCCGCTTGGTCTCTTGTCATAGAGTCGTAGTGTGCGCGTCCATATCGGTGTGCTCCGCTTGGTCTCTTGTCGTAGAGTCGTATTGTGTGCGTGCATATCGGTGTGCTCTGCTTGGTCTCTTGTCGTAGTGTCGTAGTGTGTGCGTGCATATCTGCGTGCTCCGCTTGGTCTCTTGCCGTAGAGTCGTAGTGTTTGCGTGCATATCGGCGTGCTCCGCTTGGCCTCTTGCCGTAGAGTCGTAGTGTGTGCGTGCATATCGGCGTGCTCCGCTTGATCTCTTGCCGTAGAGTCGTAGTGTGTGCGTCCATATCGGTTTGCTCCGCTTGGTCTCTTGCCGTTGAGTCGTAGTGTGTGCCTCCGTATCGGTGTGCTGCGCTTGGTCTCTTGTCGTAGAGTCGTAGTGTGTGCGTGCATATCGGCGTGCTCAGCTTGGTCTCTTGCCGTAGAGTCGTAGTGTGTGCGTCCATATCGGTGTGCTCCGCTTGGTCTCTTGTCATAGAGTTGTAGTGTGTGCGTGCATATCGGTGTGCTCCGCTTGGTCTCTTGCCGTAGAGTCGTAGTGTGTGCGTTCATATCGGTGTGATCCGCTTGGTCTCTTGTCGTAGAGTCGTAGTGTGTGCGTGCATGTCGGTGTGCTCCGCTTGGTGTCTTGTCGTAGAGTCGTAGTGCGTGCGTGCATGTCGGTGTGCTCCGCTTGGTCTCTTGCCGTAGAGTCGTAGTGTGTGCGTCCACATCGGTGTGCTCCGCTTGGTCTCTTGCCGTAGAGTCGTAGTGTGTGCGTCCACATCGGTGTGCTCCGCTTGGTCTCTTGTCGTAGAGTCGTAGTGTGTGCGTGCATATCGGTGTGCTCCGCTTGGTCTCTTCTCGTAGAGTCGTAGTGTGTGCGGTCATATCGGTATGCTCCGCTTGGTCTCTTGTCATAGTGTTGTAGTTTGTGCGTGCATATCGGTGTGCTCCGCTTGGTCTCTTGCCGTAGAGTCGTAGTGTGTGCGTTCATATCGGTGTGCTCCGCTTGGTCTCTTGTCGTAGAGTCGTAGTGTGTGCGTGCATGTCGGTGTGCTCCGCTTGGTCTCTTGCCGTAGAGTCGTAGTGTGTGCGTCCACATCGGTGTGCTCCGCTTGGTCTCTTGTCGTAGAGTCGTAGTGTGTGCGTGCATATCAGTGTGCTCCGCTTGGTCTCTTGTCATAGAGTCGTAGTGTGTGCGTGCATATCGGTCTGCTCCGCTTGGTCTCTTGCCGCATAGTCGTAGTGCCTGCGTGCATATCGACGTGTTCCGCTTGGTCTCTTGCCGTAGAGTCGTAGTGCGTGCGGTCATATCGGTGTGCTCCGCTTGGTCTCTTGTCGTAAAGTCGTAGTGTGTGCGTGCATATCGGCATGCTCCGCTTGGTCTCTTGTCATAGAGTCGTAGTGTGCGCGTCCATATCGGTGTGCTCCGCTTGGTCTCTTGTCGTAGAGTCGTATTGTGTGCGTGCATATCGGTGTGCTCTGCTTGGTCTCTTGTCGTAGTGTCGTAGTGTGTGCGTGCATATCTGCGTGCTCCGCTTGGTCTCTTGCCGTAGAGTCGTAGTGTTTGCGTGCATATCGGCGTGCTCCGCTTGGCCTCTTGCCGTAGAGTCGTAGTGTGTGCGTTCATATCGGTGTGCTCCGCTTGGTCTCTTGTCGTAGAGTCGTAGTGTGTGCGTGCATGTCGGTGTGCTCCGCTTGGTCTCTTGCCGTAGAGTCGTAGTGTGTGCGTCCACATCGGTGTGCTCCGCTTGGTCTCTTGTCGTAGAGTCGTAGTGTGTGCGTGCATATCGGCATGCTCCGCTTGGTCTCTTGTCATAGAGTCGTAGTGTGCGCGTCCATATCGGTGTGCTCCGCTTGGTCTCTTGTCGTAGAGTCGTATTGTGTGCGTGCATATCGGTGTGCTCTGCTTGGTCTCTTGTCGTAGTGTCGTAGTGTGTGCGTGCATGTCGGTGTGCTCCGCTTGGTGTCTTGTCGTAGAGTCGTAGTGCGTGCGTGCATGTCGGTGTGCTCCGCTTGGTCTCTTGCCGTAGAGTCGTAGTGTGTGCGTCCACATCGGTGTGCTCCGCTTGGTCTCTTGCCGTAGAGTCGTAGTGTGTGCGTCCACATCGGTGTGCTCCGCTTGGTCTCTTGTCGTAGAGTCGTAGTGTGTGCGTGCATATCGGTGTGCTCCGCTTGGTCTCTTCTCGTAGAGTCGTAGTGTGTGCGGTCATATCGGTATGCTCCGCTTGGTCTCTTGTCATAGTGTTGTAGTTTGTGCGTGCATATCGGTGTGCTCCGCTTGGTCTCTTGCCGTAGAGTCGTAGTGTGTGCGTTCATATCGGTGTGCTCCGCTTGGTCTCTTGTCGTAGAGTCGTAGTGTGTGCGTGCATGTCGGTGTGCTCCGCTTGGTCTCTTGCCGTAGAGTCGTAGTGTGTGCGTCCACATCGGTGTGCTCCGCTTGGTCTCTTGTCGTAGAGTCGTAGTGTGTGCGTGCATATCAGTGTGCTCCGCTTGGTCTCTTGTCATAGAGTCGTAGTGTGTGCGTGCATATCGGTGTGCTCCGCTTGGTCTCTTGCCGCATAGTCGTAGTGCCTGCGTGCATATCGACGTGTTCCGCTTGGTCTCTTGCCGTAGAGTCGTAGTGCGTGCGGTCATATCGGTGTGCTCCGCTTGGTCTCTTGTCGTAAAGTCGTAGTGTGTGCGTGCATATCGGCATGCTCCGCTTGGTCTCTTGTCATAGAGTCGTAGTGTGCGCGTCCATATCGGTGTGCTCCGCTTGGTCTCTTGTCGTAGAGTCGTATTGTGTGCGTGCATATCGGTGTGCTCTGCTTGGTCTCTTGTCGTAGTGTCGTAGTGTGTGCGTGCATATCTGCGTGCTCCGCTTGGTCTCTTGCCGTAGAGTCGTAGTGTTTGCGTGCATATCGGCGTGCTCCGCTTGGTCTCTTGTCGTAGAGTCGTATTGTGTGCGTGCATATCGGTGTGCTCTGCTTGGTCTCTTGTCGTAGTGTCGTAGTGTGTGCGTGCATATCTGCGTGCTCCGCTTGGTCTCTTGCCGTAGAGTCGTAGTGTTTGCGTGCATATCGGCGTGCTCCGCTTGGCCTCTTGCCGTAGAGTCGTAGTGTGTGCGTTCATATCGGTGTGCTCCGCTTGGTCTCTTGTCGTAGAGTCGTAGTGTGTGCGTGCATGTCGGTGTGCTCCGCTTGGTCTCTTGCCGTAGAGTCGTAGTGTGTGCGTCCACATCGGTGTGCTCCGCTTGGTCTCTTGTCGTAGAGTCGTAGTGTGTGCGTGCATATCGGCATGCTCCGCTTGGTCTCTTGTCATAGAGTCGTAGTGTGCGCGTCCATATCGGTGTGCTCCGCTTGGTCTCTTGTCGTAGAGTCGTATTGTGTGCGTGCATATCGGTGTGCTCTGCTTGGTCTCTTGTCGTAGTGTCGTAGTGTGTGCGTGCATGTCGGTGTGCTCCGCTTGGTGTCTTGTCGTAGAGTCGTAGTGCGTGCGTGCATGTCGGTGTGCTCCGCTTGGTCTCTTGCCGTAGAGTCGTAGTGTGTGCGTCCACATCGGTGTGCACCGCTTGGTCTCTTGCCGTAGAGTCGTAGTGTGTGCGTCCACATCGGTGTGCTCCGCTTGGTCTCTTGTCGTAGAGTCGTAGTGTGTGCGTGCATATCGGTGTGCTCCGCTTGGTCTCTTCTCGTAGAGTCGTAGTGTGTGCGGTCATATCGGTATGCTCCGCTTGGTCTCTTGTCATAGTGTTGTAGTTTGTGCGTGCATATCGGTGTGCTCCGCTTGGTCTCTTGCCGTAGAGTCGTAGTGTGTGCGTTCATATCGGTGTGCTCCGCTTGGTCTCTTGTCGTAGAGTCGTAGTGTGTGCGTGCATGTCGGTGTGCTCCGCTTGGTCTCTTGCCGTAGAGTCGTAGTGTGTGCGTCCACATCGGTGTGCTCCGCTTGGTCTCTTGTCGTAGAGTCGTAGTGTGTGCGTGCATATCAGTGTGCTCCGCTTGGTCTCTTGTCATAGAGTCGTAGTGTGTGCGTGCATATCGGTGTGCTCCGCTTGGTCTCTTGCCGCATAGTCGTAGTGCCTGCGTGCATATCGACGTGTTCCGCTTGGTCTCTTGCCGTAGAGTCGTAGTGCGTGCGGTCATATCGGTGTGCTCCGCTTGGTCTCTTGTCGTAAAGTCGTAGTGTGTGCGTGCATATCGGCATGCTCCGCTTGGTCTCTTGTCATAGAGTCGTAGTGTGCGCGTCCATATCGGTGTGCTCCGCTTGGTCTCTTGTCGTAGAGTCGTATTGTGTGCGTGCATATCGGTGTGCTCTGCTTGGTCTCTTGTCGTAGTGTCGTAGTGTGTGCGTGCATATCTGCGTGCTCCGCTTGGTCTCTTGCCGTAGAGTCGTAGTGTTTGCGTGCATATCGGCGTGCTCCGCTTGGCCTCTTGCCGTAGAGTCGTAGTGTGTGCGTGCATATCGGCGTGCTCCGCTTGATCTCTTGCCGTAGAGTCGTAGTGTGTGCGTCCATATCGGTTTGCTCCGCTTGGTCTCTTGCCGTTGAGTCGTAGTGTGTGCCTCCGTATCGGTGTGCTGCGCTTGGTCTCTTGTCGTAGAGTCGTAGTGTGTGCGTGCATATCGGCGTGCTCAGCTTGGTCTCTTGCCGTAGAGTCGTAGTGTGTGCGTCCATATCGGTGTGCTCCGCTTGGTCTCTTGTCATAGAGTTGTAGTGTGTGCGTGCATATCGGTGTGCTCCGCTTGGTCTCTTGCCGTAGAGTCGTAGTGTGTGCGTTCATATCGGTGTGATCCGCTTGGTCTCTTGTCGTAGAGTCGTAGTGTGTGCGTGCATGTCGGTGTGCTCCGCTTGGTGTCTTGTCGTAGAGTCGTAGTGCGTGCGTGCATGTCGGTGTGCTCCGCTTGGTCTCTTGCCGTAGAGTCGTAGTGTGTGCGTCCACATCGGTGTGCTCCGCTTGGTCTCTTGCCGTAGAGTCGTAGTGTGTGCGTCCACATCGGTGTGCTCCGCTTGGTCTCTTGTCGTAGAGTCGTAGTGTGTGCGTGCATATCGGTGTGCTCCGCTTGGTCTCTTCTCGTAGAGTCGTAGTGTGTGCGGTCATATCGGTATGCTCCGCTTGGTCTCTTGTCATAGTGTTGTAGTTTGTGCGTGCATATCGGTGTGCTCCGCTTGGTCTCTTGCCGTAGAGTCGTAGTGTGTGCGTTCATATCGGTGTGCTCCGCTTGGTCTCTTGTCGTAGAGTCGTAGTGTGTGCGTGCATGTCGGTGTGCTCCGCTTGGTCTCTTGCCGTAGAGTCGTAGTGTGTGCGTCCACATCGGTGTGCTCCGCTTGGTCTCTTGTCGTAGAGTCGTAGTGTGTGCGTGCATATCAGTGTGCTCCGCTTGGTCTCTTGTCATAGAGTCGTAGTGTGTGCGTGCATATCGGTCTGCTCCGCTTGGTCTCTTGCCGCATAGTCGTAGTGCCTGCGTGCATATCGACGTGTTCCGCTTGGTCTCTTGCCGTAGAGTCGTAGTGCGTGCGGTCATATCGGTGTGCTCCGCTTGGTCTCTTGTCGTAAAGTCGTAGTGTGTGCGTGCATATCGGCATGCTCCGCTTGGTCTCTTGTCATAGAGTCGTAGTGTGCGCGTCCATATCGGTGTGCTCCGCTTGGTCTCTTGTCGTAGAGTCGTATTGTGTGCGTGCATATCGGTGTGCTCTGCTTGGTCTCTTGTCGTAGTGTCGTAGTGTGTGCGTGCATATCTGCGTGCTCCGCTTGGTCTCTTGCCGTAGAGTCGTAGTGTTTGCGTGCATATCGGCGTGCTCCGCTTGGCCTCTTGCCGTAGAGTCGTAGTGTGTGCGTTCATATCGGTGTGCTCCGCTTGGTCTCTTGTCGTAGAGTCGTAGTGTGTGCGTGCATGTCGGTGTGCTCCGCTTGGTCTCTTGCCGTAGAGTCGTAGTGTGTGCGTCCACATCGGTGTGCTCCGCTTGGTCTCTTGTCGTAGAGTCGTAGTGTGTGCGTGCATATCGGCATGCTCCGCTTGGTCTCTTGTCATAGAGTCGTAGTGTGCGCGTCCATATCGGTGTGCTCCGCTTGGTCTCTTGTCGTAGAGTCGTATTGTGTGCGTGCATATCGGTGTGCTCTGCTTGGTCTCTTGTCGTAGTGTCGTAGTGTGTGCGTGCATGTCGGTGTGCTCCGCTTGGTGTCTTGTCGTAGAGTCGTAGTGCGTGCGTGCATGTCGGTGTGCTCCGCTTGGTCTCTTGCCGTAGAGTCGTAGTGTGTGCGTCCACATCGGTGTGCTCCGCTTGGTCTCTTGCCGTAGAGTCGTAGTGTGTGCGTCCACATCGGTGTGCTCCGCTTGGTCTCTTGTCGTAGAGTCGTAGTGTGTGCGTGCATATCGGTGTGCTCCGCTTGGTCTCTTCTCGTAGAGTCGTAGTGTGTGCGGTCATATCGGTATGCTCCGCTTGGTCTCTTGTCATAGTGTTGTAGTTTGTGCGTGCATATCGGTGTGCTCCGCTTGGTCTCTTGCCGTAGAGTCGTAGTGTGTGCGTTCATATCGGTGTGCTCCGCTTGGTCTCTTGTCGTAGAGTCGTAGTGTGTGCGTGCATGTCGGTGTGCTCCGCTTGGTCTCTTGCCGTAGAGTCGTAGTGTGTGCGTCCACATCGGTGTGCTCCGCTTGGTCTCTTGTCGTAGAGTCGTAGTGTGTGCGTGCATATCAGTGTGCTCCGCTTGGTCTCTTGTCATAGAGTCGTAGTGTGTGCGTGCATATCGGTGTGCTCCGCTTGGTCTCTTGCCGCATAGTCGTAGTGCCTGCGTGCATATCGACGTGTTCCGCTTGGTCTCTTGCCGTAGAGTCGTAGTGCGTGCGGTCATATCGGTGTGCTCCGCTTGGTCTCTTGTCGTAAAGTCGTAGTGTGTGCGTGCATATCGGCATGCTCCGCTTGGTCTCTTGTCATAGAGTCGTAGTGTGCGCGTCCATATCGGTGTGCTCCGCTTGGTCTCTTGTCGTAGAGTCGTATTGTGTGCGTGCATATCGGTGTGCTCTGCTTGGTCTCTTGTCGTAGTGTCGTAGTGTGTGCGTGCATATCTGCGTGCTCCGCTTGGTCTCTTGCCGTAGAGTCGTAGTGTTTGCGTGCATATCGGCGTGCTCCGCTTGGCCTCTTGCCGTAGAGTCGTAGTGTGTGCGTGCATATCGGCGTGCTCCGCTTGATCTCTTGCCGTAGAGTCGTAGTGTGTGCGTCCATATCGGTTTGCTCCGCTTGGTCTCTTGCCGTTGAGTCGTAGTGTGTGCCTCCGTATCGGTGTGCTGCGCTTGGTCTCTTGTCGTAGAGTCGTAGTGTGTGCGTGCATATCGGTGTGCTCCGCTTGGTCTCTTGTGATAGAGTCGTAGTGTGTGCGTGCATATCGGCGTGCTCAGCTTGGTCTCTTGCCGTAGAGTCGTAGTGTGTGCGTTCATATCGGTGTGCTCCGCTTGGTCTCTTGTCGTAGAGTCGTAGTGTGTGCGTGCATGTCGGTGTGCTCCGCTTGGTCTCTTGCCGTAGAGTCGTAGTGTGCGCGTCCATATCGGTGTGCTCCGCTTGGTCTCTTGTCGTAGAGTCGTAAGGTGTGCGTCCATATCGGTGTGCTCCGCTTGGTCTCTTGTCGTAGAGTCGTAGTGTGTGCGTGCATATCGGTGTGCTCCGCTTGGTCTCTTGTCATAGAGTTGTAGTGTGTGCGTGCATATCGGTGTGCTCCGCTTGGTCTCTTGCCGTAGAGTCGTAGTGTGTGCGTTCATATCGGTGTGCTCCGCTTGGTCTCTTGTCGTAGAGTCGTAGTGTGTGCGTGCATGTCGGTGTGCTCCGCTTGGTCTCTTGTCGTAGAGTCGTAGTGTGTGCGTGCATATCGGTGTGCTCCGCTTGGTCTCTTGTCATAGAGTTGTAGTGTGTGCGTGCATATCGGTGTGCTCCGCTTGGTCTCTTGTCGTAGAGTCGTAGTGTGTGCGTGCATATCGGTGTGCTCCGCTTGGTCTCTTGTCGTAGAGTCGTAGTGTGTGCGTGCATATCGGTGTGCTCCGCTTGGTCTCTTGCCGTAGAGTCGTAGTGTGTGCGTCCATATCGGTGTGCTCCGCTTGGTCTCTTGTCGTAGAGTCGTAGTGTGTGCGTGCATATCGGTGTGCTCCGCTTGGTCTCTTGTCATAGAGTTGTAGTGTGTGCGTGCATATCGGTGTGCTCCGCTTGGTCTCTTGCCGTAGAGTCGTAGTGTGTGCGTTCATATCGGTGTGCTCCGCTTGGTCTCTTGTCGTAGAGTCGTAGTGTGTGCGTCCATGTCGGTGTGCTCCGCTTGGTCTCTTGTCGTAGAGTCGTAGTGTGTGCGTGCATATCGGTGTGCTCCGCTTGGTCTCTTGTCATAGAGTTGTAGTGTGTGCGTGCATATCAGTGTGCTCCGCTTGGTCTCTTGCCGTAGAGTCGTAGTGTGTGCGTTCATATCGGTGTGATCCGCTTGGTCTCTTGTCGTAGATTCGTAGTGTGTGCGTGCATGTCGGTGTGCTCCGCTTGGTGTCTTGTCGTAGAGTCGTAGTGCGTGCGTGCATGTCGGTGTGCTCCGCTTGGTCTCTTGCCGTAGAGTCGTAGTGTGTGCGTCCACATCGGTGTGCTCCGCTTGGTCTCTTGCCGTAGAGTCGTAGTGTGTGCGTCCACATCGGTGTGCTCCGCTTGGTCTCTTGTCGTAGTGTCGTAGTGTGTGCGTGCATATCGGTGTGCTCCGCTTGGTCTCTTGTCATAGAGTCGTAGTGTGTGCGTCCACATCGGTGTGCTCCGCTTGGTCTCTGGTCGTAGAGTCGTAGTGTGTGCGTGCATATCGGTGTGCTCCGCTTGGTCTCTTGTCATAGAGTCGTAGTGAGTGCGTGCATATCGGCGTGCTCCGCTTGGTCTCTTGTCATAGAGTCGTAGTGTGTGCGTCCATATCGGTGTGCTCCGCTTGGTCTCTTATCGTAGCGTCGTAGTGTGTGCGTGCATGTCGGTGTGCTCTGCTTGGTCTCTTGCCGTAGAGTCGTAGTGCCTGCGTGCATATCGATGTGTTCCGCTTGGTCTCTTGCCGTAGAGTCGTAGTGCGTGCGGTCATAACGGTGTGCTCCGCTTGGTCTCTGGTCGTACAGTCGTAGTGTGTGCGTGCATATCGGCGTGCTCCGCTTGGTCTCTTGTCATAGAGTCGTAGTGTGTGCGTCCATATCGGTGTGCTCCGCTTGGTCTCTTGTCGTAGCGTCGTAGTGTGTGCGTGCATGTCGGTGTGCTCTGCTTGGTCTCTTGCCGTTGAGTCGTAGTGTGTGCCTCCGTATCGGTGTGCTGCGCTTGGTCTCTTGTCGTAGAGTCGTAGTGTGTGCGTGCATATCGGTGTGCTCCGCTTGGTCTCTTGTCATAGAGTCGTAGTGTGTGCGTGCATATCGGCGTGCTCAGCTTGGTCTCTTGCCGTAGAGTCGTAGTGTGTGCGTCCATATCGGTGTGCTCCGCTTGGTCTCTTGTCGTAGAGTCGTAGTGTGTGCGTGCATATCGGTGTGCTCCGCTTGGTCTCTTGTCATAGAGTCGTAGTGCGTGCGTGCATGTCGGTGTGCTCCGCTTGGTCTCTTGCCGTAGAGTCGTAGTGTGTGCGTCCACATCGGTGTGCTCCGCTTGGTCTCTTGCCGTAGAGTCGTAGTGTGTGCGTGCATATCGGTGTGCTCCGCTTGGTCTCTTGCCGTAGAGTCGTAGTGTGTGCGTTCATATCGGTGTGCTCCGCTTGGTCTCTTGTCGTAGAGTCGTAGTGTGTGCGTGCATGTCGGTGTGCTCCGCTTGGTCTCTTGTCGTAGAGTCGTAGTGTGTGCGTGCATATCGGTGTGCTCCGCTTGGTCTCTTGTCATAGAGTTGTAGTGTGTGCGTGCATATCAGTGTGCTCCGCTTGGTCTCTTGCCGTAGAGTCGTAGTGTGTGCGTTCATATCGGTGTGATCCGCTTGGTCTCTTGTCGTAGATTCGTAGTGTGTGCGTGCATGTCGGTGTGCTCCGCTTGGTCTCTTGTCGTAGCGTCGTAGTGTGTGCGTGCATGTCGGTGTGCTCTGCTTGGTCTCTTGCCGTTGAGTCGTAGTGTGTGCCTCCGTATCGGTGTGCTGCGCTTGGTCTCTTGTCGTAGAGTCGTAGTGTGTGCGTGCATATCGGTGTGCTCCGCTTGGTCTCTTGTCATAGAGTCGTAGTGTGTGCGTGCATATCGGCGTGCTCAGCTTGGTCTCTTGCCGTAGAGTCGTAGTGTGTGCGTCCATATCGGTGTGCTCCGCTTGGTCTCTTGTCGTAGAGTCGTAGTGTGTGCGTGCATATCGGCGTGCTCCGCTTGGTCTCTTGTCATAGAGTCGTAGTGTGTGCGTCCATATCGGTGTGCTCCGCTTGGTCTCTTGTCGTAGCGTCGTAGTGTGTGCGTGCATGTCGGTGTGCTCTGCTTGGTCTCTTGCCGTTGAGTCGTAGTGTGTGCCTCCGTATCGGTGTGCTGCGCTTGGTCTCTTGTCGTAGAGTCGTAGTGTGTGCGTGCATATCGGTGTGCTCCGCTTGGTCTCTTGTCATAGAGTCGTAGTGTGTGCGTGCATATCGGCGTGCTCAGCTTGGTCTCTTGCCGTAGAGTCGTAGTGTGTGCGTCCATATCGGTGTGCTCCGCTTGGTCTCTTGTCGTAGAGTCGTAGTGTGTGCGTGCATATCGGTGTGCTCCGCTTGGTCTCTTGTCATAGAGTCGTAGTGCGTGCGTGCATGTCGGTGTGCTCCGCTTGGTCTCTTGCCGTAGGGTCGTAGTGTGTGCGTGCATATCGGTGTGCTCCGCTTGGTCTCTTGTCATAGAGTTGTAGTGTGTGCGTGCATATCGGTGTGCTCCGCTTGGTCTCTTGCCGTAGAGTCGTAGTGTGTGCGTTCATATCGGTGTGCTCCGCTTGGTCTCTTGTCGTAGATTCGTAGTGTGTGCGTGCATGTCGGTGTGCTCCGCTTGGTGTCTTGTCGTAGAGTCGTAGTGCGTGCGTGCATGTCGGTGTGCTCCGCTTGGTCTCTTGCCGTAGAGTCGTAGTGTGTGCGTCCACATCGGTGTGCTCCGCTTGGTCTCTTGCCGTAGAGTCGTAGTGTGTGCGTCCACATCGGTGTGCTCCGCTTGGTCTCTTGTCGTAGTGTCGTAGTGTGTGCGTGCATATCGGTGTGCTCCGCTTGGTCTCTTGTCATAGAGTCGTAGTGTGTGCGTCCACATCGGTGTGCTCCGCTTGGTCTCTGGTCGTAGAGTCGTAGTGTGTGCGTGCATATCGGTGTGCTCCGCTTGGTCTCTTGTCATAGAGTCGTAGTGAGTGCCTGCATATCGGCGTGCTCCGCTTGGTCTCTTGTCATAGAGTCGTAGTGTGTGCGTCCATATCGGTGTGCTCCGCTTGGTCTCTTATCGTAGCGTCGTAGTGTGTGCGTGCATGTCGGTGTGCTCTGCTTGGTCTCTTGCCGTAGAGTCGTAGTGCCTGCGTGCATATCGATGTGTTCCGCTTGGTCTCTTGCCGTAGAGTCGTAGTGCGTGCGGTCATAACGGTGTGCTCCGCTTGGTCTCTGGTCGTACAGTCGTAGTGTGTGCGTGCATATCGGCGTGCTCCGCTTGGTCTCTTGTCATAGAGTCGTAGTGTGTGCGTCCATATCGGTGTGCTCCGCTTGGTCTCTTGTCGTAGCGTCGTAGTGTGTGCGTGCATGTCGGTGTGCTCTGCTTGGTCTCTTGCCGTTGAGTCGTAGTGTGTGCCTCCGTATCGGTGTGCTGCGCTTGGTCTCTTGTCGTAGAGTCGTAGTGTGTGCGTGCATATCGGTGTGCTCCGCTTGGTCTCTTGTCATAGAGTCGTAGTGTGTGCGTGCATATCGGCGTGCTCAGCTTGGTCTCTTGCCGTAGAGTCGTAGTGTGTGCGTCCATATCGGTGTGCTCCGCTTGGTCTCTTGTCGTAGAGTCGTAGTGTGTGCGTGCATATCGGTGTGCTCCGCTTGGTCTCTTGTCATAGAGTCGTAGTGCGTGCGTGCATGTCGGTGTGCTCCGCTTGGTCTCTTGCCGTAGAGTCGTAGTGTGTGCGTCCACATCGGTGTGCTCCGCTTGGTCTCTTGCCGTAGAGTCGTAGTGTGTGCGTGCATATCGGTGTGCTCCGCTTGGTCTCTTGCCGTAGAGTCGTAGTGTGTGCGTGCATATCGGTGTGCTCCGCTTGGTCTCTTGCCGTAGAGTCGTAGTGTGTGCGTCCACATCGGTGTGCTCCGCTTGGTCTCTTGCCGTAGAGTCGTAGTGTGTGCGTCCACATCGGTGTACTCCGCTTGGTCTCTTGTCGTAGAGTCTTAGTGTGTGCGTGCATATCGGTGTGCTCCGCTTGGTCTCTTGTCATAGAGTCGTAGTGTGTGCGTGCATATCGGTGTGCTCCGCTTGGTCTCTTGCCGCATAGTCGTAGTGCCTGCGTGCATATCGAAATGTTCCGCTTGGTCTCTTGCCGTAGAGTCGTAGTGCGTGCGGTCATATCGGTGTGCTCCGCTTGGTCTCTTGCCGTAGAGTCGTAGTATGTGCGTTCATATCGGTGTGCTCCGCTTGGTCTCTTGTCGTAGAGTCGTAGTGTGTGCGTGCATGTCGGTGTGCTCCGCTTGGTCTCTTGCCGTAGAGTCGTAGTGTGTGCGTCCACATCGGTGTACTCCGCTTGGTCTCTTGTCGTAGAGTCTTAGTGTGTGCGTGCATATCGGTGTGCTCCGCTTGGTCTCTTGTCATAGAGTCGTAGTGTGTGCGTGCATATCGGTGTGCTCCGCTTGGTCTCTTGCCGCATAGTCGTAGTGCCTGCGTGCATATCGATGTGTTCCGCTTGGTCTCTTGCCGTAGAGTCGTAGTGTGTGCGTTCATATCGGTGTGCTCCGCTTGGTCTCTTGTCGTAGAGTCGTAGTGTGTGCGTCCACATCGGTGTACTCCGCTTGGTCTCTTGTCGTAGAGTCTTAGTGTGTGCGTGCATATCGGTGTGCTCCGCTTGGTCTCTTGTCATAGAGTCGTAGTGTGTGCGTGCATATCGGTGTGCTCCGCTTGGTCTCTTGCCGCATAGTCGTAGTGCCTGCGTGCATATCGATGTGTTCCGCTTGGTCTCTTGCCGTAGAGTCGTAGTGTGTGCGTTCATATCGGTGTGCTCCGCTTGGTCTCTTGTCGTATAGTCGTAGTGTGTGCGTGAATATCGGTGTGCTCCGCTTGGTCTCTTGCGGCATAGTCGTAGTGCCTGCGTGCATATCGATGTTTTCCGCTTGGTCTCTTGCCGCATAGTCGTAGTGCGTGCGGTCATATCGGTGTGCTCCGCTTGGTCTCTTGTCGTACAGTCGTAGTGTGTGCGTGCATATCGGCGTGCTCCGCTTGGTCTCTTGTCATAGAGTCGTAGTGTGTGCGTCCATATCGGTGTGCTCCGCTTGGTCTCTTGTCGTAGCGTCGTAGTGTGTGCGTGCATGTCGGTGTGCTCTGCTTGGTCTCTTGCCGTTGAGTCGTAGTGTGTGCCTCCGTATCGGTGTGCTGCGCTTGGTCTCTTGTCGTAGAGTCGTAGTGTGTGCGTCCATATCGGTGTGCTCCGCTTGGTCTCTTGTCGTAGAGTCGTAGTGTGTGCGTTCATATCGGTGTGTTCCGCTTGGTCTCTTGCCGTAGAGACGTAGTGCGTGCGGTCATATCGGTGTTCTCCGCTTGGTCTCTTGCCGTAGAGTCGTAGTGTGTGCGTTCATATCGGTGTGCTCCGCTTGGTCTCTTGCCGTAGAGTCGTAGTGTGTGCGTTCATATCGGTGTGCTCCGCTTGGTCTCTTGTCGTAGAGTCGTAGTGTGTGCGTGCATATCGGTGTGCTCCGCTTGGCCTCTTGTCATAGAGTTGTAGTGTGTGCGTGCATATCGGTGTGCTCCGCTTGGTCTCTTGCCGTAGAGTCGTAGTATGTGCGTTCATATCGGTGTGCTCCGCTTGGTCTCTTGTCGTAGAGTCGTAGTGTGTTCGTGCATGTCGGTGTGCTCCGCTTGGTCTCTTGCCGTAGAGTTGTAGTGTGTGCGTCCACATCGGTGTACTCCGCTTGGTCTCTTGTCGTAGAGTCTTAGTGTGTGCGTGCATATCGGTGTGCTCCGCTTGGTCTCTTGTCATAGAGTCGTAGTGTGTGCGTGCATATCGGTGTGCTCCGCTTGGTCTCTTGCCGTAGAGTCGTAGTGTGTGCGTTCATATCGGTGTGCTCCGCTTGGTCTCTTGCCGTAGAGTCGTAGTGTGTGCGTTCATATCGGTGTGCTCCGCTTGGTCTCTTGTCGTAGAGTCGTAGTGTGTGCGTGCATATCGGTGTGCTCCGCTTGGTCTCTTGCGGCATAGTCGTAGTGCCTGCGTGCATATCGATGTTTTCCGCTTGGTCTCTTGCCGCATAGTCGTAGTGCCTGCGTGCATATCGATGTGTTCCGCTTGGTCTCTTGCCGCATAGTCGTAGTGCCTGCGTGCATATCGATGTGTTCCGCTTGGTCTCTTGCCGTAGAGTCGTAGTGCGTGCGGTCATATCGGTGTGCTCCGCTTGGTCTCTTGTCGTAGAGTCGTAGTGTGTTCGTGCATATCGGCGTGCTCCGCTTGGTCTCTTGTCATAGAGTCGTAGTGTGTGCGTCCATATCGGTGCGCTCCGCTTGGTCTCTTGTCGTAGCGTCGTAGTGTGTGCGTGCATGTCGGTGTGCTGTGCTTGGTCTCTTGTCGTAGAGTCGTAGTGTGTGCGTGCATATCTGCGTGCTCCGCTTGGTCTCTTGCCGTAGAGTCGTAGATTGTGCGTGCATATCGGCGTGCTCCGCTTGGCCTCTTGCCGTAGAGTCGTAGTGTGTGCGTGCATATCGGCGTGCTCCGCTTGGTCTCTTGTCGTAGAGTCGTAGTGTGTGCGTGCATGTCGGTGTGCTCCGCTTGGTCTCTTGCCGTAGAGTCGTAGTGTGTGCGTCCACATCGGTGTGCTCCGCTTGGTCTCTTGCCGTAGAGTCGTAGTGTGTGCGTCCACATCGGTGTGCTCCGCTTGGTCTCTTGTCGTAGAGTCGTAGTGTGTGCGTGCATATCGGTGTGCTCCGCTTGGTCTCTTGTCATAGAGTCGTAGTGTGTGCGTGCATATCGGCGTGCTCAGCTTGGTCTCTTGCCGTAGAGTCGTAGTGTGTGCGTCCATATCGGTGTGCTCCGCTTGGTCTCTTGTCGTAGAGTCATAGTGTGTGCGTGCATATCGGTGTGTTCCGCTTGGTCTCTTGCCGTAGAGTCGTAGTGTGTGCGTCCACATCGGTGTGCTCCGCTTGGTCTCTTGTCGTAGAGTCGTAGTGTGTGCGTGCATATCGGTGTGCTCCGCTTGGTCTCTTGTCATAGAGTCGTAGTGAGTGCGTGCATATCGGCGTGCTCAGCTTGGTCTCTTGCCGTAGAGTCGTAGTGTGTGCGTCCATATCGGTATGCTCCGCTTGGTCTCTTGTCGTAGAGTCGTAGTGTGTGCGTGCATATCGGTGTGCTCCGCTTGGTCTCTTGTCATAGAGTTGCAGTGTGTGCGTGCATATCGGTGTGCTCCGCTTGGTCTCTTGCCGTAGAGTCGTAGTGTGTGCATTCATATCGGTGTGCTCCGCTTGGTCTCTTGTCGTAGAGTCGTAGTGTGTGCGTGCATGTCGGTGTGCTCCGCTTGGTCTCTTGCCGTAGAGTCGTAGTGCGTGCGGTCATATCGGTGTTCTCCGCTTGGTCTCTTGCCGTAGAGTCGTAGTGTGTGCGTTCATATCGGTGTGATCCGCTTGGTCTCTTGCCGTAGAGTCGTAGTGTGTGCGTGCATATCGGTGTGCTCCGCTTGGCCTCTTGTCATAGAGTTGTAGTGTGTGCGTGCATATCGGTGTGCTCCGCTTGGTCTCTTGCCGTAGAGTCGTAGTGTGTGCGTCCACATCGGTGTGCTCCGCTTGGTCTCTTGTCGTAGAGTCGTAGTGTGTGCGTCCATATCGGTGTGCTCCGCTTGGTCTCTTGCCGTAGAGTCGTAGTGTGTGCGTCCACATCGGTGTGCTCCGCTTGGTCTCTTGTCGTAGAGTCGTAGTGTGTGCGTGCATATCGGTGTGCTCCGCTTGGTCTCTTGTCATAGAGTTGTAGTGTGTGCGTGCATATCGGTGTGCTCCGCTTGGTCTCTTGCCGTAGAGTCGTAGTATGTGCGTTCATATCGGTGTGCTCCGCTTGGTCTCTTGTCGTAGAGTCGTAGTGTGTGCGTGTATGTCGGTGTGCTCCGCTTGGTCTCTTGCCGTAGAGTCGTAGTGTGTGCGTCCACATCGGTGTACTCCGCTTGGTCTCTTGTCGTAGAGTCTTAGTGTGTGCGTGCATATCGGTGTGCTCCGCTTGGTCTCTTGTCATAGAGTCGTAGTGTGTGCGTGCATATCGGTGTGCTCCGCTTGGTCTCTTGCCGCATAGTCGTAGTGCCTGCGTGCATATCGAAATGTTCCGCTTGGTCTCTTGCCGTAGAGTCGTAGTGCGTGCGGTCATATCGGTGTGCTCCGCTTGGTCTCTTGCCGTAGAGTCGTAGTATGTGCGTTCATATCGGTGTGCTCCGCTTGGTCTCTTGTCGTAGAGTCGTAGTGTGTGCGTGCATGTCGGTGTGCTCCGCTTGGTCTCTTGCCGTAGAGTCGTAGTGTGTGCGTCCACATCGGTGTACTCAGCTTGGTCTCTTGTCGTAGAGTCTTAGTGTGTGCGTGCATATCGGTGTGCTCCGCTTGGTCTCTTGTCATAGAGTCGTAGTGTGTGCGTGCATATCGGTGTGCTCCGCTTGGTCTCTTGCCGCATAGTCGTAGTGCCTGCGTGCATATCGATGTGTTCCGCTTGGTCTCTTGCCGTAGAGTCGTAGTGTGTGCGTTCATATCGGTGTGCTCCGCTTGGTCTCTTGTCGTAGAGTCGTAGTGTGTGCGTGAATATCGGTGTGCTCCGCTTGGTCTCTTGCGGCATAGTCGTAGTGCCTGCGTGCATATCGATGTTTTCCGCTTGGTCTCTTGCCGCATAGTCGTAGTGCGTGCGGTCATATCGGTGTGCTCCGCTTGGTCTCTTGTCGTACAGTCGTAGTGTGTGCGTGCATATCGGCGTGCTCCGCTTGGTCTCTTGTCATAGAGTCGTAGTGTGTGCGTCCATATCGGTGTGCTCCGCTTGGTCTCTTGTCGTAGCGTCGTAGTGTGTGCGTGCATGTCGGTGTGCTCTGCTTGGTCTCTTGCCGTTGAGTCGTAGTGTGTGCCTCCGTATCGGTGTGCTGCGCTTGGTCTCTTGTCGTAGAGTCGTAGTGTGTGCGTCCATATCGGTGTGCTCCGCTTGGTCTCTTGTCGTAGAGTCGTAGTGTGTGCGTTCATATCGGTGTGTTCCGCTTGGTCTCTTGCCGTAGAGACGTAGTGCGTGCGGTCATATCGGTGTTCTCCGCTTGGTCTCTTGCCGTAGAGTCGTAGTATGTGCGTTCATATCGGTGTGCTCCGCTTGGTCTCTTGCCGTAGAGTCGTAGTGTGTGCGTTCATATCGGTGTGCTCCGCTTGGTCTCTTGTCGTAGAGTCGTAGTGTGTGCGTGCATATCGGTGTGCTCCGCTTGGCCTCTTGTCTTAGAGTTGTAGTGTGTGCGTGCATATCGGTGTGCTCCGCTTGGTCTCTTGCCGTAGAGTCGTAGTATGTGCGTTCATATCGGTGTGCTCCGCTTGGTCTCTTGTCGTAGAGTCGTAGTGTGTTCGTGCATGTCGGTGTGCTCCGCTTGGTCTCTTGCCGTAGAGTTGTAGTGTGTGCGTCCACATCGGTGTACTCCGCTTGGTCTCTTGTCGTAGAGTCTTAGTGTGTGCGTGCATATCGGTGTGCTCCGCTTGGTCTCTTGTCATAGAGTCGTAGTGTGTGCGTGCATATCGGTGTGCTCCGCTTGGTCTCTTGCCGCATAGTCGTAGTGCCTGCGTGCATATCGATGTGTTCCGCTTGGTCTCTTGCCGTAGAGTCGTAGTGCGTGCGGTCATATCGGTGTGCTCCGCTTGGTCTCTTGTCGTACAGTCGTAGTGTGTGCGTGCATATCGGCGTGCTCCGCTTGGTCTCTTGTCATAGAGTCGTAGTGTGTGCGTCCATATCGGTGTGCTCTGCTTGGTCTCTTGTCGTAGAGTCGTAGTGTGTGCGTGCATATCTGCGTGCTCCGCTTGGTCTCTTGCCGTAGAGTCGTAGATTGTGCGTGCATATCGGCGTGCTCCGCTTGGCCTCTTGCCGTAGAGTCGTAGTGTGTGCGTGCATATCGGCGTGCTCCGCTTGGTCTCTTGCCGTAGAGTCGTAGTGTGTGCGTCCATATCGGTGTGCTCCGCTTGGTCTCTTGTCGTAGAGTCGTAGTGTGTGCGTTCATATCGGTGTGTTCCGCTTGGTCTCTTGCCGTAGAGTCGTAGTGCGTGCGGTCATATCGGTGTGCTCCGCTTGGTCTCTTGCCGTAGAGTCGTAGTGTGTGCGTTCATATCGGTGTGCTCCGCTTGGTCTCTTGCCGTAGAGTCGTAGTGTGTGCGTTCATATCGGTGTGCTCCGCTTGGTCTCTTGTCGTAGAGTCGTAGTGTGTGCGTGCATATCGGTGTGCTCCGCTTGGTCTCTTGCGGCATAGTCGTAGTGCCTGCGTGCATATCGATGTTTTCCGCTTGGTCTCTTGCCGCATAGTCGTAGTGCCTGCGTGCATATCGATGTGTTCCGCTTGGTCTCTTGCCGCATAGTCGTAGTGCCTGCGTGCATATCGATGTGTTCCGCTTGGTCTTTTGCCGTAGAGTCGTAGTGCGTGCGGTCATATCGGTGTGCTCCGCTTGGTCTCTTGTCGTAGAGTCGTAGTGTGTTCGTGCATATCGGCGTGCTCCGCTTGGTCTCTTGTCATAGAGTCGTAGTGTGTGCGTCCATATCGGTGCGCTCCGCTTGGTCTCTTGTCGTAGCGTCGTAGTGTGTGCGTGCATGTCGGTGTGCTGTGCTTGGTCTCTTGTCGTAGAGTCGTAGTGTGTGCGTGCATATCTGCGTGCTCCGCTTGGTCTCTTGCCGTAGAGTCGTAGATTGTGCGTGCATATCGGCGTGCTCCGCTTGGCCTCTTGCCGTAGAGTCGTAGTGTGTGCGTGCATATCGGCGTGCTCCGCTTGGTCTCTTGTCGTAGAGTCGTAGTGTGTGCGTGCATGTCGGTGTGCTCCGCTTGGTCTCTTGCCGTAGAGTCGTAGTGTGTGCGTCCACATCGGTGTGCTCCGCTTGGTCTCTTGCCGTAGAGTCGTAGTGTGTGCGTCCACATCGGTGTGCTCCGCTTGGTCTCTTGTCGTAGAGTCGTAGTGTGTGCGTGCATATCGGTGTGCTCCGCTTGGTCTCTTGTCGTAGAGTCGTAGTGTGTGCGTGCATATCGGCGTGCTCAGCTTGGTCTCTTGCCGTAGAGTCGTAGTGTGTGCGTCCATATCGGTGTGCTCCGCTTGGTCTCTTGTCGTAGAGTCATAGTGTGTGCGTGCATATCGGTGTGCTCCGCTTGGTCTCTTGCCGTAGAGTCGTAGTGTGTGCGTCCACATCGGTGTGCTCCGCTTGGTCTCTTGTCGTAGAGTCGTAGTGTGTGCGTGCATATCGGTGTGCTCCGCTTGGTCTCTTGTCATAGAGTCGTAGTGAGTGCGTGCATATCGGCGTGCTCAGCTTGGTCTCTTGCCGTAGAGTCGTAGTGTGTGCGTCCATATCGGTATGCTCCGCTTGGTCTCTTGTCGTAGAGTCGTAGTGTGTGCGTGCATATCGGTGTGCTCCGCTTGGTCTCTTGTCATAGAGTTGCAGTGTGTGCGTGCATATCGGTGTGCTCCGCTTGGTCTCTTGCCGTAGAGTCGTAGTGTGTGCATTCATATCGGTGTGCTCCGCTTGGTCTCTTGTCGTAGAGTCGTAGTGTGTGCGTGCATGTCGGTGTGCTCCGCTTGGTCTCTTGCCGTAGAGTCGTAGTGTGTGCGTCCACATCGGTGTGCTCCGCTTGGTCTCTTGTCGTAGAGTCTTAGTGTGTGCGTGCATATCGGTGTGCTCCGCTTGGTCTCTTGTCATAGAGTCGTAGTGTGTGCGTGCATATCGGTGTGCTCCGCTTGGTCTCTTGCCGCATAGTCGTAGTGCCTGCGTGCATATCGATGTGTTCCGCTTGGTCTCTTGCCGTAGAGTCGTAGTGCGTGCGGTCATATCGGTGTGCTCCGCTTGGTCTCTTGTCGTACAGTCGTAGTGTGTGCGTGCATATCGGCGTGCTCCGCTTGGTCTCTTGTCATAGAGTCGTAGTGTGTGCGTCCATATCGGTGTGCTCCGCTTGGTCTCTTGTCGTAGCGTCGTAGTGTGTGCGTGCATGTCGGTGTGCTCTGCTTGGTCTCTTGTCGTAGAGTCGTAGTGTGTGCGTGCATATCTGCGTGCTCCGCTTGGTCTCTTGCCGTAGAGTCGTAGATTGTGCGTGCATATCGGCGTGCTCCGCTTGGCCTCTTGCCGTAGAGTCGTAGTGTGTGCGTGCATATCGGCGTGCTCCGCTTGGTCTCTTGCCGTAGAGTCGTAGTGTGTGCGTCCATATCGGTGTGCTCCGCTTGGTCTCTTGTCGTAGAGTCGTAGTGTGTGCGTTCATATCGGTGTGTTCCGCTTTGTCTCTTGCCGTAGAGTCGTAGTGCGTGCGGTCATATCGGTGTGCTCCGCTTGGTCGCTTGCCGTAGAGTCGTAGTGTGTGCGTTCATATCGGTGTGCTCCGCTTGGTCTCTTGCCGTAGAGTCGTAGTGTGTGCGTTCATATCGGTGTGCTCCGCTTGGTCTCTTCTCCTAGTGTGTGCGTTTATATCGGTGTGCTCCGCTTGGTCTCTTGTCGTAGAGTCGTAGTGTGTGCGTTCATATCGGTGTTCTCCGCTTGGTCTCTTGCGGCATAGCCGTAGTGCCTGCGTGCATATCGATGTTTTCCGCTTGGTCTCTTGCCGCATAGTCGTAGTGCCTGCGTGCATATCGATTTGTTCCTCTTGGTCTCTTGCCGCATAGTCGTAGTGCCTGCGTGCATATCGGTGTGCTCCGCTTCAGCGATGCCAGAAGTGGCACAATGAGAGCGCGAAATTTAAATATTAATGCAAAAAAAAGTGCTTGGAAAAATTCTACTTGGTATTTCATAATTCATTATAAATCAGTAGAAGAAAAGTTACAATAAAAGAATAATTTTTTTTGTTTAATTAACTTTCTAATAGCAAATTGCAATGTCGCCCCTTTTACGCTACCGTCGAGAATTGCCATTTGTAAAATTACGCAAAAATGAAGAACAAAGAACAACAGATTTAAAGTTTTTGGTGTCGCTGAACACGAATCTGATATCGGAATTGTAAAATAGATTGTTTAAAAAATTTTGTTTAAATAAATTAACGCGAAACTCGATTTTTTGAAACTTTAATCCAGAAAACGTATCACATATAAGGTTTTTGGGATCGGCAGACACAAGTCTGATGTTAGAATTGCAAAATAAATTGTTTAAACAATTTGGTTTAATAAATTATTGCGAAAATCAATTTTTTGATCCATGAAAGTTGGATCCAGGAAACTTATCAAATATCATGTTTTGGGGGTCGCTGAACACGAATCTGATATCGGAATTGTAAAATAGATAGTTTAAATAATTTTGTTTAAATAAATTAACGCGAAACTCGATTTTTTGAAACTTTAATCCAGAAAACGTATCACATATAAGGTTTTTGGGGTCGGCAGACACAAGTCTGATGTTAGAATTGCAAAATAAATTGTTTAAACAATTTTGTTTAAATAAATTATTGCGAAAATCAATTTTTTGATCCAGGAAAGTTGGATCCAGGAAACTTATCAAATATCATGTTTTTGGGGTCGCTGAACACGAATCTGATGTTAGAATTGCAAAATAAATTGTTTAAACAATTTTGTTTAAATAAATTAATGCGAAACTCGATTTTTTGAAACTTGAATCCAGAAAACGTATCTCATATAAGGTTTTTGGGGTCGGCAAACACAAATCTGATATCAAAATTGTTAAAAAAGATTGTTCTAATAAATTATTGCAAAAATTTCATTTGTGTTTTAAACTTTACCCATGCAATCGTAAACTCCTAAATCTAACAGCGCCACGCCCCCCGAGTTTTACGCAAAAATACGTCGGCAAATCGGAGGGAGGCGAGCTGCAGCGAGGACAATCCAAATTACCTAATCTATTACTCAAAAATGATAATAATAAGATAAATTTAAATCGATTTGTATTTTTTCAAAATGTCCTTCCTGTCAGCTCTTCCCACAGATCAAATTGACAGACGGACGTATTGCAGCAGACGGTATTTAACAGCTGATAAAATAGTACATTATGCACCAAGGGAGCGAAATGGATATTCTTGACGAATGTGAGTTTTTAGGCCCAAGGGGAACTTGGGTCCGAGCGGAGCGAGGACACCAAAGTTCCCCGAAGGCATAAAAATCGCATTCGCCGATATTTATCCATTTTGCACCCGCGGTTGCAGTCGCATTTTTTTGCCGCGAGGCCGCGAAATGTCATTTCGCGGCCTAGGGCAAAAAAAATAATTTTTTATGGCCAAATTACGAAAAAGTACATTCAAATCAATATCATACAATTGTATTATTTCTAACAGATATTTCCAAATGAATGCTTTTGATTGATTTATTCAACAAATATACTTTGGAATACAAATTTGTCAATTACTGCAATGAATGATGACGTAAACAATAAAAATCTGCGAACGAAACCGTGACGCAATATTAGTCGCACGCGTAAAAATAGAGAGTACAGTATTTAGTGCGGGAGCAACTCGCTATGCTTTTCTCTTATTTCAGAGTTATCATCATATTAATCATTATACATACGTTTTAATGTTCACTAAAAAAGAGAGCTAGCTTTTGCCTCCCTCATCTTACTTTGGCTCTTTGATTTCCGAACTATGATCCGTTCTGTGAAGAAATAGTAGGCTTTTTTATCTGTATTATTCATGGGGTTGACTTTTTGGAAAATCACACTATTTGTCGCTGTAGCTGATCGCCTCCCTCCGATTTGCCGACGTATTTTTGCGTAAAACTCGGGGAGCGTGGGGTAGTCAGATTTAGGAGTTTAAGTTTTTGTTTTTTCCTCGCTGCAGCTCGCCTCCCTCCGATTTGCCGACGTATTTTTGCGCAAAACTCGGGGAGCGTGGGGCTGCTAGATTTAGGAGTATAATTTTTGTTTTTTCCTCGCTACAGCTCGCCTCCCTCCGATTCGCCGACGTATTTTTGCGTAAAACTCGGGGAGCGTGGGGTAGTTAGATTTAGGAATTTAAGTTTTGTATTTTCCTCGCCGCAGCTCGCCTCTCTCCGATTTGCCGACGTATTTTTGCGTAAAACTCGGAGGGCGTGGGGCTTTTAGATTTAGGAGTTTACGATTGGCAAAGTTTAAAACACAAATGAAATTTTTGCAATAATTTATTAGAACAATCTTTTTTAACAATTTTGATATCAGATTTGTGTTTGCCGACCCCAAAAACCTTATATGTGATACGTTTTCTGGATTAAAGTTTCAAAAAATCGAGTTTCGCAATAATTTATTTAAACAAAATTGTTTAAACAATCTATTTTACAATTCTGATATCAGATTCGTGTTCAGCGACCCCAAAAACCTTAAATCTGTTGTTCTTTGTTCTTCATTTTTGCGTAATTTTACAAATGGCAATTCTCGACGGTAGCGTAAAAGGGGCGACATTGCAATTTGTTATTAGAAAGTTAATTAAACAAAAAAAATTATTCTTTTATTGTAACTTTTCTTCTACTGATTTATAATGAATTATGAAATACCAAGTAGAATTTCTCGCGCTCTCATTGTGCCACTTCTGGCATCGCTGCTCCGCTTGGTCTCTTGTCGTAGAGTCGTAGTGTGTGCGTGCATATCGGTGTGGTCCGCTTGGTCTCTTGCCGTAGAGTCGTAGTGTGTGCGTTCATATCGGTGTGTTCCGCTTGGTCTCTTGTCGTAGAGTCGTAGTGTGTGCGTGCATATCGGTGAGCTCCGCTTGGTCTCTTGCCGTAGAGTCGTAGTGTGTGCGTGCATATCGGTGTGCTCCGCTTTGTCTTTTGCCTCTAATTCTTCTTCGTTGTTGTTCTTTCTTTTTATCATTGTTGTTTTAATTGAATCTATTATTACTGATTTTCTAACGGATTTTACTTGTCAATATTCGAGTTTAGTTATATTTTTATGTTCACTTCGCCTTACGTTGTCATTTTCTCACCCCTTGTGTATTCCTTAATTATCACGGTCACATCCCAATGGCAAGTACCATATTTTATGCCATTGAGTGTGTTCCGCGATTTGTACCACATATATCTTTATTTTTATACGCTTCATCCTACCGGAGAAATGTTTATTAACTTATTTATTAATAATTAATCTTATTAAATGGTAAAAATTGATCATTTTACAATATGTACAGGTCGTTTAATTTTTTGCATTTATTAAGAGCATCTATGGTGATGGCTATGTATGCTCCTAGCCCTTGGTCTAGTGCAAAATACTGATTTTTTGGCCATATGTACGCGAAGGAATCTGATGTGTTTAAGTTTTTGTTTGATCGGCAGAGCGGAAGCTTTATATAAATCGTAGTGGTTGTAGTCTAGCAGTGTTATTCCTACGTAATAGACGAGATGCATGTCTTGAAAAAAAATTGAGGTATGAGATATTTTTATTAAATCTGTGATATATGTCCCGGCTTCTATGAGGGTACACCGTGAGTCGGTTATCTTCTCTTTCGCAAGGGCTTCTGATTTTTCTATTTGTTCTAGCGTTACGAATCGGGGATGTACTACCCCTTGAGTCGCGAATAGTACTGCGTCAGTTAAAGTTTCCGTATTTAGATCGTATTGTAGTACGTTGTCTTCCAGCAGGTTTAGGGCTTCTGCGATTTCTTCTTGTCTTTGGAGGCTTACTTGTTTAGACTGCAGTTTGCTTATGGCGCCTTCCAGTTCATATGTTTTTTCTTGCAGTATGTCGAATTCCGTGTGTATTAGCTCGGTCTGGTTCGCTAGTAATTTTGCTAGTTGCCTTGTGTCCTTGGCTGTGATGCTGACGAGTTGTCTGATTTCTTCCCCTACTTCCTCGTCTAGGGTGCCGAATGCTGTGCGGCTGATTTTTCCTCGATACCCTCGCTGGATCCCCTGGATGTAGAACACCTCTAAGAGGGTATCCTATAGTTTTGCATTTTTTTTAAAAATATGTGTGTGTTAGTACCGCGATAGTAGCAATTTTTGTTTCTGTTTTAGTGTGTTAGTTTTATCGCCGTATTCATGTGGCTAGCCCTATTATTTTCCCGTTGGCTTGCCTTATTTTCCTTATTAAATGTATTGTTATTTTCTTCCCTTATATTATCCTCTATGGGTGTTGGCCCACGCGAGTTTTGTTAATTTACGTGCGTATTTTTAATGTTTTTGGTTAAATCGGCTTCGCAGTGTTTCCTTTGTTGTTTGGAATCATTATTTGTTACGGACGGCGAGTGGTCGAGGGTACTCTCCGAACACGGAGAAAGAATAGGCCAAGAGATGCTGTTCGAGGTTTATTCGAAGCTTGAGCTCCTCTCTTAGTCGTGGTCGCCGGTGGACTGCCCGCTGCACCGCTGTCGCGATTCGGGCAACGGTGAGCGGTCCCACGTTCAGAAGTGCATACGCTGCACTACTGAGCGTGAGAAACGCAGGCGACGGCGTTCCCTGCTGACGATGCAGGAGCATCGTCGGCTGCTGCCACCGGAGAAGCCTAGAGCTCCTCCGTTACATATTTAATTGTTACATTTTTTGTCGTTTATTTGCTTTTTATTGCGGCCTTCACTTCGCTATTTTCGGCCCTCGCAGGTTTCGCGAGGCGCGGACTTCATATTTCGTCTGCCGGCTCTCGGTGCGGTGCTACTTCTTGTATTCGTATTCCCTTAATCTTTTACCCTCCAAAAAATAAAACACAAAAAATAAATAAAAATTGAGAAATTTACAAATCTACCCTAATGGGTAGTCTTGCAGGCCCGTCAAAGAAGACGCAGGCCCAAAAAAAATTTTTTAAATCCTCCACTGGGACCTGCGGCGTCTGGCTCCATAGGCGGGTACTGTTACGTCCGATAGTCGGCGCACAATGTAATATTTCTCCGTTTTGAGTCAGCTTCCGCTGAACTCGGGATGGAGTCGTTCCTTATTTTATTTTAAAAATTCGCGAGAGTTGAAACTAAAAAAAAATCCCTTCCGATACTAATGAACAGGTCTAGTTAATTTGTAGGTTAAAGGGCCTCCGACAAGCGAAGTCCAATGAACCCACCAAACACCAAACAAGTTCTCTCAAAATTTTTGTAATAATGAGTGGCAGCGTTCAAACCCTGCTCATTATACAAATTCCAAAGCTGTTAATAAAATTTGCTTATAAAAACTTTTACTTACTTCCTTTTTTGAAGATGTATCGAATTCAAAGTTTACAGGTTTGTAAACTTCTTCTTTCTTATGTTTGAATAAAATTAACACTTTTATGAATGGATATAAACTCAAAATTTATGAAATTAAACTTCAATTCAATAAAGTTTTAGTAATATATATATTTTAAAATCTTTGAAAAAATACTTTAACACGCTTTTGCCACCACGACTTAGAAAACAAAATTAGAAACTTATACAAATTTTCGGGAGCAGCCACCTCGACTGAACTCCTCAACCAGACTGAAATTTTCCTCGCTCGCAATTCCTCGCTTTACCCTCGCGTCGCGTCTTTTTCTCTCTCCAACCCGATTTTTCCTCAGGCCCATCCCTGCATTAGCGCCCTCTATATCGGTCATTGACCTATAGCGTCGCATCTTCCCGCTTGGCTGCCGCCTCTTCCGGTCCTCTTCCGCTCCACCTTTGGTCCCACCCACGCTATTTTCCTAGTCTTGCCGATTTCCGTTAGATGTCCTTACCTGTATGATTTCTGCTTTTCTTAATTGTTTTTTCATAATAATTTGTAGATTTTACATTTTTTCTTGTATAATATAATATTTGTGAACTATGTTATTGATGTGAACTATGATATTGATAACTTAATATTTTAAAACTTGAAAACTGTATTTCTATTATTATTACTTAAACTCGTTATTTTTACCTATTATAATAACTTAAATTTTCTAACTAGTGTCCTTTTAATAAACTATCTATTAAGATTATGAAATAATCGTAAAATCTGCACGAGCAAAAATTTATCTCTACGCCACGAATACGAGTTCTTCATTTTAACATAAAATAAAAAAATATGCACAGTTCTATATTATTATTATTCAACTGTTCATACTTTTTATGAATCTAATTTTATACTTGTTTTATCATAAATATTCTATTTTCAATATTAATTTTGCTTTGCACAGCCTCGTATTCTGCGGTGCAGCACATAAAAGAAATTTAAGGTTCCAGATTGTCGCACGCAAATTCTTCAAATAGTTGCTATACCCACGCTCGCTTCTAATTGCTATTTCTTCAGACGGCCTAATTGCTCTGTCTGGACGCTCGCTTGCTCTTAAGCCCTACGGTACATATTTTTTTGAAACGCAGCTGCGTCGATATTTTGTTTATTTTAAAATTTTTATATTCTTCCTACATATATATTTTATCTATGACGTAACAGTACCTAGTCCGCCCTGCCATAGCGCTCGCTATAGATCATTTAGTTTATTTCGCTCATTTCTTACTCCATGCTCTGTCAGTAAGGATGGGTACTCGGTTACCTGATATATTTACAATGCGGCTGTCCCATCTGGGAATATACCACTACCACTAGGTGGTGCCACTGGTACCGCTCCACGCCAGAATTTATCACCAAGTAGCGTTGGTCGTCTATTTCAAACGCCATGCCAGACTGCTGCCGAGACCAGTAGCTCTGACATCGACGAAGGAGACGAAAGCAACGGAGGCATAGCAGCGCGAGTACATAAACGGAAAAAAGCAGCAGCAGCAGCAACTGGTCAGGGAAGTGCAAAAAAATCGAGGAAAAAAGTTGTTGCTAGCAGTTCTAAAATTATATCATGGCGACAATTGAGCGGGAGGTTCGACCAGGACAGAAAAGTGAAATCACCGACCAAGAAGCAAAAGAAGAGCAAGAACGAGTGAACCTGTAAAATAGCGCACTGGATGAATTGCTCGATTTGCTATCGTTTGAAATGCACGTACCCGGATATAGATTTTGCGGTCCAGGTACAAAACTAGCGAAACGTATTGAACGTGGTGAAGTCGATATCAATCGATAGCATGATCTAGTCTACGGTGACAAACGAGGAGAGCGGCACAAGGTTGATCGAGTTTTAGCTGAATACGCATTTTCACGAATGCTCGCGGATGAAACAGATGAACCTTTGAAAAGTTTTTTTCACGAATCAAGAAAGTACTGAAGAGGAATAAGAAAAAAGTACAAAAAAAATAAAAAGATAGTAGTAGTAGCAGCAAAGTTGATGAATCTGTGAAAAAAGGGATTAGCAAACAACAAAAAGAAAGTAAGGGGTCGAAAATAAAAAATAAAGAATTGAATAAACAATCGATGCATGATGAATAGAGAAAGAAGAAGATCTGAGAATATTTATTACGCGCCTCCATATCCGACATCGTACGCTGGTATTGATAAACTTTTTCAAGCTACGTGTGAGAGAGGTAAAAACAGTAATTAAAAATAAAACGTTAATCGCAAGAGTGTTGTAGAGTGGCTTGACAGTCAAGATGTGTATAATCTACATCGTCCGATCAGACATCGATTTCCGCGACGTAGTTACAATGTGCGAAATTTGGATAATCTGTGGGAGGTTGATCTCATGGATTTGAGATCCTTGAAAAATTACAACTAGGGCTACAGTTATATTTTGACTGTCATCGACGTTGTCAGCAAATATAGCTGGTTGGAACCGATCAAGTAAAAAACCTCTTTAAATGTCGCTGAGGCTTTCTTGCGTGTATTGTCGAGAAGCAATGGGCGTAAACCAAAGTGTCTCCAGACAGACAAGGGTAAAGAATTCCTTGGTCGTGAGACGCAGCAAGTTTTGCGCGACAATGACATCAATCAAAGAGTGGTGCGCAGTCCGGATACAAAGGCTGCCATCGCGGAGAGACTTATACGAACTATTAAGGAGCGAATTTGGCGATATTTCACTCACAAAAATACACGGAGGTACATCGATGTGTTGCAGAATATTATAGAGGCATACAATCACAATATACACTCAGCGATAAAGATGAGACCTGCATCTGTGACCTTGTACAACGTTGGAAAAGTACGGGAAAATTTTCAGCGTCACTATAATAATAACAATGGTTTCAATTTACCCAAGTTCAAAGTCGGTGAGTTGGTTCGCGTCAGTCGTGCCCGATCCGTCCTTGACAAAGGATACGAGGGCGGCTGGATACTAGAGTTATTTAAAATTGTGCGGATTTCTCTGACACGTCCACCACCTGTCTGCGATTTGCAAGATCTGTCAGGTGAGGGTTTAGATGGCGGTTTCTACGCGGCGTAATTGAGCAGAGTTCGAAAAGACCTAGTCACGGAATCATTCAAAATAGAAAAAATTTTACGCAGTAGTGGTAAGGGTCGCTCAAAGGAGTATTTCGTCAGCTGGAAAGGCTATCCAGAAAAGTTCAGCTCCTGGGTCAAGGCTAATCAACTTTCGCAAATATGAGGGATAAATTTTACATTATTCTGCAGCATTATGGATTGTTTCGCGGAAAATACTACTACGCATTATGTTACACAGTTGCCACAACAGATCAGATTACAAGGTTCATGGCTGGTCGTGCACACAGAAGTTCAAATTTCGCTAACGTTCCAACACGTGTCAGTCAACAAAGAAGAAAGAAAATTTTCCTGAAACGAATTCCCCCCACAAGACTCGAGACGAATGAGCTAAGAGTGGAAAATTTTACAATCGCAGAATCGTTGATTCGTCCAGGAAATTACAAAGACACTCACACTCTCGTTGAGGAGATAAATAATTTAGAATGTATTAGTGGTCATTTGCGGCTGATAGTTGAATGTGGTGGTTATGTGATAGTCAGCAGAGTCTGTGGAAAGGATAGCTGCTCTTAGTTCAGTCACGAGCTTTGCTGATCGGAAAAGATGCGAAAAATTCTCGGATTTGAGAAGAATAGGCAGATTCTCTTTGTTGATGATCAATACACCATAGAGGCTGATAGACCTGCTCGAGTTTCCAATGGTCTACCAGCCATGTTTATGATCTACAGCGACATATGTGAACTGTATATGACAGGTGATGTTCAATCAAGGTTGTTATGCGCTGTATCGATAAATACCGATAATTACGAATACGGTACTACCATTGTTATTCAGCTCATTTCAGACCATTGAAATAGATATAAGAGACGAATGCGGACAATCGATACCATTCGATTATGGGACAGTATCCGTGACACCTTATTTCAAGTAAGTCGACTAGATGAATCGCTACGAAGATTACTTCAGTTGCCAAGTTGGCAATGGCTACCGTGGGGTAGGAGGAGGGGGTAGGAATCCGTACACCGTAGGAATTGGCCATATTTACATCAGTTCTCCATACCAAAGAGGTCACGGTGGTATCGGCTCCTTCCCAGCCGGCATATTTCGTCGAGTTCTTCCGCTTATTAGTCGGAGAGCCAAAGCTGTGGACATTCAACCGACCCAAACCACAATCGAGGGAACGCATTGGATTCAATGCAAACCGATATCGTCTTTAACCGATGACTCGCCGATAGAATTTGTGATCCTTGGCAATAGTGATAAATACCTCGATCTGGCTCATATAATGCTCAGTCTTCGCGTAAATTTGAGATCTACCATGTCCGACGAAGATATATCTGATGCATTTCGACCAGCCTTTAGACTTTTATAAGCCCGAATAGGACCAATCAATAATTTGATGCATTCACTGTTCAATCAAGTGGATGTGCCCTTCAATCACAAGCCCGTGTCACCACCTACCAACTCCTATGCCTACAGATCGTACATCGAAACATTGCTGAATTACGAACCTGCCATAAAATCCTCCCACTTGTCGACTGTCTTGTGGTGTGAGGATACGGCTGGAAAAATGAACGACACAGAAAATCAGAACCAGGGATTAGTGGAGAGACGAAAATTGCTTACTGCGGATAAATCTGTTGATCTTATTGGCCACCTTCACGCCGATGTCTTTAATGAGGAGAAGCTGCTGATCAATGGAGTTGAAGTGAGAGTACGCTTAGTGAAATCTCGCAATAACTTTTGCCTGATGGATCCTGCAGGCTCTTATTCCGTACACATCGAGGAGGCGAACCTTCTAGTCAGACGTGTAAAAATTAGTCCAGGCACATTGCTAGCACACGCTCAATTACTCTCAAAAATAACGGCTAAATACCCTTTGACGAGGGTGGAAGTCAAAGCAATGACTTTGCACAGTGGTGTACACGGTGAAAACATTACCTTATTGGGTCAGCTGCCGAAGAGAATTATCCTGGGTTTTGTCAATAAGAAAGCTTTTAATGGTGATCGGCTGCTCAATCTCTTTAATTTCGAGCATTTTAATATAAACTTTCTATATTTGTACGTTGACGGGGTACAGATGCCTTCGTCACCACTGCAACCTGACTTTGGAGCGAGAAATCTATATATGGACGCATATCACACCCTATTCTCCGGTACAGGCATATACTTTCTCAACGAGGGCAACCATATAGCGCGTGAATCATACCCCCACGGATACTGTCTATTTGCCTTTGATTTGACTCCAGATTTATCGGCAAATGACTGCAGTGATTCGAATTTGATCAAACACGGTAGCGTTAGATTAGAAGTACGTTTCAGTACGGCTCTAACAGAAACAGTCAATTGTATTATATACGCAGAGTATGATAATATTTTGGAAATTGATGCCTCACGTCAAGTCATCCTCGATTTTAGCAGTTAAAACGTTTACCTCACTGATGTCGCTTCTCTCTACTACTGTACATATATACATACTGTACATATACACATCTAGCGAGTTACTTTGCAAATTCAGTCTCTCTAACAGTGTTCTTATACACTTCATCCAAGTATGGACGTGATCATTGACATTCAGTTCTTCAAAGGCACCAGGCATCGAAATCTACCAAAAGAAGTAGCCGTAGTCGCTGTAAACAGTAATTTTAATAGTCATTTTAATAGTCATCAACAGTCGACTACTTTGGCGGTGAGGTGTCTTTGAAGACGGTGAGAAAAATTTTAAGAGAACTTCCGAAAAGTGTGCGGAAAATATACGTTAGGCGTAATGATAAATGGCTATAGCTTCACAAAATAATATCTCGTCAAATTTGTAATCTCGAGTACGATCAGGATTGCCCGTCTTCCGATAAATTATCGTCCAATGTATGCATCACGCTATCAAACCTTGCTACAAAAATTATCGTTGTGCTCTAAATCAGGCTTGTAGGCTAAAATCGTGGTTAGTCACAGGTACGATTAAAAATTCGAGCACTGCTTTTGAAGACATTTGTAATGATGGACAGTCTTCAAATATTGAAAAACCTGTCGAAAATTCGCTCGCATACTGTCGGTGTATTTCCAGTCGATCAGATACCGAAGGTGTGGACGAAATTGACAGCGTTCGTTGTAAACACGGATGATCATACGAAATCGGGTATGCATTGGGTTGCCCCATGGGGCGGCGACTCCAATGGAATCGCTTTTACCTACGATGGATGGCTGCAATTAAGAGACTGTTTTAATGAACTTTTTAAGTTTCTTCGTGTGAATGAGTATATTGTGAAATGTATTGTTTCACGCCTAGAATATCTTAAGCTTGCAGCGGTCAGTGTAAGTTGTGTTCCCAGAGAGACTGCAGAATTCATTAAGAGTGTTGATCTAGACAATATACCACTCATTAATACTATAGTGTATACAACGACTTTTGTCAAACAAATTTTTAATCTGATTGATGATAAATGATTCGATATTATTACAGCCAGTGTGCAAACGCGTGCGAGAAAATTGAAAGACCAAATTCCGTATAGTCGAAAATATATTGTCGATGTATTTTATCAGCTTGCGTCACAGCACCTCGATGTAATTGTCAACTTACTGAACAGTCACAACGAGTGAAATAATGTTTTTTTTGTTTTTTAATTTTTGATATTATAACCAATTTTTTTATATGTATATCTTAATGCTGTATATCACAATGAATTTGTAGAAATATCGATGATTAAATAAATAATTGTTTATTAATGAATATAAAAATACTTACCTTCTTTTTATTTATATCCTTACCTTTTCTCCATTTCCACGATACATTCTGTATATATTTCATACACTCTTTTATTCAAACTTAAGAGTAAAAATAAAAAAGTAGAAAAGGATAAAGAAAGAGACAAAGAAAAAGAAAATAATAAAAAGGTGAGAGAAGGGGAAGGGGGACTGTTACCCCCTCCCCGCCACTGGAGCAGACACACGGCAGTCTCTCCTCCCGCGCGCTGAAGGTTCCCCCCACAGTGGTGCGTCAGCACAACCAGTGGCAGCGGCGACTGGTTTGTTTTGACTCGCCACTGTGGGGGGATTACTACTTTAGATTGGTATCGTAAAGACAGTCTTTTAGCCCTTATTTTTTCTACATCGTAGAGTCTAGAGCACTAAAAATGTCTTTGAGGACTCAAAAGATTCGTAGGAACCTAGTGAAACTTTCTAGAGAAGAGTTTTTTCTCCAGAGATTTCCTGTGAGATTTTTATCGAAATGAGTGTGCGTTTTTGTGTTGTGCGCTGACAATAGTTCTTGCTTTGCTGAATATTGCCTATCTAATTGTCAGATCTGATTGAGATTTGCTTACAATGTGTATTTGTATCAGTAAAATTCAATTCTGACAGTATTTTGCTGTCAAATGTTTTTATTAACTTTTGTTTTGTATGACTATGTCAGTTTGGTCTTGTGACATATAGTCATTCGACCCCAGTTCGCTATTGTTGATTTAATTAATTTTAATGGATCTACGGGTTGATTCTATGAATTTACGATCCGCAGTGCGGTGACTTTACGGCCGTATCATATATTTTTTTTTTTGCTTTTGTGGTCCGAGTTTTTCCTTCGGGATATTTGTCTTTTATCTTATTACTCCGAGGTTTGCATATTCGGTTGCGGTTTGCTCCGTCTAAGTCTAATTCCACGCGCCGCTGGCTGTGATTCGTCCTCCTCCTTCTTTGCTTGTGTACATGTATGTTGATTGGTGTTGGAGCGGATCTCGCCGTTCGCTACATCGTGCGTGTTTCACATGTGTGCGTGTGCCGTGCTGTTGGCTTTATTTCACGCGTCTTCGGCCGTGATTGGTTCTCCCTCTCTCCTCGCTCGTATGTGTGTATGTCCGTTGATGTTGAAGCGGCTCTCTTCTATGTGTGCGTGTGCCGTGCTTTCGACTGAATTTCGCGCGCCTTTAACCGTGATTGGTTCTTCCGCTCTCCCCGCTCATGTATATGTGTGTCTCTTAAGTGCGTGTGTGCAGTACTCTTGCTGAATTTTACGCGCCGTCGGCCATGATTGGTTCTCCTCTTTCTTTCTACAGTATTGTTTGCTGACGTAACCTTGTGGCCACGGTTTTGTGTTAATTTATTCTTTGTAACTCCGTTTGGTTGGATTTGAGGGTTTGCATCAGTTATTATTTGTTTAGGTAAGCATACTTGCTAGCTACGACTTACAATTAGTGTGCATATAGTGCGTGTAGTTAATTTATTTTATCAGTTTTATTTATTTATTCAATTTTATATTTGCGGGTATACTGATTTGTCAGTTTTTTCTTCCTGATTCTCGAGACGTTTGGCGTCTTATGTTACTCTTTGTGTATTGCATTTTTTGCCAGTTCCTTTTTTTTGTGTTCATTTTGTGGTTTTGTATTCATTAGTTGCCGCTACGGCCTTTTATTGGGTGGTCTGAGCACGTGTTCCTAATTGCTCCTCTCCAAATTAATTACAGGTTATTATGTCTGCTGAGCACCTGGATTTCGTGAGGTATTACGTAGGTGCGACAGCCAAGACCCTTGAGCAGGCTCGCTCTATCTGCTGGTGCTCGTGATGAGCTTATGTGTATACATTTCCCCCTTCTTCTCTCCGTAGGTCATGGACCTCCTTGGTTCGCTAGTGGGCCCCACCCAATGTACACGTGCTGCTATATATATATATATATATATATATATATATATATATATATATATATATATATATATATATACGCTTAACTTGCGCCTTTGCGCTCTGTCTACTTGCTGGGCGAGTTCTCCCCCTTATTTTTCTTGACTGTTGACTCCATGCATTTGAGTGCTAACTCTTGGTAAGTGATACATGTTGTGCTTATTAGTCTTCGTGTCTTTGCCTTTACGGTAAAAATGAATGAAAAATGAAGAAGGTTACGTCTGGGCTCTTGATGCGTACGTTATCGCACCATTCCCGTGGTTTATTATAAGGCTCCTTGTGTTGTCTCGTAAGCATCCTGGTAACTGCGTTACCTCCCTTCGGGATTTTCTTTCCTCATTCTTTTTTTTCTTAAGACAATGCCTCTCTCTTTTCTTTAGTTCCGTCAGGTGCTGGGGAATCCCATCGTGGATATGTCAAAGAGGGTCTCTGAGCTCCTCTCGACTCATCGGCCCGCCATTTCGACGATTTCGCTGCTGCCCACTAGAGTATCCGGGTTTTTCATTAATCCAAAGGATGAGGGGGTTTTAGCGAATGCTACGAGTGCTCGTGGGGTGAGGCGGGATGAGAGCATCCTTGACCGGATCATGGTACGTATTGCTTCCTGTCTCTCTTTTCATCCTCGGTCCTTACTTGAACGACCCGGTTTTTTTGTGTAGCTCATGTCTGCTCGTAAGGAGGTGCCCTCCTCGATGGGAGAATTAAAGGGATTTCCCGATTCTATCGTGGGACGGGTGGCATTCGGTGAGGTTAGCACCATGTACGGGATGTCTCTGCCCCAAAAATCCGTAGGGTTCCACTTCTTCCTGGGTGATATACCGCTTTACATTGCTCCTGACCGAAACTGGGGCCTTGCTGCCTCACATGGGATTAATTTGGTGACGTATTACTTATCAAGACGGTGGGCTATTACGGATCTCCACCCTGAGGACGGAGGGTCGGATAGTGCCAACGTCATACACTGTGGTGAAGCTGACGCATTTATGTTGTTGCTTTGTATTCCCCAACGATACTACGCGCTGCGGGCTGAAGTCTTGGCCCAGACTGTTGATGAGTTGCATCGCCTCGGTCAAGATGATGTTTCTTTCTGGAGGGACGGATGTCCCGTGCCGGATTACCACAAAAATCTTGTGGCAACTACCAAGTTCTTGCGTGACCATGGTATTAGTTACGAGCTCGTTGTCCAACACTCCGGGGACCTGGTGTATGTCGGACCTGGCGTCCTTCACCAAATTGTTAACACCGGAGATTGTCTAGCCGAGGGCGTGAATGTGGGCGGGCTACTGTGGAATCTCGTCGGAAATGTGTTTACAACCTGCAATTTCCCTCCTCCTCCGTGCGCCCTATAGTTATCAACGTTTGGGTACAGGGTGTAGTTCGGTCTGCTTCACGTTATTGCTTTGCGTGTGGCGAGTCGGGACCGATCTTATGAGAAGGAGTTATGTGCCTTAATTTAAAGAGTAGCCACCCCTATTTATTTAAGAGAAAATTACGTTTTCTTTACTCAATTTTCAGCTATCGAAATGACAATAATTTATAGATCGCCTTAAAATTAATGTCATTTGAAAGAATATTAATAAATAAAGTTGGCCTATCTCGTGGTTTTTTCCAAAATGATTTATTTTTGGGTTACTACCCCCTATTCTTATCTTGTTGGAACAAAAGCTAAAACTTTTAGAATAGTAATGAGTACACAACTTCACCCCTTCAACTTTAAGGGTATCATATTTTTAAAACGAAAAGTTTTTTTTCAATCATCTTTCGACTAGAAAAGTAATAATAAATTATGTACCGTATAGAAAAGTAATTTTATTTAATAAAATATTAAAAAATAAAGATATTTTTTCTTGGAGGGTTACTATCCCCTACACTTATTTTGTTCATTATTTTCTAAACAGAAAAAGATTTCTTGACAGAAATAACGCTAAAAATTTTAAAATAGATTAGGTTATAAAATGCACTACTTTAATTTTAAGGGTAGCAACCTCAATTATTGTTAAGCAAATTAAGTTTCTCTAAACAATATTCTGCTATCAAAGTTACAATAAATTATTCTCGCCTTAAAACTGATTTAGTTTAAACTATTTATTTAAATAGTAATTTAAATACTATTTTTTTAGTCTAATTCTACGAGAAACACCAACATGAAGGTACAATATGTGTATGTTACTGATTTTATTTCAACTTTGACCTGTTGTAGTGATCTAGTTGTAAAATTTGTTTTTAACTAATAAGTTATGTAATTCATTATTTAATGAGATAAAGAACATTTGTCAAAATAAATATGAAGACATTTTTCAGTTGAAAAACTAATTATTTATTTGTATATGTTTGTACCCAACTTTATTGTATGTTATGTGTGATTATGAATGTTTCGTCAAAGAACATAGTACCAATCAGATATTAGAGAAATAAAGAACTTAAATAAATAAAAGTAATATTAAGAAGTCTAAATATATGTGTGTTTAATGCTGATGTAAATGCCGTATTTAGTATAAGTACGGGCTGCGCGAGTTCTACAAATAATTATTTAATTCGCAGGAACTAGCATAGGCTCGAGAGCCTTATTGTTACTGGAGACTTATAGAATTGCGAAATGCTACAAATGAAGTTAAAGCGTGACGCGTTCTATTCAGCGGATGGTACTCTGTTCGCTCTCTTAACTCAGCGGACGATAGTCTGTCCGCACTACCTTGTTGATGACGTACGTAAGGTAGGATTAGGGTTGTTTATGTATATTTAATAATTTGAATTGAGGTCACACCGAGATTAGATTCACTTTTTCAGTTTATTGATGTTATTAACAACCCGAGAACTCAGCCGACAATTATTATGGTTGCAATTTCGTTTATTCTAATTTCTATCTTACTGACGCTGTTTGTTATAATGTTGTACTAATTGTAGTATTATAAATAGTTGTTGCTTACATTTAGATCTTTATCTGTTACTTCTGGATGTTACTAAACTCCTTCGTGGCTTGGCAGATGTCGATCGTGGATGCACTTAAACTACACGATACTCGTGGCGAACTTATAATAGTGCAGCTGTGGTATCCCACTATCGCCGGGTTGCTATTTGGCGGACCTACGGTCGGTCTACTGCCTCCAAAGGGCCCGTCAGGGTTGTCTATGCTGGGGCGTAGTAAACGCGCTCCCAATCGTGTTAGTGCGGAGTAAACGCGCCTCTAATCAATATACAAAATTGACACTGGCTGCTCACCAGAGAAGACAAGCTCTGCCGTACTACCGATCAGATCTGACACAAAAGGCACTGCGTGGATCGGCTCCAGGGTTTTTAAAGCCCCGGTAACAATGCAAGGAGTTTTGTAATTAAGATGTTAAAGATGACTATCGTCCAATCAATATTTGCCACCAGAAGGATTAACGCGTGTAATTTGACCTAATTCGCGCGCGAGGAGTGCTGACACGTAGGTCAGTGCGCTGCTCTGTTTTTCGACGCTCGGTTTCGTAATGCCCTTGTAAGCATTTGTGAACGAAGGCGTTCCATCTTATACACGTACATTTATATATATATATATATACATACACATATATTCGCACTCATACTCGTATATATATACATATGTATTTATCTATATGAACGTGGGACATTACACTGAAAATAAGAGTAATCCCTGATTGTGAATCAGAGTATAATACGTAAATACGTTGTTTTTGTAGTCAATTCAGGTGACTATTTATAAACTGAATATTTATAATTTTGATAAACGTTGCATTTATAGTCGATAGTGCTCCAGTCGTTCAGTGCGGATACTCAAGAATCATTCACTTACTATATATACTTACAAAGTAAATATATTTCATTGTATTTATTATAAACTGTTTATTATTATTAAGCAGCGTTGTTTTATGAGCGTTGTTACTTCGAAAATATTTTTTTTTTCTAAAATATTATATAAAAAAAACATATATTTCAACGGCACTTTTAAACTGCAGGTAAATATCTGTTTGATTTCTTAAATAATATTTCGCTTAAATACGATAAGTTAACGTATCAGAAAATATGGATTTTCATAGAAAGTTACACTTTTGAAGAAATATTTGGCGTTTACATTTAGAGTTATGAAGCATACAAATAAAAAAAAAATTATACAATATATATATATACTTTAAAGCTACTATTTTATTCTTATAAATGTTTTATTATTTCAGCGCTAAAAATGAAAATTAATCCTTTGAATGTTATTAACCTTTTGCTTGCCTATTTCCAAACACTTGATATTGAAGATAGCCCATTCAATGTTAAAGAAATAGAGATAAAAGACCATTTCGAAATGATACTGTTAGATTTGATGGAATCGTCTAATAATATAGATGCAATAATGGAAAAATCGTTGGATTTTCAAGAAGATTTTAAAGAATCAGATGCACGTATTGTTGAAGAGGTTGATTTACATTCATTTCCTGACGATCCTGAATTTCCTACGGATCAGTGTACGAGACACCAAGAACCGTTGAGTTTTGAATATAAAAAAAGGGCTGTAGATTATTGGAGAAGTGAAAAAACAAAAAAGAATTTGTTGCTACAAACAGTTCAAAAGAGATTCAGAAAAGTCAGTTCCGAAACGCAATTATGACGTTGGGCTTACCAAATCAATAAAGGTGGACCATACCGAGAAAAAATTGCAAGAATTTGCGATTACACGCTAGAAAGTTTTAAAGCTGCGATTGAAGCTGGATTAATAATTCATGACAATGATTTAAGAAGATGGGCTCTCCAAGGACAAAAAATAATTGGAAATGAGGACATAAGATTTAAAGCTTAAAAACACTGGCTTTCAAAATTTAAAATCTCTCATAGAATTGTTTCTCGAAAAATTAATGAATTTGTCACATATCAAAGCATAGAATATAGAAATGATTTGCATAAAAAATAGGTAGAATTCGTGACAGAAGTCAAAAAATTGATGAATGAAGTAGGTGATGAAAACACATATAATTCAGACCAGAGTGGTTTCCAGTTGGAAATGCATTCTGATCGAACTCTGGCCATAGAAGGAGAAAAGAAAGAACAATGCCTTGTACCGTCGGTCACGTCAACAACTCATAGCTATACGGTGCAACCAACAGTTTCAGCCACAGGTAAGTTATTATCACCTTTGTTATTAGTATTCAAGGAACGAAGCGTAGAATTCAGACCAATCGTCTCACAAAACTTATTAAGGCCTACTAACTTTTATGTTGTATCCTCGACATCTGGAAAACTAAATTCAGGTAAATTCATATTTTATTAACTTCTAAACATGAAAAATTAATTATTTCACAAGATACGCTTAAATGAAATAAAAATTTGTAGAACTCTTCAAGACGTGCTTAAAGGAGGTAAACAACATAAGGAGGTGAACAAAATAAGAAAAGAGGGTAGTAATCCCCCAAGAAAGTATATCTTTATTTTTTGATATTTTATTAAATAAAATTACTTTTCTATACGGTACATAATTCATTATTATTTTTGTAGTCGAAAGATGATTGAAAAAGAACTTAATTTTCTTTTCAAAAATATAGGGGTTGCTACCCTTAAAGTTGAAGGGGTGAAGTTGTGTACTTATTCCTATTCTAAAAGTTTTAGCTTTTGTTCCAAGAACTCTTTTTTTGTTTTGGAAATAACGAACAAACTATAAATAGGGGGTAGTAACCTAAAAATAAATAATTTTGGCAAAAACCACGAGATAGATCAACTTTATTTATTAATATTCTTTCAAATGAAATTAATTTTAAGGTGATCTATAAATTATTGTCATTTTGATAGCTGAAAATTGAGTAAAGAAAACGTAATTTTCTCTTAAATAAATAGGGGTGGCTACTCTTAAAATTAAAAGTGGCCCAGTTTTGTAGTCTCTTTTATTCTGAAACTTTTGGCGTTGGTTTCATTAAGCTACCTTTATTAGTTTCCGAAATATTTGAAAAAACTGTTTTTGGGGATGAACTTTAGGAGTTAATTTCACCCCCCAAAAGTGCCTATCGGCACATAGAAAATATACGTGTCTCTTATTTTTCAATGTACTATAACATATTGCAATATCATCCAAATCGGCGACACACACTTGGGGTACCTTCCTTGTAAGTGCAGAAGTACTACAATACTTAAACGAGATAGCGTCATTGCCTGTAAATCTGCCGGGTCGGATTAGCCAAGGACCTTCCCCGTTCCTAACTCCTTCCGCAGCAGCTCCTTCTTATCTGACTTTCTTATCTTCGGTATCGCGTGCGTTTGTAAGTTCGACTTCAAGTGAATTCTACGAGGGCGTACTGGTTTCCAGGGTGCCGCTGCAAACCCCTTTCCGCTGCACATTTCCGCTCGTGGCGTTCTCACCGCATTCAGTTATAGCGAAGGATTTGATTTTTCGTCCGCGACTGCGTACTTGTAGCTCTTTCCAAACAGATACCACGAGGAATGCACGGGCCTTCAGGTGGCCACAGCCCCTGTCGATCGGCCGCGTGCTTCATCTCGCGATCTTGCTACGCCATTCGATTATGGAGAAGGGTTGGATTTTTTATCCGCGACCGCGTACTCGTATCTGTCTCCAAACAGATTCCACGGGGAGCGCACGGACCTTCGGGTGATAACCGCAAACGCCTGTCATTCGCGCGCTACTACTCGCGGGTTTGTTGCTACGCCCGTTGCTAATGTCCGACCGGTTTTGCTGCTTGCGGATGAGCCCGGGAGGGTCGTCTGGCCTACTATGATGGTTTCGGGATCCGTATCGACCTTGGTGGATTAACGTTGCCCGTTAACCGCGACTATGAAGGGGTTCCGTCGGTCGAGGTATCCCGTGCCGTGCCTCTGCCCGTAACCTCTGCACCGGATGAGGGTATTATTGTTGCGAATTGGTCAAATAATCTAGCACCTGCTTCCGATCATCCGGTGACTGAGATTGATATGTCCGGTGATTTTACTGATAGCTTCGCGTCACCGCGTTTGGATAATGTTTTGAATTTACCCAATTTATCGATCAGCCTCGAGGCGCCCGTGCACTCATTGCCCGCGTCCACGGTGTCGACCGTGATGGGGTCCTTACCCGTGCCGTACCGGATCTGTTGTAAGAACGGTGCGCCATTTGTCGGGGGCCACGTGGTAATGTGTGAAACTTAGTGCTGGAATCGTTGGCCGGAGACCAACTGCAACCCTGTCGGTATCAGTATCTCGGGTGCGGACAGCGGACAGCGAATCTGCTGAGAAATCTATTCTTGGATCCGCAGGATGATGTCCATACGGCTGCCGCCTCCGAGGCTCCCGCGGTTCCCGACCGTCGGGGGGCCGTCGCAAGGCATTCTGACTTGCCAACTTCCTCTTGGGCCAGTGTGGACAGCCCGCAGAGGGAGGTTTTGCTACTGCGAGAGCTGTTTACCTGCCTGATCTGCGAGGATTGTGTATATCCGTATTATCGGCAGTGTGACAACGGGCACGCTATTTGCCCGTCATGCCTGCAGCGCTGTGAGCGCTATCCTCTATGCCGTGACCTTACCACGGTTTGGGAGAATCGGATCCTAGAAAATATTCGGTGCCGAATGTTTTTTCCATGCGGTCATCACGATCTAGGCTCCCCGGAGGTGCCCGTGGCCCATGATTGACATAATCACAGCCACCATTGTGTTTATCGTCCGTGGCGTCTGTCACCCGACACCCATCGTTCTATTGATATGCGTACCTCCGATTATTGATAGTGTCGTATTGTATGTGGAGTTTTTATTATTTTATTTGTAAATCTCATTATATGTTCAATCAATTATTTTGTGATTAAATACATAGCTTATATTTGGGAGACCTTGATGCTTGTTTATTTAATGACCCGCTCTGTTCCGATACTTCTCCTGGTGTGTTTTGCCTTGTTTGTCATGACTCGCCTCCCAATCCGATCTTTGTATTAGGTTACTTGATATTTTTGTGGCGTCCGTCCGGGGGCCGCTAGATGTTCGACCCGTTGCCATCATTGTTTTTGTTTATGCTTCTGTGCAACGTCTGGGGGTCACTGATGTTCGAGTGTTGCCTACCTATTTATCTGTTTTCTTGTTTTATCTAATCTAGGGGGGATGAAGATGTGTAAATACTTTGTGCAGGTGTCGACGTAATCTTTATTGGCGAGTAGATAGTTTTGCATCTCGTGTGACGCGATGTACGAGTATTGCGGTACCAGACTCACGTACGAAGATTGGTTAGCAATAATTTCTTTAAGGATGTATCTTGTACTTTGACAACCGCGCTTTGTCAGACACCGGGAATTCTAACCGTACTATAAGTTTTCCGTTATTAATATTTACCTTCACTTCGGACATCGCATGCAGCATTTCCACGGTGACAGTACTGTGTTCCCAAGGTAGGCTAAGTTCGTTTATGGTGCTTAAGATAGACTGTAATTGATGGTGGGGATGTAAATGTCCTCGAGCTGCGGTTTCGACCGTGTTAACCAAGGTCTTGTATGAATTAATCGAGTGTTCCAGGGACTGGTCGAATTGGTATACCCATCTGGCCAGTGTCTGTATGGTGGAGGTTTTATTAACTAGGTTGTTATAGTACTCGGACCTGTTTGCTAAGTCCAAAAACTGCTGGGGTTACTCGTTGATTCTTCTCTGCTCTAATTCTAATCTGTCGTAGATCTTTTCCAGGTTAGACTTTACAATGTGTGTTTGTTTGGCCGCTAGAGTGGACATGTTATCAGCTATGTCGTACAGTTTATCGATGTCGTTGTTAAGAATTTCTCTGTCCTCTAAATCCGTCGTTCCGAAAAGGTAACGACTGGTCCACCCAACGATTCCTAACGGTACCCACCGCTTGACAAGTGCGTGGCTGTATGGGTCATACGGTTCTTCTCTAGTTTGTGGCGGTGATAGGAAAAACATGTGCAGGTCCGTTTGGAGTGATTTGAGCAGTTTCAGATCGGCAAGAAACTTATCGTTGGGGATGATGTCGTACTCCGATTTCCCTAACCTTGTTTCGCACAATGTTCTGGTTTTAAATATCTGTTTTTCTCTCCAGGTGATGGGGTCCTTCCAGGTGCTTATGTCAAGTGTCACAGCTACTCGCCATCTGGTCCTTTCAATCTTCACTTCGCCCATGTACTCATAGTAGATTCCTGGGTTGTTCTTGATCGGGGTGATGTTATAGAATGCCGGGGCTTCCGATATCTTGCAGCAATGAATCCATATCAGTATGAGCAGGGCCACCTTCATTGACGGAAACGTCATGATCTATAAGCAGAAAAAGAAATGGACCTGACTTTAGCAGTAGAATTTTTCTAACTTATCTTTATTAACTATGTTTAGAGGTTTTGCTTTTCGGCCGTAATATTCTTTATTTTTATATTTTGACTGGATTAAATTTTTACGAGCGGTATCCTGTATCTCCCGTACACACGGGCAATTCTTGTATGTACGTGTTGTATGTTTCTAATTCGAACTCATCTGGTAGTCTATTTGGTGTCCGAGCAGGTCTCCCAAACACAAGTTCCAATGGTGTAAAATTGGTAAACGTGTGTACTGAGGTGTTTTACCCATGCATTCTTATCCCAGTCCTGTTTACATGAAGCCTTGTTCCTTAAGAAGTCTGCTAACACTATGTGACTGCGTTCCAGAGAGCCATTGGACTGCGGGTGGTAGGCGGTCGTGGTATTTAATTTAAACTGGTAAATACTTGATAATTCCGCCAGAAGCTTATTTTGAAAGCTTCGACCTCGGTCGCTCAATATGATTTTAGACACACCAAACTGCGCAAAAAGGTGTTTAGACAGCGCGTCCGCAATCGTTACTGCTTTTATGTTGGGTATGGGGACGACGATACAAAACTTAGAGAATTGGCATTACATTGTGAGGATGTGCGCATTTCCGGCTGTGCTCTTGCAGAGGGGTCCGACCGTGTCGATCGCCACTTTATAAAAAACCTCGCTAGGCGTATCTGTAATCACCATGGGTTCTCTGGTTTCTACGCGTACCATCTTTTGTTCTTAACGTACTTCACATTTTCTGACGTACTCGTTGATGACTTCTTTCATTCCCTTCCAATAATACCTTTCCTGATCCTTCGGTATGTCTTGCCAATTCCGCGGTGTTCGCCAAACAGACTGTTATGGAAATCTGCCAGGACGGAGAAGCGGTGTTCTGGTGGTATTGGTTTGCATTCGCCGTAGCAGACCGTAATTACCATCCTTCGGTCTTCGAAAGTGTCCCTAATACTTTTCACAAGTGCTCGCTTAGGTAGGGAGTCTGTTAGCTCACCATAACGGGCTATTCTGAACGAGCGCAACTCCTTTTCTTTTACCAGGGTTTTCAACTTGTGCAGACAATCTGCCAGAGCGCTCGGTCGAATTTGATCCTTAGCCTTATTGGTGATGACTAAACTAAATATGTATCTTTTACGGTTTATGGTGACTATAACATCACCTACGTTCCCTTTAGCTTTTGCTAAATCTTCGGTAGACGGCTTCTATATCCTTTAGGAGCTTGTTGATTCCGCTTGTCATATCGATATCTTGTGATATGAAGTGCACAATGTTGTCCTTCAAGAAGGTAACGCATTCTCTCGTGCTGGCCAACTTGAGTTTATTATTTAGGTTTTCTGCTTCCTCAAAGCTTTGCAGTAGGGCTGTTGCTGGGGAATTTGACTGGGGTGGCGTTCGGGTTGCTAATTGTAGTGGCCGTACTCCCGGCGCTACTGCTATTCCGCTAGCATTTAGATGTTGGTTTAGGCACTTCGGTCCCGTTGTCAAGTCACTTTTCGGCGGTGATTGGGCTATTTCTCTGGTCACGGTCGTGGCTTCTCTTAAGGTGAGGTGCTCGTCATCAACATCTGATTCTTCTTCACTATACTCTTGTTGAATAGTTGACAAGTTGTACCAGTTCGTGGACTCTGTTGCCTTTTCATTCTGTAAGGTGGAGCCGACACGGGGTGTTTTTATTGGTGATTTAGTTCTTATAGGGTGAGTATTTTCTTCAGCATGCTCTATCATCCATTCTCGTAACGTACTGCTCGGCACTTGCTCGTTTGCTTTAGAACAGGTGGGTGTCGGGAACTCGGACTTAGCTCGCCTTTCTGCTATCCAGCTGCTCGCGTTGGTTACTATCCAGTGGTAATTATCCCAACAGAGCGACTGCTTGTGTTCCGCTTGTGTGCGATCGATAGTAGGATCTACCGCGGTGGCGTTTTCGATAGTAGATAGTTCGTGGTACTCCTCTCCCATCGGTTGTCCCGGCGTTGACCTCCTCATAGTGGAATGTAGAGGTTGGTCAAGTACTTCCCCTTCGTGACGCGAAGAGGAGGAATTCCTCCTTGTCGATCTTATTGAAGATCGCGTTGGCGGGGTGGCGGGGTTGGTTCTTCATTCCTCGATGGCGGGGGCTCGCTGTTTTTCACTTCATCTAGTTCACTTTCGCCCGGGTGTTCGTCGGGAGGGTCCTCGGGTGAGTTGGCCTCCGGGCTTGGGTCTTGTGACAGTGAATCAGTCGGGAGTATTGATCGGTTGGATAAAGGTTTGGGTGGCGCGTCGGATGGGTCGTCATCCTGCTCCTCCGTTATCGTCGCTCGGTTCGGACTCTTGTCCTCCGCTGCTTTTGGGCTCGGGATTTCTTGTCCAGGCAGTATCCTCTGCCTCTACCTTCCGTTGTCGCAATCTTTTCGCTATCGTGCTTGCTTCGAGACTACCTTGTCCACCTCCCATACTTGGCGGAACTGCCGGCAGAGCGTTCTTGAATCCCTTCTTACGTCCTAGCCTCTTCTTCCCAGCGTCCGATTCCACCTGACGTTTCTCTTCTTGAGTCAAACTAAGGTTCTTTCTTGCCAATGATGTCTTAGTTCGTTTTGGAAGTAACAACAGATGCGCTCTCGCCTCGCCTCTTTGGATAGCGTTACTTTCTGGCTCTTTATTCGTTTTCTCTAGGGTGTCTTCTTTAGTTACAGGATTCCGTGACAGGGCGTCAGCATTGGTGTTCAATCGTCCAGGCTTATATCGGAAGGTGTAGTAATAGTTCCTCAGCTTCAATCTCCAACGATTTAGCCTACTAATTGGATCTTTTAAGGTATCGATCCAAGATAGGGGTTCGTGATCTCCATAGATGGTAAAGTTTTTACCATACAGGTAGTGGCTGAAATGCTCTACCGCCTTTATGACAGCTAGGCACTTTTTTTCCGTGGTGGAGTAGTTTCTTTCGGCTTTGATAAGCGCTCGTGACATATATCTGATCGGGTGATCTTCGCCTGGCTCACCTTGACTAAGGACAGCTCGCACCGCTCCATCACTAGTGTCGGTGGTTAGTATAAACGGTTTGTCTGGGTCGACGGTTGCTAGGACCGGCGCTTCACATAGTGCTCTCTTCAGTACCTCGAAACTGTCCTGTTGTTCAGCAGTCCATTCCCATTTGCTATTTTTAGCTAGCAAGGCGTTCATTGGTTTAGCCTTTCCTGCGAAGTCTTTTATAAACCATCTATAATATCCCGCTAGTCCCAAAAATTGTCTTACGTTAGTCTACTTTTTCGGCGTAGGAAACTTCATTACTGCATCCAGCTTGGTTGGATCTGGGCGTACTCCTATACAGTCTATTATATGCCCAAGGTAGTTTATTTCCGGCGCCAAGAACTGGCACTTGTCTATCTGCAATCTCAGTCCGGCAGCGAACAATCTGTCAAACAACTTTTCCATCTTCGCCTCGTGTTCCTCTAGAGTGTTAGAATACACTCCTATGTCGTCCAAGAACACGTAGAGCTCTACCCCTTGCAGTCCGGACAGCACGTGATCCATTAGCCGTTGGAATGTCGGGGGCGCGTTAGTTAGTTCGAACGGCATACAGACATACTCAGAGTGTCCATACTTGGTGTTGAACGCCATTTTTTCGACATCTGACGGCTCTATCTCGATTTGGTGGAATCCCATGGCTAAGTCGAAGACCGAGAAGTATTTTGCGCTGCCAATCTGTTCTAAGATTTCGAGCATATTCAGCAGTGGATAGACATCTTTAATGGTTTTATCGTTTAGCTTGTAGTAATCGATGACCAATTTTTACTACTTTTTTCCGGCTGGTCCGGGCTTCTTAGGTACGATTCGGATGGGGCTACAAAAGGAGCTTTCAGAACGTCTAATCACTCCGGCTTCGAGCAGTTTTTTCAGCCGGCTGGACAGTTCTTCGTCCATACCTTGTGGTCCTCGTTTATATTTTACTCGAACCGATTCGTCGTCCGCGGTACGCATCTTATGTCTCACTACTGATGTCCTGGGAGGTGGGTCTCCGGGCAAGAAGAACAAATGGGCATACTTTTTCACCAGCTGTTTTATTTGCTTGAATTCTGCCCGGTTGTGGTGCTGTTTCACTGCTTTACTCAGAATAAACTGTACTCGCTCGTTGTCGTTCTTTGGGGATTCACCCTCCAGAGGAAAATCTAAGTAATCATCATCATCGCTAAACTCAAAAGGTTCTAGTTCTTGAGGGGCAATCTCGATTTGCACAGGTTCGTTTTGAGTGTTGGTAGCCATCGCGTAGCATTTTCCTTCTTTGTTGGTGACAATAGCGTCCCCTTGCGATACGCCAGGAATCGTGTGGTAATGCTGCGTAAATAAGCTTCCCCTTTGACTGAAGACGGAGTGACTGGTATTCTCACTTGGACGCTTGTCCTAGTTGGTAACTTGAAAACGGTCCCGCTTCTCGATTTAAAACTCTTAACGTGCTTTATTTTTCCCGTGTCCTGTGGTGGGTCCGGTGTCACTAGATTGTCGTCATATGGGAAAACGTATTGGACCGATCCCGGCAAAGGTTCCTGTAGGACTGCCTTCTTCACTTGTCGCAAACGGACTGGCGATGTCTGTTGTATAAAGTGTATAGGTGTTATCGGTTGGCTCTCCACTACGAGGGTTCTATGTCCGTACATGACGTTGACATTCTCGGCGTACAGGAACGGATTTCCGAGTATGATGTCCTCAGTTAAGGGTGTTGATTGTGGGAGTACGTGGAAAGGGTGTTCCTTTCCAAGTATCTCCAACTTAATTATCCCAAAGGAGTTCACTGGCTACATTGAAATCTCTTTTGGTAATACTGCTGGTGGTATCTATTAGTGCATCTGGTCTTAACGTGCTCTCCTTCACCGCATTGATTTCCGAGTCTGAGTCAATGATGCACACTGCCTCCGGCTTTATTAGCTTACTGGCCTTTAGCTTAACTCCGGGAGACGCTCGCACGGCAGGTGTGCTTTCTAGGTTCTCTGTTGATGGTCATTGCGAGGCATCGGTTTCGGGCTGACTGAGCGCTGTTGGTTGGTTGAGCTCGTCGCTGCGCCCTTCTGATAAGCTTCATTCCAGTTTAAAGCTCCCTTGTTTCCGTGGGCAGGGGAGTGAGACCTAGCTCCACCATGTTGATTGATCGCAGGAGGTAGTGCTCCGTGCTGAAGATACGGTTGGTATCCGTAGTCAGGCGCCGGACACTGAAATTGTTCTGGCATGGGTGGATATTCTGGTAACGGCGGATATGGAGGATATTGAGATATTACGGATATTGGTTAGGATATGGATTCCCATATAGAACGCCTACTGGAGGCCCGTAGTTATAAGGATACTGTGGAGGATAGTGGTAGCTCATCATTGGTGGTTATACTGGGTAGCCATACTCCTGGACACCTTGTTGTTCCGCTGTTGGACATGGACCGGGGGACGAAGTGCGTCCGTGGGTCTCGTTCTGTGGCCCTTTCATTCTTGGAAGTTTACTCTCTTTGGCTGGTTGTCCACGGCCGGGTTCACAGCGCGTACTCGTACCGATATACCTGGTTCCGGTGTTGAACTTGCTTCTGTTGGACGCTGGTCTGGACTGCAGTATACATATTGTACTCGCGGGTTGGGTTTAGTACTACTCAATGCCCGTTGCCTGGCCGTCTCGAAGACCAGCGCTTTGGTGTATGCTGCGGCCAGTGTTTGGGGAGCGAAATCTATTAGCGGCAAACGCCATTCGTCCGGGATGCCGTTCACGAATGCTTCTAGAGCTAAAACTTCTAAGTGGTCTCTGTTTTGTAGAGCTATTACTTCGGTGACGCTGCCTTTTGGTGCGGCGATAGCCGATTTGATCAAGGAGTTTAATCGTCCGTAGTACTGTCGGACGGTTTCTCCGTGCTTCATGGTCGCTGATTGTAACTCTAGTAGATAGTGTCCATACGTTTTATATGGCACGAAGCATTCCTTTAGATGATCTAGTAACTCCTTAACGTTTTGGAAAGTGTTCCCCTCCAATGCCTGTCGGGCCTTGCCTTTGAGACGGACGATGACAGCACGAAGATATTTGGGCTGTAGATCTGTGACCAGGGTTAATCCGTTTTCCACGTCTTGAATGAACTCCTTCAATGGTGTTGTACCGTCAAATTCGCCTATACGCAGAGTAGCTCTTGTGAGGGTTTTGTTTGTGTGTCGACTCCTGGATGCTTCTGGACATGGTCAGTAGATGCTGATCCCGTTCCGCTGTCACAACATCGTGAAACTTGGCTAAGGCTTGCAGCCGCGCATCAATCTCCGGGATTTGTAGGATCTGCGCTCTAGTACTGTTCATGCTAGCGTCCATGATTATCGCTAAACATCAGCGCATAAAGCTTCTAAATTCGGAAAAATTACTGCTTCTAACTTCTTAACGTAGTACTCTGAGCTCTTATAAATTTTTGGTCGAGCTTACTCGATACTCTGTAACAATGGACTTAGTTCCCCACAAGGGATGCCATTTGTAAAGTTTGGATTTATACGGACCGAGTTGTGAGTGTCTTAGGGAACTAGCCTTGGCTCGAGAGCCTTCAGCTACAGAGTATGGATAGGACACGAAGGTGAAAGAGTGCGTGCACGGGCTGTGAGTGGACGAACACTGTGTGGACGGAGCAATACGGACAGTAACTGAAATACACAGGGATTAAGTACAATTTGTTATCTTTTTATTTGGTCCAAGCCGTCAGAACACCAGAGTACATCTAATCGTTGGTTGTTACGTCTTTATTATTCCTATATTGTTGTTTAATATAATTTGTAATTATGATGAGTGCGTTACTCTAACTTACTCTATATCTCGGGCGGAGATACGTGACTTAAGCTACACGGACGACTGCCGTGGCGAAGTTAATTTTACTAAGGCTAGTAGCTGCTGTGAAGATCACTAACGCCGGGTTGGTATTATCGGCGGGCCTTCTGCGGGCTACTACACGTCGAGAGTGTACTGAGTCCAGGTCTGTGACTCGTGGACTGAATGTTAGCTTAAGTGGACGGTGTCGCACTGTTCTACTAATCATTCAGGACGATCACTGCGTCCAAACTCTGGAGACACACGGCGTGGGTAGTGCACGTAGAGGATACGTAAAAAGGCGCGACGCGGAGCCTCACCGTGGCTTATAAAGGCCCCGGGAAGCGTCGCGTGGCTAAGATGGTGATCGTGGGGGCAGCCACCAGCCAATATCAGATCTCCACCTGGCTATGAGCAAGGCGTGATTTCGCGTTAGTATTGCTGACGCGCAGGTCAACGCACTCGTATGTTGGTTTCGGAATGCGGTCGGTTGATGTTCGCTTTTAATATTATACACACACGCATGCACACCCACTCGCTTACATACATGTGTGCTCTATATGGGCGCAGGACGTTACAGGTTCAATGACGGAAATTAGCAAATATTGCAGTGCTAAACATTTCTATTTTGAAAGTAGTAGAGGTGGTGAATTTTCTAATTATTTTCATAAGGGAAAAGTAGATTTACCGGATGATCCTCATTATTTAGAAGAGTTGAAGTAATTGGCTACGGGTAACTCAAAAGACAGCATTAATTTTCATAAAAATATTCGTATATATAATAATTTATTGGCATTTTCCAGCATCGGTGCTAATTATGCTAAACTACCTGGCCAGAGTCCGCAAGTTATAAGAATTTGTGGTCAAATATATCACAATGTTTTTTCTGTGCATCCAAATGAGCATGAAGCACGAAAATACGGATAGTTATGTATTTTAGATAATGAAATGGCAACAGCTAAATGTAAAAATAAAACTTTCAAGTCAATTAGTATGTAGTAGTCCTTGTATGATTCTACGCATTTTAAAAATTAATTCGTGAATATCGTCGTCTATCGGATATAGCGTTCTAACTCCATATATTAAATCCTCTATAGTTTTTATCTCGTTGCCACCCAATGTTCCTCTGCTTCTCCTGTCATTCTTACTTTTAAAAGGCTAGTAAAATTTCCTTCGTCTACCGTATCTATAAGATTTCTAACCTGTTTTAATTTTTTTATGTAATCTGCCGCGGACATATTTTTCCCGTCATATTCTGGGACGTAATTTGCTACATCCTTGAGATTCAATTTTATTGGTGTTTCCGGGGGACTCATATTTGCATGGTTTCCTACTCCTTGATTTAGATTCTCTCTGTTGATTTCGGGTTAACTTTCAGTGGTCTGACTTTCCTGCTTTTCACTCGTTCTGTTCTTGTCGTTGCTTTGTGTTTAACTCTGGTCTATTTTATTTTCAGCGTTATTTATGTTGTTTGTTGCTCTGCTTGTTGTTGACAATTTCTTGTATGTTACGAATTTACTCGCTGACTTGCTTCTCGAAGTCAATTAGGGGTTTATTATCTTGTAAACTTGTGTTGAGCGAAAAACTTGTTGAAGGGTTGTCGTAGTTTATTAAATTCAATTATGGATCTCTCGCAGTTCCCACTACCAGGCTCTATTCTGCTAAAATTCCTCCTATGTCAGAATACCGGTCGTCCTTTTCCAAATCGAATGTTTATCTAAAATTGACTCATTTGCTTGGAACATGGATAGGCTTGATTGAAACATTGAGGTTTTTTGTATGTTTACGAGTATTTCACTGGTATTTCCCAAGCTTTCTTGTTGTTGATTTTTAGGGCCTCCTTGTATATTCCGATTATTCAAGATATTTACTTTTTGATCCTTTGTTTTTGTTTTTAGTTTTACTATTTCTTTAGGTTTTGTTTCAATTTTACTTCTGCTTGTAATCGGTATTTTCTGTGTAGTTCCTGTATTTTTATTTATTAATTCTTTGGCTTCTTTGCCTTCTTCTTTCGGTGTTCCTTGCCCTTTAGGAGGTGACCTTACTAATTTTGCGCTTATCTTGAACGCGTGATCTTTAAGTGATTCTGTTAGTATTCTTGTTAATGCTAGATTTTGTTGAACTTGTTGTCTAGTAATTCTTGCGTTGTCTGGCGTTTTATTGTCTGAGTTTGTTTTCTCACTCATTTGAAACTTTCATAATTAAGTTAGAAATATAATTCAATTATTTTCCTGTAACCCATTTAGTCTTGTATATTTTTGTCCGTGACCTACTTATTCTCTGCCAAAGTCGCACAAGCGAGAATGATACATTTTCGTCCACGGTAACATACACTATTTTTTTGTCCGAAGGTCGCCAAATTAAAATCTGTATAATATAATTTAAACACACAACGTGCTAAGCCAAGGTGCGTTACACGACTGAATATGAATGCTTCTAATTCAATACCATAGGAATAAGAAAATGACCATGACATTAAAGAAAAGACGCGAGAAGTCGTTTTGTTTTGTTTCTTATATGTATACAGCAAATGATATTCAATACCGCATACCAAGAATATTATCTGTAAGAAAAGGATAGTGGTAGTGAGGAAAGCTAGCTAGATTTCTTCTGTTTTGTATTCGCACCGGCTTAAATCTTTCATTTACATGTTTTTATATTTTGCGGATTAGGCCTTACATTTAGTATTTTGCGGCCTCTATACGGGACGCAAAAATTCATTTTGCGGCCTGAGGGCAAAAAATATACTTCCGTGACTTGTAATTACTTCACAATTTTTTTATTTCTTGCATTAATTTTTCTGAATGTTTTTAGAAAAGTGTTACACGGCTTTTTTGATTGAGTTTAAAATATATATTGTTTTGAGAGTTTCATAAAATTATGATTAAATATTTTATTCAATTTTAATGTTTACTTTTGATATTTTAAATTTTAATTCGTTCAACAAAAATTTATTATTGCGCGTTTTTTCTAGTTTTTGCTAGATTTTATTAGGTATCGGAACTAATTGTTATGTCCTGTCTATCCACACTCGAATAGGCAGAAACGTAATGCTATGGGTAGTGGCAAGGCTGGAAACAATGTTAGTACGCGCCTAGTACACTACCTCTCTCACTGTTAGTATAGATAAATAGATAAATCATTTACTTTTACGATGAATCTCTGGAAACTGGACAGCTAGTCGTTCTACTCGTACCAGATTAGTAAGGTATTCGTATTGAAATGGGGTGTTCTCGAATGGAGAGGAATAAATAAATTGAACAAACACGAAATTGAGATAGGAGAATATAGAATTTATTCAGATTCTTCGGGATGGTTAGAATATTGTATATAATAAATGAATAAAATCGAGTTTTCTAAATAGGCGGATTGAAAGTAATAAAAAATCTTATTCGCGGTGTACCGACGTTTCGTTTTTACAATAACGGTGCCAATTGTCGAACGGTGCGACGTACGGAGTCCGCGATCTCGTACGAACTGTTTATTTAACCGAGAGTAAGGCTTTTTAAAACCTCCGTTTATTATAACATTTTATTTGACACACTTAAAATTACTGTTGCAGTATACATGAAAAGTAGTGCTCGCTTGCAACATATTGAATTGAATTTTGATTTGGAAAATACTTTTTTACTAGTGCTTTGAATGTGGAGGTGTACGACGTAACAAGTTATTAAGAAAATTCAATCCTTATGCTAATGCTTATAAAATGATGTATGAGGTTTAACAAGAAGAAATAAAACGATATACAGCAAGTAAACGTCTGCCAAGAATAGTTACAATGGCTATAAAACGAAATAAGGATTTAGATAAAAATAAATATAACGAAGCTACATGCAATGAAGTTGCAATAGTTTTTGTTGGAGAAAATAGTCTACCCCCGGTGGAAATAAAATATGATAAACCAATCCCTATTCCTTTAATACGCAAACATACCGATCCAATGACATATCCACTTATTTATCCAGGTGGTGGTTATGGATGGATGCCAAATATGTAATGTAAAATCGGTAATAGTAATATTTCTAATTTGCAATTTTATAATTATAGATTTAGTGTTAGAAATGACTTTAATCCTCATCTTAATTTAGGTAAAGTTACGCAACAGGCGATAGTAGACGCTTTTGTTAAAGTTGAAAGTTAAAGATTGTATTTTATAAGAAAAAATCAAAATATTTTAATAAGTGAATGTTATAAAGGAGTAATGGATTATTTGCATAAAAAAAGTTATTTAGAAAATATAAAAATTGGAAAAATGTTTTTATTACGAGCCAATTTTATTGGAAGTCCTTGGTGTTTAAAACAAAATTATATTGATTCCATGACGCTTGTTAATCGCTTTAGAAAACCTGACCTTTTTTGACAATGACATGCAACCCAAAATGGAAAGAAATAGTTGAAAATTTAGAAACTTATGAAACTGCGATTGATAGACCAGATATTGTAGCTAAGGTATTCAACCAAAAGGTAAAAGAATTTAAAGAATGAGTAATCAAACATGGAGTCTTAGGAAAAAGTGTAGGTTTCACTTATGTAATTGAATTTGAAAAACGATCACTTCCGCATATGCATGTGTTATTATTTTTAGATAAAAATGATAAACTTGATATTTTTGAAAAAATAGACGATATTATAAGCGCTGAAATTCCTAATGAAGACAGTTATCTAAATTTATACAATATTGTGAAACAATTTATGATACGTGGTCCTTGTGGAGCTCCAAATATGGATTTTCCATGTATGGATAAAGCCAAGGAAAGGTGTACAAAGAATTTTTCAAAAAAATGTACGAAATCTACTAGTTTTCAAGCAACAGGATATCCATTACATAAGTAAAGAAATGATGGGAGAAAAATAATTTATAAAAATCAATATTCAACCAGAACAGCTGATAATAGGTTTGTTGTGATAATATTGCTAGAAAGGTCACGAATGTTTATTTATTGAAATAGGCAATGCAGATATAAATTTTAGAGAAGATAACGATAACATCAATCAAACTGAAAACGAAAAAAATAAAGAAAACAACGAATACAAATATGATGAGATTACCCAGCACCTTAATGCAAGATATTTATGTCCTCCAGAAGCTATGGTTAGATTGTTAGAATATCTTTTAAATGAAATATCGCATGTAATAAAACGTTTAGCTATTCATAATAAAGATGAACAATATGTATATTTTAAAGAAAGTGAAGAAGAACAAATTATAAATGCAATCGTAGAAACTACTTTAACAGCATATTTAAAACTTAAAGCAAGAAATGTTTATATTCTGAAATACCAATCCATTACACATTCGATGAAAAATTAAAGACATAGAACAAAAGAAAAATAACTATTAAACCAATATTAAGCCGAATGTTCTTAGTCAATCCGATAGATCGAGAACGATATTTTATTAGATTATTGCTTTTACATGTCAGAGGAGCAACTTTATTTGAGAATTTATGTACTGTTGATGGCATATTATATCCTTCATTTTATGAAACCGCTGTAGCTAAACAACTCGTTATTAATGCAAGAGAATTATATGAAAAATACAAAAGTTATTTATATTACCCTAAATACGAAGAAAGTGTTGATGGAAACATAGCGCTTAATATTATTGAGAAAAATTTGCAAATAAATGGATATTCTCTAAGTGATTTTAATTTACCTGTCATAACCACGTATATAGAAAACTGTTATGATGAAACTACAAAAGTATATGGCATATATGAAAGACTACATAAAATACAAATAAAGGTACAATCTTTAAAATCGAATCAAAAAATAATATTTAACGTAGTTTTAAAACTAATAACTGTAGTTTTATTAATGGACCAGGAGGAAGTGGAAAAAGTTATTTACTAAAATTTTGGAAGATTATTTGGAATATTTTAATATATCATTTTTATGTGTTGCTTGGACAGGTATTGAAGCAAATTTAAAAAAAAATGGTAAAACGGTTTGTACGACATTTTAACTGCCACTTAATATAACCGAATCTTCAACCTGTAATGTGAAACCTAATTCAAAAGATGGTAAAAAATGAAAAGATGTACAAATTATAATATGGGATAAAATATCAATGACATCGAAATTTGCCTTTGAAGCAGTCGATCGTCTTCTTCAAGATATATGTAATGAGAAAAAAAATCGCTGTCATTTCATTGGCTTCGTCATTTCGTAGCTTCCTCCAAATAAATCTATTGTTCCTTATTTGTATGTATAGTTCAAGTATATTAATTTAATAATGCATTTCTTTTTCTCCTGATCTTCTTAATAAAATTAATTGCAATTTATATCACAAATCGACTTCATATCCTCAGAAAACCATGAATTTTGTCAAAACATTCTGAGTTTTCGTTAGCAAGTTATAAGGTTTAACAAAAATAATAATTTTCAGTTATACCGGGTATACAGGGTATACAGGGTGAGAGACAAAGAATTTGTATTTTAATATCTTTATCTAATCGTTTTCATAAGGTACGAAAAGAACTCAGCCGAGGTAATCAAAAGATCTATCTTTTCTCAAAATTTCAAGTGCAATAAGGCCTTTCTACGCCCGTAATAGAGACATAAAAAACACTCTTTTTATCCATTTCAATTTATTACTAAAAAATAAGTAGTCAAATCTCTTGAAATTTTAATGGAATATAGTTTGACACGTAACCCATCAACATATTTTTTAAACGGAGCGGTCGATCCCGAGGACCAAACGGGGAAAAATAGGTCATTTTATTATCTTTTAAATGCATTTCAACTGAATTATTTGTAACAATAAAATGATTGAGATAAAGAAGAATAATGTTGATCAAAAATCGAAAAATGGTCATTAAAGAAAAGTAATTAAAAAAATTAAAAAAAAATTTTTTTTCCGAATTTAGAATTCAAAAATAGATATGCATGTCAAATTTGATTGATATTGACTGAGTAGTTTCAAAAATATTACTGTATACATACACACACACACATCCATACGGAGATTACCTAAAAACACGTAATTCAAACTTCTAACATCTAAAAACATGTTTCTAGCAAGTTTTAGCGAAACTGAAAATTTTACTTTTACAAAGCTTCCTCTAGGAGGAAGCAATATTTGGTGGTAAAACAATAGTAGTAGCAGGAAATTTTAGGCAATCATTACCAGTAGTTCGACGCAGTAGTTGTATAGAAATTATGAAAACGCAATAGAAAATAGCCATTTATGGGCAAATTTTTTATCCATGACCCTAAATAAGAATCTTGGAAGTCCGGAAAATGACAATAAGTTCAAGCAATGGCTATCGAATGTAGGAAAATGTAAAGATTCATATGAGAAAAACAATGAACTGTTTGAAATTCTGATTGATATAATAACAGATACAAATAATATTTTTACGGAGATTTTGGGATATAAAATAAAAATAGAAGATAAGACATTAAGCGATAAAGTTATTTTAGCACCTAAAAATAGTGATGTAATATATTTAAATAATAAAAGTTTAGATATTGTGGAAGGTGAAACTGTATATATTATGTAGGTGAAACTTAAGCATTGATACCGCAGAAGATGACAATGGAGAAAATTTAGATGTTATTTTACCAACAGAATTTTTAAATTCATTAACACCAAATGGACTTCCACCACACAAATTATAATTAAACGTCGAAGCTATGGTAATATTGTTCAGAAATTTAAATATGAATGAAGGTCTTTGTAATGGGACAAGACTATTCGTAAAAAAATTGTTAAGATACTCAATTCAAGCAGAGATTTTAAATGGAAAACATGAAAATAATTAGTTTTAATACCAAGAATAATGTTATTGCCATCTAAATAAGAAAAACCATTCAATATGAGTCGAAAACAATTTCCTTTACTATTAATTTTTGTAATTACCATAAATAAATCATAAGGACAATCTTATAATAAGGTTGGGAATTACTTATTAACACCTGTTTTTAGTCACGGTCAATTGTATGTCGCTTTATCAAGGGTACGTCACCGAAAAAATCTAAAATTATCATTACAAAATTTACATAAAAAATATTGTATACAAAGAAATTTTATAAAATCGACAGCAACATTTGTAAAATGCAGCGCTGTAATAAGGCAAAATTGGCAGCAGCATTGGTAAAATGCAGCGCTGTAATAAGGTAAAATCGGATTATTAAGGAGACAATCCTCTATTGCCTCATTTATTCCTTAGATTTTCCTTTGATTTTTGTTCATATTTTAAGAAGAAGCAAAAAAGTGAATATTATTTATTTTATAAGACTGCTGAAATTAATGAATAGAAATCGGTAGTTCTTACTTAATAATGTTAGATTTTGGTCACTTCCGGTATACTCCAATAACTCAGATCTTTTTAAACGGCTTCCGGTTCTCTTCCGGTTTACTTTCGGTCCACTTCCTGTCCACTTCCTGTCCACTTCTGGTCGACTTCCGTTCCACTTCCGTTCCACTTCTAAACCACTTTCGGTTCCGATCACCCATCCTTCCACACTCCGATATAAAAAAGTCATCATAAAAGATTTAAGCACAAAGTTAAAAAATAACGTGAAACATCTAGAGAACCGGAGAATCGGAGAAAAAGTATTCATGCTTAATATAATGTATAATTTCTCCGTCGTTTTTGTCTTCCGGATCTATTCCCTTTATGTATCGTTTAAATTCGCGTTATTTTTTTGGTAGTTTATGCCTAGAATTTCGCATAAGCCCTTGTATTCGGGCTTAAATTGTCCCACTTTTGGTTCCTTAAGGACATACACCATCTCTCCTTTTCTAAAGTGTGTTACATTTAGCTTTTTATCGTAGTAATATTTTGATCGATGTTTTGACTGTACTAAATTCATTGCGGCCATTGTTCTGAGTTGCGCGTAAAGTACTGTTTTATCAGCAAGATAGTCGTCATATGTCTGTAGCTGCTCCCGTGGTGGAAAGCTTGACAGTGTTCGCGCGCGTCGACTGAAAACTAATTCGTGCGCTGAGTAACCCAATCCGTCGTGTTCCGTCGAATTATATGCGTGCTGCGCCAGCGGTACTAGCTCATTCCAGTTACTGTTGCCTTCAATGTACATTTTAATGTATTCTTTTAGCGTGTGATGCATTCGGCTGTTTATGTGCTAGGTTTTCTCTTGCTAGCGTTTCCATAATCGGAGCTGCTGGGGCCCTCCTGATTTCTCGATTCCCATATATTTATTTGCATACCCAATTTGTCTTTTCTACTTACTTCTGCCAGGTCGACTACGAGGCGAGTCCTGAAATTATTCTTCTCTCCAAAGAGTATTTGTCGCAGGTTAGTTAACGGAGAACTTGAGTTTAAAGGTTTATTTTCCAATGAGGCGTCTTTCGGTGTTTGAGGCCGTAGTATGCTGGCGGTTCTATAGGGGTCTCGCCTTTCGACGCGTTATACAACTTCTCATCCACTTGATCCGATGTTATCCATTTGTTTTGCAATACCTCTTACTCCGAGTATACTCCCAGACTACTGTCACTATCCTTGCTGACTTCCATGTCGTCCCTGGGAAATCTTGGCTCCGATTAAGAGATTGCTTTTTTATTGGTTTCCTTAGATCGCTTTGTTCCTGGCGTTGCGGAGTGCTCATTGCTTACATTTCTACCGTCATATTGTTTGGATTGGCCTGACTCTCGATTCGGATATTGCCTGGCATATTGGGTACATTTCTCCTGTTTTCTCGCCATGTACTTTCTTATAACCTCTCTTTTTCCCTTTACGTGCTCTTACTCTTGCTGGTAACCATTCGTCTTCTGAATCCGAGACATTGCCAGAATCCGCCGACTCAGTATAGGCTATGACTCGCCGTTTTATCTCCCTTGGATTTCCGCAGTCCTCTGATTCAGTGGACACTCTTACCCTGTCAGCTGTATCAGCTAATTCAGGAATTGCCCTTAATAGCTCTCTATCGTAGGTGGAATATCTCAGCTCTGCGCCCTTAAGAACCCGTGATGCGCATGTATCTGCAGGGCTGGTCGCTGCCTAGCTGACCCTGGCTCAAGATGGCTCCTATCGCGTAATCTGATGCATCGGTTATTACTAGGAAGAGCTACGTTAGGTCTGGTGCCTTTATTATGGGTTCCTTACACAGTGCTATTCGTAGTGCGTCGAAGGCTTGTTGGTGTTCATCCTTCCACACAAAGGGCTCATTCTTCCTTAGTAGCTTGGATAAGATATCTACTGATTTTGCGAAACCTTTAATAAAGCTCCTGTAATCCCCGAGTCCTAGAAATTGCTTTATCTTCTTAGCATTAGTCGGCACTGGGAATTTGTTCACTGCCTCTATTTTCTTAGGCTCGGCTTGGATTCTTCCTCCTCTGGCAATGTGTTCTAAGGACTCTAAGGTCTAAAGTCCTAAGAGATGTGTCCTAGGAAGTGTGCTTCTTTTTGCAAGAATTGGCATTTCAGCAGTTCAATTGTCAAGTTAGCATCATCTAATCGTTTCATTAGACGACGAAACTTCTTGCCGTGTTCCGCGAGGTCTCTTGCGAAAACAATTATATCATCGAGGTAAACATACAAATCTGTCCCCGGTAGACCTGCAAGAGCCAGGTCCATGATGGACTGGAAGGTCGAAGGAGCGCCCTTGAGGCCTATGCCTAGTCGTTGGTAGCAGTAATGGCCAAAGGGCACCGTGAAGGCTGTTTTGTGCAATCTATTCGTATCTGGTAGAATCCCGTTCTCAAATCTAGGGCCGTGATGTATCGGGCGGAAGTGACGCTCTCTGTTATATCCGCGGTGTCGGGTATCGGGTGGCTGTTTTTCACTGTTCCTTCGTTCAGTTTTCTAAATTCTGTTACCAGTCGCTATCTCTTTGTTTCATCCGTTGCGGGCTTCTTGGGTATCAAATATGTAGGGGAACTGTAGGGCGAATCCGTCAGTCTGATTACGTCATCTTTCAGCAATTGTTTTATTTGGCGCGCCAACTCCTCCCGTCCCTCCTGACTCGGTCTATATACCTTGGTGTGGACGGGAACATCTGTGATAGGTATCTTATGAGACACCAGTGTGGTCGCCTTGAGTTTGTCGCCAGGCAACCCAAAACATGTGGTTATTCTCGAATTATCTCCTCAATGTGATCAATTTCCTCCTCCGTTAGATCCTTCAATGTTTCCGGATCGAGAAGTTCAAAAATTTTCTGAGCTCTGTCCTATCTTTTGTTTGAGAATATTTTGCATATGTTATCTGTCTCACTAGGTTCCTCCTTCTTTAAATTATTATCCTCTCCACCTTCCCTTATTGCTTCACATAATTCCAGTGTCACCTCCGGTGGGTTTATCTCTATTTCCTTCTCTGTTGTATTGACACATAAGGCGTGTATTTTTTACTTTTGATTAGTGACAATAAAATTTCCAAAGTATATTCCTTCTCCTAAATTCTGTAGAGGGGCAAATCCTACTTCCTCTGATTTCTCGCTGGCGCTTGCATAAATTACTTGTCTCATTCGTGCGGGTATAATAGATCGTTCACCTTGAGTAAAAGGTATTATGGTTTGACTAAATTCTATACATCTGTCTGCGGCATTGATCTTTCCACCATATTTCCTAAATTCGTCCCATCCCAGAATACCATCTGTGTCTATGGGAAATTCGCCAAGAACTACGTGTACGTCGCACTCTAGTCCTTCTAAGCTCATCTCTGTTTTACCTGAACTTATGCATTCTCCCGCCGTAACTCTATTAATTGCTGTAATATATTGTTTATCTATTGACATCATTTTGTGACGTAACTCGCCTTAATTAAGGTCACATCCGCTCCGCTATCCGCATAGAATCTCGCCCTTCTCCCTTCTAGTGCTTCACTCGCGAGTTCTACAATTGGTGGCTTGCGTCCTGTTGTCGCAAATCTTATCGTATGCTTTTTATGCTCGTTCTACTCCTGCAACTGGCCTCTCTTCTTTAGCACCATTTGCTGCTTTAGCTTGTTGAATTGCGCCGCTATCACCTCTATTTGTTTCATTGCGTCTTCTTGTTTCTCCTTCCTTTTATTGCCTTGCCCCTCGACCTTTTTCTCTTGTTTTTCTGTCGGTTCCGATTTTTCATAAACGCTATTGGTTGCCCGATACCCCCGAGTGGTACCGAGCATTCTGGTAGTTTAAAGAATTGCTTGATTGTTTCTGTAATTTCCATTGTCTTGTCAATGTTGCACGTACGGCGTACGGCACCGGTGGCTGGGCCGCTATTGGGAAGGCGGGGAGGACCACTGGAAGCGTGCCAACAAGAGGTGCTGACGCTAGCTTCTCGAGTTTCTTCTTACTGAGTGTCCTGTTACTTATCGCGTTCTTTAGTGAAAAGCATTCGGAGTAGACGTGGCCCAGGAGGCTACAGTATTCGCATTTTTCTGTAACAAAATTTTTATTTTTGCATGCCTCTTTCAGATGTCCCAGCATGCGACAGTAATTGTAGACATGCATGCCCATGGTGTAACTAACGGTTACCGTAGCGGTTGTCGTCACCTGCGAGTTGGCTTGTGCCTGTGATTCTAGTGCGATTTTGGCTAAATTCACTAGGTCCGAGGCCCATGATGGAATTTTCGTGTTATCTGCCGGAGGGGCATCTGGTTGCGGGTCGTACGCGCGGCGCACGCTGGTGCGATGTTCGAACGCGACTGCCTCCGTAATGGCCTCTCGCAAGTAACCCGGGTTCTTGGAACGTACTTGATGTTGCAAATCCCCATTCAGACGGAACAAGTATTGATCTAGTGCCTCCTTGTCGGCGTTATTCTTATATGTGACCCTTTCCCAATCGCGCATGTCGCAGCTTGAGTCGTAGATGTTCAACAATCTATTGTGTTGTGTTTGAACCCATAGTTCGTAGTCGCCTGCGCTTTCATTGCCGTATTAACGAATCACCTTAAGATCAGCTAAAACTGTATCCGCTTCACCCACGTCGCTATACTGTGTAGTTAGGTCGGCGAGCACCCACTTGATGGTGTCATATTGCGTCAACCGCGCAGTATAGCCATCAGCCGCCCGGAATTGGAAATTGGAATTTCAACGCCAGCGAGTTGAGTACCCAGCGCTCGACTGACGGCCCGAACTCGTGGATTACGTCGCGGTGGGCGCGACAAAATAACGCGAGCATGTCTGGATTTCCGTCATAAGGCGGGATCGTATTCAGTGCTTGGTGCAGTGAAAACATCCAGCACCCATCGGTTGAATAGTCTTTGCGTGGCTGTTTGGTCTGTATGCGCCCAATTATCAGATTTGGGTTTGGGTTTTTTGTTGGGAATGGGTTCAGGCTCACGTTGAGTCATTTATCCACCTCATCCTGCATACGCTTTTTGAATTGCTTATACCGTTCCCCAAACCCTGCGTCGGTGGCCTGTGTTGCTGATTTATAAGACTATTGAAGTACTTTTCTACTTCCGGCAAGGGACGGTCTTCGAAATCGACTGGTGCGTCTAGAAGTGTTGATTCTGTGACCGCGTTCGCGGTTGGGTGTTCATTATGGAGTGTACTATGCCGCGGCGGATTTAGCACTCCGTCGATGTCAAACATTTTATCCTCCAGGTTAAAATTGCGGTTTCTTACTAATAGGGGAGTTGGTCTATCCTGACATAGATTGTTGACTACATCTGTGCTGTCGAGTTCAAAAACCTTCGATGCCCCGTCTAAGAAGGTTAGTCTACGGCCCGAGGTGGGTTGACGTGTTCCCTCCTTGATTGTGTCGAATGTGACGTGCCCGCTATGAGAGCCTGTCTCCATAGGAATAGCTCAGGTATTTCGTGTATTGAGTTGAAAGAACTGTGACAGGCTTCTCGCTGTCCGTTTCGAATCGCGTAGTTTGGGTTTTGAGCGATAATAAATGTTCCGATGCTACCTTTAATATCCGTTTATTTTCCTCAGGGACTAAATTCCTTGCCGTAGTATTAAGTGAATCTCTTTTAGCGCGGTGTCTATTATTACTATCGTGGGACTGGGTAGCGCTAACTCCGCGAGTTGCAGTCCTAGCAGAATTTGAGTATGCAACACGAGAGCTGGATCTTCCGATTTTTCGAGATCTTGCAGCAGCCTTTGAAATGTTACGTTCCCGACTTCATTGAGAGGTGCGTTCGATGCCTCGAAAGCGGTACAATCGTCGGCGTTTGGAAGTGGTAAATTGAAATCGGTGGCTTCTCCTGATGCCATTTTTCATAATTTGATACGGTAATTGAGACGGCGGAATAATTTAGTTTTCAAGAAAATTTTGAGTTAGTGATTCTAACCGAAGGAGTTCTCATCGGTGTTAGTTCCAGGGTGTATTTATTGGGTTACATGACAATTTAATGGACTTACCTTAAGGTGGCTGCGATGACAAGTAGATGGACGTAGTTCATCCTTCCTTCCTGTCTCGTGGGTTTAAAATAATGACACCCGAGTAATCTATTTCTATTGCGTTGTTATAAGTGCACGCGTATATTTGCAAACAAAACTCCACACCTAGCACAAAAAAATGTTACGTGTGAGGGTCGATGTTTTCTTATTCGTGAAGTATTCAGCTCACGATTGCTGCGAAATATCGGGGCGATAAAATAAATGCAGAAGATTATCGGTGAATGCACTTGTTTATTAATCGTCATTAACAGTGTATGAGCTATACTGAAGAGAAAAACGCGTGTTTAGGTGACTCAGAGAATACGTGGCTCTACTTATTCGATTCGGGTCTATGTCGTCTCTGAGTCAAACGTTCGGTTGAGCCACGTGATAGTTACGTCGACGAATAAAAGTCACCGGGGTACGAGAGCGAATGCTTCCGCGAATTGGGATTCGGGGCGAGTTCCTGCTGTTGTCACGCGCGGATTTGGCGACTCATGCTGAATTGCATTATAATTAGCGAAGCTATATGCGTGGAACCCGTCAAACGTGATAATCCATTAAAACATGAACAATTATTTGAGTAATTATTAAATTAAAATGTATATCACTCGTAATCCAAGGATCCGAGAAAATCTGGACCAATTCATTAAAATTGAAAAAATTCTCATATTTAAATATCCATTAAAACAAAAATAAACCGCTGCCAATTCATTGGCACGTAGCTTCCTCCAAACAAATCTATTGTTCCTTGTTCTTATATATCGTTCAAGTATATTAATTTACTAATGCATTTCTTTTTCTCCGGATCTTCTCAATAAAGTAAATTGCAGTTTATATCACAAATAGACCTCATAACCTCATAAAACCATGAATTTTGTCAAAACATTCTGAGTTTTCGTTAGCGAGTTACAAGGTTTAACAAAAATAATAATTTTCAGTTATACACGGTATACAGGGTGAGAGATTTGTACTTCAATATTTTTTGAACTAATCGTTGTCATAAACTGCGAAAAGAACTTAGTCGAGGTAATCAAAAGATCTATCTTTTTCCAAAATTTCAAGTTAATTAAAGCTTTTTTACTTCCGTAACCGTGCGACATAAAAAACCGATTCTTTTAGGTTTTCGATTTTTTGTATACATGTAGACATTATTATTTATTGTTATCATGAATTTTTTCAAAACATTAGACTGTTAAATTGGGAAAACATCTTTTTTGTCATAACAATTGAACAAAATGGTCAATTTAGAAAAACTTGCGCGAAAAAATAGGAAATTTGATACTCTTCTAAAAACACTGTTTCTGAATTTTTTGTATAAATTGTATCATTTCAAAAAAAGAAATATAAAATTTTCAATAATCAAAAAATTGCCAAAAAACTAGCTATCATTGTCAATATCAAAAAAATTTTTTTTCCCGAATTCAAAAACAAAAAACAGATAAGCACGGCAAATTATATTATTATAGACCACGTAGTTCCAGAAATGCGACGGAATACATACACACACACAGCCATCAAAACTGACATTTTTTAAAAACACATGATTCCAACCCCAAACATCTGAAAACACGTTTCTACAAAGTTTTCGCAAAACTGAAAATTTGCTATTACAAAGCTTCCTCTAGGAGGAAGCAAAATTATTTGGGTAATTAATAAACATCCAATTAAACATTAAAAATGATTTGAGTAATTAATAAACTTGAATTTATGTCACTCGGAATGCCAGCATCCGGCAAATCTGGAACAATCATTAAAATTAAAAAAATTCAGATGTATACAAGTTGTCTCATTTTAAAACCACCACCCAAAAATCTCCCAACCAAAGCATTCTAGAGAAAAATTTTTTAAACAAAAGTTGACAAGTTTCAAGAGGGACACACAAAAATGACCTTGACCTTGACTTCGACCTTGACCTTCATCGTAATTTTAAGGTCAAATTGATTTTTCTAAATGGAAACCTACATTTTTTATACCGGAAATGGAAAGAGCGGGAAATTCTACGTCTGACTATCATCTTGACCTCAACCCTGACCTTGACCTTCAGGTTCAATATAAGGTCAAAACAATCTTTTGAAATGGAAACCCTTATTTTATTGGTCACACGACATTCCCAAAGTGGAGTAAATTTTTGCCTTCCAGTAAATGACAGCCACTTTAGACATTCGCTGCGAGATTAAAAATTTTAATAGTTACAGTAGTGAGCGGCAAAGGGATTCACGTTAATCTAGCATCTCGAAGGTAAGAGACAAGGGGACTTACGATAATTCAGCATGCCAATGGAAACAGTACTTACTACGTCCACGTTGGTATCTCTGGATGGTGCAAAAAGTATGGTGCTCACATAGCACGGAAGCTCTCTGGAAGCTTCCTGCAAGATTCATATTCTCACAGGGAAGCTTCCAGGAAGCTTGCTATGCGGTGTAAGTCCTTTTATTCAACCTTAGAAAAGTTAGTGGGTAGAAATTGTTAAATATCATTTGATACTTAGAATTTTTTGCACTATCGGAATAGGAAATGAAACTAAAGGTTAATATAAAAAAATCGATTTGACCTCATATTGACCCTGAAGGTCAAGGTCAGGGTTGAGGTTAAGATCATAGTCGGACGTAGAATTTTCCGCGCTTTCCATTTCCGGTATAAAAAATGTGGGTTTCCGTTTAAAAAAATCAATTTGACCTTAAAATAACGATGAAGGTCAAGGTCATCGTTGTATGTTCCCATTAAAACTTGACAACTTTTGTTTAAAAAATTTTTCTCTAAAATGCTTTGGTTAGGAGATTTTTGGTTGGTGGTTTTAAAATGGGACATTCTGTAGATATCCATGAAAACATAAAAAATAATTTGAATAATTATTATACTTAAATTTATCTCAATAAAATCAGATATGTGGTTAAATAATTTCTTGCCAAGTCCTTCAAATTCTCATCCAATAGTCTAGATTTAAAGCAAAACAAAAGTATCCCATATACACATTTATTTCTATCAGACTTTTCCGTAACAGTTTTAACAATTTTCTGTCGATGCACTTGCACTTCTGAAGATACATTGTAATTCTTGTTTAATAACTTTCTGCTATTAAATGTTACGATTGGATCAATAATTGAAATTTTGCATACATCATCTAAACTCATAATCTCAGAAAGATTAAGTTTCTTTTTAATTTTATCGAATAGAAGCAGCACTATCATAGATAGTTATTTTCTTAATAACACAAAATTCTTCTCTTTGGTGCGTAATTTATAAGCCATGCAATCAAACATATTTCTTAATTATTTTTTGAGTTTAATTTGGGGCATACATCGGAAAATAGTGATTAACTAAACATTTAACAGTCATAATGGGTGGTCTAAAATAACACCAGTGAGCACAAAGCGAATGCAAAACTATAGCTAACTATTAAACTGCTCATTGCAAAGGTGAGATATATAATATAAATTTAGCAGAAGTTGTAATATGAGTAAAATTAATATAATTTGACGTGCATATTTATTTTCGTATTTTTAGTTTGGCCGTGTTAAGTCTAGAAGCTACACGCAGTACCGGGACGTAAAATCAGGAAAAGCGTATTATATAGGCATAACAACAATTATAAACTAGTATAGGGACAAATGTTTAAATTTGCCCGAAATCACTTAGATACAAATGAAAAAGCATGTTATGTTATATCAGATAGAGGTACTGAATACACTGGTGGTACATTTACCGAGAGCATGAAGAGAGAAAATATTAAATCTGTTTTTGGTCCACCATATACTCTAGAACTCAACGGAGTAGCCGAGAGATTGAATAAGCAATTCAGAGAATAATCAGAGCACTCATGTGGTTGCTAGCAAGTATGTGGGATTAGCATCAGAGAAAGCTGTTCATTCTCATGATACCACCCCTCACAAATCAATTAATTACAAAGTTTCAATACCAAAGTTTTCATTAAAAGCCAGATATAGAACACATTAGGAGATTTGAGTGCATTACTTACATCAAGCTACCCAAAGCAGAAACTAAATTCAGAAATGTGTCGATAAAAGCAGTCTTAGTATGGCATATAGATTCTAGATGTATTTTATAGAATTCTAGCTCCAGAAAGTTCTTAAAGTAAAGACACATGAGATTTCTCGAGAAAATAGTGTATAAAGATAAAAAAGAGTCAAATTGAAAGTACAGAGGTAATGAGACATAAGTATGAAAAAACATCCAATATTCTAATTGAATTTTCAGAGAATCTATATGTATTTTCATTTTTCTCGCCGCCATATTTATTACGTGAGCTCTCAATCATTTAAACGTATCATTAGCAAACCGAATTTTTACAATATATATATTACGTGATAAATATTGGATTAAAAATCATAACTCTTGTACTTTTGTGTAAGATTAAACCTTAACTTTTTTTTTAAAAGGTTTCAAGAATCATGTCTGGTTCCCTATTATCATTATTTCATAGTTTTCAAAAAAATATTGACAAAAATTGCATCTCAAATATTTGAAAATCTAATAAAACTTATTATGCTAATCTATATCTAATAACACGGCCTCAAAGTATGACTTTCAAAACGGTTTTAGCGTTTTGAAAGTCATACTTTGAGGCCGTGTTGATCGAGCGAGATGGAAAAAGTTTATCAGAAAGTATTGTTTTCCGCATTTTCGGAGCTGTCAAAAGAGCATTTCCGCTTCTTGGTAGATCAATCATAGATAAGTTCAAGTAACCTAGACAAATTTTATTTTAACGTTTTCGTACATATTTTTACATCAAGGCCTATGTGAATTTTTAGATTTGACAGGTAAAATTCTTATGGACAGCTATGCAGGAACTACTATCTCTAGTACATTGCACTTTTAATTTCTAATGTATTTTTACATGCAGTAAAAGATGTTTTTCAACATTTTTCTTTATTCTCAATGCTTTAAGAACAATTTTCACTTTTAAGAGTTATAAGAGATTTTGATAATAATACTTTTTATTCAATTTTTTATTTTACTGTTATTTAAAAACTAGATCCACGGTATGCATGTTTTACATGTACACATATGTCTTTTATATAAATAAAATATACAAATTTGAATTGACCTTAAAGGACCCTTTTCACGCGCACGCTAAAGCACCAAAACGAAACAGTGATGTATAGCCTTTCTAGGTACTTTTTTATTCCATGACAGAAGAAAACATGGAGTATCGAGCCCTTCGAGCGTCGACGCTACAAAGTTCCGGAAAATCTGGACAAAATAATTAAAATTAAAAAAATTCTCATATTTAGATATCCATTAAAATAGAAAAAATTATATTATTTGAGTAATTAATAAAGTAGAATGTATATCACTCGTAATCCGAGAATAAAAAAAAAGGTTTCTGTAATTGTCGATTCTTGATTTTATGTTATTAATGATCACAATAACCCAGTATTTCTATAAAAACAATTAACTGGACCACATTTGATTATATTGAATTGTTAATCTTATGCAATTATCGTTTTACAATTAATATATAAAAAAAAAAAAGATTTGCATGTTGTTATGAAATCATTCTACACACGAAATACAAGTTCATGTGTTTGTACGTGCGTACGTACGCTGTATTGCTCTTTTTAAGGATTCAAAAATTAAACAATAAAAATTCGTAATTTAAAATTGCTTTGGTTAAAGTATACGCTGACATGAACATTATAAACCTACTTATTAAAATTTATTTTCTCAATAAATTTTTACGGAATATAGCGATGTTTACGAAAACTTATTTTCAGGAGATGAAGCAAATTAAAGTAATGTAGCTTAGCGAATCTATAAATAGTCTGAAGACACTTTCGTGTCAAGTGGAATTTGTACAATGAAATAGAACACTGTATTAGTCGTTTAAGAGATTGTTTTAAGAGATTAGCGAGTCATAACTAATTCTACGTTATTTCTAGAATAATAACATCAAACTTCTGGCATTTCTGGGGAGTCTGAAGTTATTTTTGTGTTAACTGGAATATGCAATATGAACTATTCGCAAGTCACAACTAATTCTACATGATTTCTAGAATAATACCACCAAATACCTACCGATATATCATTGTATTTGAAAGTACCATTCTCAACTCGGGATGAAATTTTAGTTGTTTCAAAACATGCTTTTGAAGCAATAAATACATGTTTTCAAGATTTATGCGATAATAAGGTTCCATTCGGTGGAAAAATTATCGTCAAATCCGGCGACTTTAGACAAACACTTCCTATAGTTCAACATGGTAACCGGACAAAAATATTAGAATCTGCAAAAATATTAGAAAGTAGTAAACTATGGTTGTATTTCACAAAATTATAATTAAGCAAAAATTCAAGACTACTAGAAACAGACTATTTATTCAAACATTTGCTTCTTAATGTGGGTGAACATAAAAATATTACAAAATTTGAATTACAAAATAATGTCAAATAAATCCCAACAGAATTTATTTATAGTGATGATTTAATTACAGAAATTTTTGAAAGTAAAATTGATCCAAACGATTTATTGTTATAAAATAAAGTATTTTTATCACCCTTAATTTTCGATGTATTGAAATTCAACGAAAATATAATTGAGTATATTGATGGAGAAAATTATGTATTTTATAGTGATGAGAGAATTGAGGCTGAAGCTGATGATAGTTTGACAGAATCCGTACCAATCGAATTTCTAAATTCATTAACGCCTACTGGATTACCACCACATAAATTGATTTCAAAAAAAGGTGCAATAGTTTGTTTTTTAAGAAATTTAGATATCGATGGTGGACTTTATAACGGGACAAGACTAATTATCAATGATATGAAAAAGTATGTAATAATAGCAGAAATCATAACTGGCAAAAATTATGGTAAAATTATTTTATTGCCAAGGATAGATTTAAGTCCATCGTTAAATGAAATACTTTTTCAAATAATAAGAAGATACGTCGCTTTGTCGAGAAAAACATCAAAAAAACTTTTAAACTAACTTTTTCTGAGTCGTAAATGAATTGTATCTCTCGTATAACCAAAATGAAATAAGAATTTTAAAAACGTTTGCACATTTGGACCAGCGACCGACCAGATGAACCTTTTTAATAAATTTAAAATAACTAGTTCCAAATTGATACATGCTTTAGCATATAAAGTACATACAATTAATACGTAATTAAGATACATACAAAAAATATGTATTTACTTTCAACAGTAATACGTGGAAGTAGTTATATGTTATTCATGTATGCACATAATTTCATTGATATAATTTGATTTTTTATAAGGATAAGGAATGCGGGTTCTCAGTTAATTTAGTTTTTCTACTGCTAAAAACTAGCCCCATGATTTTATGTATTTATCCGACAGATGAATCCTTCATTTATATATGCTCTTCATATGTTGGGACCTATACAGATACTTTTGCACTATAAAAGTATACAGTTTCTTCACCAATCTTCCCTTTATCAGTTCCGCATATATTTTGTATTCTGTGTCCATTAGTGTGATTCCTCAATAGTTTTTACACTCCCTCTTATCTCCTTTTTTGTAGAATGGCGTGACCTTCCCTCTCCTCCACTCTTCTGGCAATCCTCCTCCTTTCCATATATTTCCCAGTATCTCCGTTAATTCCTCCGCAATCCTTCCTCCGCCCCGCTTCCAAGCCTCATTCTGGATTTCATCTTCTCCTGGTGCTTTCTTTTCCTTTAGCTTCTTGATTATTTCCCTTACTTCCTCTACTTCTATCTCTCCCTCCTCTGCTTCCTCTTCACTCCCCGACTCTTCCACCATACCTCTCCCTCTCTCCTGCGTTTCTCTCTCTCCCAGTTGCCCTTTAAAAACTCTATCCAACTCTTATCTTCTATCCCTTTATCTACCTGCTCCCTTTTGCCTTTCCTTCTCCTTTTCACCATTCTCCAGAATTTTTTTCCTGACCTGTCCTCCTTTGCCTCCCTTAGCTCTTTCTTCAGCCCTTCCTCCTTCTTTTCCCTATACATGCTCCTTAACTCTCCTTTCTCCTGCGTGAACCTGTCTTTTCCCCACCTCTTTATCCCTTTTTTGTCCTTTTTATTTCTGTCCTCTTCTTCCTGCCATCCTCACCCTAATATCTGCTGTCGTCTCTCCATTTTCTTCTCCTCCTCTTTGTTTGGATCGCGTTTCTTATTTTTATCTTTAATTCCCCCCATGTTTTTGCTTCCCCCCCTTTAGCTAGCCAGCCTCTATACTCCCTGATGGCCTCCTCTGTACACACCGTTCTTTTCATTTCCTCTTCCAACCCTTCAGAACTTCTCCCTGTCTCTAATTCCATTTCTAATGCTCCATGGTCTGACTCCATTCTATCTTCTACCTTCAGTGACTTTACCTTTCTCCTGCCTTCCTCATTTACTATCCCCTAGTCTATTACCGAACATCCCTTTCCCCCCACGTACGTGAGTTCCCCTTCCTCATCCCCTTCTGTACTTCCATTTAGAATTGATAGCCCCCACTCTTTTAGCCTATTTAGCAGCTCTTCCCCTTCTTTGTTCACTACTCTATCCTTTGACTCCCTCTTTTCCTCCACTCCTCTTTCATATAAAATACCCCCCTCTTGCCCTGTTCTCGCGTTAAGTCTCCACACCAGAGTATCTTTTCCCCTCCCGCTCTTTCTACCATCTCTTCTATTTCCTCATAGGTCTTGTCCTTCTCCCCCCTCATATATGTTGAACCTATCCACCACTTTTCCCCCTTTATACTACATTTGCCACCTATGACTTCTCCTGATCTTCCTCTCAACCATTAAACTTTGTCCTTTTTCCTATCTTTCCTAACTGCCATTATCATTCCTCCCTTTAATCTCCCTCTACTTTCCCCTTTTTCGCCTCTCTTACCTCTGTCTCGAAGCCCTTCAGTCTCTTCCTTATTTTTTCCTCCTCACCGCTCTCTGCCCACGTCTCCTGTAGGCATATGACGTCAAATCCTAATATGTATCTCCATCCTTCCTCTTCTATTCCTTTCAGTCCTGCCACATTCCAGCACAACACCTTCAGATTCTCCTTTCTTTTCCCTTTTCCCCTTTCTTCCCTTTTCTCCTTCTCACCGCCATCTTGCCTCCCCTTCTCGAAAAAGCCTATCCTATCTTTCGTTCCAGAAGTACGTCGTGTCTCCTACCGTTAACTTGTTTCTTCCTACTTTCACTGGTTTCCCTTCGCTTCTCCATTCTCTTGCGAGCCCGTTCAACCTTTTTCTGTTTCTCCTCTCTCGCCACGTCAAATCATGGACGATGAAGCAGTCCGTCCCTTTCAGCTTACTCTTTTCCTCCATAATCTTCTCTTTCTCCTCTCTATTTTCACATTCCACTCCTATTTTGCTCTTGGCTGTCCCTCTGATGACCCACGTCCTTTTCACCTTTACCGAAATCCCCAGCTTCTCATCTACCCATTCTTCCACCTTAGCTTTGTCCCATTTTCCTTCTTTTAGCCCTGATACCACCACATTGTTCCTTTTCCTTTCTCTCTCCCCTTCCTCAATTCTCCACTCTAACTCCTTCAGTTGCTTCTTCTCTTTCTCCCTTACCTCTGACCCCTTCTCCCCTCTCTGATCTCCTCTTTCTGTCTGCCTAGGTTTTGCCTCTTCCTCCATTTTCTTTATCTTCTCCTCCATTTTCCTTTCTTGCTCTTCCCTCTTTCTCCTCTCCTCCCCGGTTGCCCTCTTCATCTCCTCCTCCGCTCTTGTCCTCTCCCTCTTCTCCTCCTGCACTAGGCTTCTCACCTCCTCTAGCTTCTTATTCATCCTTTCTTCCGTTTCTAGCCATTTTCTTTCCCATTCTGCCCTGTCCTTTCTCCTTTCCCCCTTCTCCTCCTCCAAGGTCTTCAGGATCCTTTCCAGCGTTCCTTGGAATTTGTCCATCTCCCCCTCGTCCTCACCTTCCCTTCCCTCCTCCTTCTTTGGCGGGATTCTCCCCGTCAATCCGCTCCTTTCTAACGTGTCTCTCTCCCTCCTATCTTCTTTTCTCTCTCTCTTCTTGTCCTCTTTCTCCTCAGGTGACCTTTCTTTCCTTTTTCCCCTCTCCGTTTTGTCTAATTTGAAGCTCTCTGGGAGCACCAGCTGCCTTTGCGCTCCCTCCTTCCCTCCGCTTCCCTTTCTTCTTCCTTTCCCTGTCTTCGGCGTGCTTTCCCATCTGCCCGTTTATGTCTCTCTCTCCGGCTCCCGTTCCAGTCCGCTCGGAGTCTTAAATTCCTGTTCCTCTTCGTTCCTCCTCTTCTCTATAGTTCATGGCCAGCGGCTTTGCCGCTCTCTCCTCTATCTCCGTCCTTTTCTACCTTTCCTAACCTCCTCCTTGCACTTTCTTCTTCTCTCCCTTCTCTCCCTTCTCCCTTTCTCGCCCTTTCCTGTCCTATTATCCTGTTTTACTCACCTTTCCCTCCTCTTTCACTCTGTATTCCTCTTTCTATTTTTACCTTTCCTATTAAAAAGAAAAACTGCGTATTATGCACACCCCCTTACTACGCGTCTGACACTGCCAATGGCTTCGTCAGATCCTCTTGGCGTGAGTATTTATTTATTTATTTAGACCATATACAAAGCCTTGACAAATTAGAACAAGACATCGTATAGAGCAAATAAAATTGCCTGTAGATAGGTATGGTACAAGAAAAATACTTAAAACCTAAACACTTATATACTAAATTGCCCTATATATTATTGCTCATTTTTATATCACTAAAATTCAAAGTAGAAGTTATTTAATAAGTGCATGCTTTCATCTATACTAAATTTTCCCTTATAAATCTTTTTAGTCTTTTTTTATTGTAAATTTACTAAAATATAAGTGTTGAAGTGACGCCACACCACTATCATCTTTCGCCCTCTGGCGGCCCTTTATGTATGTGTGCGAGTGAGCGCTCGCACTCACTGGTTTTTGGTAGCCCGAACCGCAAGGACGTGTTGTGCAGATATATTATAATAAAAAACGATCGAAAGTGTTTTCTTAATATTAAAAGTGCTGGTGTTATTATTTATTCTCCTCATCGTCATCCTGTGACTCCCATCAACTTTAATAGGTTATGGAGCCCCAGCAAGCCACCACTGCGCAGGACGTTGCTGAAGGAGGTCCGAACGAGGAGACGACGAACGTGATCTCGAATGTGTCCGGAAGAGCAAGTAAGTGGCGAAAAAAATCGAAAGAAGAGCGTAAATTCGGGAGTGCGCGTATATAAAGGTTTTCGAAAGAAAAACGATCGAAAGATATAGCACGCGAGAAAAACGATCGAAAGATATAGCACGTGTTTCTTGTTTTGCACGCTACGGTTTTCTCACAATCAGCACTGAAAGCTCATCGTAAAATAGATTCGATGTTAATAAATTTATCAACATTCGACGCTGGTGGAAAGATTAAAATCGAAAGTAAAACAGTAGTAGGGGCTGCACTGATACTGCGCCACACAGGTCCCACACCACAGAATACCGACCGATGGTAACTTGTATTAACAGATCCCTCTTTTACCGACCGTGCATCTGTTATCAATTGAGAATTTACCACAGGCCCCACACGTTACCGGTAGTAGTAGTAGGGGCTGAGGTGGTACTGCGCCAGGCGGGACCCGCGCCACCAAATACCGACCAAAGGTAACTAGTATTAGCAGATTCCTGTTTTACCGGCCAGGTCCCGCATGCCCCCGGCCCCATGCCCCATGCCCCATGCCCCGCCTGCTGCCGAGGCCCACGCAGCCTCCTACATTACCGACAGAGGATTATTTTTCGAACATTTTTTTATCGATTGACATATTGGGACCGTCACGCAGCTTCCTACATTACCGACAGAGAATTATTCTTCGAACATGTTTTTATCGATTGATATATTCAAGGATCTCACGAGCTGACCTCTAGCGGCTGAAATTCCGCAGATTTGCGATTGACTATGGCTGATCCACAGAATACCGCATATTACTATATATTGGTTACGCCTCTGTGGGTGAGATCGCAATAGGATGATGAAGGAATAAAGTCTGTAGCATTAGGAAGGTGCGAGTGCTGCAGCTCAGCTTCCTGCATTACCGAGCAGGTGCATAAAGGATTTTTTTTATCGATTGATGAGGGATTTTAGGGTGGGAATATAAATACAAAAATCATTTTTTTAAAATCCTTATTTATTATATGAGTATACGTCACTGGAAAAAAACACACAAAAACTCTTATTACATTATTCTTATAACTAAAACACATTGAAAAATCTGTATTTATTACATGAGTATAAATTCTTATAACTAAAGTATAAACGTAAAAATCCTTAAATACAATATTTATGATTAACAGTGAAATATCGTGCATACATATATATATATATATATATATATATGTATGCACGATATTTATATATATATATATATATATATATATATATATATATATACTTAGCCTATATCGTTGATGTGACAGAAGAACGCGGAGTGTATAAATGTGCACTTGATATCAACCTTATCGACTAGAAACTGCACCATCGATCCATAATTTTCAGTGTATCGAGAAAACCATCAATAAACAATTAGTATTAATTAAGTGTAAAATACAATTATGTACAACAGCATTGAAAAATCCTTAAAGTTAGTGTAATATAGCAAATAATAATATATTAATACGTCAGCTAATCGTCTACAATAATTTTCTTCTATGTAAATTTAATGTATAATACTTGGTGATAGTAAGATATCGAGAAACCCTTAATAAACAAATAATTATAAGACGCGTTTACAAATAAGAACATCAAAAATCCTTAGAATATTTTCTATCTTGCAGATGATAATGCAAAATAATAACTTATAGCAAATAAAAAAATCCTTAATCTTAGTAAGCGCAATACACCTATGCATAGTTTAAAAGAATTTAGCATACACACTCTAATGATTGAGAAAAAATCCTTAATATTATACGCGATGGAGATATATTGTTATTAAACAAATTCAATAATGTTGTTACCAAGATGTTGGAGATAGACATCTCTACTTTCTATCTTCCGCTTCAACTTCTCCTCGTCGACGGCGTTTTCCATGAGGAAAGTGTTCACTTTGGTGGGTAGGAAAACGTCGAAACTTACATCTAACTCTAGCACTATCTTTACACCGAACTTGGTCTGAATTTTCTTGCATTTTGTTATCTTGTACTTTTTGTTGATCTCCAAATCATTTTTTTCCAACCATTTTTTTCGTAGGCAGGAATGGTGAAGTTTTTGCCACGGCGTTTAGCGACTCCATCCTGTAAAAATAATGAATAAATATATATAAGTTTATTATATTTATGTATTTGTTATAAGAATATATCATACTTACATAATAAATTATACGTCTAATGTCGATGTCGTTGAATCAGAATCCGATGTGTAATGCTCACACAAATGGAGTGAGCAGAGAATATCTTGGCGTACCGTCCAGAGCCACTTATTTATAGCGTAGACGTTTTGAACTGCACAATTCTCCTTCCAGTCAAGAAGGTGATGTGTACACACCAGCGGAGGTCGAAATCCTGGTATCTTTTCAGCCATAGATTGACACACTTGAGGTCATGCGGCAAGTCGTACCAAGAGTGCGGCGATTGAAATGTTGCTAGTTGAGCTACTGCTGCTGGCTCGTTAGGATTAATGTATGCCAACTCCTTAATTATGAAGTTACCGTTTTATCACTTGAAGCCCTGAGTATCAACAATCAAATCCATTTTTCTATGAAAAAATTCAATGCTTAATATTATTGATGAGAATGTAATAATAAAATACATTTATTAGAGTATACTTACAATTGTTTTCTCGACTGTGCGTGAAGCTCGAAAATGTGTACCAATACGGGACGCAGCACAGCTTAAATACACTCAAAACTTGCACCCCTTCCACTCAGACGTGGGTGCACCGATTTTCACCACCTGGACACCTCAGCAGAGCTAAAACACGCGTGCGGTACATCAAAGCGCAACGGTCCTGTGCGCTATCGATGCACCTCGTAAGCGCATGCGGTTCATCAAAGATTTCTTTGGATTAGCTATCCGAAACTTTTCCTCACGCACCGCCTAGCCCTTAGCAGGGCTAAAACACATGCGGTTCATCAAAGATGTGCATCGGCTTTTTCTTTGGATATCAACCTTTCGATCCCTAAAGTCTTGCGGTACATCAAAGGGTTACAAGTGCTTGATATACATTAAAATATCCCCCCCCCCCACTCTTTCAATTTTCATGATATATAAGCCTGTTCGAAAAACGCAATGTATTATTATTTGGCTTGAGTGTATACATTTATAAAGTCTGACTATTATAAGTTTATCGCGCTAATTATTAAAAAGTCTGGATAAGTGGCATACAGCTTGACAGGTATAATTAACATTGTTTTTTTTTTAATTAAAAAAATGTTTAAATTCGATATAATTTGAGAAAAGAAACACTTAAAGGAAAAGAAGTGCGTTTAAGAATCTTCCCCCGTGGTCTCTCAGATTTCTAGAGTTTTCCCATCCCTTGAACTGATAGGTTTAGTATTTACCTCTAGGGAGAGTATATCAGTGTATTATACATATTTATATATTCATAATAATGGTATTATACATATTACACACACACACACATCTCTCTCTCTCTAACTCCGCTACACCGGTCCCAAGCCCGGGGCCCCACTACCCAAGAGGTGGGGAAGGAGGAGGGGGAGGAGTAACAACCTCGCTTAAAAAACCAAGGTGCATCTGGCCCGGATGCTAGCACTTTCTTAAAGGGCCCCTTCCTAGGGTACAGAAGCTAACGGTGCTGCCACGAAAGTCCTCGGCACCCCAGCACTGTTTAGAATTACCGAAACATCAGGTATTTAGGGTGGCAAGGACAATCAATCAAGAAGCGTTCTCAAACATATGAGTACCCAGGCAGGCATTACAAATCCTGCCGTCAATTCCGATCGGGTATCAGCCCCGGTGGTCAACGCTCGCCTCCTTGGGGATAAACCCCTTGGGATAAATCTGGGAGAGGCGAAAGTACGCTTTCGATGCACAACACAATCAGCCCCGTTGTAGGTAACCTGGCACGGGAAGGCAATGGTAATGCTACAGGAAAGAAGGCAGAGACTACGGAGGTAGACGCAGATGGCGACAAGCGAGCAGAAAGCGCGACCTCCAAAAACGTGCACCTAGATCGCCTTGGCAGCAAAATCGATTAGCTGATCGATTATGTCAGGGACAGACACAATGTGCACAAGCAAATTAAGGATCTCGCCCGGAGCATAAGGGCCAGCTACAGGGCTCTCTGCTCTGCAGACGATAACCTTATGCAGTGCCAACGGCCAGGGACTAGGGGAAAGGTGACCCAAACAACCCCTGGCCTTCTGGAAGGGGCAATTAGCCTAGCAGAGGCGAACGAAGTGACCCCTAAGCCGGTCGGCAAGGGGAAACCACAGCAGGCTAGCCGCGTTAGTGGGGCGAGCTCTGCAAGAAGAGTAGCCGACGACAATGTCCACCAGAGGGAGAAAGACTCGTGGCAAGAGGTGGTGACAAGTAAGGCAAAGAAGAAAAAAGAAAAAAGCGTAAACAGGAAGGATAACACTGGTGCTCGTGGCCAAGACCAAAAAGGCATCAGAAAAAGTACTGACGCCTTAGTCATCAAGGCCGAGGGTGGAAAAAGCTACGCCGAAATCCTAAAGAAAATGAAGGCAGAGCCTAGCCTAGAAAAGTTAGGAAACAGCGTACATAGAATACGCAAAACGACAGCAGGAGATCTGCTACTCGAACTACGACGTTCCAAGGAGGTGGAAACAGCTGAGCTCCAGGAAGCGGTGAAAGCAGTACTAGCGGAAACTGCTACAATCAGGGCGCTGCATCATGAAGAGGCCTTCGAGATTAAAGACGTTGACATGCTGACCACTAAGGAGGACATAGTGGACGCACTAAGCAAATATAACGAGGAAGGACATAATTTCGAACTTACGGCGGTTAAGTCGCTTCGTAAAGCCTATGGAGATACGCAGAAAGCAATAGTACAGCTACCTGCCCAGATAGCCCAGAAGTTTATCAAGGGTGAGAAGATAAAGATAGGGTGGGTTATCTGCCGAATAAGAGCAATAAAGCGAGACACCCGCCCGCTCAGGTGCTATAAATGCTTGGGCTTCGGCCATACTGCTGCAAGCTGCATTGAGCAGCACGACAGAAGCCGCTGCTGCTACAAATGTGGCTCAGCGGGACATGTAGCGAAAGACTGCACAAACCAGCCCAGCTGCATTCTCTGCAGAGGAAAGGACGACGTAGAGAAAAGCGACCATGCCGCAGGTAGCTATGATTGCCCAGCGTACCAAGCGGCAGTGAAAGCCACAAAACAAAGAAGATGAGAAATGTACAGTTAATCCTGAACCACTGTGAGACAGCTCAGGATCTTCTCTGTCAGTACGTCCGTGAGCAGAAGATTGATGTCGCTATAATAAGTGAGCAGTACAGAGATCTTGAACAGCCAAGGTGGGAATCCGATGGCTCCGGTAAAGCAGCTATTTGGGCGTGCAGAGACCTTACCTTTCAAAGTAGGATGAAAGTCAAAGAAGCAGGTTTTGCCAGCACAAAGATTGAGGGTATACAGGTATACAGCTGTTATGCCCCACCCAGTGCGCCAATAGATCAGTTTCAGCAGTTCTTTGACCGGCTAGTACAAGATGTCAGGGCTAAAAAACCAGCTGTTCTAGCTGGGGACTTTAACTCATGGGCGGTTGAATGGGGCAGCCGAAAAACCAATAGAAGAGGACAGGCCCTACTAGAGGCATTCACACTTCTGGACTTGGTGCTGGTGAACGAAGGCAACGTACCAACCTATAAAAAGGTGGACGCTGAATCAGTGATCGACTTGACATTTGTTAGTAGATGTCTGGTAAAAGAGGTGAGTAAATGGACCGTAAGCGATCACTTCACTAATAGTGATCACCACGCCATTATAATGGAGCTGGGCACACAAAACATGGTACACTGTACTAACCCTATAAGTACGGAAATGGAATGGAAAGCCAAGGAGTACGACAAGGAACTATTTCTGATGATGTTAGGAAATATTCAATTGACGGGATCAGCAGAACACAAGGCTGAACAAATGACAAAATGGCTCACCCGAGCCTGTGACGCAGTTATGCCAAGAAAAGTGCCAAATCAAAGATGGGCACCAGTATATTGGTGGAACGAGAAGATTAGATCAGCGCGTTCCGCCTGCCACCGAGCACGAAGGCTGGAGCAACGGGCAAGGAAAAAGTTTTACCGAACCGGTATTGGAAGCGAAGCTGTAGAAGAATGCAGCAAAAGAATGAAAGAAGCCAAGTGCACCCTCAAGAAGTGCATCAGTGAAAGCAAGCAGAAATGTCATAAGGAGCTGCTAGAAGAGGTCAATAAAGATCCATGGGGCAGGCCTACAAAACAGTTGTGAAGACACTCAAAGAAAGCTATATACCCCCACCAAAGTGCCCAGAGGTATTAAAGAGGGTTGTGACAACACTTTTTCCAAGTCAGCCGGACGCACCATATGCTATAGTAAAGGAAGTGCGGGAAGAAGATATACCTCCAATTACAGTTGAGGAGCTACTCGTAGCAAGCAAGAGGGTAGGTAACAATAAGGCTTCCGGTCCTGACGGCAAACCAAATGTGGCGCTGAAGCATGCCATCGAGGCTAAACCCGAAGAATTTGTTGGCCTCTACAATGCATGCCTAGCAGAAGGGAGATTTTCGACGAACTGGAAAAAGCAGCGACTTGTGTTGTTACCTAAGGGTAACAAAGCGCCCGGAGGGGAGACATCGTACAGACCATTATGTATGATGGACACACAAGGAAAAATACTGGAGCGCATTATCAGCAGCAGGATGGAGTGCATAATCGAAGAGACCAAGGGGCTTGCCGAGCACCAATATGGCTTTCGGAAGTGCCGATCTACTTTGGACGCGATCGGCCTAGTGGTAAACAGCCCGAGCAGCCATCAGTGGAAAACGGTGGAAGGGCGGAACAAAGAAGTACTGTGCAGTTATTACTTTGGATGTCAAAAACGCATTCAACTCTGCAAATTGGACGAAGATACATGAAGCGCTTGAAAAGCTTGAGGTGCCCACCTACATCAGGAGGATGATGGCCGACTATCTGAAGGACAGAACTTTACTGTACGAAACGGATTGCGGTATTGAAACTTACAAGGTCACGGCAGGTGTTCCACAGTGATCAGTACTGGGCCCGCCATTGTGGAACATTATGTATGACGGAGTGCTGAGACTACAACTCCCGCGGGAGGCTATGGTAGTAGGATTCGCAGACGACATAGCTCTTGTAGTAGTAGGGAAGGAAAAAGAATACGTCGCTGAAATCACCAATGAAGCGATCACCACCATCCAGAGGTGGCTGAGAGAAACGGGACTTGAACTCGCTGGACACAAGACCGAGGCGATCCTGATATCTAGCAGGAAGAAAATGGAGACGATCGCCCTAATGATAGACGGCCATGAGATAACCTCTAAATCGACTATCAAGTATTTGGGCGTTACTATAGACGAAAAGTTGACGTTTAAACAGCACCTTGAATTAGCAGGTGAAAAAGCGTCAAGAACGACTGCTGCTCTATCTCGGCTAATGCCGAATGTCGGTGGAGCTACTCAGAAGAAAAAAAAGCTGTTAGCAAGTGTCAGTACATCGATTATGCATTACGGGGCACCAATTTGGGCAGATGCAATGGCAATAAATCCTATGCGCGAAACCTGTCATCCGTGTATAGATAGAGTGCGCTAAGAGTAGCGTCTCCTTACCGCACGGTATCGGACGATGCAATAAGCGTCGTGGCAAGCTTGCCACCCATCGACCTCTTAGCACTAGAGAGGAAGGCCATATACATGGCAAAACAGGAGAACAGCGATAGAACAAAGGCAGAAATCTGGAACGCTGCCAGAGAACAAACAGTAGCTGAGTGGCAGAGAAGATGGGACAGTAGCCTGAAAGGGCACTGGACGCACCGACTTATACCAAAGATTGAAGACTGGATCAAAAGAATACACAGGGAAGTAAACTACTACCTCACGCAATTTTTGACGAGACATGGATGCTATCGAGCATACCTGTGTAGATTTAATTTAGAAGACTGTCCAGACTGCCCAGCATGTTTGGACATGTGCGAGGACGCTGAGCACATTTTTTGCTACTGCTCGCGTTACCAGCAGGAGCGTGAAGAGTTTGAACGCTACCTCCAGACCAGAGCAACTCCTGAGTCTATTATGGTAGCTATGTTCGCCGCCGCTGAGGGCTCGCTCGTGGTTAGTAACTACACTGCGGTCATCCTCAAGAAAGTGAGGGGTGACGAAGAGAGAAGAAGACGCGAGATGCTGCAAGTAGCTGACGACCGGACGATACGGTAAGAAGCAGACGGCAGCCTATAATAAAGAAGGTACGATAGTAGATTTACTAGATATGGACGCATAAGGAATGACAATCACATCAAGGAGACAAGGACAATGTCCCTATGCCCCCCCGCGAAGTAATACTTGACCGTGGTACCGCGGGGGAAAAAAGGCACTGAAGACGGAGCTTGGCCCTCCTCACCGACAAATCGGTAAAGAGAGCGAAGAGGATTCGGGTTGCAATTGGATTCTATATTCGGTCGCAAAACGAAGGGTTTTAGTTGTTGAGAATCCAACACAGGGTGGCTCAGGCCATGTCATGGTCTATTAAGATTTTTCCCTCCAACCTCTTTCTCCAATAAAAAAAAAAAAACACACTTCTGTTTTAGTATTTTCTCCTACTCACACGCGCGCTCTCTTACACACATTAGTGCACTTTCCTTACCTTTCCATACAGTAAGTAGTAATCCCCCCACAGTGGCGAGTCAAAACAAACCAGCCGCCGCCGCCGCCCCTGGTTGTGCTGACGCACCACTGTGGGGGGAAGGGGGGGCTTCAGCGCGCGGGAGGAGAGACTGCCATTAGAGAGAGAGAGAGGAAGAGAGAGAGAGAGAGAGGGAGAGGGAGAGGGAGAGGTAGAGGGGGAGGGAGAGAGAGAGAGGGTTGGAGGTTTATATATCTATATAATAATGCATATTTATATAATATTATTGGAAAATATACTTTTAATCCCGATTAGTGAAGGTAGACTTCAACTGCCTTTCCTTGGCTCTCAAACCCGTCGACTGCAGAATTGTCCATCTTGATGCGCCTAAATATATCACGACGTACTTCGGTCTATGTCCTGGCTTCAACTTTGGCATCGTCGAATAATTTGTACGCCAAATTGAAGACTTATCTGCCGGCACTTTAAACAAGCTCTCTGCTTGTTCTATTGGTATCTGTTGCAGACTATACAGCCGATAATATTCAGGCCACATCAATACTTCTACAACACGAAACTTAAGACTCCATAATAGTGTGATAGGAGTCTCAAATCGGGAAGCGGGCTTACAATAGCACTGGGTACTGCTACATGCTCTTCGATCTGTTCTTCAGGTGAATCAGTCTTGAGAGCAGAATCATCACTTTTACCATCATCCGGGAGCATAATTGTTTTTATCCGCGCACATGCACCAAAAATTGACGAAATTATTTTTTGTTTTTTACACACACTCAACTGTGCATGTATTTAAAAGTTTATTAACCAAAACTACAATCGCGCATGATAATCACCCGGAGAGGGTTAAACCATCACTGATGGCTGCTCTATTCCGGAGATGTGATACTGCGACACTTTGTTAGCCCTGAACACGTGCAATCCCTCTTTCTTTCTTATCGCTTCTATCCAATTTACAATTTTAAAATTTCTTAAATAGTTATGAAAAATTAATTTTACCCCTGGCAATGGGGTAAGCACCCCTACAACCGATTCTCGTAAGAGAATAAAAATTTCGAAAATTTTTTCGATATCTCCAATATTTACGGAGATATCGCAATCTTTTAGATTTTACCTGTTTCGCAAAAATTTAGTTTTCAACCTAGCGCGATGATTTTTGGACTGTAGGTGTATCTTAACGCACTCTATCAATTACCATTGAAAAAAAATAAATTTACCAAAATTCACGATTTTTTTTATGTCTGAATTTCGCAGTATATCAAGTGTCGTCGATAAGCTCGAGCACTGTGAACAACGATCTCAAGTATTTTTTATAGCGCTCTCTTTTTCTTACCGCTTATATCAATTTACAATTTTAAAATTTCTCCAATACGGATAATTGCGAATAGTGCTTAAATATTGATGTAAAGAGAAAAAAAACAATAACGTACTAGTGTATGTTTGCATCTGCGCTGGGTATCAGATTGCAGTCAGTTATTCCGCGAAATTATTGCTTTCAGTTTTTTTTTCATGTCAGCTCTCTCACCATGTGTGCCGTAAATATATCTTCTACTAGACATTGTTGCAAATGACATTCTAAGAAGTTTATAACCAGTGAATACCAGAAAATATATGCACTCGTGCACTTGAATAGCCAGTGTGATCCCCCCGAGATGTATTGTCTTTTATTAGCAGTATCAGCAAAAAAAAGCGTTGCGTTTTATGCTGCATTCCCGCCATGTAGACAGAGACAATATTTAAGGAGCTACACTTGCACGTTTCGGCAGTTCCACTTTGGATAGTCAAAGCATCTCTGTCAGAATGATTAGGGCAAGTGTGACAGATTTAGCCAAAGTTATCGGTCAGGCATTGAGTATCGCGAAAGATCGAGACTCACATATTCACTCAATGTGTGGCAGAGTCTGGGCCTCAGACTTACAGAACCAATCAGCAGAGGTTTTATGCAGAAAGCTGCATTTACTCTTGCTGCATTGTAGAATAACCACGGTATATTACATGTTTACCGTCGGTCTATTCCGTAATCCAGATGTTCTGTCGATTGCTCTCCAAACAATACGACAGCGCAACGATCACGGGCACCCGCTAGCTCGTGTAATGTTTCACTGTCAATGTAAGTATCAATTACTTTTTTTCACATCTAAACTCTTAGAATATTATTATTTATTTCAATATTTTTTCATCAACATTATTTCAGTGATTAACCAGATGATGAGAGACACCGAGGGTGATTCTTTCCTTATGATGTGTGATGAGTCGATAGGAAACGAGAATAATTGTAAGTATTGAACCGATTAAAATACAAATATTAATTTTTCATTTTAATTAAATTATTTTAATTCTCTCAATACTTAGTTTCAGAGCCACATGCACGTATGACGGACCAACAAGACGCTGCACACTTAGTTACAGCCAATTGTAAGTGGTGAATATTTTATAATTAAAATTTTTGTAATTATTATTCAATTAAATGCACATTCTCCATTTTAGACGCTGGACGCTGAACTACACGATTTTTTTTCATCTACACTAGTGGAAAAAATTAAAGGATCAAAAAAAAATTCTGAATTTTTAGGGGTTTTTTAAATGGCTGTATTTCCCTTAAAAATGGTCATATCATGATTTTAAAAAAAGCATTTTAAAGCTTGATGTATCTAGTTTTAAGATCTTACAATGATACAATTTTTCAAGCATCACGTACCGCGCAATCCTAAGAAATACTAAAAAAAATTTTTTCTCAAAATTTTTTCAATTCTTTTTTATGGTCTACCAACTTTGGAAAAATTTTTCGAATTTAACCACCATATGTGTCGAATAACTTGTTTATTCAGCTTCAATTTGTTTTTTTTTAAACTTCGATTCGACCACTTCTCGCTGAGATATCGAGCTTTGAATGGAAAGATCTTTTTTCTCTTTAATCATCAATATCTCAGCAACCGCTTATTGTACAAGAAAATGATGGAGGGTTTTGAAATCTTGAATAAATGTACCACAGAAATCAGCGATAGTTTTTTAAAAAAAAAATTTTTCTTTAGTCTTTACATTAATTTGAAAAAGCAAGAAAAAAATGGCCTTTGGTGGCTTTTTGGATAATCAGGCATTTAGTTGGAAATATCGCGTAAATCTGTAATGTTAAGTGTGCCTTTTACAGTTCAATATGCCCACAAAAATCTCACAAAGTTTCAATTTGATCCATCAAACCGTTTTTTTGTTTCATTAGATCGAATTTCAAAAAAATTAAAGGATCACGACTTTGACGGTAAATGATCATAATTTTTACCAAAATGAAAAGAAATGTTTTTTTCGGTCTTTGACTGCAGTTTTATGGATAAAAGTGTTCAAATTTATTGGAAAAAAAAAATTTTTTTTTTCTTAACTGCAGAAAATTTTAATCAAAAACAACCGCCGGCATTCGCATTACCCAAAGAGTACCACGTGAAGATTGCCCGGTCGGATTTACTCTTCTTGCGTGTGTGCTGCGTATGTGTGTCTGTATGTGTGTTAGTATGTTTCTTTAGGAGAAATGAGACCCAGAGGCTCGTCAGTTCCTTTGTATTTAATGACTCCAAACTCATTCTCCAAAGAGTGTGTGGGTGACTGTGTGTGTTAGTGTGTTTCTTTAGCAGAAATGAGACCCAGAGGCTCGTCAGTTACTCCGTATTTTATGACTCCAAACTCATTCTCCAAAGAGTGTGTGGGTGTCTGTGTATGTTGACGTCTGTTCGTCTGTCCGTTCGTCCGTATTGTTAATAACGGGTATTAGCACCCCTGTTCTCAATTACGGCTGCCAAGCGTTCAGCCATATTGATGCAGCGGGCAATCTGAGGTTGCGGGATAGTGTTCCAAATGCACAGAAGTGCACGCTCTAATGCGGCCAAGTTCTGCAAATTTGGATACTCTCTGCGCAAACGACGACCCATTATGTCCCAAACATGCTCGATGGGGTTAAGATCTGGGCTCATTGATGGGTGCCGAAGCAGAGAGATGTCATGCCGTTCAAAAAAGCGTCTGGTGATGTTAGCCGTATGTGGACGTGCGTTATCTTGCATTAGAATAAATGCCCTCTGTCGTTGCCGTCTGCGCAGTACAACTGGCTTCAAAATTTGGTCGATATAGCGTCTAGCTGTTAAGTTTTCACGCACAATCAGCAGAGGTGTTCTCCAATTTCGCGAAACGCCGCCCCAGACCATGACTGATCCACCGCCGTAGGCAACAATCGGACGGACAAAGTTCTGGCGAAAACGTTCTCCACGACGACGCCAAACAAGGGGACGTCGGTCGCTCCCATGAAGGTTGAACCGGGATTCGTCGGTGAACAAAACGTTTCCCCATTGTCTTAATATCCAGGCTCGATGTGCGTTTGCATACGCTAAACGAGCTCGGCGATGTCTTGCTGTCAACAGTGGTACACGATTAGGATGGCGTGCATTTAACCCAGTTTCACGAAGACGGTTAATGACTGTCCGGGAAGAAATAATACGGAATTGGTGTCGCTGTCGCTGTCTTTGTCGCTGTCGCTGTTGCTGCTGTTGTACCCGATTTGGGAAATTTCTTGCCACGATGTTCGCATTGATGAAAGGCTTTATGTCGAACTTGTCGGACAATAGCCCGATCATCACGAACAGTCGTGACACGATGACGACCTTGTCCAGGACGACGAGTGTATTGGTTCATCTCCTGGTATCGAGCATTCATTCGGCATACGACAGATTGACTAACACCCATCCGATTGGCAACATCACGTTGACTGTAACCCTCTTCAAGCAGAGTGATTAAGCGAGCAACCTCCGGCTCTGTTAAATGCCGTCTTACCATGATAAGAAATCAAAATAAAGTTTTGATTTACGAAAATTTATTAAATTTTTTTTTTATGCAAAAGGTGTAGTTTTGAAAAAAACTGTTTTTTTTAGCGTTGTAAGAACTCACGAAAATTAACAATAAGCAATTTCTGAAAAACGTGTAGATCGAGGTCGAAATACGGGTATATAAACTTCATTTTAAATTGAATTAAATATTTGAGTCAATTCAGTTTACAAATCAGAAAAATCATGGAATGCAAAACAGAATCATGTTGAGAATGATAAAATATTGTTCTTTTAAATTTTGTAAAGATAAGAAAAATAAAATTTCAAAAAATTTTTTTTTTTATTTTATTTAAAAAAAAAATTTTTTTTAATGTTTTTTTCCAATAAATTTGAACACCTCTATCCATAAAAGTGCAGTCAAAGACCGAAAAAAACATTTCTTTTCATTTCGGTAAAGATTATGATCATTTACCGTCAAAGTCGTGTTCCTTTAATTTTTTTTGAAATTCGATCGAAAGAAACAAAAAAACGGTTTGATGGATCAAATTGAAACTTTGTGAGATTTTTCTGGGCATATTGAACTGTAAAAGGCACACTTAACATTACAGGTTTACGCGATATTTCCAAATAAACGCCTGATTATCCGAAAAGCCACCAAAGGCCATTTTTTTCTTGCTTTTTCAAATTAATGTAAAGACTAAAGAAAAATTTTTTTTTTAAAAAACTATTGCTGATTTTTATGGTAAATTTATTCAAGATTTCAAAATCCTCCTTCATTTTCTTGTACAATAAGCGGTTGCTGAGATATTGATGATTAAAGAGAAAAAGGATCTTTCCATTCAAAGCTCGATATCTCAGCGAGAAGTGGTCGAATCGAAGTTTTAAAAAAAGTAAATTGAAGCTGAATAAACAAGTTATTCGACACATATGGTGGTTAAATTCGAAAAATTTTTCCAAAGTTGGTAGACTATAAAAAAGAATTGAAAAAATTTTGAGAAAAAATTTTTTTTAGTATTTCTTAGGATTGCGCGGTACGTGATGCTTGAAAAATTGTATCATTGTAAGATCTTAAAACTAGATACATCAAGCTTTAAAATGCTTTTTTGAAAATCATGATATGACCATTTTTAAGGGAAATACAGCCATTTAAAAAACCCCTAAAAATTCAGAATTTTTTTTTGATCCTTTAATTTTTTCCACTAGTGTATTTTAAAAGAAAAAGTATGTATATCAATTATAATTATTATTATTATTTAAATAATATAATAATAAAATGATGTACATTATATGTTTAGATGGATTTAGAGGGTCTGAACAAGTTTGCTAGTGGAGGTTACCTTCCAACGAAGAAGGTATCTGAGCTGGAGGTTGATCGTCATCACATGATAACGGTACTAAGAGAAGTCAAGACACGTTTTGGCTCGAAGATTGTGGCAGTTCTCGATGAAGAATTCCAAATTTTTCTTCCTTCTCAGGTATCTTCTGCACTGACGAAGGATACTAACTTGTTCGATAAGCTGAGTGCTCAAGCCAAAAAATTACAACTTTTCTTAGATTATAAGGGTAATAACGCTATACTATACCACGGTGTAACTCTTTTGTGAATAAACACTATAAATATGGAAAAACGGTTACGATTTCAAGAGAAATCAGTGGTTCATTCAATGTGTATATGGGTGTATGCATATAAAAAGTACGTCGTGGAGAGTGGGAACAAATAGCCCGTGATCGAGAGCATTTTTGAATGAGAGTTTTAAGAACTAATAGCATTATTACTGCTGTACTTTTAAAAAAACTCAAAAAACTGTCTATTAAATAACAAATTGTTTGCACTTATAATTTTTTTCTAAATAAATGTATTTTTTACTTTCATTGTTTCTTCAAGTTCCTTAATCCCTTATACCATACCTAATTCTTATGCATGAAAAAAAAACTTCTATTGTGTAACTATAGATGGCACTGTGTTACGTGAAAGGTGATTGGTCGGTCATCACTCCATCGCAAACCTGATTGGTTGGTTGGTTGCCTTATATGTGAAGGTTAAAGTTAAGTGTTGGTTACATGATTGTCTCAGTAGCAGTTATGGATACGCGATGGAAACATCCGTTTACCTCCATGCTGTGTGGTCCTACAAGATGTGGTAAAACGGTATTTGTGAAGAAGTTCCTAAAGGATCTTGATCATCTGTGCGATACCCAAATCGAACGTGTCATTATCTATTACGCAAAGTGGCAGCAGAGCTACAAGGATCTTTAAAGCAAGAAGGTGGAAATTCGCGAGGGTTTACCGCAGACTAGTGACTGGGCCAGTGATACCAGACCGAAACTCGTGATCATTGAAGACTTGATTCGAGAATTGTCGTCGAACGGCAGTATGGTCGACATTTTCTCGAAGGCCTCCCACCATCACTCGCTCTCGGTGATATTCATCACACAGAACGTCTTTCATCAGGGTAGAGGACAGCGTGACATATCTCTAAACGCACAATACTGTAATAACCCACCCATAGGCTCTCTGGCGACAAGCCCCGAACACCGCGCCGCTAGTACCGTGCGCCGACGCTAGGTGGCCACGCTCCTCCGGCGCGCTGCCCACTAGCAATGCAGCACCGCGAGGGGCATATAAAGAGGCCGGCCGAGACGGCCCAAGCATCTTCTCCCCAACGGTCCTTAGACCAAGAAAGCCGAGCCTAGGCGAAGTGTAAGTACTGGTCAATCAATGAATAAACCGTCTTCTGTTCGAACAATTACTGTTGTAATTATTTCACCGCTCCTCCACCACGAGGCAAGCCTAAGTTGGTTCGCATCGCTCCCGTGATACCTCCCCTCCTCCTGGCGGCACGGAAGACGGCTCTGAAGCCAGCGGCTGAGGAGCACGTCGACCTGACGCTCAACGACTAAGGCGCTCCGCGTCCTCTAGTCATTTTTGTGTGGTCGGTTCCTTCATTGGGGCTGGCCCGTAATAAAAGAAAGATAAATTTCTCTTTCCCCTTTGCCCCATTAGCTGTGGTGAGTTCTCACCGGGTTGGGCGGCCCTCCCTCGTCCAGGCTCTCCCACAGAGCCGACCTAGAGAGGTCCGAGCAGTGTCCGCTCTCTAGGCAACGGGAAGCACCATCGAGGGATTCAGTCCAACAGCGACTGTACCAAGGGCGCCTCAGCGGGCGCTTACTGCCCAGCCAGAAACGAGCACAGCAGCAGCCGACGAAGGACTCATCAAGGGCGCCTCAACGGGCGCTCCCTGATCAGCGAACCGGTACGAAGGGATCACTTCGCTTTGCCTACCCCTTTCCCTGCCAAGGAGCAGGAAGGATTAAGCGGGTCCAACCGTCCTTAGCCGGCTTCCCCGCGCCATTGAGCGCCTTCTCCTCCCCCCATCAGGCCCGCTTATATCAATACATTGTCGTGTTTAGAAATTTGCGAGATAGAGCTCATATACAGCATCTGTCGCGTCAACTCTGTCCCGAGGATCCACGATTTTAGCAAGAGGCTTACTGGGGCGCCACATCGAGACCATACCGATACCTTCTGCTGGATTTAAAACAGACTACACCGGACAACTGCCGATTTCGCACCTATATCTTTCCGGACGACGAAGTGCACTACGTCTACGTGTCACGGAATAAGAAGATGTATAGTGGCGAAACGTTGAATCTGGTACCAATCATCTCCTTGTGACGGGTGTGTCTAAGAGACGACATCCCTTTACGCGTAAGGACGCTGTTATTTTAAAAGCGCTGTTCCATTTGAACGATAAACAGCGAAAGGCTCTCTTGCAGACGGCTGATTCGAAATTAGTGCGTCATATTTGTGAGTGTGCTTTGAATGTGTTGATCGGTAACGTGCCGCTGGAGAAGTCTCACAAATCACGCTTATGCAGGCATAAAAAAACACTGCGGAAGTTAGCCGAACCTTGTGTGAGCCTGTCGAAAAATAAAAAAATCATTGTACAACGCTGTGGTTTCTTACCAGCATTATTAGCTCCTATCATTGGTACACTATTGACTAGTATCATTAGTAAGTAGACGACATGGAACACGCTAAAAAGATGGTGCTTGTGCCGCATGAGAATGTTGAACGTCTCCAGAGAGTGCTAGCAAATAGCGGGTGCAATAATGCTGCTAATATATTAAAGACTGTTCAAACACCCGGAACCGTGATGACTAGACTAGAAGCTGAAATGAACAACATACTGAATTCATCTACTTGCAAAAGTGAGCGGGAAAAATGGACGTTTAAGCACTATTCGCAATTATCCGTATTAGAGAAATTTTTAAATTGTAAATTAATATAAGCAGTAAGAAAGAGAGAGCGCTATAAAAAATACTTGAGATCGTCGTTCACGGTACTTGAGCTTATCGACGACACATGATATCCTGCGAAATTCAGACATAAAAAATCGCGAATTTTGGTAAATTTATTTCTTTTTAATGGTAATTGATAGAGTGCGTTAAGATACACCTACAGTCGAAAAATCATCGCGCTAGGTTGAAACCTAAATTTTTGCTAAACAGGTAAAAGCTAAAAGATTGTGATATCTCCGTAAATATTGGAGATACCGAAAAAATAACGAAATTTTTATTCTCTTACGAAAATCGGTTGTAGGGGTGCTTACCCCATTGCCAGGGGTAAAATTAATTTTTCATAACTATTTAAGAAATTTTAAAATTGTAAATTGGAAAGAAGCGATAAGAAAGAAAGAAAGAGATTTCGTGTACAGTGCCCGAGCTCGGTCCTCACGATGCTCGAGCTTATCGACGACACTTGATATCCTGCGAAATTCAGACGTAAAAAATCGTGAATTTTGGTCAATTTTGTCCTGGGTCTCAAGCAGTGTCATTACCGAATTTCTTTTTCTCTTCATTTGATAATCAGCGAACAAGTATGAATAAGAAAATGCAGCTGCATGGTACAGGCTCTAATACACGTGCAAATGTTTTGGGAGTTGGTCAAATATATTGTTTGTGAATTATGAAACATTAGCAAAAAGAGAATGAGCAAGATGTGCTTGTAGCGTGGGATCGCACGTGTTCAGGGCTAAGAAAGTGTCGCAGTATCACACCTCTGGAAGAGAGCAGCCATCAGTGATGGTTTAACTCTCTCCGCTGGTGATTATCATGCTCTCTCTCTCTCTCTCTCTCTCTCTCTCTCTCTCTCTCTCTCTCTCTCTCTCTCTCTCTCTCTGTCTGTCTCTCTCTCTCTCTCTATCGCTCTCCCTCTCCTTCTCCTTCTCTCTCTCCCTCTCTCTCTCCCTCTCTCTCGCTCTCGCTCCCATCCTTCCTCCCTCCGTTCCTCCCTTCCTCCCTCCCGCCCTCATGGCAGTCTCTCCTCCCGCGCGCTGAAGGCCCCCCCCTTCCCCCACAGTGGTGCGTCAACACAACCAGCGGCGGCGGCGGCTGGTTTGTTTTGACTCGCCACTGTGGGGGGGATTACTACTACAGTATTCTGTTTTATCATCATTCTCTCTCACTTGCACGCGCGCGCTCTCTCTTACACACATTAGTGCGCTTTCCTTATACAGTATTCTTTTTTATCATCATTCACTCACTTATATACATGCACGTATGTACCTAAAGTAAACTTTCTCGCTTATAAATGTATATTAAATGGATAATGTTACTGTGTTGATGGCTACGATACAAATGGTCTTGTTTTTAGAAGGGTTTATACATTTATATTTTATATTTATATACATATATATATATATATATTATAACGGGTTGCTGCTACCCGTACCCACGCGGTATTCGAGGCAGGTTGAGCGAGCGACGACACAGGCAGCATTGGCTATAAGGATAGCATGCTTGCTTAGAGATCTCGGGGACGCCGGATCGATCCTCGGTCCCGGCGCTCCTTTTGTGTTTTTCGTCGCTCACTTAAGGTCCCACCCCGTTACAATATATATATTCATATATATATTTTCTTTATGTTTGATTATAGTTATCATCAAAATGGTTGATATAATAGCTGAATGTATGCAGCAAGCTCAGCTTTTGGAGGCAGCTGAAAAATTGTTATTTTCTTCTTTTACTGAATCAACGACTATAACCCGTTGGAAAAATAATTTTGTTTTATCACTCAAGACTTTTCGTAAAGTTTTAACTAATAAAGGACTTTCAGTACATCAAAAACAGAGTGTTTTATGCATTATTGCAAAATTAAAATGTATAAAAGCACGACTTGAAATTATATATAAACGAAAAAGTGGTGGTGGAATACATACAACCAACCATAACATTACTAATCGTTTACGTTGGATAGATATTGATAACGCATTTGAGAATCGTATGAGAACTGTTGTTATAGCGAATTTAATACATATCGATGTGATGAATTTTTTGAAAGACTGTGCTATATTATTCTCAAGAAAATTAAAAAATATAATGCGTTTAAATGATAAAGCTTTAAAAGTAAATACTGTTTTATCATGCAAATTTAAAAAAATATGTGTAAAGAATAACGATAATGAAGAAGAAGAAGAAGAAGAAGAAGAATGTATTGAGACTAAACATTTTAAGACAAAAAACCATAAAATTTTATCGGCGACATCATTAAACAAATGGTTTCAGACTAATGTTACTAAACCTCTACTCTCAGATATTGAGGAATTTCAGGAACGCGACTCTGGTTGGACTCTACATTCAATTGAAAATATACAGATAAACATAAATAAATTCAATCCAATGCGTAGCAGCAACGCGTATATACCTCTACCAACATTTATAGAGAAAAGAAAAGCATGTATCAATGTTAAAAATTATGATAACAAATGCTTCATATGGGCTATTTTATCTGCCTTATATCCAGTAATCAGTAAAAATCATCCTAACAGATTAAGCAATTACATTCAATATGAAGAGACCTTGGATATGAATGGTATTGAGTTTCCTGTATCATTGAAAAAGATACCAAGATTTGAAAAGCAAAACACTACAATATCCGTCAATGTTTTCGGCTTAAATAATAAAAATGTTGTACCTTTCTACTTAACTTCATGTAAAAAGAGTAATCATATAAATCTGCTTTTACTCATGAGTTATAATGATGAAAGTGATGAATTAACAAATCAATCACATTATGTATACATCAAAAATCTTTCACGTTTAATCAACAACGATTTGAGCAAACAAAGAAAAAAACTATTTAGATGTGACAGATGTTTAAATTTCTTTTACAAAAAAGATCATTTAACTAAGCATGAAGAACATTGTAAAAAGTTGAATAATTGTAGAATTAAACTCCCTAGTGAAGATAATAATGTGATAATGTTTAAAAATCATTGCTATAGTGAAAAGTTACCTTTCATAATATATGCAGACTCTGAGTGTTTGTTTAAACCACTAAGATAAGATATGGAAACTAACACTCGACCAGTACAGAGTCATTTATAGTATAGGATACTACTTTAAATGTAGTTACAATGACCCTTTATCGAAATATGATTTTTATAGAGGTCATGAAGCTTCAAGATGGTTTGCTGAACAGTTGAAAAATATTGAGAAACAAATAAGTGCTTTATATGCGAATGCTTTACCCATGCCAGTTCTATCTGAAGCTGAAATAACGGAGTATTATAATTCAAAAACGTGTCATATTTGTAAAAAATTTTTGAATAATGATGTCAAGGTGCGTGATCATTGCCATCTCACTGGAAAATATCGAGGGCCGGCACATATTACCTATAACCTGAATTATCAAGATTCAAAAATAATACCAGTTGTGTTTCACAATTTAAGTGGTTATGATGCACACTTTATTATATCCGATATATCAAATCATTTTCCAGGACAGATTGATCTACTACCTCTGACAAAAGAAAAATATATTTCATTTACAAAACATGTAGAGAATAGTAAAATTAAATTCAGATTTCTGAATTCGTTTAGATTCATGCCTTCATTACTGGAAAAATTGGCATCGTATCTACAGGACTATAAAATTGTTAATCATGAATTTAATGATTGTAACAGAGACCAGATTGATCTGTTAACGAGAAAAGGCGTTTTACCCTACGAGTATATAAGCTCATGGGACAAGCTAGAAGAGTGTAAATTACCAGAAAAAGATGATTTTTTTAGTATGCTTAATGATTCACATATATCTGATAGAGATTATGATCATGCACAAATTGTCTGGAATACATTTAATGTTCAAACGCTTGGCGAGTATTCAGATCTTTATATGAAAACTGATGTTTTGTTGTTAGCAGATGTTTTTGAAAATTTTCGAGAACAAAGCATGAAAGTTTATGGTCTCGACCCTGCTCACTATTATATCACTCCAGGTTTTTCCTGGGATGCAATGCTCAAATATACAGGCGCACAATTAAGACTTTTAACAGATATCGATATGGTACTTTTTATAGAACGTGGAATCCGAGGTGGCTTGAGTCAGTGTTCAAATCGTTATGCAGCAGCCAATCATAAGTATATGCTTGAAAAGTATGAAAAAGATAAAGAAAAAGAATATTTAATTTATTTAGATGCAAATAATTTGTATGGATTCGGACTTTCACAATGTCTTCCATACGATGAATTTCAATGGTATGAAAATTTTGAAAATTTTGATTTGTTTTCAATCATACCAGATGCTTCTCATGGATACATTTTAGAGGTTGATTTAGATTATCCTTACAAAATACATCATGAGCATAACGACTTACCATTTTGTCCAGAACATGCGAAACCTCCTGGATCAAAGCAAGAAAAACTTTTAGCTACACTTCAACCTAAAAGAAATTATGTGATTCATTATGTTGCTCTACAACAAGCTCTTTTGAACGGTCTTCAGCTCATTAAGATACATAGAATTCTAAAATTCAAGCAGTCTCCATGGTTCAAATCATATATTGATTTGAACACTAGTATGAGAGCAGTAGCAAAAAATGAATTTGAAAAAAATTTTTTCAAGTTAATGAATAATGCAGTATTTGGTAAGACTATGGAAAATATTAGAAAGCGAGTTTCAGTCAAGCTTATGAGTAAATATGATGGAAGATATGGTGTAGAGGCTCAAATTTCAAAGCCGAACTTTCATAGTAGTTCAATATTTAATGAAAATCTAGTTGCCATACAACTAAATAAAACTGAAATACTTATGAATAAACCAATCTACATTGGGCTTACAGTTCTAGATATGTCCAAAACACTGATGTATGATTTCCATTATAATTATATGCGACAAATGTATAAAGATAATTGTAAATTACTTTACACAGATACCGATAGTTTCATCTATGCTGTTGAATGTAATGATTTTTACGAAGATATTAAAAAGAATATTCACAGATTCGATACTTCAGATTATTCTGTAGATAATATATTTAACATACCACGTGTTAATAAAAAAGTAGTAGGACTTATGAAGGATGAGTGTAATGGCCAGATTCTCACTGAATTTGTTGGACTGAGAAACAAAATGTACAGTACCCGCGTCAATAATCAAGATAGTATGAAAAAATTTAAAAATATTAAGGCTTCTGTTGTAAAGAAAACTATTGAATAATAATAATAATAATAATAACTTTATTGTCTTTATACATTTTGTATTTTACAATACTTTCTTAACTTAAATATAAAACATTTGTGTGCATTAATACGCATCTTTTTTTTTTCTTTTTTTTTTTTATCTCTCCTCCTAATCTTTCTTCTTCCTCCTTTCCTCTCTCATCTCTTCTTCCCTCCTCTCTTCCTCTCTCACCCTTCTGATCCTTCCCTCCTCCTCCTTCCACTCGTACATTATTCCGTCCACCCTCACCTTGAAGTCCCCGTTCTTTAGAAGCTCCCCATTCATTTTCGCTTCCTCTCTCCTTCTCTCTCTTATTCCCATGGCTTCTTTCTTTGCCTTTCTCTCCTCCCAACTCATCCACTGCTCTATTCTCACCTTTCCCCCTTCATTTATTTCATCTCTCCTCTTCCATATCTTCTCCATTTCCTCTTCTGCCGCGAATATAATCTTTTTTGTGTCCTGGTTTGCTGTCTCCTCCAGCTCCCAACTCGTTCCCTCCAGTATCTCGTCCAGCCAGTCCTGCAGCACCTCCTTCTCGTTCCAGTTTGTCCCTTTATGTATTATCACACCTCTCTCTCCTACTTTGCTCCTCCCTCCCTCCGTCCTCTTTCTCTTGTTGTTCACGATCCTAACCTCACTTTTCACATTTATCCTTTCCCTTTCAATCCCTTTTCTCTCCTCTCTCCTTATTTTACCTTCCAATTTTTCTACCATTCCTTTTAATTCTTTTACTGTTCTCTGCACCTTCTCCCTCTCTCTCCTTTCCTCACTCAGTTTTCCTTTCAATATTTCTACGTCTCCTTCTATATCCATCATCTTTCTCTCCGCCGCTTCTCTTCTCCCTCTCTCCAGTTGCAGCTTCACCTTCCACTCTTTCATCTCCTCTCTCATATCCCGCATCTCTCTCTCCACTCTTCTCTCGTGCTTCCACATCTCTCCCTCCTACTTTTTTGTCGCCTTCGGTTCTTCATCTTTTTTCTCTCTGCTGCCTTTACACGCTCTCTCTCTCCCTGCTATAACCTCTCTACTCACCTCACCATGTGCTCTCCTTTCTGTTCCTCTCGTTCCTCTTTCTTCTCCCTGTTCCATCCGTCTAGTTCCTCCTAGGGACTTTCCCTAGACTTCCTCGCATGCTTTGCGCGCGCTTTTCAAATCTCCTTTCTGCTTCGTCCTTTCTTTTCCTTCCTTCCTTGCCTTCCCCTCCTTTATTCTTGCTGTCTTTCTTTATTTTTCCTCTTCCATATCGTGCTATAGAGTTTCCCCACTTGCGTTCTTCTTCCTCCGACTGTCTCCTGCCACTTTTTCCCCTCTATCTTCGTCTCCACACATTCTTCGAACACATGTTTAAGCGTCTCCTCCTCACCCCCACATAGCCTGCATACCCTTTCTTCTTCCTTCTTCCAGTATTTATTCCCTCTTGTCTCACACCCTAGTCTGAACCTTGCCGTAACGTTGAGCGCTCCTCTTCTGTGTTCTCCCACTTCCATCTGGTACTCTGGTATTTCTCCCTGCTCCATCATTACCTCCCTTATCTCACCCGCATATCTGGACTCCTTTATTTCCTCTCTCCACTTCTGCCATTGTGTGTCCTTGTTTATCCTTTCTATTTCCTCCTCCACTCCCTCTTCCTCCTCCATTCTTCTCGTATAATCCTCCACCGATATCCCGCACTTCTCCAATTCCATTCTTCTCACGTCCTTCCCTCTTCCCTTCCATTCTCCCCTTTCTCCCTCTCTCTTCAGCAACCTCCAGCATTCTCCTAGCAAAGTATTTTCTTTTGCTCTCCTCAGTTTCCTTTCAAACCTAACCGCCCTTTTCCTTGTCCTTGTCTCTAATTTGAACCTTTTCGTCTCCCAGTGAATCACATGTGCCGGCGTGGTCCTGTCTAGGTGCAGCACCCATTTGATATACTTTCTCTGTATTTTCTCTAAATCCTCCTGCCCTTTCCAACCCCATATCTCCGCCCCGTATTCTATTACGCTCTGTACTAGAGCGTCGAACAGCTTCATTCTCATCTTCCAGCTGTCCTTGAACGTTGCCTCTCCTAGGCCCCACAGGGTGCTTATCAGCGCATTTGCCCTTCCTTTCACCTTCTTCGCCTGCTCTTCCTCTTTCCCGTTTTCTTTCATCGTGTATCCCAAGTATTCAAATGTTTTCACTACCTCTATCTCCCTTCCATCCCATTCAAATTTCTCTTCCCTCCTCCTTCTTCCTCCGTTTCTAAAAATCATGATTTTCGTTTTCTCTGTGTTTAGCTCCAAACCCTTTATTTTGATGTATCCTTTGAATCTTCTTAGCATTTGTTTCAACCCGCTCGCGTTTGTTGCTAGCATTACTACGTCATCTGCATACGAGATTGACCATACTTTCCTTCTCCCTAGTATTATCCCTCCTTCTTGCACCTTTCCCATCTCTCCTTCCAAGTCTGCCATTGCCACGTTAAACAGCAGTGGACTCAGCGGGCATCCCTGTCTCACTCCCATCTGCGTCTCAAAACTGCCTACATTCCTTTCCCCTATCCTTACTTCACACTCAGTCTTCTCATAAATTTCCTTTACCCTTTCCCTTATCCTTCTATTCACTCCCAGCTTCCTCATCATCTTCCACACTTCTTCCCTGTTTACTTTGTCAAAGGCTGCTTTCATGTCCGCGAAGCACGCGTATACCTTCCCTCCTTTCTTCCTTAGCTCTTGCTCCACCGCCTTGTTTACTACATATATAGCGTCCGTTGTACCTCTCCCTCTTCTAAATCCAATCTGCGTGTCGCTTAACTTTTCCTCTTCTTCCAGTTTCTTCTCCAATCTTCCCTTTATCAGTTCCGCATATATTTTGTATCCTGTGTCCATTAGTGTAATTCCTCTGTAGTTCTTACACTCCCCCTTATCTCCTTTCTTATAAATTGGCGTGACTTTCCCTCTCCTCCACTCTTCTGGCAGTCCTCCTCCTTTCCAAATTTTTCCTAGTATCTCCGTTAGTTCCTCCACAATCTTTTCTCCTCCCTGCTTCCAAGCCTCATTCTGGATTTCATCCTCTCCTGGTGCTTTCTTTTCCTTTAGCTTCTTGATTATTTCCCTTACTTCCTCTACTTCTATCTCTCTCTCCTCTTCTTCCTCTTCTTCCCCCGACTCTTCCTCATTATCTCTCCTTCTTTCCTGCGTTTCTCTCTCTCCCAGTTGCCCTTTAAAAAACTCTAACCAACTCCTATCTTCTATCCCTTTATCTATCTGCTCCCTTTTTCCTTTCCTTCTCCTTTTCACCATTCTCCAGAACTTTTTTCCTGACCTATCCTCCTTTGCCTCCCTTAGCTCTTTTTTCATCCCTTCCTCCTTTTTTTTCCTATACATGCTCCTTAACTCTCTTTTCGCCTGCATGAACCTGTCTTTTCCCCACCTATTTATCCCTTTTTTTGCCCTTTTCATTTCTGCCCTCTTCTTCCTGCAATCCTCATCCCACCATCTGCTGTCAACTCTCCTTTTTCTTCTCCCCCTCTTTGTTTGGATCGCGTTTCTTATTTTTATCTTTAAATCCCTCCATGTCTTTGCTTCCCCCCCTTTAGCTAGCCACCCTCTATACTCCCTGCTTGCCTCCTCTGTCCACACTGTTCTTTTCATTTCCTCTTCCAACCCTTCCGAACTTCTCCCTGTCTCTATTTCCACTTCCAATGCTCCATGGTCTGACTCCATTCTATCTACTACCTTCATTGACGTTACCTTTCTCCTGCCTTCCTCATTTACTATCCCATAGTCTATTACCGAGCATCCCATTCCCCCCACGTACGTGAGTTCCCCTTCCTCATCCCCTTCTGTACTTCCATTTAGGATTGAAAGCCCCCACTCTTTTAACCTATTTAGCAGCTCTTCGCCTTCTCTGTTCACTACTCTATCCTTTGACTCCCTCCTTTCCTCCACTCCCTTTTCGTCTAAAAAACCTCCCTCTTGCCCTGTTCTCGCGTTCAGGTCACCACACCAGAGTATCTTTTCCCCTCCCGCTCTTTCTACCATCTCCTCTATTTCTTCATAGTTCCTCTCCTTCTCCTCCCTCATGTATGTCGAACCTATCCACCACTTTTCCCCCTTTATAGTACATTTGCCTCCTATGACTTCTCCAGATCTTCCTCTCAACCATTCAACTTTGTCCTCTTTCCTATCCTTCCTGACTGCCATTACCATTCCTCCCTTTAATCTCCCTCTGCTCCCCCCCTTTTTCGCCTCTCTTACCTCTGTTTCGAATACCTTCATTCTCCTCCTTATTCCTTCCTCCTCACCGCTCTCTGCCCATGTTTCCTGTAGACATATGACGTCGAATCCTAATATGTATCTCCATCCTTCCTCTTCTATTCCTTTCAGTCCTGCCACATTCCAGCTCAACACCTTCAAATTCTCCTTTCTTTTCCCTTTTCCCATTTCATCCCTTTTCTCCTTCTCATCTCCATCTTGCCTCCCCCTCTCGAAAAAGCCTATCCTCTCTTTCGTTCCAAAAGTATGTCATGTCTCCTACCGTTAACTTGTTTCTTCCTACTTTCACTGGTTTTCCTTCTCTTCTCCATTCTCTTGCGAGCCCGTTCAACCTTTCTCTATTTCGTCTCTCTCGCCACGTCAAATCGTGGTCGATGAAGCAGTCTGTCCCCTTCAACTTGCTCTTTTCCTCCATAATCTTCTCTTTCTCCTCTCTATTTTCACATTCCACTCCTATTTTACTCTTACCTTTTCCTCTGATGACCCACGTCCTTTTCACCTTTACCGAAATCCCCAGCTTCTCATCTACCCATTCTTCCACCTTCGCTTTGTCCCATTTTCCTTCTTTCAGACCTGATACCACCACATTGTTCCTTTTCCTTTCTCTCTCCCCTTCCTCAATTCTCCACTCTAACTCTTTCAGTTGCTTCTTCTCTTGCTCCCTTTCCTCTGACCCCTTTTCCCCTCTCTGGTCTCCTCCTTCTGTCTGCCTAGTTTTCGCCTCTTCCTTCATTTTCTTTATCTTCTCCTCCATTTCTCTTTCTCGCTCTTCCCTCTTTCTCCTCTCCTCCTCGTTTGCCCTCTTCATCTCCTCCTCCGCTCTTGTCCTCTCCCTCTTCTCCTCCTGCACTAAACTTCTCACCTCCTCCAGCTTCTTATTCATCCTTTCTTCCGTTTCTAGCCATTTTCTCTCCCATTCTGCCCTGTCCTTTCTCCTTTCCTCCTTCTCCTCCTCCAGGGTCTTCAGGATCCTTTCCAATGTTCCTTGAAATTTCTCCATCTCCCCCTCTTTCTCGCCTTCCTTTCCCTCTTCCTTCTTTGACGGGAATCTCCCCGTCGATCCGTTCTTCTCTGACGTGTCTCTCTCTCTCCTGTCTTCTTTCCTCTCTCTCTTCTTGTCCTCTTTCTCTTCCGGTGACCTTTCTTTCCTTTTTCCCCTTTCCGTTTTGTCTACTTTGAAGCTCTCTAAGAGCTCCAATTGCCTTAGCGCTCCCCCTTTTCCTCCGCTTTCCTTTCTGCTTCCCTTCCCTGTCTTCGGCGTGCTTTCCCACCTGCACGTTTGAATTTCCCTCTCCGGCTCCCGTTCCGGTCCGCTCGGAGTCTTAAATTCCTGTTCCTCCTCGTTCCTCTGTTCTTGGTTCCCTATCGTCACCTCTGCCGTCTCCTCTTCTCTATTGTTCATGGCCCGCGGCTTTGCCGCTCTCTCCTCTATCTCCGTCCTTTTCTACCTTTCCTAACCTCCTCCTTGTACTTTCTCCTTCTCTCCCTTCTCTCCCTTTTCCCTTTCTCGCCCTTTCTTTTCCTATTATCCTATATTATTCACCTTTCTCTCCACTTTCACTTTGTATTCCTCTTTCTATTTACCCTTTCTATTCAAACAAAAAAAAGCTGCGTATTATGCACACTCCCTATCTACACGTCTGACCCTGCCAATGGCTTCGTCAGACCTCTTAAGAAAACTATTGAATTTAATGACTACTTAGAGTGTCTACGAAATTCTTGCATTCAAAGTCGAGAGCAGTTTGCTATAAGATCAAGACTTCATAACGTCGAAACCATTCGGCAGAGTAAGATTGCTGTCAGTCCTTACGATGATAAACGATTCTTGCAAGACGACAGTACAGATACGCTCGTCTGGGGACACTACAAAATAAATGGGTAAGTTCAAATTAAGCATGCATATATATATAAATCACACAATTTAATTTAGAAACGTTTAATTGCAGTGAAAAGAAGTGTGTGCGATTCAAGGATGAACCAACTATCCACGAAATGTATACCTGGAGATTTGCGCATCATGAAGCTCGATGTGGCAAATGGGAGCAGGCTGCACGCGATCGAGAACGTTTCAGGAGAAGAATCATGCAAATAAATGATATTATAATGCCTGTACTTCTAAAAAAAAAAAAAAACTAAAGGAAATGTAAAATAAATAAACAATAAATTTTTTTAATTAATTATAATTTATTTTCGTTTACATATCATTTTTATTTATCCAACTATTGTGAGTATTATCAAAACCTAACCATTTTACATTAACTCTATTGCCACTTTTTTTCAAAACTTTTCCAATCAAATATACATCAGGAATGTTTAGTCTTGAGAATTTCCTCCTCATAAAATCCTCCAGCTATTGGTTTGTCTTGATAATCCTTTAGATGATAGGTGTAAGGCTTTGTTTGAGAAACTTGTCTTATTGTAAAAACTTCAGTTGACCAATTGGGTGTATAACCTTTATCGAAAACCTCTTTGTTTAGGCTTACACGTACTTATCTCCAATTTTAAACTTAGCTCGTTAAAATATATTTCTGACAGTGTTTGTCTTTCTAATTCGATTAAGTATACCATTAACTTTGTCTCGATTCACTTCAGCAGGCTTCATTCCTATTGTCCGATGCCGTCTATTATTATACTGTAAAGTTAAATCTGGCAAAATATCAGACCATTTATAGGTACCACGTAGACTAAATAACTTCCACATCTTGCTTTTTAAAGTGCGATTAAAACGCTCGCAAATTGATGCTTTGAGATTACTGTAGGTGGAGTATAAATGAATTTCATAATTTTTCATTAGTTTCTCAAAATCTTTATTGTAAAACTCTTTTCCACGATCCGTTTGCAAATTCTTAGGTACTCTTTTTTGCAATAGTATTGATTTCATAGCTTCAGTTACACATTTTCCAGTTTTTTGTTTCACTGGCACAGTCCAAGCATACTTTGAGAATACATCGATAACTGTGAGTAGGTACTTGAAATCTTTATTTTGCTTAACATATGGAATCATTTCAACAAGAACTGCCTGCCAAGTTTCATCTATGTCTTTGACAAGAAAAGAGCGACGTAGATAATTTCGTCCAGCAGGTTTATGAAGTTCCTCCACTAGTCCCGCTTTCATACTGATTTATTGCAGAATTTAAGATTTTTAATTTCTCTTGTAAATGTGATAGCGTATTATTTATCCTAGAAAGCTCAGACTCAATGTTTACAACTTTATTATTTAACACATTCTCTATTGCCTGGAAATCTTGAACAATTTTTTCTGCTTTTTGTTTAATTATATTTTTCACAGACTTTAAATTCATAGCATCATCTTGCACTGTAGCGCTACCTACATTACACAGTTTTCGATTTTCTAAATCAAAATTTCCTTCAGTGGTCAGCTTGAATCCTAGTCCAGGTGGTCCTCGAGATACGTCTGCGTGGACCAATCTACGTTCAAACACGTCGATGCTCATTTTGCTACTGAATCAATAATATTAGCTTCACGTAGCTCCTCAATGATTGATTGTATTTCGTTTATGTGGTTATTATTGCCAGCAGTTATTTCGGCTAAAAGTAATCTTAAACGATCAACAAGCTCATTTGGGTCATCCCAATAAATGTAATCTATATGAGTATTTTTATGAGCAATCTTATATGACATGAGCCCCTTACCACTTTTACTTTGTGGAATCTTGAGAATTTTATTCACGAAATCGGTATATTTCTTACTTGTATTTTCACGAACATCCCCCACAGGATCATAGTATTTTTTGTGTGTGCTTGTAGCCTTTACAATCGTAGCATATTTTTTTTATCATCATCAGTGATTAAAGTATCATCAGGATATTTCTTGAACAATAATTCCACTAGACCTGAAGTTTTTTCGTACTCGATTGCGAGGTAGAAACCGAAAAAAGGAGGGTCGCGATCCTTCAAGCGGTACTTTGATGGTTCGGCTGGGTGGTGATGAGAACTCTGCTGAAATTATAGTTTCTAGCATATTCGATGGTACGGAGGATAAGCGTGGTGATGTGGCCCATGCTGTTCTCAGCACCATCTTGCCATCGGTCGCGAGGGCCGATATCGTCTCCACGCGTCTGCTCCGGTCGGAAAGTGTGTGCACAGCAGAGAAGGCTGAACGGTTGTCGCCGTGGATAGTTCGCTTATCGAATCGGTTGTTGATGGGAGACATCATGCGTGCGAAGCATCGTTTCACCGGCCTAAATACTAGACATATTAACGTCTCGTCTTTGGACCAGGAAACTAGTAATGGCCTAATTCATAGAAAAATTTTTATAAATGAATTATTACAGAAGGAACTTTTTCTTCAATTTAGAAGCTTCAAAAGCTTGGCTCGTGGACTAGGCTTTAAATATGTTTGGCACAGAGGCGGTCGTTCTATGGTGAAAAGACGAGACGGGGATATTGCTCACGCGTTTAAGACAGCTGCTGACTTGCACGCAATTGCTGCGTCTTATGACAGCGCAACTCGCGCCATTAATCCTGTAAATATAGCGACAGCGGTACAAAACTGTATTTCTGCGAACGATGCAGTATCTTCGTGTGACAACGCGCGGGATACGGCTAATAATGTGTGACTAGACGGAGAAAAGGCTGAGGGCACTGAGCTCGAGGGATTGAGGGCTGGTTTCTTAAATGCAACGTCCTTGAATAAACATATGGAAATGTTTCGCCAATTCATTGTAGGTGCTCGTCCCTTCTATCACTTGTTTGGTGTGGCTGAATCGCGTTTCGGGCTAAATGTTGATGATGTGTTTGCGCAGGTTGATGGATACTCGGTTCTTCGACAGGATAGGAATACCCAGGGGGGTGGAGTGGCTCTTTATATCCATAATAGTTACAAGGCTACTCTGTTGTGTTCATCCTCAACAATGACAGATGTTGGCAAACCGGGAATTCCTGAATATCTCATGTGTACAGTACAGAGGGGCCAATTACCCCCTGTTTTTGTTGCTGTAATTTACAGACCACCGGGTATCTCTTTCACGGAGAATTCAGACCTTCTCGATAACTTAAGACTACATGCGGTTGACTTTGATCATCGCATAATAATGGGAGACCTGAACGCAAATATGTTGTCGGCGTCCCAGGATGTAAATTTCATCAGAGAGCTATCTTGTGAGCTGAATCTTCAGCTTGTTGATCATGGCCCGACTCACCATGTTGCGGATTCTCACACCTGGATAGATGTGATGTTTGTTGATGAGGGTGAGACAGTTCTGGATAGGAATAACTTGATGGCGACCTTTCCGAGCAGGCACAACATCATTGACCTAACCATCCCTGCTCCTAGGTCGTCACCTCCTACTTTGAGCTCCTTTTATTTCAGAGATTTTAAATCTGTTAGGCAGGGTGAGCTTCTTTCTCTCCTTGAGACACTTGACTGATCAACTGTCCTCTGTCCTGCTGAGACATTAGACAAGAAGCTTGAATCTCTCAGCCGAAATGTCGCAGCTGCTATTGATGAACTTGCGCCCTTAAAGCAGTTTAAACCAAAGAGGAAGGGTCTCTCGCCATGGATCAACGTCGAGCTTCAAGAATTGTATAATCGACGTGATGCTGTTAGACGTAGGTTTCGTCGTACGCGTGACAATCGCCTGTGGACTGAGTTTCAGTCGCTCGCTGCGGAGGCTGAGCTACGCACGGCAGAGGCGCGGGATGTCTTCATTCAGAATAAAATCTCGGAGGCCTTGGATGGCGATAAAAACATCTGGAATGAGCTCCGCAATCTTGGGCTGTTAAGTAGGACTAGAGAGAAATTACATGGCTTTTCACCAGATGAATTAAATACTCATTTTGCGGGTGTTTCCATTCCTCAGTCAGAGCGTGAGGAGGACTTGCATGCTGTCCTTGCAACGGCCAGTGAAGATGGTTTTAAGTTTCGTGATGTAACGTTTTCTGATGTTGTTCTGGCTGTTGCACATTTTACATCACAGGCGAAAGGGGTAGACGGTATTCCTCAGGATATCATTGCAAAGTCTCTTCCGGTTCTGGGTCATCATCTGGTTACAATTTTTAACCTTTCTCTGTCAAAGGGAGTTTTTCCTGCAGCATGAAAGAGGGCGCATCTGGTTCCTCTGAAGAAAAGAGCAATTCCATCTACTGCCTCGGACTTCCGTTCAATTGCTCTGCTGTGTTTCCTCGCCAAGGTACTTGAGAAGATCGTTCACGATCAGATCTCGGTATACATCGAATCGAAGAAGCTTCTTGATTCCCGTCAGACGGGCTTTCACCCGTTCCATAGCACGCAGACGGCGCTTCTAAGCTTGACGGAGGATATCAGAGCGGGCATTAACAGCAAGAAGCAGCTACTGACTATTCTTCTGCTGTTTGCAATAACATTAATAAAATACAAAGTCTAGAGCTGCCCGGCATTGAGGTTGAAAGTGGCGTTTTCGTTCCATTTATTGACGTTGTGACTAACCTTGGTGTTGTGATGGACTCGAGAATGACGTGGAAGCCGCAGGTTGATACAGTTGGTCGTAAAGTAAATAGGGCTTTATATGGTCTCAGATCTTTCAGATCCTGCACAACGGAGGCGCTTCGTAAGCGGTTAGCTAGTGCTCTTGTAATCTCTCATGTGGATTATTGCTCTCTTGTTTATATGGATATCTCAGGGGAGCTTGAGTCTCGACTACAGAGGCTGCAGAATTCTTGTATAAGGTATATCTGTGGTGTTAGGAAGGACGAGCATATTTCCCCGTACAGAAAGAAATTGGGATGGATAACGGTCGAGAGAGGAGAGAGTATTTTGCCGCGGTCATGCTGTACAAGGCTATAGTTATGAGGCAGCCTCCATATCTTGCTGCTCTCTTTGAGAGAAACCAGTCTAAGACCTCGAGCAGCGACCTGAAAGAACTCATAGTCCCGAATTCGCGTACTGAGGCTGGGATGAAGTCTTTCAGTTCCCAGGGTGCACGACTTTGGAATTCGCTACCGCGCGAATCGAGAAGTCTTCCGTCGCTTAGTAGTTTTAGGACAGCAATACGCCGTTATATGTACCGAGTTGACGATGAATAAAGGTTGCGCATTGTAAAGTCATATCGACGAAATGTATATTGACTACGATATGACTATGATATGTACAAAATGTTTTTGACTTGTGCAAAATAAATTTTTATTCTATTCTATCTATTTATTTCTACTTTTCATAGAATTCATAATTTTTTGTACTTCAAAACTATCAGTTGGATAGATATAAATTGTTTTATTATTTCTATCTGGAAGTTTGAGCTGATCATCACCCAAATTTGGAATTTGGTTGCTTAATTGAATGCCCACCCTACAAAAATAATCATTAATTGTGTTAGCAATAGTTGTCTAATCTTCTATTTTTTGATTATTTACCACTAACATTTAGGTGCTGACCTCTTTTGAAGGGTTCTACCCAGTTTACCATTGATAATTTTCCATAGATCCCTTGGATTATGACTACTTCTTTTTATTTCATTATTTTCAAATTTGTATTTGGCATCTTTTATTATTTTATTTAAAATTTTTTCATAATTTTTGTATTCAAGTACTGTATTTGTCTGATTTTTTTTCCATATTTTATATAAATTTTCTTTTGTTTTACAGAAAACTAGTATAGCTCTAGTTATCCATTCTTTTCTTGGTGTTAAGTGATTATTTCTTTTTCTTAAATGTTTATAACAAGTAACTTTTCAAGGCAACTATGTATCATATTTATTAGTTCATTTAATGCACAATTGGTGTGCCGCAGTGTTAATAAAAAGTTCAATTCTACTTTTCTTGCAATATTTTTTAATTTCCTATAATTTATATAAGATTCATTTTTGCTATTCTCTTTTCGTACTTTGAACTGGTCGACGCTTATGATCAATGGATACTGGTCGTTAAATGGAACATTTAGTTTATAAGAATCCAGTTCAATAGTCCTCGTTTTTGCAAAGCAATTATCTATACAAGTACCGTTTACGTTATCAAAAGAATGCCTTGTTATTCCTTTAAAATATGATGCATATTCGTGTGCAAAAAATTGTTAATGAATTCGTAGCTAATTGTTTTTTCACTAAAGTAAATTTTTGTCCAATATATCTATATTAAAGTCTGCAAATATGCAATGGTTTTTTATATTATCATGCTTTGACAAAAACCTTTTTACGTTATTAATAAAATCTGCCTTCGATAAATCATAACACCTGTACATCGCAGAAATTTTCAAAGACTCACCTGATATTAATTTTATATCTGTACTTACAACACTCGACCTATCAATTACTTTTATTTTAGTGCTATCATAAATGTTATTCTTAACATATAATATAACACCATCTGCTTTATTAATTCTACTTTCATTATTACAACTTTTGTGACCTTGTAATTGATAATATTGAGAATGTTGCAAGTTCCAGGTTTCCGTACATATTATTATACATGGCTTTTTCGAAAGACTTTCTATAAACGCTTCAAGTTTCTCAAAATTTACATTCAGACTTTTTATATTCTCACACAGAATCAAGTTCTTTTTCTTTTTAGTGCTAATATGCAGCTTCCTATATCTTCTAATTCACTTTCTATCTTGCTTATATTATCAAAGTCGTAGTCTTGGTTCATTTTTATTCAAGGTTTCTTATTTTCTTGTTTACTATGTAGTCATTGATTGAATTCAGTGTGTTGGAATACGCCAATAATATGTACAGCTGATGTACACTACAGACATACACAAATAAGCAGCCACCGAGGACTCGGGCCGAAGGGGTTTTATACCTGAAACTTTATGGCACCCCCAGCGGACTACAGCCCTCCAGCACAGCAGACCCACAGTTCCAAAGCGACCACCACGGTGACAACACATAGAGCAAATCTACAGATTCCATATACATATTTCTTTCACTATTACTCAGAACATTGTCGCATACTTAATACGTGTACTCCATTGTGCTATTATTAATAAATAAATCAATATTAATACAAATTCCAACACAGTGACTTTGTAGACATTCCAGCTGATCTTGTTACCATGGCTTTGTTTGTAGTATCTTCCACCTTGCCGACGTATCTTGGTAGCGTCGGATTAATCGTGTAGTCAGTAAAGTCAATGAACTTGCGTATCTTAGCTTGCAGTATTTCGCATTCGTGGCTGCCTGTAGCCACGTGTTCTGTACTATATTTCTTTCAATACTTTTCGTTGCTAAAGAAACAATTTGCACATTTCTCTTTATTGTCTTGACATTCTCTTGTTTTATGACCCCCAGCACACTTTAGACATGTAGGGCTATTTCTGCACTTTGCTCCATTGTGGCCAAATCTTCTACAATTGTAGCATGGTCTTACATTGCAGTAATCATATATCCTGCAATTTTGATAACCTGCGAAAAGCCTGTTTCTGTTTTCTTTAACATACTGATATAATTCAGCCTGTATATCTAATAATACCGTTTGTAGTTTTGTTCTTTCATTTTTATAGGAATTTATAACACTACATTTTTTTGTAATCTTGCTGAAATTTCTCTCATTGATGTCCTCTTCCATTTTTTTGTTATCCATAAAATCTGAATTATTTATTCCTACAACATTAATTTTAGGATTTACTACTTGTTCTTTGCTCACTTCACAAATTTCCGCCAGTTTCTTCTTTAATTTACTGTAAGCTTTATCAGCACTTTCTTCATTTAAACAGTCTATGATAATTTCCTCTTTTTTCCTAATTACTTTTCTCGTTTGAATGGATTTATCTTTGGTCAAATGGTGTGCAACAGCAATATTCAGTTCATCTGTCGTAAATTCATCGCTCTTATTTTTTATTATAATATTAGGTGTACGCTTTGTTTTTGGCTTGATGTCACTTTTAATACTTGAGATAACTTCCGCAAAAGTTTTATTTTTTACTACACTCATATCATTTTTCTGTTTATCAAGTAATTCTTTTAATAGCTTATTTTTTTCTTTCAGTTCATTATTCAGTTCTTTTGGCAAGACATTTTCATATTTTAATTCATTGACATCTCCTTCATCATTTTTATTTCATCAAGTATTTGTTATTTTACTTCTTGTTTTTGCTCTGATTTTAGTTGTGCAATTATTTGCTTCACATCATTGCTCAGCGTTTTGCTGTTTACTTTTAAGGTTACATTTAACTCTTCATGTTCAGAACATATTCCAAGAACCGCACTTAATCTAACAGCATTTTCTAATAGCATTTTCTAATAGCAAACTCACTAAAATGATAAACACTTTCACATAATAGACACACAACGGTTTTAACTTCTTGCTTTGGATGATATTTATAATAAATTGTTGCCTGCTTACGTGACACGCCAGCGCTATCGTGGCTCGACTTTTTGATACTTTTCGATATTTTTTCGTCGTATATATATACGACGATAACTATGAGACGAACTTCTAGCGAACACCGGATGCCGCACAATTAATATGAAATAAAAATGTACGTTCGAAGTAAACAGGACAAAATATATAAGGATACCAAGTGGAACAGAGCTTGGTCAGTAAATAAATAAGTATTGAAGTTCCGAAATAAAAAAAAAATGTATTGTACCACAAGAAAAAAGAGCAAACAAAGAGACAAATGCGATATTACTACTTCACCATTGATAATTGGTACACATATTAATAGACTGACAAGTTATATGCGACATGGGTCTCGGGCGATGAACAGAGTGGTTGCTTTGGTTAGACCAATAATTACCATTGGACTTTACCGGGCACTGTAGATCTTGATGCCGGTAAGGAAAAACATGTTGTATCCGATGTTTTCAAGGACTCGATTCGCCCAAACTGCAGACGAGCCACGGCATATAGAATAGCGGACGCAGCTTAGCACACACAAAGAGCTGATAGCATGTCCGATGTCAAACTACCAGTAAGACGGATATATGAAATCCTTGTAGATCAATCAGGTATAAAGCTCGCATAATACTGATATCTCCCTCTAAGGGCTAGACAGACTAGTCTAAGAAGGCTGCGGCAAAGTAGATACTGGTCCAGAAGCCTCACCACGATCGGGTGTCACAGTAGCTTTAGAATCGGTAGCTGAGTGAATTTTATTCTCCGAATTCAGGAACAAAGTTTTCAATAAATCATCGAATACAGAGGCTGTAGAACTAGACGGCGCCGAAGCCGACGAGTGAGGAGCGCACTAAGTGTCGGAATGGATACGAAGACTGGGACAAATCTGAAATAAGGAATTGGAAGTTCTAGCAATGAATGGCAAACCTGACGTGACTTGTCAAACCATCGGGCTTCATGAACGGCCTGCAACCGAGATACTGATTGTTAGGTGATTGTTAGTCACCTAGCAATGTAAATCAAGTTTTTGCGTGAGTTCATCTCGCGCACGCAACTATACAGTTACGGGAGAAACTCCACTCTTCGAATCTCTCCTGGCTGTCAGCTAGATTTTCCCTTTGTTTAAAATGCGGAATTATTTTATAATAGATTTCCTTACCCAACGCGCTCTCTTGTTTCCTGGGGATCAACCTCAAGAATCTGTCCTCTATATCCTTCTGGTCGAAGGAAGGTCCAAGAGGCGGCGAGCCGACGTCGTCGTATCGACCGACGACCCCCCCCCCCCCGCCGCCGCCCCAACTATCCACTTTCGTTGCACCATTACTTCCCGGCCCGGCTACGGGACGGTCGCATAGACCTCCGGACGAGCCCCCACACCGGCTCCTCTCAGAGCGCGCGACAAGGTAACAACTCCTAGTGGGGGTCATAGGTACGTAACCTTTAAGTTATTTCTTCAAATATGAGTAAAGGACAATTATTTTGAATGGTCATTCAGCTACTTCTTACTGGTCGACCAGATTTTGGTGAGTTTTTTTTTATATATATAAATTCTTGTATATTCACTGCTTATATATATATGAAAACTTTGATACGTTTATCTTGAATGGGCCCTTCCCTTCTTAATTGTATTGTAATGCTGCTCGCACATACTTTAAATTTCTAGATGTGGTTAAATTTCACCTTGGTTATCGCTGCTTTTACCGAACAATTCTTCTGCTATATTTATCTCTAACTTTCTTATTTTTGAATTAAATAACAATTAGAATCATTTACATCCTTTTTTTTACGTCAAGATATTCTCATTTCTATTTTAAACAATGATTTTGTTATGATTTTATTGGACCGTACATAAAAAAAACTAATATAATGCTCAATTATTTAATTTTAAACATTCACAGCAATTCAAACTCTTTTGTATTTTGTAGATACTTGATGCTGTATCTTTGTATAAAAGCTCGATTGTGACGTCACCGCACGACGCCACGCTATGCTTCTACGCGTCTGCTATTGCCGATAGCACGCGGCCAGGTAATGCGATCCTTTTCTAATTCCTTTGTATTTCTCGTCACTTTATTTATTATTATTGTTATTCTTATTATTTTTCTTCGCGTTTCTATTATTCATTAATTCGCGCACTTTTTATTATATTTTATTTAATTTATTAATCCTTTTAATATATATATTTTAATATATCCTTTTCTTTTTTAGGCACTCAAGATTTCTATGTTCATGCAACGAAAAAGGGAAAATTAGCTGCCAGTTATGCGCGAGATCTCGGTGGGACCTCCAATTTTTGTTAGGTGATTGTTAGTCACCTAGCAATGTAAATCAAGTTTTTGCGTGAGTTAATCTCGCGCACGCAACTATACAGTTACGGGAGAGACTCCACTCTTCGAATCTCTCCTGGCTGTCAGCTAGATTTTCCTTTTGTTTAAAACGCGGAATTATTTTATAATAGATTTCGTTACCCAACGCGCTCTCTTGTTTCCTGGGGATCAACCTCAAGAATCTGTCCTCTATATCCTTCTGGTCGAAGGAAGGTCTAAATGTATATATATAGCTGGGTGAATAAAAAAAAATATATTCTAGCGAGTCCCTTTTTTAAATAAAAAGCTTTGGCTTCACTTGGACTTTCTTTACTACTGATTGACTTTGTATTTATAAAATGTACGTATATATATTGGTAAACTCAAGAGAAAATAAAGTGAGCAAAATATAATACAATAAACTGAACTTTAAACAGAAGTAAAACAAAGTATAAAATAAACCAAAACTACTAAAAATTCTCGTCCGGTCGGCAGCTCGGCTCGAGTCGGAGTGCCTGAGGTAGCGTGGCTTGGGGACGCTTCGGAAGTATATCCGGACCTCCCACGCGTCTCCAAGCTCCACTTCCCCATGTTGACGTCAGTGCGTCTCAACACGTCGCACTCATTAGGCCTTACGGGACCTGTCGATGGTGCAAAGTTCAAAACTGCAGCGTGGCTTCGCACGTGCGGTCTCGCGCAGTGGAGGGGAAACTGTTTAGGTCAGCGAGATTCTTGGCTACCTGATACTTTTGTGGCCTTGAGTCTCGCTGTACCTTTTATATGCAGAACTTTCTCGATTTCATATTCGAAATAATTGCTCGAATATGAATATCGCAAAGTTGTCACATAACATCCTCCCCACCTTGAAAGCGTTTGTCGTCCTCGACAAACTTCGCGGGTCCTAAGGGTAGTGTGGTTCAGTTGGTGGTCCATGACAAGTAAGGTTCAAAGATGTGAATGTATCAGTTAATGAAAAAAAACTAAAGTCTCAAATCAAGGACAAGGGCGAACATGTTACAGGGATGATTTGTTAGTGTGCATTTTGCTTTTGTAGATATAGAGCAAGTTTTTAAGACACGTAAGCGTGATGGTTCTACCAATCATTTGTTTAGTTTGGGTGTGCCGTCATACCCTACACAAGATCTATATGTTTTTTATCTTGTTGATTTATGCGTTTTCCCTTCTTCCTTTTTTTTTTTTTTTTTATACATGTGCTTTACGTTCATTTGTCCTTTGCTCAGTTTGGCACAGTGTGTCCCGCACATGATCTATGTGATGTTTATCATGTGCGCGGCATGTGACCTTTCGAATGAATTTCATTCTTTTATTTGCACGATGGGATGGGTTTGTTGGATAGGTCGTCTCTTTCATGTCATTGATTTGGTGTTGAATAAAAAGTGTAACGGTAGCGCTCCCCTTGCCCCGGATTTTGTCAGTCGGGATTCAGGATTCGGAAAAGGGTGAGGTTAAAAATAACACCGTTTGGTTAACTTTAATAACTATGTATATTTACAAAGACTTCTACAATGCGTCGTCATTCTCCATCTGTAACCAAACAAAGTGCGCTTTTAAAGAAGACTTATCTCTTACAATTATGTCTTATAAACTAAGCGGTAATGGCGGTACTTATCAGCTAACGGTACGGTTCTTAATCCTACGCTAGTTATCGCTTACATTAATTTCGCTTAACATTTATCGCCGCTATGTTTCGCCTACTTATTGGCTACGTTTCGAGCACGGCGGTTCGGTTGGGTGTGTACTCGGCGCTTGCGGAGCCCTCGCGAGAACGTGTGCGCACGATCTCGCGTGGACTCGGCACCTGTTCCTATTTTCCCCCTACCCTGTGTGCGCACAGCGGTAGGTGGAACGGAGGAACGTCGGTGGGATGTTTTTGGTGTGGAGTCTCACAGGACCTGATTGAGACGTGTGCGCACGACTAAACCCGGTACGGTGGTTGTCCCTCGTGGCTTCCCTTGCCCTGTGTGCGCACAGCAGCAAGTGAAGCGGTAGAGTGGTGAGTGACTGTGGGTGAGCGTGCAGAGCCTGAAAGAGACGTGTGCGCACGACTCTGCTAGTATTTGCAGCCGGTTTCGGGTTCTGATTGCCCTGTGTGCGCACAGCGGCAACAAGAACGGTCGAATCGGCGTGGCGGTGTACCGGTGTGTGTGTGGCGGGTATGCAAATTCTAACAGAGACGTGTGCGCACGACTCTGCTAGTATGTGCAGCCGGTTTCGGGTTCTGATTGCCCTGTGTGCGCACAGCGGCAACAGGAACGGTCGAATCGGCGTGGCGGTGTTGTGGTATGCGTGTGGCGGGTGTGCAGATTCTAACAGAGACGTGTGCGCACGACTCTCGTAGTATTTGCAGCCGGTTCCGGGTTCTGATTGCCCTGTGTGCGCACAGCGGCAACAAGAACGGTCGAATCGGAGTGGTGGTGTAGCGGTGTGTGTGTGGCGGGTATGCAGATTCTAACAGAGACGTGTGCGCACGACTCTGCTAGTATGTGCAGCCGGTTTCGGGTTCTGATTGCCCTGTGTGCGCACAGCGGCAACAGGAACGGTCGAATCGGCGTGGCGGTGTTGTGGTATGCGTGTGGCGGGTGTGCAGATTCTAACAGAGACGTGTGCACACGACTCTCGTAGTATTTGCAGCCGGTTCCGGGTTCTGATTGCCCTGTGTGCCCACAGCGGCAACAAGAACGGTCGAATCGGCGTGGCGGTGTAGCGGTGTGTGTGTGGCGGGTATGCAGATTCTAACAGAGACGTGTGCGCACGACTCTGCTAGTATGTGCAGCCGGTTTCGGGTTCTGATTGCCCTGTGTGCGCACAGCGGCAACAGGAACGGTCGAATCGGCGTGGCGGTGTTGTGGTATGCGTGTGGCGGGTGTGCAGATTCTAACAGAGACGTGTGCGCACGACTCTCGTAGTATTTGCAGCCGGTTCCGGGTTCTGATTGCCCTGTGTGCGCACAGCGGCAACAAGAACGGTCGAATCGGCGTGGCGGTGTAGCGGTGTGTGTGTGGCGGGTGTGCAGATTCTAACAGAGACGTGTGCGCACGACTCTGCTAGTATGTGCAGCCGGTTTTCGGTTCTGATTGCCCTGTGTGCGCACAGCGGCAACAAGAACGGTCGAGTCGGCGTGGCGGTATAGCGGTGTATGTGTGGCGGATATGCAGATTCTAACAGAGACGTGTGCGCACGACTCTCGTAGTATTTGCAGCTGGTTCCGGGTTCTGATTGCCCTGTGTGCGCACAGCGGCAACAAGAACGGTCTAATCGGCGTGGCGGTGTAGCGGTGTGTGTGTGGCGGGTATGCAGATTCTAACAGAGACGTGTGCGCACGACTCTGCTAGTATGTGCAGCCGGTGTCGGGTTCTGATTGCCCTGTGTGCGCACAGCGGCAACAGGAACGATCGAATCGGCGTGGCGGTGTTGTGGTATGCGTGTGGCGGGTGTGCAGATTCTAACAGAGACGTGTGCGCACGACTCTCATAGTATTTGCAGCCGGTTCCGGGTTCTGATTGCCCTGTGTGCGCACAGCGGCAACAAGAACGGTCGAATCGGCGTGGCGGTGTAGCGGTGTGTGTGTGGCGGGTATGCAAATTCTAACAGAGACGTGTGCGCACGACTCTGCTAGTATGTGCAGCCGGTTCCGGTTCTGATTGCCCTGTGTGCGCACAGCGGCAACAAGAACGGTCGAATCGGCGTGGCGGTGTAGCGGTGTGTGTGTGGCGGGTATGCGGATTCTAACAGAGACGTGTGCGCACGACTCTGCTAGTATTTGCAGCCGGTTTCCGGTTCTGATTGCCTTGTGTGCGCACAGCGGCAACAAGAACGGTCGAGTCGGCGTGGCGGTGTAGCGGTGTGTGTGGCGGGTATGCAGATTCTAACAGAGACGTGTGCGCACGACTCTGCTAGTATGTGCAGCCGGTTTCGGGTTCTGATTGCCCTGTGTGCGCACAGCGGCAACAAGAACGGTCGAATCGGCGTGGCGGTGTTGTGGTATGCGTGTGGCGGGTGTGCAGATTCTAACAGAGACGTGTGCGCACGACTCTCGTAGTATTTGCAGCCGGTTCCGGGTTCTGATTGCCCTGTGTGCGCACAGCGGCAACAAGAACGGTCGAATCGGCGTGGCGGTGTAGCGGTGTGTGTGTGGCGGGTGTGCAGATTCTAACAGAGACGTGTGCGCACGACTCTGCTAGTATTTGCAGCCGGTTTCCGGTTCTGATTGCCCTGTGTGCGCACAGCGGCAACAAGAACGGTCGAGTCGGCGTGGCGGTGTAGCGGTGTGTGTGTGGCGGGTATGCAGATTCTAACAGAGACGTGTGCGCACGACTCTGCTAGTATGTGCAGCCGGTTTTGGGTTCTGATTGCCCTGTGTGCGCACAGCGGCAACAAGAACGGTCGAATCGGCGTGGCGGTGTTGTGGTATGCGTGTGGCGGGTGTGCAGATTCTAACAGAGACGTGTGCGCACGACTCTCGTAGTATTTGCAGCAGGTTCCGGGTTCTGATTGCCCTGTGTGCGCACAGCGGCAACAAGAACGGTCGAATCAGCGTGGCGGTGTAGCGGTGTGTGTGTGGCGGGTATGCAGATTCTAACAGAGATGTGTGCGCACGACTCTGCTAGTATGTGCAGCCGGTTTCGGGTTCTGATTGCCCTGTGTGCGCACAGCGGCAACAGGAACGGTCGAATCGGCGTGGCGGTGTAGCGGTGTGTGTGTGGCGGGTATGCAGATTCTAACAGAGACGTGTGCGCACGACTCTGCTAGTATTTGCAGCCGGTTTCGGGTTCTGATTGCCCTGTGTGCGCACAGCGGCAACAAGAACGGTCGAATCGGCGTGGCGGTGTAGCGGTGTGTGTGAGGCGGGTATGCAAATTCTAACAGAGACGTGTGCGCACGACTCTGCTAGTATGTGCAGCCGATTCCGGTTCTGATTGCCCTGTGTGCGCACAGCGGCAACAGGAACGGTCGAATCGGCGTGGCGGTGTAGTGGTGTGTGTGGCGGGTGTGCAGATTCTAACAGAGACGTGTGCGCACGACTCTGCTAGTATTTGCAGCCGGTTTCGGGTTCTGATTGCCCTGTGTGCGCACAGCGGCAACAAGAACGGTCGAATCGGCGTGGCGGTGTAGCGGTGTGTGTGTGGCGGGTATGCAGATTCTAACAGAGGCGTGTGCGCACGACTCTGCTAGTATTTGCAGTCAGTTTCGTATTCCGATTGTCCTGTGTGCGCACAGCGGCAACAGGAATGGCCGAAACAACGGAACGAGGTCTAGCGATTTTACTACGGTAATTTCGGTATCCGTACCGTTACGTGTGCGCACGAAACGGTCAGATATCGGCAGTTCTTCTAGGGCCCTCCTAGCGGTGTCGTGTGCTCACGGCAACGCTCGGATCGGGAGCTCTGATTGAACTGCCGCCGTGCTGTCGCGGCTGGGCTTATATAGCCCAAGTCGCTGGCGCCAACGCCCTCTGGTGGTGATTCGGTCGAGTGTTGTTGGTGTGTATGTTTGGTGCTTACCGTGCTCTTTTCGGTAGTGTGCGTTGTTTTGTTTGCGCCCGTCGTCGGTTTCGTTCGCGGCTATGTTTACACTATACGAGCAGGTGTTGCTACCCATGAGCACTCGGCTTGTGCTCATGTTATTGTCGTGCGGGTCTGCCTTTCCCTTGCGATGTTTGTGTGCCTACTTGTATACATTTTGCACGAGACTGATGTCTCGTTGCGAAAGAAGGTGAAGAAAGCTTATTGAACTTAATTCTGGCGGTTGCCACTTACTTGTTGCTGGATTATTTGGTCCCAGGGTCCTTTACAATCTATCTTAGTTGCTGTTTCATTAGTATTGTTAGTTTCCTATGCTTAATGTATTGCTTATTTTCTATTGTAAAAATTATATATGTATTAAAATTTTTTTTGAATATTGTCATTTGTTAGTACTTATTTCTAAGGTTATTATATCTTATCTTAAAATTTAACAATATATTGTATCTCGTGATATGGTTGGTGGGGTTAGAGTTAAATGGTCCGGGTTTCATTATAAAAGTACAAAATATAATTTATTATGAAGGAATTTTACATAAAAATGAATGTTGAAAGACAATAATTTGGTCCCATTGTTTTTTTTTTCTTTTTTTTATTCTTTTATGTGAATTAAAATGGTGGATTCCTCTTCTTCGTCTCCTATGCTCTGGTCGAGCAGGGTCTTTGTGGGTACTTCTGTCGTGCCGGCTTCTTCGATTTCTAGCTGGAGCTTCTCCCACGGATCAAAAGATATAAGATCCGGTTGATCCTGTTGTTGGGCCAAAGTGATGGGGTCCACTTGATCTTTTTGTTGGTTCAAATTGATGAGTTGCAGCTGATCGTTTTGTTGGTTCAACGTGATGAGGTCCGGCTGATCGTTTGCCTCAATTGCTTTCTTTGGACTGGCTGCTTTGCATTTCAGCATGTGGTTGGTCCAATCCTTATATGGTACCTCCATTCCACATGCCGAATGTTTTTGTAGGACCTCAGGATTCTGCATGCTGCAGATCCTCACATGGTCCTTTTGGTTTCTAATATCTGCCATTTGTCCGCAGATTTTATGGTTCTTTCTATATACGCGTAGGCCTCTTGGTAAATGTCGCCTACTTGCCCACCTAGGTTTGTAGGCTTGGTTGCACTGGTCCATTGCTGCGACCGTGTCCTCATGTTTAAAGAACTGGACAAAACCCATTTTCCTTTTTATGCCAGTGTTGTTTTCTGGGTCCTTCATGACCACTTCGTATATGTGGTCAATTGGACCAAACCGTATAAATTCCTTTAGGAATTCCTCGGTCGAGTATCCTAATGGCACTAAAACGCAGAAGCGTAGTCCTTCTGTATCGTCCAGCTCTCCCGTTATTATTGTTGGTACCGGGATCGGTCTTTGGCTGGGCCTCAGTTCCAGAGCTGGTAGTGGTTCCTTTATCTGTGGTTCTGCTTTCTGCTTCTGTTTTTCCTCTCTGGTGCTGGTTGGTTCCGCGTTGAAGGTTATTGCGGCGGCTACCGCGTCTTCTTCTTCACTGTATTGTACCTTTACTGTGTATGTGTTCGCGGACTTGTGGTACCTAAAGTCCATCACACACATGCCAAAGGTTCTCAACAGTTTGGCGATGTCGTCAGGGTTCCCAATGAACTCTATTAGAGCCTGTTTTGGTCCTCGCCTCGCCACCTTGAGAACCTTGGTTTGGTTGTCCATTTCTTCTAGTTGGAAATCCATTTCTGAAACATAGGAAATAAGAAGAAAATTTGTTTACTATATATGTTTGGATACGGGTATTTATTATAGTTCCTATTTCATTTCATGCTTGGTCATGCAACATGTATTGGGTCCCTAGTGCATGCAATTTGGGTTGCCTTTTAATGATGTATTCTCTCTTATGTTATGTTATGATTATGTGAATGCGTTGTATATGCATTTGGGAATAGGGTTACAATTTTGTTTTATATTATGGATATATATTTTGATTCGGGATGGAACGAGATTATTGGGGATAAGGTAGGGTATGCTCTGACTGTAACTTATTTTGGGGTCCTAAATTTTATTCGTGCACATTCATCCGTTCACATACACTCTCATTTTCGCTTTTTATTTTAGTCGTTGGTACGGGTTGGGTTTGAGGTTCCATTAGTCGGTCGATTTTTCTTCCTTCCAGGCTTTCTAAATACGCTAAGGTCTTCTTCAGTTCGTCCAGGGTTGGTGTTTGGTTGCTTTGCGGTGACTGTTCCGGATCTCTGAAAGTGGTCCACATGGTCTGTTTTTTGCAAGTTATTTCGTGTAAATTGTAGAGGTTTAGGTCTATTTCCTTTTTGCAAAATGAATGGAATTTGGTTTCCATTACAGTTTTGCCTCGTGTCTGTTTCCTTGGTTCTGCAAAAGTTGCTTTGTAAATAGGATTGCTTTTCTTTCTTGCTTCTTCAGCATTCCGGTCTTTGAAGTATTGAACGTATCCGTAGGATAGGCGTCCCTTTTTATCTCGTACGGTCTCATAGTATACCATTGGCCCGAATTGAGCGAAGTGCCTGAAGAATGTTTCATCCTTTTCCTTGTCTTTGCCTTCCCAGGGTAATAACAAAATAGTCTGTTTTTGCTGAGTTCTTTGTTGTGCTGTATGTTGGTTACTACATGCACTTCTGACTTCATGTTGGTTTCTCTTCTCTTTGAAGTTGGTATGCCTTCCCTTGATAATGGTTCGGAAATCAGTTTGGTACGTCGTCTAAGTTTATTTTGTTTTATCAATGATGTTTTTAACTCGTTGGCCTTTGTTGCCTGTTTTTCTGTGCCAAAACATAGTGTGACTCTTTTACTTTTTGGGTCCGTTCGGTGGTCTTCCACATATAAGGTATGTGGTGTGCCTATATATTCAAATTCCTTCATTATGCTCCATAGAGGTATGCTGATGTCACAGAACATGGATGTATTGGTTCTGGTATTCATGTTGTCCTTGTCTGTAAATGAACATTATTTTTAAAGAATATTAGGCTAAATAGTCTATTGTATGAGGGTTTGAGTGTGCGTGCGATCATTTGCTCAATGGTCGCCTTCAGCACGGTTCTGAAAATTATTTCGAGGTACTTTCGGTGTTGGTGGATTTGGGTCACTTATGAGAATTGTTTCTGCTTCTGGGTTAATAGGGTCTTTATTGGTATTTACAGCTGGGTGTTCTACCAGGTAGATGTTGCTTTTTGACTTTAATTTTGCTTTAGGCATCGTTATTCTACGTTTCACCCCTATTACCATTATTATAATTATTATGATGACCACTAGCTGGAAGGTTACGCCACCATACAAAAAAATAATTTGTATGGTAATCCCGTCTTTTGTGACCTTTAATCTCATTTAATTCATTGATTATTTGTCCTAAAGGTTTCGCTTGGTTAAACCCGAATTTGGGTCCGAGTATTTCGATGGTTGGTGCCGGTTCTGCCGTTCTGCCCACGCATGCTGGTGAGATACGTATGATACCGGCTCCCTATAAGGTTATTTTCGCGTCTTCTTGATTTAGACATGAGAGCTGCAGCTGGTCAGGATCTGTCGTGGAGAATAACCACGATTGATCATTCTCTAGAGCACTCTGTAGAGGTTCTAATACTGGGCAAATTGATGTCTAATGGGTTTTAATGCACTTGGTTGCAAGATTGTCATCGAATTTTATATATTTTTCTTCATTTGAACTTATTGCGATATACTTGTGTGAGGGCTCTATGAAGGCTAATCCAGTGGTTCCATTGGCTTTGTGTTGTGGTATTGTCACCGCATGTAACTTGTATGTTTGATAGGGGTCTCTTTCAACCAATGGGATGTGTAACACCGCGATGGTCCTGCCATTTTCGTGGATGGCATCGATATCCGATACTTTCGTGATTTCTTCTATTCTTAGGTGTTCTGCGGGTATTGCAAAATCCAAACTAGCGCTTGTTCTCTTCACGTCCGTTATTATCTGATGTATCATCTTGGTTGTCAAGAGATCAGGGTGTATTTTTCCTTCTTTCAAGTATCTTAGTATCTTTAGCACTTTTTCATTGCTCCTTACTCAATGATCTAGTGTTGATTCCAGACGTCTTACATATACTGTCATTTCCACTAGATGTTTCAATTCTTCTTCTTGTTTGACCACGTTGTTCACTGTTTTGGTCAGAACTGCTTCAAAGTTTTGAAGTACCTTTTGATGATTTTGAGTGATATTGTGTAACTCTTCAAATTGGGCTGAGACTATATGTGCATTCTTGTCTATGATTTGTACCATTTTGGTTTGGTCTTGAAATAGATTATCAATGTTTTTATTGATGTCGTCCACGTCATCTGTAGTGACTAAACCAAATAAGCTTTTGCTTAGAGTGCCGACTATGCCTAGTGGGGCTAACCTCTTGGTGCGAATACTTCTGGGATTTCTTGTGATTGGGTGGTTATAATGTCCCATGGTCTTGATTGTTTCGTTTATCTCTTTTTGTATGCTACGTAAGGTCTGGTATTTGAGTTCTATGAGGTGCAAACCTAAGCATGTTTGCACTTATTTTCTGCTATTCTTGCTACGCAGTTATTGTAAACAGTTTGATAAGAATCCAGTGGTTTGTGTATTTGCATAAAGTCGTCGACATTGATGTAGATTCGTATCTTCCAATCGGCCTTCTTAATTTTCATGGGATCCATTTTTTCGTAATATATACCGGGATTCGGGTCTAGGGGGTCCAGTTGATACTGTGGTATTCCTCGGGTCATCATACTTATGCTTAAAATTATTATAATGTTTATATTCGGATGTCTCATCCTGTAAAAATATGGCCATTAGTTTACATTTATAAATGATATCGTCCCTTTTATTATTCTTTTTATTCATGTGATTTAGTCGGGATTCAGGTCAGAATCCATCTCGACATCCTTTAGTTTGTCAATGTGCTTTCTGACCATTTTTCCGTTGGCGTATTCTAGAATTACATTTTTCCGACCTACGAATTCTATGATTTTTAGTGGTTAATTCTATATGAATCGAACTTATGGACGCGGGGTTCTTTAATTAATCTAGCATATCCGCCGACTTTTCCCTTGAAAGTTCTGACCTTTTTGTCATACCTTTCTTTAGTCCTAATTTTGTTGGTTATTTGAGTTTCTCCTGCTACAAGTTTCATTTCTTCTAGTCTTAGCACTAGGTCTCGCATATAAACGCTATATGTTTTTAATTTTTCATCAGAAGGTATTCTCAAAGGGAAACGTGCTATCTTTCCATAAACCAATTCAAAGGGTGTAAAGTTCGTGGCTGCGTGTACACTGGTATTATATGTAAAGGTTGCAAAGGGGGTTAGGTGGTCCCAATCATCGTATCTTTCAGAGTATATCCGGATGAACTCTATGAGTGGAGCATGACTTCTCTCCAATGACCCATTTGTTTGAGGTCTATAGTCTGAAGTTGTTAGATGATTTATCTTGAATAGCTTCAGTAGTGATTCTACTATACTTGATAAGAAACTGGTCCCTCGGTCTGAGAGTATGGCTCTCGGAGCTCCAAATTGACAAATAAGATATTTCGCCAGTGCCTCAGCTATTGTCGTTGCATTGAGGTTTTTGATGGGTATTGCTATTAGGTATTTGGTTAAGTTACACTGCATCGTTAAGTGATGACAGTTCCATCTTGGTGTCATCCTCAATTTTCCCACTGTGTCAATTGATACTTTATCAAAAGCTTCTATTGGCGTGTCTGTGATGATCATTGGTTCTCTCGTCTTGAACCGTTCTATTTTCTGTTCTTGACAGTTTGCACATCGTCTGACGTAGTTTTGAACGTAGTTTCTCATTCCTGGCCAGTAGTATCGTTCCCTTAGTTTCTGATATGTTTGGTTGATTCCTTTATGTCCTCCTGTCAGGCTGTCATGAAGGTTTCCAATTATTTTTTGTCTGTCTTTTTCAGCGGGTACTTCTTCTTTTCCGTAATACATTGTTACTCTTATTTAACTTTTGTGGAAATGTTCATGAAGTATTTCAATGATGGTTGGGGAGCCCATCTGGTCCAGAATGTCTCCTTTTCGTGCTACTCTGAAACTCTTGATATTTCTATTGAGTAATATTTCTTTTAGTTTCTTGAGTCCTTTGTGTACATTCTTCATTTTTATTGTGTTGAAGTAATTGTCTTTCACTATTACAGTAAATATTTGATGTTTCTTGAAAGGAATGACTAAGACTTGTCCTGGTTTTGGTCTTTTGTTCTTTATTTTCATTTTATTTTTGCTCGCTTTCTCGTATGTCATGACCTTTATTTAGGGGCTCTAAACCTGGTGGGGTGGGTAGGAGAAAAGACATTGTGGGTTCTGGTGGTTTCGAAAATCTTATATCTATAATGGAGCCTTCTTCGGTTTCTATTTCGCTCAATATCCCTAACTTCTTGTGGTTCTTTGACTTATTTCTTGGCGTACAGTTGGAGGTAGGGCTGTCACTTTTTATTGTAGGTGTGACTGATAATGTCTTTCTCACTGGTGGCAGTATTATGTCACTTACGCTTTCGACATCTGACTCATTTCCTGTGTCCTCTTGACCAGATGCTTCTTGTAGCTTCTGTCGTGCTCGTTTTATAAGGGTTTGAACACTTTTTCTCCAGACTTTGTTTCATTCTCAAATCTTGGATCAGATGTGTAGATTGCTTCACGCACATCATCGGATACATTGTCATCGTCAGAGAAGTGTGGGGGTAAATCCAGTTGGGTATCTATGTCAGTTGTTGATTCGTCGATATCAGCTTGTTTATCCATTTCATATTTACTCATGCTTTCTTCAAATTTTCTGCTAGCTTCTTCTACTTCTTGTTTCGTTAGGGTGGTTCTGACTGATAGATTTTCTATAGATTCTTCATCTGCATTATCTCCATCTTGAGAATCTTCTACTGCAGTCATGTCTATCGCGATATTGCTTATAGTTTTATTCTGACTATCTTCTGAAGAAGATGTCTCGCTCTCGGGTACTTCTTGGGCTTCATCTTCTGTAGTCTCTGAGTCTGGTTGTCGTAATCCGCTGTATCTGGGGTCTGGTATGGGTGGTTTATCTAGATCGCTGTCTTCATTAGCCGTTGACGATAGCCATGATCTCCTGGATGGGTTGACTGTCATTGAAATATCCGAATCTGTATCAGACGAACTTCCTGGCACTTCTCGTGGTTTGATGGAAGTTGTCTCTGTTATTGCTGTTTCAGTTTTTGTTGGCGTCTCTGTATGCGTAGTTTTCTTTGTACCAATGGGTTTGGACATTTTGCTTGGTCCTCCTTGTTTGATGTATTGTCCTACTGGGCTTTCTACCTGAGCACGTTTTGCTCTTGTCCTCTGCGCTACCACACTATGTTCCAGTTTGGGCGCTTCTTTATTTGTTTTCGCTCCTATGGGTCTACCTCTGCCTCTGGGTACTGTAGTCTTCTCCGATGCTGAGTGTGCTCTGTTGCGAAAACTAGTCTTCTGTAATGGTACTTTGCTTTTAGCTTTTTCTTGTTCTTGTTTCACTTTTTTTTCTATTATCATCACTTTGATCCTAGGTAAATTTTTGTTTATTTCCTCTTCGGTGGTTTCTGGAGGGTTTCTTGAAAGCGCATCAGCATTTTTATTTAGTTTTCCTGGTTTGTATTTGAAGGTATATTCATAGCCTGTGAACCTAAACATCCATCTCATTAATCTTTGTCCAGGGTCTTTTCTGCTATGCATCCAATTTAAACGGTTCGTGGTCAGACACTAAAGTGAACTTGCGACACAATAAGTATGGTCTAAACTGATGTACAGCATATAGTACCGCTAAGCACTCTTTTTCAGTGGTGGAGTAATTCCTTTCAGCTTTATTTAAAGCTACAAACAAGTATTGGACTGGATGATCAAATCCATCCTTTTCTTGACTCAGGACTGCTCCGATCGCGTAGTCTGGTGCATCTGTGGTTAAGGTGAATTCCTTATCAAAATCCGGGAATTGTAAGATGGGTTCTTCCATTATGCATTGCTTGAGTTTTTGAAAGCTCTCGTCATATTGAGGGGTCCATTCAAACTTCACGTTTTTCTTTAGTAAGCCATTCAATGGTTTCGCTATTTTAGCAAAGTCTTTGATATACTTTCAGTAATATCCAAACATTCCTAGTACTTCTCTTATATTCTTGGCACTCTTGGGTGTGGCTAGTTTGGCTATTGCCGAAACATTTTCTGGATTGGGTTCAACTCCTTTTGCGCTAATTATGTGTCCTAAAAATCCAACTTCTTTTCTGAAGAATTCAATTTTGTCAGGTTGTAAGACTAATTTCGCTTCTCTCAACCTTTCCATAAGATTTCGTATTCTCCCTTCATGGTCTTTTAAATTTTTACTGTACACTATGATGTCATCCAAGTATACTAACATTTCAATATTTTGTAGTCCTCTGAGAACCTTTCCCATGAGTTGTTGAAAAGTCGCCGTAGCGTTCTTCAATCCTTCAGGCATTCTTGTGTACTCATAGTGTCCATTTATCGTTGTGAATGCTGTTTTATAACAATCTTCAGGACCCATCGGTATTTGTTGGAAACCACTGGCCAAGTCAAATATCGAAAAATAGGTTGCTCCTCCCAGTTGATCCATTATGTCCGCAATGTTGGGTAACGGGTATGCATCTCTGATGGTTTCCTTATTTAGCTATCTAAAGTCAATTACCATGCGCCATCTTGGGTTGCTATGACTATCTGGTTTCTTGGGTACTATCCAGATGGGTGAATTGCAGGGAGAATTGGATTCTCTTATAATTCTGTCTTTGAGCTTTTTGGCTACGCTTTCTCTTACAACTTGCTTATGTTGAGGAGGATGTCTGTATTGTTTGGTGTTTATAGGTACGCTATTTTCTAAATGAATATGATGCTCGATCATATCGGTGCACGGGAGTCTGTCTCCTAGCAATAAAAATCGATCCAGAAAATATTCTATTATGTGGTCCACAATTTCTAGTTCCTCTTTATTTAAATGATTTCTTCTGATTGATGCCTTTACTCGTTCTAATCTTTTAATTTGGTCAACAATTGCATCTCCATCAAAATCACTGTCTGTTTCTTGTAGAAAGTTTGGTCCGATATCGAAAGGTCATAATTCCTTTGGATCTACCTCTATCATTACGTCTTGTTCACTTGTATTTATGACCATCATTTTGCAGGTATTGTTTACATTATAGACTACGCCTTCACCTAGAAATGCATTGTCATTTCCTACATGTATCCTAGGAATGTAGCCTTCCTTCAGGTCACTTTTGATTAGGTTAATTTGGACTACTTGTCTAGTTCTAGCTTTTATTATCTATTTTACTTTGTCCGTGGTAACATTTTCTTGGTTCTCCATATTCCATTGTTCCATATCCATTGTTCCATGCATTTGCTCTCATCATCAATTTTCGTTTCCACTTTCAGTACTTCATTTGCTTGTTTGCATGTATAACCTCTTCTTAAATTCCTTGGGTTATGTTCTTCTTCATGTCCTATGGACGGTATGGGATGCATTACATCACCACTTACCATGAGAGCATTCTTATGGTATGAGATTACTGCTTCTTCCTTCTTTAGGTAATTCCTTCCTAACATGCCATCTTGTTTAATGGGAAAATCATCCTGTATTATTTGAAATTTTACTGGGGTTCCTCTTATATCCAGGTACACTGATCCTGCTGTCCACACTGCTTGGTCTGTGATGCCTCCTAATTCTCTGGCATCTTCAATGCTTATTGGTAAGTCGTCGTGCAGAGCTCCGATTTTTATTAGGTTAACAGTTGCGCCATTGTCTATCATGAAGTCCAAATACGGTCGCTGTGTTCCTTCGGGTATCCTTCTTCTTACAGCTGTTGCCTCTCCATCTTCCCAATTATAGTTTTCAGGTCCTTTACAGTTCGTGGAACACATCCTCGCGATTTCTCGGGTTTGGTTAGTATCGCCATTACTGGGGCTTTCGTCTGATTTTCTTACAGGTTTCTGGGATTCAAATCTCGATTCTGGTTGTATTCCTGCATCTATCTCTGATAATTTGCTTGGTCCCTTCGTCATTGTATCTTCTGTTATTTCTGTAATTCATTCCAGTCCGTGGTTCACTATATAATCTGGCATTGTTGTAGCTATAAGTCCTGCCACGGTATGGTTTGGAGTCTGGGATTATTTTGGCCTCCATCTTCGTCTCTAGGCGTACAGCTTCTTCATAGGCTTCACGTAGTGTTGCCGGTTTGCTATAGTCAACTCTTTCCGCTAAATTGGCAGGTAGACCTTTTATAAATATATCCACTGCAAGTGATTTTAACGTGTCCGTCATTTCTTTCTTATAACTATTGCCTTTTTCTTCTTGGAGTGCTGTTTTTGCACTGCCAAGCAAAACGTTGATTTCATCATAGAAATCGCCAACGGGAACATTCTGAATTTTGTTATTAAAATAGCTAAAATTCCTTCCTGGTCCGAATCTCTGCTTTAGATGTGCTATGAGTTCTTCGACTGTGGTAATTTGTTTATTGATTAAACTCTTCTTTGCTAATCCAGTAATTTTGTACAATGCATTTTGTAAAAACTGTGGTTGTATGTCTTCACTCACTAGAGATGCTGCATTTCTTAAGTCCTGTATGTATTCTCTGAGACTTGCCGTCAAAAGTTGGGATACCGCTTATGCAGTTCATGAGCTCGAAGGTGTTTGCCATGCTATTCATCAGCATGAAATTGGAATCGGATGCAGTTGCATTTGTTGCTCTGGTACCTCGGGCATTCGTTTCTTCTCCTAGATTCATTTTGAATGCTGTTTTGTATATTTTTTTTTGTGAAAATTCTTCTTCTTCTTCTTTTGAAGGAAAAATAGTCTATAATGGATCTAGATGTTGGGATTGTCTATTCAAGCGGGTTATGGGTTGCTGAGTGTGGGTTTAGGGTCACCAGGAAATACTTTAAACTGGTTCAAGGGCAACTAGATATGGTCTTTTGTCAAAAATAAAATTAATTAATTGGCTTCTCGTTTATTTGTTTCCTTTAAAGCGAACTCCAAAAGTTCATTAAACTTTTTGCTTACTTCAGATTGAAAATTTAAATTATTCTCAAAAGCTTTATTATGATTCGCGTTTATTCTTTTGTCTTCCCGGTAATAATTGTGCAATTGATTATTTATTTCTTTGAGCCTTTTCTCTAATGCTTTCTTTTCAAACAATAATTTTTGCAAGAAATATTTTTTTCCTGATCTTCTTTTGTTAAATAATTTTTCTCTGCCTGAGAAATTTTCTTCCTTCATGGGTTGTGTCTTATTGGATACAATGACCGCTGTTAAGCTGGTCTAAGGAGAGCCGCTACTCAGCTAACTCAGGATTCACAAGAGTAGTCGCTGCTAAGCAGAACAAAGGATCAGGTTGCTACTGAGCAAACCTTAGGATATAGAGGGACCGCTATTGAGCAGATCCAAGGAAAAGCCGCTGTCAAGCAGACTTATGAGGTTTATGATGAATAGTCGCTTTTGTAAGCAAACTAATGGAAAAGGTAGAAAATTCGTCAGCCAATGAAGAATTCTTTTTGAAATGAAATAAAATACATAGGTTTAAAAGTATCTTGACAAATGCTCAAAAACTTCAATGAAAATTACTGTTACGCTCTTGGTTTGAAACAAATGAAAAATTTTTGCACTTTCGAATTGAAATAATTAAACTAAATAGAAGTGATCAAAGAGTGAATTTATTTTTTAAAATATTCACGTGAATATTAATGCATAAATATTCACTGCATGGACGCATTAGAGTGGTGCCTCAATCGGGAATGATATAGTAAAAACCCTCAATGCATAAAAAAAAACAAGAAAACAATAAAATTAATGTTATACTATATAATATTTTATGGTGTCCGAATTTCACTCTAATTATTTAAATAATTGATTTTTATTTTAATACTCTGTGAAAAATCTCAATTATGAGCAAATAAAATCAAAAAGTTGTAAAGTTCCCCGAGAAAATTTTATTATAAAAAAAAATTATTTCTTTATTTAAATCGGCACTCTAATAATTCATTTATAATAATTAGTTAATTTTCATTGTCAAATATCATCTATCTATCAGCTTTACATGTATTGTAGTTTAAATCTCGCGCGCGTTCTATACTCTTCCAAAATGGCCGCTGTGGAGGTGCCAAGTCACTAGACCTACACCACTATAGTCTCCCTAGTGCCGAGTCTAGTTCCACGCCTGCGCTGGTGTTTGCTCTGAACAAACACGAGGCGTCGGCTGCTACATACTGTATGTTGCGTGTTTAACCTTCTCGCGCGTCACGTATTTTTCTCAACAAAGTATTTTGCGTAAAACGCGTTATTCATTACTGAAACTCATAATCTGTGGATTCGCGAGTGTGTCCTCTACTCGTGTGTGTGTTTTTTGGGTTGTTCGGTTGATTAGGACCAAAGTTGTGACTGAAAATGTTTATGGATCCAACACGATGTATCACAAGCAGTGCAACCTGTTGCTGCTTGTCAGATAAGTATTTTTATTTATAATTTCTTGATTGAATTATCATCAACTGAGCACAAGAGCAAATTGCTTTGGGTAAATTATACGTTTCCTTTACATGTGGTGTGAATTTTCATACACCAGGCAAACGTATCCGAGAACTTTTGTTCATCTACGAGCACTACTTCATAGGTACGTATTATTATTATTATTATTATTATTATTATTATTATAGGTCTGGGTGGACCATTGGGTCCTGATGCCTAGGCTTACGCCCTTTGCATCCCCGGTAGTTAACTAGTGGTTGTACCAGACTAGTTTTGTCGTTTGAGGATCAGCATATCAGGTGGTATGCACCATTCCTGTATTACTTATTCCTCAGGGTAAGAGGTGTCAGGTGGTATGCCCCATTCCTGTGTATCTTATTCCGTTAGTGACTTGTACAGGTGTATCACCGTCCTAACGGTCAGTGCCTGGTTCGCACGTCGTCGTCCCCAACGCCCTATGTCTCTTTTCGGCTAAGGCTAAGAAGTGGCATAATACATGTATACTGCTTTCCTCGTTTTGGTTACACCACCTGCATACTGGTGAGTTCTCTCGACCTATAGTGTGCTGGTGGTATCCCAGCGTCCCGTGTCCGGTAATTAGCTGAGTAAAGATCTTTGCCTCTGCTCTGGTCAGATCTCGCATCTCTGACGCCCAGTCCTCTCTGATGCGTGATCCTATCAGTGCTTTGGCTTGTCTACACCCGTTGCTTTCGCACCATTCTTTTAGGTGTCGCTCTCTCAGCCAGTCGTGCACCGCCTCTTTGACGGTACACGCCTGAATGCCAAGGGCGGGTTCCGGTCCAAGTAAGTCTTGTCCCGCTGCTATTCCGGCTAGTTCGTCCGCAATCTCGTTTCCCCTTATTCCATGGTGTCCGGGAACCCAGTAGAGGGTGAGTCTGCGTACTTTCCCACCGAGTCTGTTTAAAGCCGTTATGCAGTCCCACACCAGTCTGGAGGAGGTGCTAGAGCCACCTAGCGCTGCTAGGGCGCCTCTGCTGTCCGTGCAGATATTGATGCAGTCCTGCCTTTTTTCCTCGAGCGCGAGTTGTGCACAGAATAGGATAGCTGTTACTTCCGCCTGGAAGACGGTGGCGTGCCTTCCGAGCGGTGTTATAAGCCTTTTTCCGGGCCTTCTCCGGAAGACTCCAGCTCCCGCCCTGCCTTTCTTTCTGGCTCCATCTGTGTACCAGGTTTCACCTGCGGATGGACCAGGGTCGTGTTCGCTCCAGTCTTCCCTTGATGGGATTTGGATGTGATATCCTTTCTCGAAGTTATATCTACGTACTGTCTTGTCCAGTCTCATTGACAATACAGCATAGTCTTTTCCTTTGATCTGTTCTTTTGTGTGTTCCCCTTTTTCTCTCCACAGTCCATGATTTTTCAGACGGTGTGCTGCTATAAAGGCTGCCGCCTGGATTGTTCTGTGAAAGGGCTCAACGTCAGTGATGGCTCCAAGGGCTGCCGTTGGGGTGGTTCTCATAACCCCTGTTGCCGCCCTTAGGATCCACCCCCTGAGCGTTTCGAGTTTCTTTTGTACCGTCTTCAGATCTGTCCTTTTCCACCACACTGTAGCCGCGTAGGTCAGTCTTGGTTTCAGGATACAATTGTATATCCATAGGACTGTTTTGTAGCTCAAGCCCCAGCTCTGCCCAATGGCTCTTCTACACATCCAGAAGGCTGATGTGAATTTCTTGTACTGTTGGTCTATTTGAGGCTTCCAGTACAGTTTTTTGTCTAAAATTACGCCTAGGTATTTTGCTTGCTCCTTAATTTGTATTTCCTGTCCTCGCATCATTAGCGTTCGTGCCGGTCCTATCTTGTACTTTCTGGTGAAGACAACAACCTCCGTTTTCCGGGGATTGATAGATAGGCCTTTATCCTCGCACCATTTACTTAGGTGCCTCATTGTCGACTCGGTGATGTCCAGTAGGGTGTTCAGATGTTTGCCTCTGGTGATTATAAGTATATCGTCTGCGTAGCCGACCGCTGATACTCCCAGGTTGGTCAGCAACCTTAATGCTCCATCTATCACCATGCCCCACAGAGTTGGGGAAAGAACCCCTCCTTGTGGACATCCGTTGCTGACGGAGCCTTTGACGGTGGTGTTACCTCTTGTAACTGTCAGTTTCCGGTTGCTTAGCATGTTCGTGATCCACTTAATTAGCGAATCAGGTATTCCCTTATCCTTGGCTGCTTTGCAGATACCATCTGTGGTCGTGTTGTTAAAAACCCCTTCCGCATCGAGAAAGGCTCCCACGGCGTATCCTCCGCTTTCAATCTGTTCTTCGATGAGCGAGACAGCTACGTGCAGGGCTGATTCTGTTGATCTTCCTTCTCTATATGCATGTTGTTCGTTGCACAATGGGTTGTTCTTCAAGATATGGTCTTTTATGTACCTATCCACCAGCTGCTCAAGCGTTTTGAGCATGAATAACGTCAGACAGATAGGTCTGAAATCCTTAGCGGTGTTATAGCTTCCTTTGCCGGCTTTCGGGATGAAAACCACCTTAGCTGTCCTCCAGCATTTTGGCGTGTATCCGGCTGCAATGCTGGCCCGTATGAGTCGTACCATAGGTCCGATGATTATGTCGACTCCTTCTTTGAGCAGGATCGGGAGGATTCCATCCTCTCCCGGTGATTTGTAGGAATCAAAGGAGCTGATGGCCCACCTCAGTTTTGCCGGCGAGACAATCAGATTAGCAAGTTCCCTGCAGCCACTGATGTGGCGCGAACCCTCGCCACCGGTTTCCACCTGGTCCTCCGCCGTCTCGCATGTATCCCCCGCTATCGTGAAGCCGGGGAAGTTCGACTCCATGAGGTGCGCCAGCGTCTCCTCGTCCGATTCCGTATACTTGCCTGTTGGGAGTTTAACCGCTCCCAGCCAGGCTTCGGGATTGCGGGCTAGGATCTTGTTAAGCCTAGCCGCCTCTTTACCAGATTCCACGTTATTGCAGTACTCTCTCCAGCTTTCAGTCTGGGCTTTCCTTACTGCGTGGCGATATTCCTTCTGTTTACTTCTCCAGGTTATACATTGCTGGTTATCGTTGCTCCTAACTGCTTTCTTCAGTAGAGCTTTGGTCTCTTTCTTCAGTTTTTCCAACCGGTTATTCCACCAGGGTACCTCATATCTGCCTCTGCCTCTCACCAGTTTGCAGTTGGCTTCATATGCTTCAATGATGGCCCTCTGCAGCGATTCCGCCGCGGTGTTGAGCTCTCCTATCGTGTGGATCTCCTTTGGGAACCCTCTTTTTAGTTTCCTTTCTAGGTCTTTCCTGTATTCTTCCCAGTTCGTGCGCCTGGGATTCCTGATCCACGATTCCTGTTGTCGCGTTTCTCCTGTAATCATAAAACAAATTTGTGCATGGTCGGAGAGTGAGGGTTCGTCCGACACTCTCCAGTCCCTAGTATAGCCCACTAACTGCCTTGAGCAGAGTGTGATGTCAATTACCTCTCTCCTCCTTACATTCATGAAGGTTGGTTCGTTACCTATGTTGATGATCTCCAGGTTAGTGGTAGTCAAGTACTCGAGTAGGGTCGTCCCCCGGTCGTTAGTGTTTGTGCTTCCCCACACCAGATGATGTGCGTTAGCGTCACATCCGACAACCAGGGGGAGTCCCCTTTTCTCACAGTATTCCACCAGCCTGGATACTTCCTCTGTTGGTGATTCCTTTTCGAATGGGAGATATGCCGAGGCGATAATCACCCGCTGCCTGCCCACTCCTCTTGCTACCTCCATGGCTAAAACAGCAAGGTCAGCTGTGCATAGGTCCAGTAGTGGTGTTGTCTCCAGACCCTTCGTCACGATGCACGCCCTTGTTCTTTCATTGCCTGGGCCCTTAATGACCTTGCTTGCCCCTCCAAGCCCTCTGATCGTTCCTCTGTAACACCAAGGCTCTTGTATTAGTGCTATGGCTGTGTGCACCGCTGCCAAACGCCTGGTTAATACCGCCGAGGCGTCCTTGCTGCGGTGCAAGTTGATCTGCGTTACTGGAATGTCTGCCGAAGCCATGATTGACAGCAACAGCTCCCCCAACGCTTGGTGTTCCTTACTGCGACTCGGTCAGGGAGTATTTAAAGCTCACCTTCGCAATGTCGTAGTAGGCTTAATTGTCCATCCCCGAAAGCGTTCTAATACCACTTTCGAGGATGCCCAGTACCAATAAGGTGCCTTCGGCCTCCTCACCCGATTTCTTTTCCGCGTTCAGGATCCTCCACGCCCCTGTTTTTAGGGTGGGGTTGGTCCTCTGCGCCAGTGACAGCGTCTGCACCACAGCTTCCCTCTCCCTCGGTTTCTTGGGGGCTTTCTGCCCCTCCGGGGGGGTGTCCGCTGCGGTCTTCGGTCTTTTCTTGTTGCTTTTATTCTCGACCGGGGTGTTCCCGCTTGTGCCTTCTATCGCCTTTTGGGCGTTCCAGGCCTTACGTTCACGAGCTCCCGGTCGACGTTTCCTCTGCCGAATGGCAGTTTTGGGGGGATCTTTGGAGCCCCCTGCCGCTGGTTCCTCCGTTGCCGGATTCACCATTGCGGTTGCCTCCACCTCCATCCGGTCCAGTGGGTCAGGAACCCCTGGGTTCACCTGTTTCTGAGAAACGGTTCTGCCCAGTTCATCGTCCCCAGTCTGTGCCGGTTGGGTGTCAGCACTCCTCTCTTCTTCTTTTTGGTTTTGTGTATCTGCATTCATTTTGTTCCCACGAGTAGCTAGGGAACTAGAGGTCACCCGCTGCAGAGCCCCGCTTGCAGCGGGAAGGCTTTCGTACCTCGGGAGGGCGCCTGGTATCCCGAGGGCACCGTTTGCGTCCACTGGACCCCGTGGCCAACCAGTCCCCTATGCACGGTTACTCACACAATGGTATTGGGGGTTGGATGTAATACCCATTGCGCCTCCTTCCGAACGCAATAGAGAGTTGTCCTTAGCGTCCGGAAGGTCCGCCCGACCGTTCTTGAGAACCCCGAGGTCCGGACCCGACCCGGAAAGAGCCCGACGGGAAGAGCCCATTTTACCGAGATTCCGCGCCTCGGGCGCGTACTACTAATAGCTCGAAGAGGCGGCGAGCCGACGTCGTCGTATCGACCGACGACCCCCCCCCCCCCCCCCCGCCGCCCCAACTATCCACTTTCGTTGCACCATTACTTCCCGGCCCGGCTACGGGACGGTCGCATAGACCTCCGGACGAGCCCCCACACCGGCTCCTCTCAGAGCGCGCGACAAGGTAACAACTCCTAGTGGGGGTCATAGGTACGTAACCTTTAAGTTATTTCTTCAAATATGAGTAAAGGACAATTATTTTGAATGGTCATTCAGCTACTTCTTACTGGTCGACCAGATTTTGGTGAGTTTTTTTTTATATATATAAATTCTTGTATATTCACTGCTTATATATATATGAAAACTTTGATACGTTTATCTTGAATGGGCCCTTCCCTTCTTAATTGTATTGTAATGCTGCTCGCACATACTTTAAATTTCTAGATGTGGTTAAATTTCACCTTGGTTATCGCTGCTTTTACCGAACAATTCTTCTGCTATATTTATCTCTAACTTTCTTATTTTTGAATTAAATAACAATTAGAATCATTTACATCCTTTTTTTTACGTCAAGATATTCTCATTTCTATTTTAAACAATGATTTTGTTATGATTTTATTGGACCGTACATAAAAAAAACTAATATAATGCTCAATTATTTAATTTTAAACATTCACAGCAATTCAAACTCTTTTGTATTTTGTAGATACTTGATGCTGTATCTTTGTATAAAAGCTCGATTGTGACGTCACCGCACGACGCCACGCTATGCTTCTACGCGTCTGCTATTGCCGATAGCACGCGGCCAGGTAATGCGATCCTTTTCTAATTCCTTTGTATTTCTCGTCACTTTATTTATTATTATTGTTATTCTTATTATTTTTCTTCGCGTTTCTATTATTCATTAATTCGCGCACTTTTTATTATATTTTATTTAATTTATTAATCCTTTTAATATATATATTTTAATATATCCTTTTCTTTTTTAGGCACTCAAGATTTCTATGTTCATGCAACGAAAAAGGGAAAATTAGCTGCCAGTTATGCGCGAGATCTCGGTGGGACCTCCAATTTTTGTTAGGTGATTGTTAGTCACCTAGCAATGTAAATCAAGTTTTTGCGTGAGTTAATCTCGCGCACGCAACTATACAGTTACGGGAGAGACTCCACTCTTCGAATCTCTCCTGGCTGTCAGCTAGATTTTCCTTTTGTTTAAAACGCGGAATTATTTTATAATAGATTTCGTTACCCAACGCGCTCTCTTGTTTCCTGGGGATCAACCTCAAGAATCTGTCCTCTATATCCTTCTGGTCGAAGGAAGGTCTAAATGTATATATATAGCTGGGTGAATAAAAAAAAATATATTCTAGCGAGTCCCTTTTTTAAATAAAAAGCTTTGGCTTCACTTGGACTTTCTTTACTACTGATTGACTTTGTATTTATAAAATGTACGTATATATATTGGTAAACTCAAGAGAAAATAAAGTGAGCAAAATATAATACAATAAACTGAACTTTAAACAGAAGTAAAACAAAGTATAAAATAAACCAAAACTACTAAAAATTCTCGTCCGGTCGGCAGCTCGGCTCGAGTCGGAGTGCCTGAGGTAGCGTGGCTTGGGGACGCTTCGGAAGTATATCCGGACCTCCCACGCGTCTCCAAGCTCCACTTCCCCATGTTGACGTCAGTGCGTCTCAACACGTCGCACTCATTAGGCCTTACGGGACCTGTCGATGGTGCAAAGTTCAAAACTGCAGCGTGGCTTCGCACGTGCGGTCTCGCGCAGTGGAGGGGAAACTGTTTAGGTCAGCGAGATTCTTGGCTACCTGATACTTTTGTGGCCTTGAGTCTCGCTGTACCTTTTATATGCAGAACTTTCTCGATTTCATATTCGAAATAATTGCTCGAATATGAATATCGCAAAGTTGTCACATAACACTGATAGCGACAGGCTTGCAACTGGTCTCCAGCTAACGTTTCTAACACTATTGGAATTTTTTTGCTATGTTCCGTTTCAACAGTTACTTTGATGCTATCTAATCCAGTATTAGCCGATATAGTTGATATGTATCAACGAGCGGCAGCGTCTTAGAATATACAATCTTCTATAAGCCCAGAAAAAACTATAACAGGCATATAAGAAAAATACATATTCAAGAACTTACCAATAGTGCTTTCTTATAAGATCAATGTGAAACATTATTTAATTGACGCAATAATTTAATATGACGTATGAAATCACTCAATCCCATCTGTAAAAACATTTTTTCAATTTGTGACAAGCGATTTAAACGTATTCGCCATTTAAAGCGACATAGCAATTTATTTCATGAAAATCAATGAAAAGTAATTTTTAATTTTTTAATCGATATCAAACATATGAAACGTATACAAAAATTTTTTTAAAACATTAGCAAATTTGAATAAAAATATATTGACGTAGGGTACTACTACTATTCTGGGTTTCGTTGGCATAATGGATTTTTTTAAAAGATAGAACAGTTAGGAAGAGAGAATGAAATATGGCAATTTCAAGATGACGGCTAGAAATATGAAAACATGATGATTTTCAACAAATCAACCGATTTGGATCATATATGTTTGGACCCCAGAGACGATCTAACCTGAGAGGCGGTACAAAACGTAATACTAGATATATTTTTTAAACGACTCTCTCTCGAAAATGGCAATTTAATATGCACTCGCTTACAATAGGTAGACGTATGCTCTATAATTCGCATAAGGCAATAAATAGCTTTATTGCGAATCTTTTTTGCGTTACGATCGATGAATTTATAATACGAATTACTTTTAAGTTTAAAAAGTGGACTTTTGATGATTTCTTGAATGTAATTTTGTTTCTTTACACATTGTTTCAAGAATAATAATTCCTTTACATTTATAAGTTGAGACTAAATATCCCTCTATGATTTTAAAAAAGTTTTACCGCACCTTCAGATGTCTTGTAAAAATATATGTTCCGACGCGAACTATCTTTCGGAGATACTATGAGATATCGATCTTGACTACTTTACTACTATTAACTATGCAATGAGACCTAAGTCTTGTGCAAAAACACAAACGAACGTACCTGCACTAGCATTAGTGTGAAGTTTAGCACAAAGACATAAAGAGGAATCTGCACAAAAGCAAAGAAAGACATACATCAACGTATCACGACCGACTATAAAAGCGGGCCGACTAACAGCGAGCGCAGTTCGACTCGAGCTTCCGATCTGCAGAGATGTAATCATGCGCTCACATCTTTGCCGTTTACAGATGACACACTAACTACACACTCACACCGTGTGTCCGTACAGCACCGCACCGATACTTCGATAAAACGCATTGTATTGCCGCTACCGTACCGTAACCATGTATTTGTAAAAACACGCAAGCTTTGTCAACAATTGTAAGCAAAATTATTTAAATTACAAGCGTAAGTTTATTTATTTCAGATTAGATATCCAGGGTATCTGAAAAGTTTCGGAAAGGCATGATAAGATCTGAACTAACAATAGCAAAAAAAAATAAAAACACATCAAGGTCATTTGAAGGTCAAATCGATTTTTTTAAATAGGACCCCCCATTTTCGACCCCGGAAATGAAAAGAGTGGAAAATTTTACGTTCAAATATGGTCTAAAATATTTTAAAATTTGACCTTGGAATTGATCCTTGGAAGGTATGCCAAGGACAATTCAAGTTTGGTACGATAATATGAAAACCAGAATACGTAGAAAACAACATTTAAAACGTAATATTCATAATATTTCTCCAACTATCTTAACCATAACCTTCTTGATGATATGAAGGTTAATTTTTTTAAATAGGTCCACCCATTTATGATCAATTAAGGCAGACATGGTGATATCCAAGCAGTTAAGATAAGACTCGGCCCAACCAGTTAAGGCAAGACTCGATCCGACCAATTAAAGCAGAACTTGGTGTTGTCCAACCAGTTAAGTCAAAACTTGGTGTTATCCAACAAATTAAGGTAAGACTTGGTGTTATCCAACAAATTAAGGTAAGACTCGGCCCAACCAGTTAAGGCAAGACTCGGTCCGACCAATTAAAGCAGAACTTGGTGTTGTCCAACCAGTTAAAGTACGACTTGGTGTTGTCCAACCAGTTAAGGCAAGACTTGGTGTTGTCCAACCAGTTAAGGTAAGACTTGATGTTGTCCAACCAGTTGAGGCAAGACTTGGTGTTGTCCAACTAGTTAAGGCAAGACTTAGTCCGACCAATTAGGCCAAGAATTAGTTTAGCAAATGTTCAAACTGATGACCTTCGATTTCTTGACAATAACCTAATCGATAATAAAAACTATGAATAGAATTTTGAATGTGTTCTGCCGAAATCAAACTGCTTTCATCAATTATCCTTTGCCGTAATTCATCTAAATTTTGTGGTTTAGTTTTGTAAACACGATCTTTTAAGTATCCACAGAGGAAGAAATCTAGAGGAGTCAGATCAGGTGATCTTGCGAATTGATTCTTGATTCTAGGAACGATTTGCGTCCGTAACATGTCCTCATATTTTTCTGCATTTAAATTACCCTCTATGAAAAAGGGACCAATCAATTAATTATTGAATATTCCAGCCCAAACATTTAATTTTTTGTGATATTGGGTTTTGTCTTTGCGCATCCAGTGAGGATTTTGCTGAGCCCAATATCTGCAGTTATGCCTATCCATAGTACCAGTTAATTGGATAGTAGCTTCATCTTAAAAGACTATATTGGAGGCAAAATTAGGATCTTCAACAATCCTAGACATCATTTCTTCGCAAAACCCAACTCTCCTATCAAAATTATCTTCATTCAGCTCTTGCACAAGATTAACCTTAAATGGATGGAATTTGTTAGTTTTTAATATTTTCTAAATAGAAAACTTGCTTATTTCATATTGTTGAGACATTTTGCGTATTAAAGTATGGGGATCCTCTGTGAGTGACAATACGACATCTAGTGATTTTTCTTCGTTTATTGCAGTAGACGGTCTTCCAGAACGAGGGCGATCTTTTACACTTCCTGTATCATGAAACCGTCTGACAGCCCTTGATACTTTAGAATTAGAAATTGGAGTAAGGCCAAGTCTGAAAGTTTCATTGAAGAGAGTTTTGGCATCTTCGTAAGATCGTCTATGTTCACCCCAGCCTATTATCATCAGAAGTGAAATCCTTTCTCTTTCATTAAGTCGTTGCATGTTTATGTGCAGATAATAAATATGCACGACTGCGAAAAATGATAAATTAACTACTGAAAAATATTCGACGAAAAAATGACCAATGAACGATAAAACACTATTTTCAAGGCAAAATTAGAGAAATACTTCTTTTCCAGAAAAAATGTTGTCAATCTCTACATAATACGAGATACTAAGAAATAAAAAATGAGCTTTGGTAAATTGAAATCGAATGAAAGATAACTGAGATTGAAAAGATTAAACAAAGAAATTTTTTAGAAATTCTTGATTAACAATATCTATGATGGTCAAATTGAAATTTAATTTTAAAAATAGTTTTATGGTTTATTATGAACCCTTCTTTAAATTGTTAATGTTCATTATTCATTTAAACAAGTCTTGTCCATTTAATAGAAGGGTAAAATTGAGACGTTACTATTATTATTATTATTATTTGTGTCGAGAAAATTTAAGCAATTAATAAGTGAAAGTAAAAGTGGAGTAATTTGAGTCTACGGGGTCGAAGTAATACTGAAGCAGTTTAGAAGTAAGATAAAGATAACTAAAAAATGTATAATGTCAGGGACGTTCAACAATGGGGTTGTTTTAATACTGGAATAATTTGAGTTGATGATGTAGAATTTACGATGAAGCAATCAAGTTAAGTTAAGATTAAAATTGGATACGTTCTTAATACGCAAAATTATCCACAATTTAATCTACAAATGGCCTTGCAGGTCATAATCATGAATATTGTGCCTCAAATAATTTTCTCTACGAATTCTCGTTTTCGAGTTATCGAAATGAACTTGGGATGAACCTTGTTCTTGACCTGCAAAAGTCAAAATATAAAAATGGTCAAGACCCTATATGAGCGCTAAATTTTCCATTCCCTTCATTTGCACGGTCAAAAATGGAGGGTTTTATTTAAAAAAATCGATTTGACCTTCAAATGACCTTGACGGTCATGGTCAAGGTGAAAACCAAGGTCCCCATTGGAAAGCTGGGAAAAAATCTTAACAACCATGTGTTTTTATTTTTTTTTACCATTGTTCAGATGTTGTCATGCCGTTCCAGAACTTTTCAGACACCCTGTATAAACTTCATTCATTACAATATACATCTATTATTTGTTACAAATAAGCTTTGTTTATTCACCATATCTCTTCCTAATCCTTGTTCCTGAACGAGATTCCGGCAGAGGGAAAAAGCTACCGTTACAATTGTTACTGCTATATTTGACTACTTCTACTATTAATTTAATACTTCTACTTTTCCAGCTGCGGCACTTTCTACTCTTCTGCTATTACTACTCTACTGCTATTACTGCCACTGCTGTTCTGACTCTTATTCTGAATACTTTGCCGACTGATCGCGAGCGGGCTTATCCAGCCTTTTTATAATTCTTTAGTTTAAACATCGATGCAAGTGTTACTAACAACTTGTGGAATGGAGGTCCAATGAGAGAGCTTAGTTTTCCTTTATACTCATAACGGTGATATATGTACATGGGATTTGTTCGCTCACAATTACTGCTTCTTTGTGCATCTTGGTCTTTGTTATCTTTGGGATTTTTCGCTTCTATCGCCAAGCGTCCTTATCTCTTAGAATATGCTGGCGTTATGCTGCTAGCCACTGCGCCTTGGCCTAGGTAAATGTTATAGTTTGCAACTGACGTTTCCTCTCTTCTCTGAATTTCGGCTAGCTTTTCTGTAAGCTAGTATTTACTTGGTAAGCATGGTCACTGATATACCGTCGTTTAACTTCTTTTCGAAGCATAAATATGGCTGCTTATTTTCTAGTGGAGTGCGTCCCTCTCTTGACTACCGAAATGATGTTTCTCGTGCTGCAGTTCGCCTTCACCTTTCTTCAGGTAGATCGTGACTTCTGGCTAGTTTGAGACTTAGAGAACGTTTCTAAAATCTTGAATTTTGATAGGTTATGATTGGGAATCAGCCAATCTGATTGGAGCATTTCAAAATAACGTTCGGCAAGAATCAATGTCCGTCGCGTGTACATTATTTAAAATTTGAAAATCTCATACGCCATGGTTTGCGATCTTGAATTTTGCAAATATTACTACAGATTCGTGATTAGCGAGCCGAAATCTCCTGTATAACAAATATGATCCGTATCGATTGATTTCTTGAATATCACCATTAATTTCATGGTTTTGACCGTTATCTTGAATCTGTCATGTTGGACTGCCTTTTGATAACGGTTCTACCTTTTAGAAAAATCCATTATACTACCAAACCCAGAGTATTAGTATCCTAAGTAAATGGGTTCTTTTTGAAATTTTACTTTTTTCTGCTTTTAGTCGTCTTCGTGAAAAAAATGACGCTGGATGGACAAATTCGTCATCAGATTTAAAAAAAGTGGGAAAAAGTACGATAGAAGATGTTTTTTATAAAATATTGGATGATGAACTTACGCGATGAGTTGAAATAATACAAAAATTTATGTCATATTGGCATAAACTAGGTTGCTCCCACATATTTACACTTGCACACATTTATTTTACAGCTTTCATGTTAGAAACATGCAATAGGCAGTACGAGGCTTTTCGATGGCACCTACGATGATTGCTACCAATGATATTAGACGCATCGTCAGCAGTAACGGTACTTCCGAGAGTTGACACTAGAGGCAATGCAGCGTATGTAACTCCACACGCGCCACACCGAGTATTGCCATGGACAACTTCCATCAATGGCGAAGCAGATAGATTGATGGAGACTCAGGAACTTACAATTTTTTCTTTCCTGTTTGCCCTCGGTGCTCTCTGGGAGCAACATCTTCTTTTCCTAACATAAGATATTAATGTATGAAAAAATATATGGGCTAATAATACCAATTCCAAAGTGTATAAGGTTGCTACCAGTCTCACAGTAAACTCCGTTTACTGATCCTTCCCAGCAGGCGCTATCGCTCCCCTTGATATGTGTTAAATATCAACTAAACTTAGTTGTTTTTCTAAAATATTTTAGTGTACAATTTAGAAAATTATTAAATATTAAATATATTTTATAAATTATTAAATATTTCCTTGTTGTGTAGAAAGTACAAGTATAAAATTTTCAAAAATAATTATCATTTTGATGCGTGTTTGATTAAAATTCCATGGTGTAAAAATAAATAAATAAATAAATGTAAAAATTACATAAAGTAAAAATCTCAGATAAATGTGTATTTAATTAAATTACGTATAATTATTATGTATGCGAAACCAACATTACTGGCCTCTAACCACTAATACTGGCTAAGAAGCCATGTACAAGCATTCATTTACTGAAGTAAAATTTTACCTAAAATCTTAACTACACTTTCACTTGCATCGTAAAATTAGTATCTGCTTAGTTAAAGTATCGTTTAGATTTCGGGCAGAAATTTTATACATAATATTCGCGATGTTTCCGCATTATGTCCTACATAATTACAAAAATATTTCTCGAAAAATTTTGAGTAGTGTATTTATGAGTATTTTTCATGAATTATGTGTTATGTATTTAGGTTTAATCGGGCCTGATACTTTGGATAATCTTAATGTATCTCAAAAAATTACATCTGCATTAGAAATACCACATATTGTGCCTATTCAATCAACAACAATGAATACTCACCAAATATTGCCATCATTACATACGCTAATTATAAAGGTATGCAAACATTCAAAATATTAAGAATTATCTATATAATCTATAAAAGTTTTTAAAGTTATCCTTAATTTTTCTTCAATTACTACGGACATATTCACAGTTTTTATAAAACATCGAGATATTTAATGCTATTTTTTATACATTTAAGAGATCTATGTTCTCAGGGTTAATATCATACAACGTGAACTAAGGAAATATTATTGAAAAGGTCTTAAACTCATGTTTGTGATTCCATGGACCTAGCATCGATAGTATAATTTATGATTATGATCATCGCTGGAGGCATTTAAAGTCAATCTCAATTAATAAAATCAAAGATGTGCATGTTGTATGAAACTGCTGTTAACATATAGAATTATTATAAATAAACAATGCATATTTCGTTATAAATGCATTTTATATATTTTTTTTTGAAGTGGTATTTGGATCTGGGAGTTTCTTGGCCTCATCTATGTAAGCCTTCCACTTAACTATCTGGTTATAGGTTCATTCATAACATAAACTCTAGTTATGTTAACATAAATAAACTCTAGTTGGCACACATGTTTTGCACCCGTACAAAATTACCACCAGTATTATATTCCTTTATATTCGTATTTTAACTTTTGTAGACAACCGTCTCAATTTTAGTCATTTTTCTCCAGCGTAAAAGCAAGTATTATCCGAATAAAGTCACTAATTAGATTGCATAAATCCCCTATCTGTCGTAAACAATTGTGCTCAAATAATTGAATTAAATAACCTTTCAAAAGTTAAATTTCTATATAGATTTGCTTGCCACCGTTTCCCAACTACCCCGTTCACGAGTATTGTCAAGGAGATGCCCAACAGCTCTGCGCCACCATAATTCGCAGACTTACGCAACCAGTCAGCGGCGGGGAGGTTAAAGTCTACGAAGCCCGGTAAGTCAGCGTCATCAGCGTTATCAGCGTCATCAACAGCGACATTAAGGAAAAGGAAGACGAGCATAGAGGAAGCGCTGCAGGACATCTTGGGAGCCCTGGCCAGCATCCAAGCGAAACATAATGAATTTATCGGAACACAAAACGCCTTGGATGAGCGTGTCTATAAGGTAGAGGCAAGGCTGGTTCTCCTAGAAAAACACTTCAAGGCCGTCGATTACCTGCCTGAGCCCAAATGAATAATGCTGAGTACATCATGACCGAGCTGAGAGCAGAACTACAGCAACTGTCCTCGACGATGGACCACCCAGTGAGGCCAAACAACGCCACCTAGCTACGCCGAGATTTCTAGTCTCTGCAGTAAGCTAACGAAGATCAGGAGGAAGCAGGAGGCTGCTTCGAATGATGTTATCATCACAGGACTCAATGAGCTGCTTCCTCCAGTATTACATAAGCTCTGCATCAGGGCCAGAATGGAGGCTCGAAGAAGAAGGAGTTGTAGGACCTACGTCAGGCATAGCGGAATTTTCATCAGCTCGACCATCGACGACGTCGCTCGCGTCACCATCATCAACGATGATGCAGAGCTGACTGCTTTTTTAGACAAGATGCCACCACTAATGCCGACGAATCTGCCGCAACACTAGAACATGCTCATCTCATCCCACCTCAACCATCTACTTCCAAGGTAAATCTGTCTAAAGGTCTCAGAGTCTGCCATTTCAATGCGAACTCGCTTACGGGTCACATTGAGATGGTCAGGCTCTTATGTCTATTCGTTCTTTCTTCCATGTGAGAGCTGTAACTGCAAACTGGCTCAATAACAATATAGGATGTATTCCTTCACTAAATAATTACATACTACACAGACATGACAGAAACAAGAATAGTGGAGGTGTGGCCCTCTATATTCATATTTCACTGACAGCTACTATCATCTCGTTGTCTGGCGGCGTTTGGTCGGGCAAGCCAGGCACGCCAGAATGTCTTTTGTGAGGTATCCGCTAATGGGTTATGACCCTGCTTCGTGGGAGCTATGTATCGTCCACCACATTATCCTTTTATATAAGGTTCTAATTTCATCGAACAACTTACTACTGACATGCATAATTACTCCACAAAGGTCATATTGGTGGATTTCAACGCCGACCAACTCTCCGCAACTGATGATGCCAATTTCATTAGGGCTATCATTGAGAAGAACTCCCTCAGGTCTGCTTCCTACGATGTAACACATCATAGACACGAATCAGACACCTAGCTTGACCTCTGCCTCATTGATGAGCAGGATTGTCTGCTCTCATACTGGAGGACTGACACCCCTTTTATCAACTGACATGAACTTATCACGGCCACTCTCGACGTACAGATTCCACGCCACGTACCTGCTCCATACTCCTACAGAAACTACAAAGGTATCTGTGCTGAGAAACTAAGGGACTTCCTTAGCACATGTGACTGATCATCTTATAGGCTGTAAATTCTAAGGCACTGCCAGTACTCGATCCTTTAATATGTCGGATTTTTACCCTGTCTTTGAGTGAGACATGCTTTCTCTCTGCTTGGAAGATGTCGCTGGTGCGATTAGTAATCAATGCCACTTCTCTCCTTCGTTTCTTATCCAAGGCGCTAGAAAGGCTGGTGCACAGCAAGTCTCGGAGTACCTTGAATCAAGACTCCTCCTTGACAATCTTCAAACAGGCTTCCGCACTGGCCACAGCATACAGTTTGGGTTAATTAAGCTAACTGGTGATGTTAGACTTGGCATAAATAAAAAGAATGCTTCTTCTTCTATTTGATTCATCCTCTTTCCTGTTCTCCAAACAGGTCATCTGCTGGTTTGGCTCTTATTTTACAGGAAGAGAACAAGCCGCTAACGTGCTCACACACTGATGTATAGGCTATACTTCTTCGGAAGAGTATCAATCTCAAGCTGCGAAAACACCTAGTGCAAGCGCTCCTGTTCCCAATCATCGACTACTGTTCTCTGGCATACTGTGACTTAACTCAGGAACTAGATACTAAATTACAGAGACTACATTGTATAACCAGAAATCTCATAAATATTATTATCATTATCCTCGCATCATTCATTCATTCTTCAATTCATCTATTGTAAATCTCATTAAAATACTCATACACGCACACGCGCACATACACACACACCACGAGGGGGAGGCTGTACCCCCATATGGCGCGTCCTCGGGTGGCGGATAGAAGAGTGCTCGCTGTGGGCACATAGTGCTGCCTGCAGAGGATAGGAGAAAAATAAAATATCTCCCGCGAACCAAAAGTCAAACGAAGATCAGTTTAAACTCATCACGAGAAACCAGGGTGGATCTTCAAAGCATGGCAGACCAAACGCTTGCTGGTTGCTGCAGCGCGACTTAATTTCGACTGTTGAGGGTGCAGGATGTGAGATAAACTGGGTTCTGACACTCCCAGGCTGCCGGTAAGTACAGGAGCCCGGGGTGGTTTAGCCGACATGCTCTAGCTGCTCTATCAACCGGCGAAAATCCTGATGGCTATGGCGGTGACGGGTGGCGTTCGGGCAGGGCCCCGTCATGGTCAGAAGGGGGCCTCGCTACGCTCCTCCGGATGCTTTATGAAGACGACTTGCGCTGGGGTACGAGGCCAGAATACACGTCTGCGAGGCCAGAATTTCAAGTGAAATCCGAGTGGAAGGTAGGTGAGGGAAGATAGACGGGCGGAAATACAATATCATAGGGTCACCGATAAGGACAAACATAGTGACTTCGGGTACCCTGCAAAGTATCAATGAAACTGGGTTCCCAACCCAGAAACCAGATAGCAACATCAGCCTGGTAAACGAGCAGGGAGTGAAACTATACAGTAACAACTTCCTGGAAAGCGCTTCAGACGTACAGTTGATAATCCTTCTGTCCCCCATTGTCCATGTGATTCATGGAGATGAAAGTATGGAGAGCGGTAAACATGAAAATGGCAAGAAGGACAAAGGGACTGTAACATCCAACGATGTTACCGCACTTATTAAAAATTAACACCTTTAGCCTACACTTTCGTGCAATAGCTGGGTGCTTTGATTGTTTGAAAATACTTTTGAGAATTAAAGGAAAAGAAAGAAATCTAATAGAATGCCCCGGTTTAAATCGGTTCAGACTATTAGATTTATAGTAAGAAGGAGACAATCAAACTGGTATTAATTGGTTCGAAAATCCAAGCGATAGCTATAGAAACGATTTAAGAAAAGGTACAGACAGTTAATTTAAATTTTACTTACTTTGTAGACTGCTAAAACTGCTGAAGGTAGCAAGACACAAATTGTAAAGTCGAGTATTGAATAAATTTTGGGTTTGGACCTCACGTTGTTATTAATTTTTAGACGAAAATTGTTTATATATATATATATAATTTATTTAAAATATTATTATTTTTTTTTAATTTTAATGTTAATACTGACGCGAGCGGAATACGTTTATAAATTAAATTAATGCGAACTAAGCGCGTATAATAAAAATGCGTACCAAGCGCGGATATATAATTGAGCTACTCAGGCTCGTATTCAGAGGTGAACTGAATTGTAGTTGAGAAGTGCGTCCGCTCGCAGGGCCCAGACTCATCCCTTCTCGATGTACTTGGGGGTAGTTCCGCCTAGACGCCGAAAATTAGCCAGTGAGGAAAGCCGTTATATCCGAGTTTTCCCTCACTTACGCCGAATTTTCGCGTCTCTCCTCCTCCGCAGGTCCGGTCATGCCTTTCGGTCCTCCCACACTCTCTCCCCTATGACTGTAGTTCGTTTATACGTTGCTTCTGATACGCACGCCAATTTGTATAGAATTTCGGAAGCATTTTTATTTATCGTTATTAAAAATTGCAATGTGCTTGTGAAATTCACTACAAATTCATACCAAACAACTATACCTAAAACTTAATAATAAAACCCTTCTGCACTTTAATTTAAGAAAATATTATAAATACATAAATTTACTAATGAAATGTATGCATTTCATTTGTTTGCAGCGGCAAAATTTATTCTAAATTTAAACACAAAAAATTAGCAATTCCTTGTTATAACAACCGTAGCTTCACACCGACCGATTATTATAACTCTGCAAAAATGACATAATCTATTGCAACAATCGTAGCTTCACACCGACCGATTATCACAACAAAGTATATAATAAAAATTGAAAATAAACAAATAGACATTTGATCCATTCATAAATTATACACAAAAAGCGAACTGTATAGATCGAAAAATATACAGTTTAGTGCCAAATAATTAATAAATAAATCGCGTTATTAGTTTATATAACTATAATAATAGTATTAGCTGCAAACAAATTATGCTTCTATATATTCTATGTAGAATCATCTCATCAAAACTGTTACTAAAAGCTAACATATACAATTCGAAAATTGCATAGTTTATACACCAGCCTGATGACAACAATTCTAAATAAATATTTCAAATTTTGAAAAACAGCGGAAAATATGCCGATATCTTTGGCAAACGCAGCTGTTTGTCATAAAACTGCGTTTGGTCTGTCACGCAGAAAACTTTCTAGTATCGAAAAAAATGCGCAGAAAAACTTTATTATCTCTATTATAATGCATTCGCTGATGCTTCTCGTCGATGCGCGCAGCTCAACAGATTTATGATAGGGCTATTTGTCCCTCGCTTTCTCTCTTCAGGCCCGCATCGCCGAATTTCTATTTTTTTTTTAAAAGCATCACGTACGCATTTATCTAAATATTTAAAGTTTTAAAAATTTCCTAAATATGTAGGAAGTGACAGGACTCGATCGTTAAGGTCCCTCCAAGAGAAGGTTAAAGCTCTGGTGGCGTTTATCTTGGAAAAGAAAACATCCACACAAAGTTAAAGACTATGGTAAGGTCTACTAACAGAGCGCTCAAGGATTTTATGAAGACCTGAACAGGAACTCCGTCGAATGCTAAAAATAACTAGGATCGGGAGAGCCAAACCTCTCCGTCCTTTGTTCAAAGGCAGGAGGCCAAATGTGCCTCTATATATAAGAAGGATGATGTCCGACTATTTGAAGGACAAAATTTTACTATACGACATCGAGAATGGTACCAAGACCTATGAAGTGACAGAAGGTGTTCCCCAAGGTTCAGTACTTGGCCCGCTGACATGGAACATAATGTATGATGGAGTACTAAGATTACGACTACCTGAAGGGGCAACCATAATAGGATTTGCGGACGACATAGCGGTAGTGGTGGTAGTGAAACATATAGAAGATGTTAAAGAAATAGCAGACGAGGCGATCCATATAATACACGATTGGCTAACAGAAACAGGTCTGGAACCAGCCAGCCACAAGACGGAAGCTCTCCTAATTTCTAGCAGGAAGTAATTGGAGATGATAGCACTGATGGTGGATGGACATGAGATTGTCTCTCAACCAACCATCAAGTACTTAGGTATCACCATTGATGCAAGACTGACTTTCAAGCAGCACTTAGAGATGGTGAGCGATAGAACAGCAAAACTGGGCGCTGCTTTGTCACGACTAATGCCAAACATAGGGAGACCAATACAGAATCGAAGGTTATTACTGGCCAGTGTGGCCACATCGATCTTGTTGTACAGGGCACCCATATGGGCGGACGCCATGCTGGTGCAAACATACGCGCGAAATCTATTGTCAGTGTACAGGAGAAGTGCGTTAAGGGTTGCCTCTGCTTACCGTACGGTTTCTTACGACGCCGTATGCATAATAGCAGGTATACCGCCAATTTACCTCCTAGCAATAGAGAGGAAGGATGCATTTGAGGCAAAGAATTGTGAGTAACGACAACACTCAGAAGGAAGTCTGGGATTCCGCAAGGGAACAGACAATGACTGAGTGGCAAAAAAGATGGGACGCCAGCAGCAAGGGACGATGGACACATCGCCTCATACCGAAGATAGAAGATTGGATGAAAAGAAAACACGGGGAAATCAATTACTACCTCACCCAGTTTTTGATCCGTCACGGATGCTTCCGGGCTTACCTGTACCGGTTCAAACTAGAAGACAGTCCGAACTGCCCAGTATGTTCGGACACAACAGAGGATGCGGAGCATGTCTTTTGCGACTGCTCAAGGTATCAGCAGGAGCGACAAAAACTCGAGGGACACCTTCAAACGAGGGTAACCTCTGGGACGATGATGACGGCTATGCTGACCTCGGAAGATGGATAATGTGCAGTCAGCAACTATGCAGCAGACATTCTTCAGAAGGACAGGAAAGACGACGAAAAAAGAAGAAGACGAAAGGCCGATCAAACGCATATATGAAAGCGTATTGGTTTAAATGTGTGTATGCCTAAGGGTGTAAAAGAATAAATGTTCAATAAAAAAAAATTGAAAAAAAAACATGCACGCGTGGCTTGGCACGTGTACGTGTGCGTGTAAGTGAGTGTTTCTATGCGGGATTCGTGAGAGCGCGAGGATATCTGAGGATGTGTGTCCGTGTATGTGTGTGCGCGTATAAGTGTTTGTAATTTTGGGAGCGTTGTGTGTTCGATGGGCTAACTTTAAGCGTGGACAGTGGACTACAGAGATGACGACCACATCCAAGGAAGCCGACAAAAGCCTTACCCCCGCAAAGCATTGCTTGAGGGCGGTACCATGGGGTTGGGGGGCACGGAAGATGGAGCCAGATATGCCTTTGCTAAGGGTCGCTATAGGCAAAAGGGGGGCGTTTCGGATTTTGGTTAGGGGAACAACCTAGCCAAAAAACGAATGGGTTTAGTCGGTGAAAGTCTGACACCTGACTGGCATTGGGGATGGAGCTGTCACGACGACATTATCAACAATGTCATGTTATGGTCTTTAAAAAAAACACACACACTACAACACTATCATCTATCATGCTTATAGAATGAATGTAATATTCTATGTATTTTACATTTTTGTATAACATAATGTACAGCATTAAAAAATATAATCTAATCTAACTCCCTACTATATCTTAATCATCTACACAGCTCCTTTGCATGTGGTGACTAGTTCACATTAGCCTACATTTTCCTAACATTATAATCCAGCTCTGCGTTAAAGGGACACACCACCTTTAAAACTCGAAAAAATAATTATTTTTAATTTCACACAGATTAGCTGGATTTATTTGAAATTTTGTATACATACGTAACCCAACTTTATCTTTATTTGAGAATTCGTTTGGCCTCTTTAGTCCTAATGTACCCTAATGAAAAATCCAACACCTAAGTACTGTCCATACGATTCCAGGACAACGTACGGCCCAATCGGGCGTAACATTTTTTGACCTACTCTTAAAAGCACTAGTTTTGGTATGAATGGAGGAAATTTAATTTAAATGAATAGAAAACTTCTTAAAAATAAAACAAGTAAAAAATTTAGTTGTTTTAGCTTATTTTTCATTATTTTTGACTTGTTTTATTTTTAAGAAGTTTTCTATTCATTTAAATTAAATTTCCTCCATTCATACCAAAACTAGTGCTTTTAAGAGTAGGTAAAAAAATGTTCTACCCGATTGGGCCGATTTTTCATTAGGGTACATTGGAACTAAAGAGGTCAAACGAATTCTCAAATAAAGATAAAGTTGTGTAACATATATATAAAAAATTTCAAATCAATCCAACTTACCTATGTAAAATTAAAAATAATTATTTTTTCGAGTTCAGTTTCAACGCAAGTGGGGAAACTTTATAGCACTATATGGAAGAGGAAAAGTAAAGAAAGGTTGCAAGAATAAAGGAGAGGAAGGCAAGGAAGGAAGGAAAAGAAAGGACAAAGCAGAAAAGAGATTTGAAAAGCGCGCGCAAAGCATGTGGGGAATGCTAGGGAAAGTCTCTAGGAGGAGAGAGAGAGAGAGAAAGAAACTAGGAGGGTCGGTAAGGAAGGTAGGTGGAATCAGACGGAGGGAACAGGGAGAAGAAAGAGGAACGAGAGGAACAGAAAGGAAAGCACATGGTGAGGAGAGCAGAGAGGTTATAACAGGGAGAGAGAGAGCGTGCAAAGTCAATAGAGATAAAAAGAAGATAAAAAGCCAAAGGCGACAAAAAGTAGGAGGGAGAGATGTCGAAGCATGAGAGAAGAGTGGAGAGAGAGATGCGGGACATGAAAGAGGAGATGAAGGAGTGGAGGGTGAAGCTGCAATTGGAGAGAGGGAGAAGAGAAGCGGCGGAGAGAAAGATGACAGATATGGAATGTGATGTTGAAATTTTGAAAGGAAAATTGAGAGAGGAAAGGAGAGAGAGGGAGAAGATACAGAGAACAGTGAAGGAATTGAAGGGACTGGTAGAAAAATTAGAAGGAAAAGTAAGGAGAGAGGAGAGAAAAGGGATAGAAAGGGAAAGGGCTAAAGTGAAAAGTGAGGTTAGGATTGTGAACGCCAACAAAAGAAAGAGGACGGAGGGAGGGAGGAGCAAAGTAGGAGAGAGAGGTGTGATCATCCACAAAGGGACAAATTGGAATGAGAAGGAGGTGCTGCAGGACTGGCTGGACGAGATCTTGGAGGGAGCGAGCTGGGAGCTGGAGGAGACCGCGAACCAGGACACAAAAAAAATCATCTTTGCGGCAGAAGAGGAAATGGAGGAGATTTGGAAGAGGAGAGAGGAAATTAATGAAGGGGGAAAGGTGAGAATGGAGCAGTGGATGAGTTGGGAGGAGAGAAGGGCAAAGAAGGAAGCCATGGGGATAAGAGAGAGAAGAAGAGAGGAAGCAAAAAAGAATGGGGAGCTGCTGAGGAATGGGGATTTCAAGGTGAGAGTGGACGGAATCCTGTACGAGTGGAAGGATGAGGAGGGAAGGATTAAAAGGGTAAGAGAGGAAGAGAAGAGTGAAGAAGAGGTGAGAGAGGAAAGGAGGAAGAAGGAAGAGTAGTAGGACAGATAAAATAAAAAACAAAAGAAAAAAAAAGGGAAGAGGCGTATTAAGCACATGCACATGTAAATATATATAAAGAAAGTATTGTAAAAATACTTATGTATAAAATACAATAAAGATTTATTATTATTATATTATTATATTTTTTCGAGTTTTAAAGGTGGTGTGTCCCCGTAAAGAGCACCATCTCCCCAAGCCTTTCCTCCTATTTCCAACTATCGTGTATTGTGAAGAATTTGCATATATTACCGCCTACTAGGACTTTTCTAGTGGTTTCGTTTAAACTTATTTGACTTAATTTTACATGTTTTTTCGGTACACCGAGAAGTAATAGAATTTAATAAACTTTGATCCGATTAAAATATGCATACACTTTTTTTAAATTTATAAATAGCTGGTGTACTGTTATATAAAAGGCGGGGACCTCTAATCCCGGCTTTTAACCTAAATTTGAATGGGAGCAACAATTTTGAAGAAGTCTCTACTTAAATTAAAGAAAAGCTATGAACAACATTTAAATTCAAAAACTAAGAAAGACTGAAAATATTTAAAAATGTAAAACGGTCAGATTACCCTCAAAAAGAAAGCAATTTGTTGGGTATCGTAGGCCGAGATGTTATGTGGACAAACGATGGAAAGGCAACGTGTTTGTACAGTAGATAGAGGCGAACAAGTATAGCCGAAAATTGTACTTATTGTTATCGTGAGACTAGGTACTCGACGCAGACCTACTAGAGCAGCAGAGGGATGGAGAAGGTGTATCAGTACAGTGTATACTCGTGGCAGCAGTAGAGAGGAGTGGCCTCTACTCTCCATCTAATAACGAAAATAAAACTGACAATATTGAACCACATACTACACAATAACGTAATCGCTTCAATTCCGCAGTTCCTTTCATCCTATAAATATGTCACCACCAAAATTTAAAGCATTTTATATAATATCTCTCTCATCAATAACACGACGAATAAATTGAATAAATATATAAATTAGGTGACGATATTGTTATGGTTAGTGATACACACAACACCATTTACAAAATACACTGCAATGACTGTGAAGCGACAAACATATGCATAATGATAATACAGCTAATATTTTTTTGAAAAAAAAAACATGCAATCATCAATAAAGTCGAAAGATCACCTGTCCTCATACATAATATGAACACTGGCCACGCTTTTAGCATCAAAGATACACATATACTAGGCAATAAAAACAACGCATTTACTCTTCGTTTTACAAAAATGCTATATATACACCTCCACAACCACACAATCAATACATCTCACTGGCTAATTGTAACTATTAAACAAAATATTTTCTGCCCCTGCGGGCGCAAAATGGCCAATTCCCGCTCGCTATTCTCATTCAAATTTCCCGCCCTAAATATATATATATAATTTTCTTTATCGTTCAATAGGTATTTTTAACTCATTTTTCACCCTTGGAGGCATAAAACAGTATGTGCACCAAGGGCGTATTGCGGATTCACGGCCCTCGGGTGTCTTTCAGAAAAACTGGAAACTCCCCCTCGGGACGGAATCTCCAATTTTGCGCCCTTGGTACTACTATAAGCTTGGTTTACTAGACTACGGTGTTCCGGGTTTTTTCAAATCACTTACTCCGAATTTGAGGTTCGTTGATCTTCATCAAATCAGAGTAAAGGTCACTTGTTGGTCAAATCGCCAATAACCCGATAAAAAATCCAGAAAAAACATATATACGTTTTTCATAACTCCAAATCCGAATATGGGGATTATTCAACAGCTCAATGTTAGGTAAACTTGCTGGGCTTGTAACATTTTTAAGGCGTTTTTATTTTGTAGAAGTCAGTAGGCATCTGCTTACTGCCAAGTAAAGCAACAGTGTAATAATAGACGCTGTTCTAGTAATAATAAGAGAAAAAGATGAATCGAATAGAACTAAATCAAATAGAGGACTACTAATCCATCACAATAGAAATATTGTCGTTCTGATTGCAAAAATTTGTATCTTGTCTTGTAATTGAATATTTCCAGAAAAACAATCAGTAAAGAGGTACATTTAACCTAAGTAAAGACTGACAGTGTTGCACTAATGTCAGAAAAATCATAAAATACTAAAAAATAAAAAAGGAGACGATCTAAATAATAAGAAAAATATAAGAGCTAACAGATCAAAGTGAGGAAGAGAAAAAAAAACAGAATAAGATAAAAAGAGCGTTTGCAAAAAAGAAACCAAGAAAAGAACCTAATATTTAAGAATTAAGTTAGCTTACAAATAGTGCAGCACTCAACAATTCCGCAACCACGATTGTTTATCAACGACTCTGTTTGTGAGTGTAAAGGACAATGCTGATATCAAGGCTCACAACAACATCCAGAGGGCCGTTCTTGAGCTCATCTTAGCGGCCATTTTGCCAGATTGCCTGTCATGATAGAAACCATGAAGCCGTTGTTTTACACTTTGGTTGGTCCGGCGCACCGGTGGGAATTTTAGTTTAAGAATATGCGTTCATGATTATAGAATTAAGATTCTAGGTGTTAAATTAAGATACACAGTGTTCCTGGCATAGATATCTCCTCAAGACATTTCCCTACGTTGCAGGCGAAAATCTGAGTGAATGCGGGTTCAATGTAGCTTTTTTGTGAAGACCGCTAGCGACTGCAGAGTACGTACGCGATCAGAAAAAAAAGTTTCCTTGTGTCGCATGGCGCGGTTGACGACCATGCGCTGCGCTTGGCACATGGTCAGTTTTGGAGCGTCGACATTGTGTGCATCATCTGCTTCGGCTCAACGTCGAGCGCGGCGCTGGGACCGAGTATAGATGTTTGAGAGAATACTGATGATATTGCGAAGGAAAGTAGAAGCGATCTGGCATAAATCAGCACCTCACGATTAACGGGAGTGGACGAAGAAAACAAGAACCCAGGAAAAGAATAGATTTTTAAGATTTTGCGGGAGCGAAGCTCGCTATACGTGTTCCGCGGGATCAGTCTAGATAGTAACGCGAAGCTAAACGCTTTAACATTGTATCAGGATTTTGAATTTTGAATATACTTACAAAATTCCATTTAAATTAGTCTTTAGATTATGTTCCTTTTTTTATTTTATATTTCTTTAATATTTATGTATTATTTACTATGCAGAGTTAACTTAAAAGTTTTCAGTATTTTATTTTAATTTAGTTAATTTAATTTAAACTTTATTGAATCGAATTAAATTTATGTCAGTTAATTTTCTTAAATTATTTTCTATATGAGTATTGAGTTAAATTCAGACTATTGATATTTTCTTATGATTATTGAATATCTCGACTATTTAAAAAGGGTTACATGAGCTACGAGGGCGAGGCTGGTTTCGTGAGTAGCCACATTTTGGTGCTAAAATCCGGGAATTCGTTCGACCGGAATTTTCACGTTGCGTGTTGTGCAGTGGAAGTCTTTATGAAGTTATTTTTTATTAGCTAAAAAACTGTTGTCTTGGTCAGGTAAACGCCTGACGCCCGCCGATGATCGCCGGTGTATGTGTTCTCAGAGTAGGCAGAACCCGCCTAATGTTTCACCCGCCGAGGTTCTGATGGCAAAGGCAAGGAGACAGCTTCACTGCTGTCGAGTCGATAGCAAATAGCCGACGGCCGACATAGTAAGCGAAGGCAGTTGCAGGCGCGCAGTCTCCTGCACAGGATGTAACCGAGCGACACCTCTACCTGACGTCAGGCACAAACGAAGGACCCTTTTACTTGCAGTGCTAGATGCAATCCGAACCCACCTTAGGTGGTGCTCTCAAGTACGTCGACACTTATATCTAAAAAGAAATATGCAGTGCGATCGCGCGTCTATGCACCGCATAGTGTACTAATTCGGTTGTCTTATATACAAAATCGTATAGCTCTGGATAGAAGTGTAACAGAGATATACGCATAGCAGTGTTCTAAAGCTGATGTAATGTGCAATGAAAGAAAAATAAAACGGATTAAAAATAGTGACAGAAATTAAACATGATTAAATATTTTTTATAATATATAAAATATAATTTATTATATTTGTTATTTTGTTATTTTTATTATATTATTATAATTAAATATATGTATCCGAATACACAAAATTATATGTATATATAATATGCGAGTGTTTTTAGCCTGCCTTTTAAATTAAATACTTCTGTAGTTTAAACAAGGGTCAAAAGATACCTTTTACAAGGTGAAATGTTGGCAACTATAAGTTTTGTCTTCATAAGTAGGGGAGACCGAGGTCATTTGTCCTTCTTTTTATATTAATCTACAAAAATTATGAATTAAATAAAAGGAATTTATAAACTCTATTAAACTATACGGTTTACAATAATTGAAACAACTCCGTTGTTTCAATTGTGAGTTATTAGCACTCGGCCAACTTCCCCGTAGGCCAACTCGCTACTTATTTATTATCATTCTAATTTCTCCTTTAAAAAGTTATGAATTTCTTGAATAAATTATCAGATGTTGGCAGCTTACAAAAGTTTCTTTCTATGATTATCAACATAGCTAATGAAAGTAGTAAAATCAGTTATAATAATGTCAAGTATTAAATTGGAGCAGGCAAGTTAGAATCAACTAATGAGTAGTTATAAAACAAGAAGATCAAGAGAGTATTCGTGGCTCAATTGGTTAAGGGGCATGCCTCAACTGGCGGATACTTGTCCGCTCCAGAGGTCGAGGGTTCGATTCCCAATAAAGGCAAATCGGATTGTTTCTGAGTTGTTGTTCAAAGGGAGAAATTCCTTGGACTTCGGCTGTTTCAGAGCAGGTTTTTCTCCGGACTTACCCTTTCGGTAAATTCTGATTTTCTTTGTCTCGCAGGCTCAAGCCTAGGTGAATGCAAAAGAGTGGTAGGGAATATATCGGTGATAAATAAAGCGGGTAGCTAGTCCGTTGCACTAGGCACAGAGCACCAGCATTAGCGGTGAGGAGCTGATCTCTAAAACATGAGACCTTCTCTGGACAAAGCTATACTGGAAGACGTATCCTACACCCCAACGGGGGTAAAAGAATCAGCTTAACTTGCAAGGTATGAATCACAAAGATGTCCTTCCCAGAGAAGCCTTCCAAAAGTTAATAAATATAGGGTTAGTGGAACTTATAGTTACGCGTTATATGGAGGAAAAATAAAATATACAGTGGTAAATTGAATAAAGGTATACACACTTGCTAGACCACGTGAGGCTGCGGATGAATAAACCCACCAGTTATAAAAAAGGAGATAGTTGCGTTTTTCATAATTATTGGTTTAATGAACACTTGCTGTACCGTCGACTTGTAATCTACAGTAGCAGGGGTACCTTATATTACACAGGACAGTGGGACGAAGAAAGGTAGTTATGAACAAATCACTGTAGAGACCTTCGGAATGAATCAATAAAACAATTTTAGTTTTTTAATTGAAGCTGAGAATATTTCCTATCTATTACTTGAGTCCTATATTAAATTAAGATCAATGCTACCCCGTGATAAATCAAAGAAGAACAGGAAATTTGAATTTCAAAATTTATATTTAACATAGAAATATAAAGCGTCGACCAAATCAGTCGATATTTTTAAAATTGAAGCTAAAAACATAAATGTTTGGACTCCATAGTGGGATTTTAAACTACGATCATTGCAACTCCGTGAAAAATTGAAAAAGTACAAAAGATGCTATTTAAACATTAACATGCAAAATTTACACTGTTATATCTTGGGTATCAGCAACAAAAAAATTTATACAGATGCCTTTTTACAATACAAAAGTAGCTGCATCACTTTGCATTTGGAAATCGATACAGTTTTCTTGTGAAAAATAAAAAACACGGCCAAAATATGCTAAAAATGGTGAAAATCATTATTTAAAGCTTAGAATAAATAATCTGACTGTTTGAGTCGTTCCCAAAACAAATATAAAGGTAGCTGACATTGGTAAAAATGAACGTGACATAGTTGCAACTTAGAAACACAAATGTATTACTCTAATGGTTTACGTCTTCCGAATCATAACCAAATCAAGTAGAGCTAGCTTCCTATATTATATTTTGTTGCAATAATCGCAATATAAATCATAATTTCTATTCGGGTTTTAAGATAATGAAATTTAATCTAATATTTTGTAAGAAATGATAGTAACATAATCTTCTCCAACTTATCTAGTTATGTTTGCAATAGATATTTGATGCCAATTACTTTTCCAAAATATGTCCCATTCTCATAAGTATAATATACTGAAGTTCAGATCGGTATACGTAAACTAAAATTATATTTATTTAATTACCATAATAAATGAACCAATAAGGCCACTCACAAAATCGCGTATAGAGAAAAATTGATCGGTGCTTATATTGCGATGGACCAGGGAAGGTTAGCAGGTGAGAACCGCGATCCGCGATGAGTTCGAGACGCGAGGTATTAGTCATAGTCATAGTCAGTATTACGGAAAAGGTGGGTGCTCTTAGAGAGCACCGAGGGCAGAGAGAGAAGGGAGTGGTTGCTGGTGGTAGCGTGTGTTGACCAAAAGTGGAGCTCTGTTCCACTTGGTGGTCGCCGGTGATCTGCCTGCTTCGTCGCTGATACCGCATGCGGGAGCTCTTGGGCGGCGACGGTCATAGCTGATGATGGATCTCGAATCGTCGACGGTAATACGTGAATAAGATCATATTGAATAGTTGTAATTAAGCTGCAAATAGTTGTAAATAAATTGTTAATGAGGTAATAGGTCAATGGGATACTGTGAACCATTGCAATTTTTCTTTTAGTTAGCAGAATTTGCGTTTTCATTTTATAAAATACATCTGTGAGTTTTATCTTTCGCACAGGCGCGGATGCTAATATTATGTCCAGAATGTGTTACTATTTTTTTTGGTTCGTTTAAATGCTTTTTGCCTTGTTACATTGGTAATTATTAAATGGCTTCTGAAGATAATTCAAGCCTCTTGCGGTGAAGAATTTGCCATTATGCGGTTCATCCTAATGTATTGCGCGTATGTGCTTAGTATGCTTCCCAAATATTGTGTATATTCTCTTTATTATAACATAAGATATAAAAATATTATTTTATGTGATTAAGTATGCTTAAGCCTAGTAGCAAAATTTATATTAGCGGCTTCCCCGCGGGGTGTACGGTTACGCACAGTCTCTCTTATTCGCGCAGCTTGGCTATGTGGCGATTCCCGGAGCGGCGGAGAGATGCTTCTTCGCTTTTGCCTTTCGACGTGTACAAAGTGCGGTCAGGTAAGTAGTTTGTTTTGCGTTACAGTATCGTCCGTCTTTTAGTCTGGTATATCGTCTTGTTTTTCAGGGCTTTATTCACACCTATCGAAGTTACGATGCTTGTCGATGGATGCGGTGGGAGCCACTCTGTGCATATAATTCTATTAGCGTTGAAATAATTGCTCGGATGCGCTTGATCATTTAAAACGAGTCGATTGCCTCGCGGCTGCACGACAGCTGGCGCATGTTATCTAGCATAATACTGTTTTCTTGTTGCTTTGCTATTTTCTTCATAGGGTCGCTGGCGCACTTACGTTTTGCATACCAACATATGATGCATATTGCGAGTAGTCCTATCAATATTGAGGACACTAAGTACCCAAATATGGTCATTTACTCGTCTAGGAGTTGTACCTTCTGAGCTGTCACCTTGCCTTGCGCTAGTCCGCGGGCTTTGGCGGCGATGTCGCGCAGGTCTACCCCGGATTTCTAGTTTTATACCTTGCAGATTTTCAGCCCGGCTCTCTGCCTCTGCTTTTATTACGGATTCAAACTCGGTGAGGGTGTTTTTTGACTGATTCAGCTCAGCTACGATTGCTGACACATTTAATTGTACCATATTAAATGATGAGTCGTTTACGTGCGCTTCTAGGGATCGTGACGCTGTCAATTGCGCGTTTGCCGTGTGTGCTAAGCACCCGGGCCGTAACGTTTGTAGGGCATGTATATATTTTCGCTTGAGGATGTTGAGAACACCTATGTGTTTGCTTTATGCAAACGGAGCCAAAATGTGCCCTTGAATTGGCGTATTGAGAGGTCGCAGTGTTCGGGATTTTTTAATGCGCGACTGGTGGCTATTCCGATTGCGCACGCAACGTTGGCGTGGACTTCTCTGACCGGCTCTGGGTTAATGGCTATTAGCAGATTGATGATTTTCCTTAATTTCCCTATCGTTTCCTGAGGTAGCGGCATATACATGTGTTTGAATTCGCTCATTGCAAAATAGTGATATTCTGGCCAAATATATGTTGCTACATCGGAGTTGTTCAAGATTTACTACATTGCGGGCAATGGTTAAGCCTTGAATAAATTAAATCTTTGTATGTCAAGAAGAGGGATAGCTATTTGGTAAATTAGGTAACCTTAGGAATAGAGTATGGACAGTTTCGAAATTTTCATTACTGGCATGCTGAGAAGTTACCCTCGAGAAGGGGGAATCTTGCATTATATATTGCGCTTTCGAATAATTTTTCCGCGTTGTTGATCATGCTCGGTGGAAGTATACGGGGATAAATTAGGCCCTTTGCCGCAAAAAGGATTGCGTCAGGAAGGACCTCGATGTCCACTTTGAATTGAATTAGTGGTAGCCCCAGGCTGGTCATTGCGTTATTCGTTATCTTTAGAGTATGTTTCTAATTTCGCCATCTTTTGGTCTAAGTCTAACAGCGTGCCGTTGACTACTTCGGTTTGGTTTGCCGGAAGTGCTGCTCTAAGGCATGTGTCCCCTTATAAGGCTCGGATGGCAGTCTTGATTTCGCGCTCGTCATTTTCGTCAAGGGTTCCAAATAAAACTTTGTGGATTGTGCCTATAAATGGCAGGAGTGACCGACGACGTCAGTGCGGTTGCTCGTCGCCGCCATGCACCGGGATCAGGTCCATTGCTCTTTCTGCTTGGTAAGCTGCCGCTCTTATCTCCTCAAGGATACTGCTAGCCTCGCGCCTCGCACCTCGGTCTGTACGCGTGTATTATTTCCGCCGCCTGTCTCGTTAGGCTTGTGCTTGCTTTGAAATACGCGCGCAAGTACGTTTTATGTATTATCTTCCAGTCGGTGCTGGACGTCGCGAGGGGGGCTGTCCTTTCGATAATTAACCCTAGGTTGTTCTCGAGTTGGTGCACGAAGTCGTCGGGGTTTTCCTCAAGAGAATTGTTGGCACCTGTGTGTAGTGTTCCCACTGTTAACCTGCAAGGATACGACCGCGTTAGTAAGGCTAGTCTTATCGCGGTACGCGTGGCTTGGCTACAATGCGGTTTTTCTGATTTATGAATTGTTTAACTAGCAGTTTTTTAATTCGCGGCACATCTGGTCTCGCGCAAAAAAAATAGTAAAAAAAACGACGATTTCTCCGCGCTTTCTGCTGAAGCCGCTCGCCTAGCTAACTCGCTCGATCTTTCAAGTTTGTTAATATGTACTATTTTTGTTGTCTCGTTATTCCTTATTGTTACGTTGTTCATTTTTCTATTGATTTTAATAATTTCGAATAGACCTTGGTATTCTACCGTGAATTTGCCTTTCTTCGGTTCTTTTAATAAAAATACCGTTTCACCCTCGCGGAAGTGCTTGGTGATCAATTTTCTATCGTAATAGTATTTTGACTGGTATTTTGTCTGTACTAGATTCATGGCTGCTGCTAATTTAACGCGGTTAGGTTAGCTGTCATTTCCTCGATATATTGATTGTATGATACATCGTCAGCTCTGCGCAGAAGTCTTGAACGTGTGTGCGTTTTTATGTCGAAAAAGAGGTCGTTCTGTGTGTATCGCGTGATTTGCGCATTTGGTTGAAATTTTTCGGCTGACGAGCTCAGAATGCGAATTTGCGTTCTCTTCATTGGAGCGCACGTTTTTGATCTGCGCGTGCTGTGTTACTTTTTTGGCGAGCGTCTGGTGCGTGTCTTCCCTGTCTGCCTCGGCGATTGATTTTCTCTCCCAAATATTTATTTGAAAACTGACCACGGCCAAGCTGGGTTGAATTGAGATTCCGCGACGTTAGGCGTTTTGTTTTCTGCGCGCGGCGTGATGCTTTTATTATTTGCGACTGTCCGTATTTTTCCTGACGGTGATTTTCGCGTTAAGGACAATATTTTATGACTAGAAGATTCGCTTGAGTTCCTGTCGCTCGATGCACTATTAATTGCCGTGATTGGCATGTTGTATAGATTTAATTCTTCTGCTGGGAAATTGAATGTTCGTAGAGGTTCTAGTCCGATTCGTCGCTACGTGAGCTCGACTGGTTGTAGAAATGTCGGATTCTGATGCCTTGCCGCCGTCGGTCTCGGCTCCCGCCTCCGATATTCGTTGTGTAGGGTTGAATTTGATCGATTCGTTTAATATTTTGGATATTCGGGCTCGCTGGTTTTTATCTAGCGCGTATCTATTTCCCGCTGATCTCTTTAGTGCTATGTTAGTTAATATCGTTTCGAATCTCACCGAGTCGCGGAAATCTAGCCTGTACATGCTTGGTTGGCTTTTCTCCTCGGTAAACCAACGCATTTTGAGCAGCTCTTCCCCGTGATGTACATTGTGCAAAACGTGACATAAGTAAAATTTGTTTAACTCGTTTCTCACGGCCAATGTTTCTTGTTTTCTATAAATTATCGCGCGGAGCTCGATGTCTTAAGCGCGTAAAGTTCGGCTTGTAAGAGCTCTGGGTTAATCCCTCCTTCACTAATTAATGGGTTTGCGTTTTTCTTTTACGGGCGATATACGATGTCGAAATCATAACGGACTAACGCCGCGAGACGATTGAATCTGAAGTCCGCTTTTATGGTCGTGTGGAAGTGTTTAAGAGCCTCGTGGTCCATGCATATTGTTAATTTGCGCCTGAATAAATAGTAGCGAGTAATTCCTTGTCGTATGTGAGGTATTTTAGCTCGCTGCCTTTCAGCCATTGAGACGCGTACGCGCATGACTTGTCCGAGCCCAGCTTTCCTTGACTTAGAATTGCGCCTAATACTCAGTCGTTCGCGTCGGTTGTTAGAATAAATGACTAGTTTAGGTCCACAGCTTGTAACACTGGCACTTTTGACATCAAATGTCGCAGTGTATTAAATTCGTTTTTTTACTCTGTTTCCCAAATAAATTCTGTAACTTTTTGCAAAAGTTTAAATAGCGGCCGCGCTTTTTAATAAATCGTCGGTAGTAGCTGAATAAGCCGAGAGCTTGTTTGAGCTTTGTCGGGTCTGTAGGTAATAGGTATTTTGCCATTGCTCGCGTTTTTCCCGGGTCCGTTTTTATGCTGCCACTCCCGACGATGTGCTCATGTACGTGTGCTTCTTTTTTTAGGAATTGGCATTTTCTAGGCTCGACTGTTAGGTTCGCGTGAAGTAGCGTTTTACTGAACACTAGGAAGTCATCAAGGTAAATTATGGCCACCTCGCCCTGCAATCCGGCCATTACTAGGGATATGACTCTGGTGAATGTAATCATAGCTTCTTTGAGGCCTATAGTCATGCGATTAAATTGCAATAACTGGTTCCCGTGATTACCGTCGGGTGCATAGAAGCGCGCGTTCCTAATTACTTTGTCGGATTTTAGTATGATTTTATGTTACAGTAAGTGCGTTGCCGGTAATGACTCGCCTTCTAAGCCGAATACTCTGGCGTATTTGTTGATAATGGCTCGAATTAATTCGATTTTCTTCCGCGTTGCAGTCCTCGGTGTCTGCTAATTGTAAGATTTTGTCAACTCGCTTGCGACTGTCATTGTCGTTTGCCAATAATTTTTCCTTTACCGCGCTTACTTCTTTATATTTTTCTTGCTGCTTGTCGCAGCTGAACATTCGTCGTAAACTCGCCGTGAAATTCGCGATATTTTCAGCTGAGCCGTCTTCATCGGTATGGTATAAGGTATTATCTGCGATTGTCTCGCATTCAAGTAACTCTACGACCGGGCTAGGTACTGTTCATCCGGACTCGCTTATATTTATGCATTCTGCATAGACTCGGCCATTGTTGTTTTCAGCTATGAAATTCCCGAAAAGCAAATTGGAGTGTAAATACATTAGTGGGACCTATCCGATTTTTGCCTCATTGTTCCGTATGCGCCCGCTTATTACAGTTCTTACTCTTGAGGGTATCGTTATTTGCTCGTCTGCCTCGAATGGCAGTGTTACTTCGTTTAGTTTTAGGATCTTGGACGCGTCGACGCAAACTTTATGCGTACTTGTAATATACCAACCGATAATTCCCGTCTCGTTTATCGGAAACTCGTTTGGCACTACGTGTATGTAGCATTGTAACCCCTACAGTTGTATGACTGCTTATCGTAGTGTCAACGATGTACCGGGGGTGGCGCCATGTACCTTTTTAAAATTGTCTGCTCCCAAGTCTGCGTAAAATTTGCCCGTTTTTGCCCTTAGTTGAGGGCTCTCTATCTTTACTATCGGCGGTTGTCTACCCGCTGTTAAAAATCTGATTGCTGCTGAGTTTACGCGATGTTCTTTCGTGATGTTGTCTCCCTTTATTTCTCTTACTTCTCCTTCAGGACGCCCGGCACCTGAGGACATCGGCGAGCGTGCTTCTACTTTAAATTGTGGTTGTTTGTTTGGTTCATTTCTAGGGCATTCTCGTGGCTGTCGTCTCTACTATTATTGCACCTGTTATCACGATTATTATTGTTATAATTGTCATCACGATTTTAATTTAGTCTTTTCTCGCATATATATATATATATATATATATATATATAGGGTGGCGCTTATTTTCCAAAGTGCTTTAATACCGGCTCCCGTTTCGGGAATCATTTGCATTTACCCAAACACGATGAATTCATCAATAAAATGTCATTTAGCAAGTGTTTAACCCGTTTCATTTTTCAAAAAACATGATTTTTTTCGCTCCTACTTATTTAATGCTGTAGCATTTAAGGATAGTCAAACATCAATTTCCAATATGTAACATATGTTTTCGATGTATTTTTTCACGTAGAATAAAATTAATCGAAAACATGTATCGCATATTTGGAAATAAAACTTCCTTGCCGTTAAAAATGGAATTGAATACATAAAATGATGCTCGCGACACTTTGCGCCAGTCTACTCTCAGGCTAACATCAAATTCGATATATTTTCTTTTATTTCGAATTCAAGGGCAACCAAGTTTATTTCCAAACATGCAGTGCGTAGGTGTGAGTATATATATATACAGGGTGTCCCATTTTAAAACCACCATCCAAAAATCTTCCAACCAAAGCATTTTAGAGAAAAATTTTTTAAACAAAAGTTATCAAGTTTCAAGGACACACAACGATGACCTTGACCTTGACTTCGACCTTGACCTTCATCGTTATTTTAAGGTCAAATTTATTTTTCTAAATGGAAACCCACATTTTGTATACCGGAAATGGAAAGAGTGGGAAATTCTACGTCTGACTATGATCTTGACCTCAACCCTCACCTTGATCTTCAGGGTCAATATAAGGTCAAAACGATCTTTTGAAATGGAAACCCTTATGTTATTGGTCACACGAAATTCCCAAAGTGGAGTAAATTTTTGCCTTCCAGTAAATGACAGCCACTTTAGACATTCGCTGCGAGATTAAAAATTTTAATAGTTACAGTAGTGAACGGCAAAGGGATTCACGATAATCTAGCATCTCGAAGGTAAGAGGCAAGGAGACTCACGAAAATTCAGCATGCCAATGGAAACAGAACTTACTACGTTCACGTCATTATCTCTGGATGGTGCAAAAAGTATGGTGCTCACATAGCATGGTCGCTTTCTGGAAGCTTCCTGCAAGATTCGTATTCTCACAGGGAAGCTTCCAGGAAGCTTCCTTGCTATGCGGTGTAAGACCTTTTATTCAACCTTAGAAAAGTCAGTGGGTAGAGATTGTTAAATATCATTTGATACTTAGAATTATTTTCACTATCGGAATAGGAAATGAAACTAAAGGTTAACATAGAAAAATCGATTTGACCTCATATTGACCCTGAAGATCAAGGTGAGGGTTGAGGTCAAGATCATAGTCAGACGTAGAATTTCCCACTCTTTCCATTTCCGGTATAAAAAATGTGGGTTTCCATTTTAAAAAATCAATTTGACCTTAAAATAAGGATGAAGATCAAGGTCGAAGTCAAGGTCAAGGTCATCGGTGTGTGTTGTTACGTCATAGATAAAATAGATATGTAAGAAAAATATAAAAAATTTTAAAAATATCGACGCAGCTGCGGCCCAAAAAAATATGTACCGTAGGGCTTAAGAGCAAGCGAGCGTCCAGACAGAGCAATTAGGCCGTCTGAAAAAATAGCAATTAGAAGCGAGCATAGGTATAGCGATTGGGATCGGTATACAACGGGCAGCGGCCCTATCGTAAAATTTGTGCGCAGACAGGGAAAACCCAACCATTAGAAGAATTTGTGTGCGACAATCTGGCGCCTTAAATTTTTTATGTGCTATGCCACAGAATACGAGGCTGCGCAAAGCAAAATTTATATTAAAAATGGAATATTTATGATGAAACAAATATAAAATTAGATTCATAAAAAGTATGAACAGTTGAACAATAATAATATAGAACTGTGCATATTTTTTTTATTTATAATAAAATGAATAACTCGTATTCGTGACATAGAGATAAAATTTTTCTCGTGTAGATTTTACGATTTATTTATAATTTTAATTAGATAGTTTATTAGAAAGAAGTTAGAAATAAAATTTAAGTTATTATAATAAGTAAAAAAATAACGAGTTTAAGTAATAATAATAGAAATACAGTTTTGAAGTTTTAAAATATTAATTTATCAATAGTTTAAGTTGATTGCAATAGATAAATAAACATAGTTCACAAATATTATATTATACAAGAGAAAAATGTAAAATCTACAAATTATTATAAAATAACAATTAAGAAAAGCAGAAATCATACATGTAGGGACATCTAACGGAAATCGGTAAGACTAGGAGAATAGCGTGGGTGGGACCAAAGGTAGAGCGGAAGAGGACCGGAAGAGGCGGCACCCAAGCGGAAAGATGCGACGCTATAGGTCAATGACCGATATAGAGGGCGCTAATGCAGACCCAAAGGGATGGGCCTGAGGAAAAATCGGGTTGGAGAGGGAAAAAGACGCAACGCGAGGGTGAATCGAGGAATTGCGAGCGAGGAAAATTTCAGTCTGGTTGAGGAGTTCAGTCGAGGTGGCTGCTCCCGAAAATTGTAAAAGTTTCTAATATTGTTTCTAAGCCGTGGTGGCTAAAGTGCGTGAAGTATTTTTCAAAGTTTTCAAAATATATATACTTACAAAAATATTATTGAAGTAAAGTGTGATTTCATTGATTTTTGAGTTTAAAACAATCAATATAAGAATATTATATTTAGTTAAAATAAGAAAGAAGAAGTTTACAAACCTGTAAACTTTGATTTTCATTCGTCATCTAAAAAGGCAGTACGTATTCTCAAGTAATTTTTGTTAAAGGTTAGTAATTTCTATAATGAGCAGGGTTCGGACGCTGCACTCATTATTACAAATATTTAGAAACATCTTGGTTGGTGTTTGGTGGGTTAATTGGACTTTGCTTGTCGAAGGCCCTTTGACTTACAAATTAACTAGACCAATTCATTAATATCCGAAGGGATTTTTAGTTTCAACTCTCGCGAATTTTTAAGATAAAATAAGGAACGACTCCATCCCGAGTTCAGCGGAAGCTGACTCAAAACGGAGAAGTATTACATTGTGCGCCGACTATCGGACGTAACAGTGTCCCCCTTGAAACTTGACAACTTTTGTTCAAAAAATTTTTCTCTAAAATGCTTTGGTTGGGTAATTTTTGGTTTGTGGTTTTAAAATGGGACACCCTGTATATATAGGGTGACCCATTTTAATCGCCGCACCCAGATTTCTCGGAACCTGAACCAGATAGAGAAAAACGGTTTAGTCAAAAGTTGTAGGGGACAGAGGGGGTCATACAATGGCGCTAACATCGTTGACTTTGAACTTGACCTTCAAGGTTATTTCAAGGTCAAAGTGGTTTTTTCATATAGGAACACCAAGTTTTGACCTCGGATTCGGAAAGAGCGAGAAATTTTATGTTCAAAATCATATTAACACATTTTTTTCAAGGTCATTTGAAGGTCAAACTAGGTAATGTCCCTTTAAAATCAGTTTTTCCATGAACCACAGGCTTAGCTGGTTAAAATTGATCTTAGGCTTAATAGGGGAACCCACACACCCCAAATCCAAAAGTTACACATCCTAGTAAACAAAATTCAAACTCGCACATCCTAACCCCATACACTTCATGCCCTCACATGCTAAACTGTTACACCCCGATCCCACACAACCATACCCCACATTGTAGTCTCACACATCCCTACCCCACGCATGCTATCCTGTACACCCCAAATCTGTTATAAATGTATTACCTTACTTCTTGCGCTACCCGGGAACAACGATGTGGACGTAGTAAGGATTGTTTCCTTCGCTTGATTAAAGTGAGTCCCCTTGCCCCTCACTGTTCGGGGTGCTAGATTGAAGTGAGTCCCCTTGCCTCTCACTGTCCGGGGTGCTTATTAAAGTGAGTCCCCTCGCCTCTCACTGTTCGGAGTGCTTGATTAAAGTGAGTTCCCTCGCCTCACACTGTTCGGGGTGCCTGATTAAAGTGAGTCCCTTCGCCTCTCACTAATGTAAATAAATTTGTATTTAACCTCGAAGCAAGTACTCGAAATTACGACCATTTGCTTCAAGGCACATAGTCAAACGCCTTTGAAAATGGCGAACGGTGCTCTGCTAAGTTTGTCTCGGAATGACAGCGCATGCTTGACGAATCCTGTCCTGCATATCTGCTCTTGTAGTGGGTTGTTGCTCAAAAACAGCATTTTTCAAATACCCCCATAAATTAAAATCTGGTGGTGTAAGATCGGGTGAACAAGCAGACCCGTTAACCGGACCTCCTCGACCAATCCATCTGTTACCATAATGCTCATTTAAAAAAGCCCTTACAATTCGCGCGAAATGTGATGGAGCGCCGTCCTGCTGGACCCACATTCTTTGACGCGTTTCTAAATCAACATCTTCCATCAATCCATGTAGTTCATCTTTTATTAGCGTCAAATAGGTATGTTGATTCACATTTTCTTCAATAAAATAAGGGCCAATCAAATATCCATTGATAATCCCGCACCATACCATAATACTCCAACGTCTTTGATGGTTTACAGTTCAGACCCAATGATGATTGACATCAGACCAATAATGGCAATTATGCATATTCAGTTCCCCATCACTTAGAAATTTTGCCTCGTCAGAAAAAAGAAGAAAGTTAAAAAAGTCTGGTTCATTTTCTATCATTTGTAAAGCCCACTGGCAAAATACAATACGCTGTTGGAAATGCTCAAACTGTAGCTCTTGAACCAAAGTACGAGTAATATGATACGCGTGATGTTGAAGCACATTCATAATTCTTAAAGTATTTCTTGGAATACCAATTTCCCTTTCGACTCGACGAGCGCTAATGTGTGGGTCAAGATGAATTATTGCAAGGATAGTTACAACGCGATTATCATTTTCGTCATAGTCATGGCACCTGCGTTGGCGAACCATGTGTTTACCACGAGCTCTTTGAGTTAAACGTCTGATAGCTCTATCATCAAGGTGTCGTCTATTGGGATAGCGTTCAGCATAAAGTCTTGCCGCACCACGATAATTATTTTGGCTTTCACCTAAAACCAAAATCATATCAATGATCTCGTTGGGCCGATAGTCAGCCATTTCTGTGCCAGCTATTAATTACTATTAAATTTAAATAGTAAAAAGGGTATCAAAAATAACTTTATTTAGCTAACTGTAATTGCATTAATACTTCGTTAAATTAAAACAATCGTGAAAACATTAAAGGTATTCAATACAATAAAGCATTATTTCTTATTTTGATTGAATTAGTAACGTTCGAATTTCAGAAATACTAATTTTCATAATGTAATCATTAAAAACCCATCTACAAAGAAAATAAATTCCGTCAATGGTTCTTTTAATTAAATCTTAAATGCTCACCGATTTTAAGATATTCCACCCATTTTAAATATAAAGTTTTTTTTAATGTTCGATTCTAAAAAAAATAGCTACGATGTTTTTTGTACAAAACAGAAATGTTGTATCCTTATTTTTTAGGAAGTTATAAGTTTTTGTAAAAATAATTTATTTACATTAGTGAGAGGCAAGGAGACTCACTTTAATCAAGCACCCCAAAGGAAACAATCCTTACTACGTCCACGTCGTTGTTTCTGGGTAGCGCAAAAAGTAAGGTTAATACATTTATAACAGATTTGGGGTGTAACAGTTTAGCATGTGAGGGCATGAAGTGTATGGGGTTAGGATGGGCGAGTTTGATTTTTGTTTACTAGGATGTGTAACTTTTGGGTTTGGGGTATGTGGGTTCCCCTATTAAGCCTAAGATCAATTTTAACCAGCTAAGCCCGTGGTTCATGGAAAAACTGATTTTAAAGGGACTTTGCGTAGTTTGACCTTCAAATGACCTTGAAAAAAATGTCTTAATATGATTTTGAACGTAAAATTTCCCGCTCTTTCCGAATCCGGGGTCAAAACTAGGTATTCCTATATGAACAAACCACTTTGAATAGCTTGAAATGACCTTGAAGGTCAAGTTCAAGGTCAACGACGTTAGCACCATTGTGTGACCCTCTCTGTCCCCTACAACTTTTGCCCAACCGTTAGTGGCCTTTTGGTTTATTAGAGTACGGATTATTTAGCAAAACGCGCAGTTATCCCTTGAGAAAAACAAAGAAGCGGCACGCACGAATTCGAGGAAGTTGGTCAAAGTCGAAATAGACCGTAAAAGTGAAGCGAACACTTCGGCCAGAGTGTTTATTGACATGGCGACGAGCGCTCGAGAGCGCAGTTGTAAACACTCCGAGTCGCCGAAGCATAGGCATAGCTTACGGCGCGATTATATTTCGGAGACTTCGAGAATATTATTTCGGCGCCGCGAATAGTTGAGATACTTGCGAGCGCGCACTGTAGTCGCAACAGTATAGGACAAATAGAAATACTCCGCATATTAGAATTCGAACATTAAAATTGTAAATTCAAATAATTGTGAATTCGCATAGGTATTTACCTAGTGCTCTGAAATTTAATATTTTTTCTTTCGATATAAATAGTGTATAATAAGATTAAAGCTCTAATATCTCCGTTTAAAATTTACGATTGATTTTTTTCTTTTTTCCTTTCTCTCGTTTCTTTTTCTGTTTTCTCCGGTTGAATACGAGAATAGTTTTTTTTTCTCTACTATTATTGAGATATTAGGAAACGAAAAAAAATTCTCGGAAAACTCCAGAAGAAGAGGATAGAATTAGGAGCTCTCAGTTCTGCGGATCGCTCGATGAAACAATTCAAAGGAAATCAAAGAGTTTTTTTTATTTTTGTGCATTTTACGATTCGAATAGGTTTTTTTTTTACTTTCTCCGACACTAAAATCACGAATTTACTTCGTACAAGTCAAGTACAGACTTGGTGGTGATTGTAGACTGAGAGACCACTTATAAAATAAATAGAAAAAATTGAATATTGTTCCTTTTCTTTCGACAAACAAAAGCATTAAGAATTTTTTTTCGCCGAACAAACGATTAGATTATTTTTTTTTATCTCGCCCACGAGTAAAAAAAATATATATATATATTTATTCGGATTTTGGGTAGCGCTATATAATTTATTACGGCTCATAAGCGAATTATAAAGAAGAGAATGGATAATCCCAGCGTTGGTCATTTTAACGTTGCACAACAGATAGCAACATGTGCATACGAAATACCAGAAGAAAGCATAGTAGATGTCCTTGCGAATTTAGAATTAAGAATAGAAAACGATCAATCTCAGAACATAGATAGGTTAATCAGGCGATTATGCGGTGACTACGCTGTAGCAGATTTTGTAAAGTCTACTGTACCAGAAAACATAGCAACCTCAAGAAGAGCAGCAAAATTGCAGAAAGTGCTGCTGACAACTAAAGCGTTCTCGCGGTTGTACACCGTGACGAAAAGTCAAATTCTTGAGGGCCAACGCCCATATCACGAGCGCAGATCTGATATGGAAGTTACGAATATGGCAACAGGCGCACTGTTATACCATACCTCACCCAGAAATTGGCTAGAGAGTAATAATCCTCCTGGCAACAGGGCTCAAGATGGTGACACGACAACGCCTATATGAACAATGAGTACGATAGCAGCAGCAGCAGCGATGAATATGCTGAGCGACAATCGCAGCGTATCAGCAGCAGTAACCAGGAGTACGAGTACCACCTCCAGGACAACAATTAGTACATCGGTGATAACAACAGCGGCAGCGCAAAGAACAGACCAGGCGACAAGTGTCAGTATCCAACAACAGCAGGGAGAAGTGGCAGCAGAAAACCAGAGGCTCAAGAGCAGAATCAATAATTTGGAATACCTTATACAAGAATTAGTTTAAACCAGTCAAGAGACTACCGCCTCACTACTGCAAGCGAATACGCAACCGAGCAAACAGGCGCACATTCGATATCAGGCATATTGCGCCGAATGCGCACAGCACCCGTAATTCCGCAGTGGCCACGTACTTCGCTACGGTTTTCAAAGAAGCGCTAGCGCAACTTAGCGTTCCTGGTAATGCGAATTCGCACGGCTCGCAACCTCAACTGGCGGTAAAAGCCGGGGGTAACAAACGGGATGACAAGAAAAGTCGGCCAAAAAGTACCTCTTCGATTACCGTGTAGGAAGTACCAGGCGAAAGAAAGCCGCGAAGGAAGCCCACGAGTAACCACAACCCGGGTCAAGCAAGCCATGGATCAGCCAAGGCCCCGAACAAGTGTTATGGCTGTGGATGGCTTGGCTATCATAGAAAGTCCTGCTCAGAATGTTCGCTCAAGGCGGAAAAAGGTCAAGGAAAACAGTAGATGGGGTCGCTACGTTTCTCGAGAACATCCGAGGGACTTCAAACCTATCTCAAGAGCAGACAGGAGGCAACGAAGTCATGTCATTGAAAGGAGACTCCCCTTCTGACATAGGCTGCAGTCGTTGGTGGACCCAAGTGGGAATTGGCGGATTTCGACTGCGCGCTCTTTGCGACTCGGGGGCCGTCCGCACCGCCATTGGCCCTATTGCTATACAAATCGCTTCTGCTTGTGGCCAATCGATAACTGCGTATAAGGGGCCAGGTGCGAAACTCGCAAATTGGACAGCTAGTACCAATTTATGGTCACGTAGAGTTGCCATTCGATCTCTTTGGGCAACGCCGCTCTCTAAAAATCATGATTATGAGTCAATTGGGCTCAGAATGCATCCTAGGCACTGATTTTATGCGGACGTTCAACTCAATACTCCTGCCTAGACGGAACAGATTAAGGATTGAGGGAGTCGAGGACTTGGTCTCTCTAGAACTGTCCACTCTAACGGATGGAGTGGCCCATGCCCTCGCAGCCATCGGTTTTGCCGATGTTACCCCTTCACAGCGTACTAACTTAGAGGAAGTTCTGAACAATTGGCTGCCCGAAGGAGAAAGTATATTGGGTTGCACGTCTCTAATACAGCATGCTATTGATGTAGGGTCCGCAAGGCCCATTAAGCAGCGATACTACCCAGTGTCAAGGAAATTAGCGGAGGAAATGCACGCCCAAGTGCTCAAAATGTTAGAAGCCGGGATAATACGGCGATCAGATAGTGACTGGTCGAGTCTAATAGTCATGGTAGGGAAATCCGATGGTATCTATAGATTCTGTATCGACGACCGGAAACTCCATGCGGTCTCTAAAGCAAGTGCGTACCCGCTTCCATACATGAATGCCATCCTTAGTAAGCTACAGCATGCTCGCTATATTTCGACCATCGACCGCAGCTCAGCATACCATCAGATTCCGATGAAGGAAGAAGACATGCACCTAACTGTTTTCACAGTACCTGGTTTAGGTCTGTTTAAATTTACTAGGATGCCGTATGGGATAGTCGGTGGAACAGCCACCTTCCAACAACTAGCCGATAAGGCCATAGGGCCGGAGTTGGAACCGCATGCTTTTTCCTACTTGGACGACATAATAATCACGACAGACAGCTTTGAAGAGCACCTGCATTGGCTTGATATGGTACTCAAGAGAATTCGAGAGGCTGGTATTATCATCAACAGAAAGAAGAGTAAATTCTGTTGCAGTGAAGTCAAATATCTGGGCGTCGTCGTTAATCGCGATGGTTTTCGCCTCGACCACAGTAAAATTGAACCTATCATGGCATACCCGGCACCCAAGAATCTCAAGCAGCTACGCCGATTCCTCAGCATGGCTTCGTGGTACCGGAAATTTTTGGATAATTTTGCGACTATTGCCAACCCGCTGACCACACTGACGAAGAAAGGTGTCAAGTATCATTGGGGCGACTCGCAAAAAGTAGCGTTCGAGCAGATAAAAGCACTAATCGCTTCTGCTCCCGTACTGCATCGTCCGTCTTTTGATGACTTGTTTGTCATACAAACTGACGCGAGTGACACAGGCATTGAGGCTGTGCTGACTCAGACCATTTGTGAGGACGAGAGGGTCGTGAGTTTTGCAAGCCGCACGCTATCGAAAGCAGAGCGCAATTACTCTGTTACTGAGCGTGAGTACCTAATTGTCATATAGGCAATCCGGAAATTTCGTCCTTATGTGGAAGGTTATAACTTCCAAGTCATCACAGACCACAGTAGTCCGAAATGGTTGTGAAACATGCGCAACCCGAATGGACGTCTTGCGAGATGGCCTCTCGAGCTCCAAGCGTACGACTATGACATAGTTCATAGAAAGGGCTCACTCAACTGCGTTCCGGACGCATTATCAAGGATGTATGATGATGAAGAAAGCGACGAAACGTCCTTATCCTCAATTCAGCCCAATAGATTGAATGGCAAAGATAACTGGTACGATACGCCGATGGCTCAAGTCCTAGAAAAACCGACTAAGCACGCATATTATAAGGTTGTAGCAGGCCAACTATACCATTATCCCATTAACCCAACGCTCGAAGACATCATAGACGACCAAGATGCTTGGAAAATGGTCATGCAAGCGGATAAGGTTCCACTGGTTTTACGAGAATCGCATTGTGAGTCCACGGCGGGACACTTAGGGCGACGCAAAACTTATGAGCGGATCGCGAGTTATTACTACTGGAAGAATATGCACAGAGATGTCAGTAATTTTGTTTGCACCTGTGCAGTCTGCCAACAATGTAAGGTAGAACAGATGTTGCCAGCTGAACTCATGGGGAAAGAGAAGATCCCTGGGTCATGGCAAGTTGTAGCTGGCGATATCATGGGTTCATTCCCGCATTCTACCAAAGGATATTGCTATATTCTATTTTTATGGACACGTTCACACGGTAGATTGAAGTAGCCCCTATTCGCAAAGCTGATGGTAATACCATTAAGAAAGAACTTAACGAATGTGTCTTTTTACGCTTTGGTGCACCCGACATATTTCTGTCCGATAATGGTACTCAATTCCGTAATAAACTGATCGATCAATTTCTCAAAGAGCACGGCACGAATCACACTATACCTCCGTACCACGCTCAAGCGAGCCCAGTAGAGTGTGTTAATCGCACTTTCAAGACGATGGTGACGTCTTTCATCGAGAATGAACGTAAGAATTGGGATAAATTTATACCCGAGTTAACCTTCACATATAACACGGCGACTCAAGAGTCTACGGGCGTCAGCCCTGTTTTCCTTAATATGGGACGACACCCGACTCCGCCAAACAATACTAAACGAGCAGAAGAGCAAGCCGTTCGAGAAGTAGCCAAACAGCTTGCGCTGAACAAGTGGGAAGAGCGAATGCGCTAACTGTTCGACTTACGGCTCGTCACCGCAAAAAGAGTTGAGCGTGCGACAGAACGGCAATCAAAGTACTATATTGCGAGGCGCAGACAAGTCGAATTCAAGATCAACGACTTGGTCTGGAAGCGTAATCGCATTTTAACATCAGCTTTTCAAGGTATCAACGCCAAGTTAGCTCTGAAGTATGCAGGGCCATTTAAAATCACTGCTCGTCTAGGTCAGGATGTCTACAGACTCGAAAATAGGGTTGGAGAAGTATTCGAGCAAGTTCATATCGTCGACTTGAAACGCTACTTAGTAGGAGAAAAATCACCCACCGATGAAGACCCACAAGAGGAGGCTAATAGCGAAAATATGCAAGTGAATGACCATTTTGTAAACATGGATGCGCCACGTATGCGCGGTAGACCTAGGAAAACACGCGTAATTGTCGCTCGCCACTTCGCTAGAGTCACGCGCGCGAAGAAAGCTAGCAGCCCGCCGACGGTGGAAGCTTCTCCCGTATAAATTAATAGAACGAAACGCGGACGACCGAAGGGCTCGATGAAAAAGCCCGCTCCGCAGATCGATGTTTCGCCCCGTCGCATGGAAACTCGCGCAAAGGAAGTCTAAAATGGGCTCGTGTTCCCTTTTCTCTTGCTTCTCTTTTTCTCCATTTCTTTATTGTATCATAGAAGAGGTGGGCGAGATACTAATCGGCGTCGCTCCACTAGCTGAGGAAACTGCTGCTCCCCGCGCCAGCACCGCAGCAGAAGAGTGGGTGAAGGTAGAGGCACACCTTGAGCGGGCGAGGGCCCTCAAGCGAGAGTGCCTCAAGGCCGAAAACGAAGCGTTCGGCGATCTCGATCAGTTTCTCGAAACCTACGGCGAGGAGGGGAGAAAGCTTGCAAAGGATTATCCCCAACTAGTCGAGGCTGAACGGGAACTGTAAGAGATTGTCGAGGTCGCCAAAAAGCGCCGCGCAAATGCCAAACAGGCGAGGAGAGAGGTCGCACAGGCCGAGACGAACCTGAAGGAGCAGCGAGAGTGCCGCGATCGGGAGACGGCCGATGCGGCTCGCCAAGATCCGGGCGGTGAAGTTGGAAGGAGGGAGGATGCCGCGGTGTTACGTGTGCGGTCTCGGTGGGGTAATGCGAAGCAGAGAGTGTCCACGCCGGCATGAATACACCCTGCTGGCAAAAAAGAATTAGCGATTATGCCCTGTAGGCGATGACAGTGTCACGCCAAAGCCATCTGTGATAGACAATACATGTTTGTAAAGAGATCTGGAGAGTTTTCTGTGTGGTCCCTTACTCCATTTCATTCAAAATTTTTTTTAACGCCATTACTTATAGCTGATAGGCCTTTTGGCTACTCAGCGTCTGGAAGGGGGGAATATGATGAGGAACGTTATTAATTCGGCATAACTCTCCCCGCATACAATCATTATTATATTATTTAATGTAAACAAGTTACATGTTACAGGTAAGCAGCGGCCGAGCAGCGGGGGAGAGCACGCTGGGACGGCGAGTGGGGAGAGAGAGCGAGGGCTTCGTGCGCGACACTTGGAACGTGTGCGAGAGATTCGTTCGGGCTATTCGACTGGATTAATCTTTTCTTTTCGCTACGTAGCGCAACCCCCGACTGGAAATTACGGTTGTCGAGCGTGAGTAACCAGTGTGTTCCACGCGGGCCTAAGGCTGTTTGCGAGGCCTCCTGGTGCGACACCGCCGGAACGCCATCCGTCCAGCGACTACGCCGACTCACCTGCGAAGGAGACGTTCTGGGCTCGAGCCTTCCGAAGAACGACCGAGAACTATTCCCTGTAAGTGTCAGCTCTCCAATTCTCTCTCTCACTGGCTCTCTCCCAATATCTGGTTGCGTTGCCCACCTGCGTCTCGCACACCCGCGTGACACATCTTGAGTACCGATAATATATTCGTTTCTTTCTTAAGTGTAACCTTTGAGTTCGAAGTTATTTCGGCGGATCCGCTTCCCGTCTGCTCTAAACTCCGTTCCCTGCCTCCTCCGTGGGCACACGTATCGCTTCACGATACCTGTGCATGTAAGCTGTAGCTAGCCAAACCCGAACCTTGGCCGGCCCACTACGTGCCTCAAGGATACCCCGAGGAGACGAGACCTAGTCTCGATTATTTCGAAGCGATTCCCAAGACAACAGTTACATTGCATGCAGCTAACTACTGCACGATTACTGTCGAAAGTGTCACCCCGTTATAATATATATGCGCATTCATAAAACCGAAATAAATAACTCCATAAGCTTCCTAGACGTTCTATTAATTTAAAGACAAACGGAAATTAATAACCGACTGGTATACCAACTCAATCTTCGGATGATAACAAATAATGTATCAAACATAGATTATTTCAGCAAGCAGCCAGCGGACGCCGAAACGAGTGAGAACGAGAGTTGAGGTAAGAGAGAGAGAGAGAGAGAGAGAGAGAGAGAGAGAGAGAGAGAGAGAGATAGAGAGAGAGAGAGAGAGAGAGAGAGAGAGAGAGAGAGAGAGAGAGAGAGAGAGAGAGAGAGATTAGATAATTTATTTTGCTGTACATTTTGTTGTACAAAAAACATTAACAGAAAAATACGAAATAAAGCATACATAAATAAATCGTATATATAAATAAAGTAGATGGATGGCTGGAGTGAATGAATGAATGATGATGATGATTTGATGGTTTGACGATAGAGTGAGTGAAAGTGTATTGAATGATGAGGTAGTGTAGTTGTAGGTGATTGTGTAGTATTTAAGTGTTTTCAGTACTGAGGAAGTGTAGCTTTGCTTGACGTTTGAAGGATGACAGTGTTTTGATGTCGCGAATATGAGCGGGCAATGTATTCCAAATGTATGAGGCGCTTATATGGAATGAATTCCTTAGCGTCTCTGTGACGAAAGTGGGGATGTCCAGAGGGGTCACTTCACCCCTCACGGGGCGGAGTGCGATGTGGAAGTTAAAAAAGGCCATGGTATAAGATGGAGTAGCGGTGTTAATAAGTTTCCTAAGGAAACAGGCCATAAAGTACTTCCTACGTCCGGTGGTGGTGAGCCACTGCAACTCGCGTCTGTAGGGGGTGATGTGCTCGTACCTCTTACACCATAGATGTAGCGAATACCCGTGTTTACCAGTCTCTGTAACTTGATGTCCAGTTCTTGCGTCAGGTCACAGTAAACTAATGAGCAGTAGTGGATGATGAGAAACAGTAGGTCTTGCATAAGATGCTTTCGCAGCTCGAAACCAGTGCTCTTTCTAAAGAAGTACAATCTATACATGAGCGAGTATGCACGCTTAAATAATTGTGTAACGTGCTCTTCCCAGGTGAGTTTAGAATCGAGCACCAGTCCCAGACTTCGAACAGACGACTGATATTCAACCCTGGCTCCTCCAATGTTAATGTAAGTATTAGCCATAGAAGGTAGTGCATTGATATTATAGGAGGAGCTCAGGACGATCGCCTGCGTTTTGAGAACGTTTAGTTGAAGATGATTCTGCGCAGCCCGGCCGATGATCCTCTCGGCATTAGCACTCATCCTCTCGGAACAGGAATCAAGCTTCTCAAGGTGGCATTGGCTGTAAATTTGCAGGTCGTCCGCATAAATGAGATGAGATACGTCAATGTCAAGGCAGATGCTGATGTCATTGATGTACAGTGAGAATAACAGTGGGCCTGATTCAGACCCCTGTGGTACTCCCATGTTTAGTGGTTGGAAGTTGGAGAGTTCATTACTGTCACCAATGAGAGCCTGAGTTCTCCCAGTAAGGTAGAAAGCGAACCAGCGGATGACCTGCTTAGAAAAGCCGAAGGAGGTTAGCTTTCTGAGTAGCCTGACATGACACACGGTATCAAACGCCTTGCTAAAATCTAAAAGAAGTAGAAGTGTTACCTTCTTTTTGTTCATGCCAAGCCTGACATCGTCAGTCAACTTGATCAAGCCAGACTACGTACTATAGCCAGTGCGGAAACCTGTTTGTAGGTCATCGGGAAAAAGTCTTGATTCGAGATATTCGGAGGTTTGCCTGTGCATTAGCCACTCCAGCGCCTTGGACAAGAAGCATAGGAGAGAGATCGGATGATAGTCGGCTAGAGATGCAGGGGTGCTGACTTTATTCAGTGCATGCACTAGTGACTTCTTTCAGTCCGAAGGGAATCATGACTCGCTCAAGGATAGGTCGAAAATGCGACATAGTAATGGAGCGAGTACCGGCAGTGGTTTGCAAATGACAACCTGAGGGATGCCGTCGCTGCCCCTGGCCTGGGAGTCAAAGTGCATCACCGCATCTGTAACGTCCGATTCTGTTATCTCCCTGAAATTGAAATGTTCGAGGATGTTCAGACCCTCCAAGCAGATATTCCTCAACGCCAGGGGCTATCGGATCGTTGGAAATTCCGCTAAAGTGCACGTTGAGCTCTTCAATGGAGAAGCGAGAGGGTGGTTTTTCTTTGGAGGTGGTAACTCCAAGTCTCTCAAGCTCTCTCCAGATCTCGCCGACATCAGTCAGGGAGGACAGGCGTGAGTGATAGTAATTCAGCCTGGCATACTCGACCTGTCTATGAGCATCGTCTCTTGCAAGTCTATAAAAATACGAATCCAGCGGGAGACGGGATCTGCGGAACCGTCTGTAGAGTCTGTTCCGTTCTTTCAAGAGGTCAAGAAGAGCCGTGGTAAACCATGGGTGACGTTTTGGTCCAGGAGTTACTGTACGCAATGGGGAAAAACGATTGATGGCGTTAGTCAAGTTGGTGTTGAGAGTGGTGATGCAAGCGTCAAGTGATGAAGTATCGAGTAATGACCAGTCACAGGCACCGAGATAAACCCTTAGTCTCTCGGCGCTGATTCCTTTGTAGTATCGGTAAGTAAAAGTTTTTGGTTCGTAGCGTGGAATCTGTACGTCTAGGGTGGCCGTAATAAGATCATGTCCGTTGATGAAAGGTGTGTCAGTCTTCCAGTGCGAGAGCAGGCGATCCTGAGAGAGAGAGAGAGAGAGAGTCGGGACAAGTAGCGCTGTTGCCACCTGACCTCACATCGTAGTCAGTCTATCGTGAGCCGTTAGCCCCACAACTCGACCAGAGCAACATTAAGGTAAGGGGAGTAAGTTTCACGCGGAGTGAGTGAGTGCCCAGGACTACGTCCGAACAACCGCCGCGAAACAGGACCACATCCGTGTCAATGTGCCGGGTGCTAAATACGAAGCCATCGACTGTAAGTAGCAGTTCCATTCTCTCTCGCGTTCACCGGACATCTCTCTCTCTCTCTCATCTCTCTTTCTCGCTCATGCAAGTGTGTGGTGCTTGCACAACGCTGTACTTTATTTGAGAATATAAATGATTTTATATAATCCGATATCTTCTTACTGATAATCCTGGACCCTGCCACCTCCGCGAGCTCGTGTGAGTTACACGAGCATTCTTGAGTCGGCCGAGCCGTGTCTTCTGCACGCCCGACAGCTTTAAATTATAATAAACAGCCCTAGCTATGATCGCATTTGAAATAGCAAAACTGCCATTATAAATGGCCCCCAATTTGTGTTAATAGGGAAAGTAAAAGAGATTTTATAAAATAAAGCATAAGGATAACATGTGTGTCGGCAACAAGTGCATGCATATTACAGTCGCACCACTGGGGCTAGTGAAGAGACTAATAGTCCGCTGCAATTGTTAATCAGTTGACGAGCTATCTAATAATTTTAAAATAATAACTCGTAGAAGCAGTCATCAGCCGTCGGAAAGTTCGAAACAGTCACCGACCGAGCGGTTTAGCGAACTTCGAGGCGAGCGCTTGTTTACATCGGCGCGTGTATAGCTCGGCTATACAGTCTGGTCCGTTTAGGCAAGGAATTTTCGACTGCAAGTGCGAGTGAGACGACCATATACATATAATCGTGAGATTATTTCAGAACATTACGTTCGTTTTTCAAAATTCTTTTTTCAACTAGCTCTAACTTGGAAGTTGATTAAATGTATAGGATCGTCTTTTAGCAAGTCATTGACAATTGTTTTGTTGGTTTATTAATCTTCGTTAATGCACAATTGTCAAGAACAAGAGGTGTAAAATTATCTATAGGAATAATAAGCAAATCTTTTAGAAAATTAGGTGCGATTGCATCTATTAATTTTTTTTTCATATATGTGAGACGGTTTGCTGTAATAGATAGATACAGTATAGAAATATACTATACATATACGAGTATAAAGCTATAGCCCAACACACACAGCTGTGAGCTGCTGTATAAATGCTTTTTGAATCTCGCGCTAGAGTATACAGTTGCATGGCGGAGTCAGAGAATAAATTAACTCGTTATGTACAATTACAGTTAAATTATTCATTCACAATTTATTGAAAATTTTTTTTACGAAAATTCGGCATTATTATTTACTTATAAATTATTGTAAAATTATTTATTTACAATTTATTGAAAATTTTTTTTACGAAAATTCGGCATAATTATTTACTTATAAATTATTGTAAAATTATTTATTTACAATTAATTGAAATTTTTTTTTCTCTAAAGCACAAAAATACGCGCGTATAATTACTTATTCGACCAGGCAGTTGTTAAAATTGTCATAAAGAGACAACTAGTATAATTGTTCCTTTTCTATCAATTTCGTAGTGATTCGAATAGCATACGTGTGTGTAACGTTGTGCACTAAGTGAATAAAATTCGTTGTCTATTTCTTTCACCACAATTGAGATTAGGAGTTAGGATTTGAAACTCCAATTTCTGTCATTCTCCTTCTCGTCACTAAATATCTAATTATTCAAGGAGCACGATGACATTAACAGGCTCATTTATAGATTTAAGCAGATCGCACATGGCGTTACAAGAACACGTCCGATCGATGAGACTGCTGTTTGCGGGGTGTGAAAACTCGGTATGGTGCATGGCAGTCGTAGGCATCTGTCAGCGAATCCGTAAAGAATTTAACCTTAGCGTCGACGTCCGTGGTATCGTAAAAGGGGGACCAGTCCAGTAGTGCAAGCTCACAAATCAGCTTGTCGACATCGAGCTCCCTGTACGACGGTCGCCTCACGCCTCATGAGAATGTGGTGCTTTGAGATGCTGGGAAAGTGCAGCTGCCTAGAAGAAGCAACCTTGGACACGTCTGATACACAGATGTAGTCGATAGTGGTGTGAGAGTGGTCCGTGTGATGCGTTGGAGCGTATGGAATCGGCTGAAGCAAGCAGCCAACGAGAGAGTCAGCTAGAGTCGTCTTAGGAGAAGAGTCGGAGTGCCAGTCAATGTTGAAGTCACCCATATGGATGTATGCGTCGTATCCAGTGTTGCAATTGAGAATTGCCTCTTCAACGTCTGACCAGAAGCCTGCCTTGGGTGGGCTATACACCGTGCCACAGAAAATTTTGCAGTGCGGTAGAGCAAGCTCAAGTAAGAGAAATTCAGGGCGTTTAGAATAAACCAGCGGTTGTATAGAGCGACAAATTTCCTGAACAGGAATAGATTTGTGGACGTAGATGGCAACACCTCCGCATCCCTTATTTCCTAACCTATCCACACGGTAGAGATTAAAGTCGACAATATCAACGAGAGCCGGGGACGACGACTTCAGGTGTGATTCGCTAATACCCAGGACGTAGAGCTCGTTGTCGCGCACGACCGTTTGAAGGTCATGAAGGTGCGGCAGAATTGACTGTGCGTTACAGTGGGCTATTCTAAGTAGTTGCGCATTGTTAATGTCGCTACGTTTATCCGCCATAGTTGACAAATGGGATTTTCTGCTTGATCTTCCGACGGAGAATGCCGCACTTCATTTTGTCCGTGGCCGAGTGAACAGTGTTAGGTTGCTTCGCTGTTGCGCAGTTAATGCATCTAAGGTGCTTACGCGAATTACAGTCCCTAGTGTGATGCTCCCCAGCGCAAAAACCACAGCACGGCTTATTATCACAATCCTTCGCGAGATGACCAAAACCCATGCAGTTAAAGCATTGTCGGATGGTGACGTGGTCATCGACGCGACAGGCTATCCAGCCTATGTTTACTCTCTTAGAGTTGAAAAGACGTAACCTGTTCTCAGGAGATAACTCGATCACGCAAGAACGGAATTTCTTTTGTCCGACTGGGTAGAGGTACATTAATATCTGCGAGAGAAGCACCGGGCAAATTTTGTTCAACGATGCACTTTACGATGTCCTGGCTCTCAAGATTTACGGGAATATCGTGTACGATAAGCCTCGGGTTCCACGCTGATTCCTGTTTCACTTCAAGCCCTGCTTCCGCCAAAGACGTGCAGTTTCGGAGCTCAGCGTCATTTAGCTCGTTCCCTTCTAGCATAACGCAGCAGTTCGGGACGAACCTAACATTTCGTACTTTGAGCTTAACCTCAGTAGGGTTCACGCATGATTGTAGGGTTTCCTTCGTTGCTTGCGAGTTTAACTTGTCCTTATTTTCGGCGCTTGGGCCAACAATAGTGCGTTGCGCGGAGTGCAGTGGGAATGCTTTCCCGCGTCCAAGCGAGACGCTGCATGCTGGGGTTATAGGGTCGGCAAGGACTTTACGAGCGGCCACGTTGGCATATGAGGGTGCAGGCGCATTGCCACCGGGTTGTGAAGAGCGTCCAGTGAAAGAATCCGCGACACGTTCCACGTTTTTGCACGCGGTAAGAATCTCATCTCTACATTCCTTAATACAACTATCGGACGCAAGAAGGGTTAAGTACGTGTTAGTGATGCATGTCACTATATTGCAGATGTCAGTAACGGCGGTACGAAGTACAGATTTAACCTCCGGTTTCTTCTCGGTGCAAAGTGTCTTAATAATCGTAGCGATGGCGAGCTAGTTTAGCGTTCAGTTTGTTTACGTCAGTCACGGATAGTCTTACCGCGGTGAGAGATATTTCGGAGCACTCAGCACGGTCGTCGCTGCGGTCGTTCACCTCGGCAACTCAGGCTCTCTTGCGTGATTTCCGCAAAGTGGGGGCCGCAGACGATGAGCTGTTGGTGTCGGCGGACCTTCCAGATGGTGGGGGATCATCCTCGTCCATCGACTCGCTATCCGACATGGCATCAACTGGAGAAGCGTTGAATTTTGTCTCTAGCCAGGTGGAGAACAAGCGAATATGCCGAGAAGAACCTAACCTCTCACAATAACCACTCCGAAAAGATGAAAGAAATCGATGCAAATCGGCCTGCGACGAGAGAGAAAACACTCACAGGGACGACTTGCATAATTGCGCTTGCAAGGATCTGTAACAAAAGTCGCCCGAAGACATACGGCGGCAGAAAAAACGAAACAAAGCAAGATCGCAAGAAGATCGACCGTCTACTACTTACAGAGAGAGAGTGATGATGACCCCTTTGAGTATCTATCGACTATACCACCACTACCACTGGACGTCGAAGATTCACGCATCAAATCATCGATGATTACAAGTTTAGGTTTGGGATCAGCAGTCCAGTCGCTAGTCTGTAGGCCCTCGCAAAATTCCACCTTCTTGCCTTGGAAATCTTTATAGCCTGGCTCCCAATCTACGTATTAGACGATAATGCGATCGATTACAGTATCACACATGCAGTCGAGATTATTGAGAAACTTTTTTACAAACACCGTTTTACTATAGCCTGTGGGGCCACACAGCATGAAAGTAAATGGATGCTTCCATCGTGTATCCATAACTGCGACCGATGCGTAGCACCTCACTTTCAATCATACTTACTCCAAGCATAGAGAGAGAGAGAGAGATAGAGAGAATATTTGGAATAAAAGAGTATACATACGAAGGTCACTTAATCTTATTGGATGGAGGATTCGTATGACAATAAGATAATGGGTTTTCATGGGGAAAATTACTATGTCGTTATATTGTGAGGGTCGTCGAATCTAAATCCGGTGTCCGTTTGTCTCCATCAGGCCGGATTGGAGGTCGTTTAAAGGTCAAATCCTCGACAATTAGTAAAATAGAGTCAAGTAAACATTCTGACATATTTTTTGTGCCGCTGAATCTAAATATAAAGACCGCCTAGTACCTCAGGGTCAAAGTCAAGGTTATCCCAAGGTCTAATATACATTTTTTTTACAAAAAATGAAATTTTGACCACAGATTCAGGAAAAATGAAAAATTTTACATCTTAATGAATGATGTGCAATAAATTAGTATTTGAGAAAAATAGTGAAACTGACCAATCATCGTATGACAGACAGTCACAAACGGGAAGTGTTATTAAAAAAATTAATAAACATCACAGCTAGATGTAATATTTTCTAATTTCCCTGAATCTGTGGTCAAAATTTTCCTTTTTTAGTAAAAAAAGTGTATATTACTTGGGACAACCTTGAATTTGACACTGAGGTACTAAGCGGTCCTTATATTTGGATTTACCGGCCCAAAAAATATGTCAGAATGATAACTTGACTCGATGTCACTAATTGTCGAAGATTTGACCTTCAAACGACCTCCAATCCGGCCTGATAGAGACAAACGGACACCAGATTTATATTCGGCGACCCTCAAAATATAACGACATAGTAATTTTCCATGAAAACCCATTATCTTATTGTCATAAGAATCCTCCATTGAACAAGATTAAGTAACCCTGATATGAAGTTGAGGGTTATATTAAAAAAAATTGAATACATATCTGGACGTAAAATTTCTCGCTCTTTGAGGATCTGCAGACACAATTTCATTTTTCTTTGAGTAAAAAGCTTTGACCTTGAGCTGACCTTCAAACTTACCTCATGGAGAAAAGCAAATACCGGATTTGGATTCAGCGCGCAAAAATACTTATGAGTACATGGGTTTTGTCGATGGACATTCAAGTTCATTTTTTGTGTGGCCTGTGTAATTGTTTAAGTGCTTTTTTATTTTTTTTTATTTATATATATTTTTGCAGGAAATAGTATCAGTTCTGGCAATGTAAAAGAATTTTTGAATTTATTTACATATCTATCAACTTCGAATATTAATTTAATAATTAAAAATGTGTGATATAAGTCATTTATTCATTTTCTTTAATATTTATAATTTAAGAAAATATACCGGACTGTAGTTGAAGTGAAATCGTTGATATTTTATTGATTTTGAGAGAGTGTGAAAGAAATTATAATGCAGCAGCACGATTATATTGGAGGCGTTTTCCAAACAGAAATCATCAACCATCTCGAAGTACAATCTTGAGAATTGAACAGCGAGAGAGGTGAGAACCTCGAAGACCACGGCAACGTCGTAGAGTCATAACGATCAAGCTAAATGACCCACGAGTCCTGATCGTGCTTGCTATGATTCATTTAGATCCTCATATTTCAATTTGACAAATAGAAGTACAATCTGGCATCCCGAGAGAAACAGTAAGAAGTATCACAAGACTCCATCGTCTTCATCCATAACTATTATTTTGACCCAAGAGCTAACCGAACGTGAATTTGAGAGAAGATTACGATTTTGCCAATAAGTACAGGAAAAATTGCAAAACGATCCACATTTTTTCAGGTACATCGGGCCACAACAACGGCTGCGCTGGAATGATACTGGAAATCTCACCACTGGACAAAGAAATGAGAGCGTAAGCTTGCAGGACTAATGGAAGAACCGCCGAAGCAGTAAATGAAGTGAGTTTTGGAGACAGCTAGTTATTGAACAGAATACTGTCATTAATAGCAGACAGAGATTGTTACAAAATGAAGGAGAAAATTGTCTTCTCAAAACCTTATACTGTCATATTCCGAGAAAGAGAGGAATGTACAAGTGGAATCGACGTCCTTCTGGAAGGAAGTACAGTATGGTTTACGAATGGTTCTAAAAGCGAAAATGGAGTCGGCGCCGGGGCGTGGGAAAGGAGCAGTGCACGGAAAATCGTGTGCTCACTCGATCAGCACGCCACATGGGTGAACTAACAGTTACTAGTATCCAAACCTGCTTTCAACGAAGCCAAAAATAAACATATAAGATAAAATTACTTCAGCTTTCTCCGAGAGGCTAATAATAAAATTCCTAATCATTTGTAACGCTCTAAATTTTAGTATATAACGTCAAGAGTATACAAAAAAAGTATACAAATTTCGGTATTTTAGGCAACAATTTTTAGAAAGATTGTTTGATAAAAAGTTCTAAAGTGTATGTACTGACAGAAATGTTGATGTAGCAGCGTTTAGTATCCCCTTTTCCCTAAGATAGCTAATGTATTTTTTATGGATGACAATCCTTATATTGTATTCTTAATATAATCAAGCCAAACAAGTTTAAACATAACAGAATTGTATGCTGAAATTGAAGCAATTTGAATGCCTAAAGTACCTATTTTTAAAAATTCGGAGGTGATTTAATATTTTAATGACCCTCTAATATAGCAAATTGGCAAAAATAAAATGACACCTGTTGAATATTTTGGATGTTCTATTCACCAGAGAAATTTCATGAGAATCGGTAATTCACATCAACCTGTCTCCCCTTATAAGTCAGATAGCTAGTACATCTTATTGTAGTTTAGACTGTATCGTTGAACTAATTGCTGATTATCTGAAAACTTGCTTCAAACATAACTGAAAATAAGGGAATATAAGTTCAAATCATTATGATCTTCTCCAACAGATTAATTCCTAATTATTTTATTACAGATTAATAACAATGTTATAAAATGATAGTATAATAATTGTGCAATTAAATAAGCAAAAAAGACTGGAAATACGTAAACAAACTGTCAGGATGTCTGCATCACTGTTAAATCAAATGTATGAACATAGACGCCCTGATACATAAACATAGACGGCCTGTGATAGTGTCCATATTATACGGATACGACGCACTATAGTCTGAATTGACTTTTTGGACAAAAAGCAATGACGCCTCGTAGAATAGGGGTTAAGAAAATAACTCGAGCGATTTTTGAAGTTCTAATAATGTACTTTTATAGAAAAATAAGAAAAAAGATAAATATTTTAGGGAAATTAAGGTTTAAAAAAATTTTTGTTTTTGAGGAATCTACCGGCGTAAAATAGTTGTAATATAGATTCTGAAGCACCCTGAAAATTTTTAATACAGTAAAAATTAAAGGTTTTCTTTCTCTACTTTAATAATCTGGTATACATTTTTGTCTTCATTTCCTCTATACGTTTCCTCTATATGTTTAAGGAAAAAGAGTAAAAAAGGTCAAAAAGCGTGGTTTTTTGACATTTTATGACCAATGGGGGCCGGAGGTCTTTGTAGACTTGTACAATTCAAGTCTCTAAGAGTGGATTTTCCTCACGAATTGGAAGAAACGTCTAGTGCTACTATCAAAAGGTAAGAAAGCATCCGATGATCCTACAGGATACCGACCACGCTCTATACTAGACACCTCGGGCAAGATTCTAAAAAGCATAATCTGCGTCAGATTGGTTCAGGCTAGAGAAGGCATTGAAAGACCTGCTTCTGCAACGCCAATATGGTTTCAGGAAGAAACGTTCAATCCTGGACACGATAGGCTTAATAATCGACATTGTGTGATCAGTGATAGTAGGGAAAAGATGGAAGGGTGGAACAAAGGAGTACTGCGCTATCGTTACACGGATGTCATAAATGCATTCAACTCGTAAGCAAGATGTACCCTCTATATATAAGAAATATGATATCTGACTATTTAAAAGAAAGAATCTTAATATATGAGACCGAAAACGGAACTGAAACCTATGAAGTAACAGGAGGCGTCTCACAAAGAACAGTACTTGGCTCATCTATTTCGAAAGTTGGTCTGCTTCCTACATTTAGAATGTCCAAGTTCATCGAGGACAAAACCTCCAGCAATTTTTTCCCTCTAAGGTTGCAGTTTGTGCTGCCTCAGACGGTATGGTGTGCATTGGCATCGCATCCCATGACTAGGTAGGAGCCTTTGTTCTCGCATTCCCGCATCAGCGCTGCGACCCCCTCTGGTGGACAGTCAGCCGCATCGTAGGGGAAGTACGCTGACACAACTGCCAATTTATTATTTCCTCCTATTGGTAATGGGAAAGGTTCTTAAAATAAACTTTTTCTAATAATTATCAATTAATTAAGAGGCTTTTATTCTGCACTCGGAAGGGACTCTTCACTCTCTGGCAGTCACCGACCGAATGAAACTCACGGTGATCGAACTTATTCGGCTTTGCCCGCACACACTCACACAGTATAAGCTTACTGTAAACATTAAACATATTTTGTTCCATTATAACGGCCAATACATTTTTGTAGAGTGACGTATTTTTTTAGGAAATGAACTGTATCTTTCAACACCTCCATTCTCCCTTATATAAGAGATCCTAGCTGTGCAAAGGTCCCTAGAGCAGTGCCCTGGCACGGACGCGATCTGGAGTCCCTTAACTATGAAGCTCGTTCTCACCGTCTTCGTACCGCCACTAATAAGGGTGCCGATCCCGTTTAAACCTGCTATTCTGCCTTTATGGATACAAAACTGCAGAAGCACTTTTACTATGGTGCAAGTTGATCTGCGTGAACTTAATCGTGGTGGCCGGTATAGAGCCAGTCTCGTTAGTGATATTCACGCCGTTATGCCTCCCGAGAGTATGCATCTTGGTCGGCCCTTTCTCTTCCCTCCTCTTCGTTGACCCTAGAATCAGGGATCACTTCCATCCCTGCTGATTCCATGGGTCTCTTCTCTCCTGAATCTTTTCTGTAAAGCTGGGGCGCGCAGATATTCAACTGCAGGGACCAGACGGACAAGGCCTGGCTTAGGGACAACGCTAGAAGATGGACGTGTGGGAAGGGCTCCCAGCTCAAAGCCATTGAAATGGGAGACCTCCAGAAGCTGATCAGAACTATGATCTATGTCCCAGGAGTGCACACCGCCGAGGTCATAGTGAAGAGACTGAGGAGGCAGAATGCCACACTGAAAATAGACTCCTGGGTGGTAACCGAAACCAAAAAGGTGACGGTGGGCCCAGAGAGCAATAAGAACGAGGAGACTGTGCTCAGAGTACTCCTGGAGGGGTCGGAACTTGAGGCGCTGAAGGCCCTCGACTTCCGACCTTTCTGTGGGGGCGGAAGAGCGTAGGAGGGCACATAGCAGGGCACCCGAGGTACAGAGACTAGTTATGGGAGGTATCACAGGGTCCATGCAAACCACACCCACGGCGATGGAATGCACGCCTGCAAGACTCGATGCAGAATCGCAGGCAGCTCAGCAGACGCGCGCGATGAGGATGAAGGACTACGAGGTAGTATACTACCCTTGATAAGAGACAGGGGTTGTGATACAGTAGAAGACACATTAGTCTTTCCTCAACCATACAAGGTCATCCTCCCGGATATAGAGAAACAGAAGAAGGGGACACATCCCTTACATGAGGGGAGCATTGTTTGGTTCACGTACGGCTCCAAAGACAAGAATGGAGTTGGAGCCGGGGCATGGGAAAGAGGGGGAACGGGTGAGATCGTTTGGATAGCAGAAGCGCTCTGTTGATCATAAACAGTATTAGCATCACTTCTAAGGAAGTGCTCGGTTGCCGACAGGTACTCACGCCCCTATCGGCGAGAAACAAAGTACAGCTTCTATAGGTACCAGGATATTCTGGAGTTCGAGGAAACGAGAAAGCGGACAGACTTGCAGGAAGAGGAGCAAACAGGCTTTGAGCCAAGGTGTGTCACGTGGCGATAGCTTCTTGCGAGGTCAAAAAGGCGATAAGAGACTGGCTCAAGAAAGAGCTGGATGGTAAGTGGCAAAGCGTCGCTGGACTTAGACAAGCCAAGGGTATCATAGGGAAGGACCCACCCGAGGAGTGGCGAACGACCATAGGCTCGCCGATGCCATCAACAAAAGATTAGATTAAAGAAGAGTACTTGAGAAAGGAGGAAATAAATAGGCCAGCAGTAGAAATATTAGCACCTTAAATGGGTTAATATTAATGTAAGAAAGGGGATTGGCATAATGGGCGCAAGCCTGAGTGCCTAACCTGTATGTCCCCGAGCAGGGGCCGCATGGGTCCACCCCCGCCAAACCAAACCAAACTAAACTTCTCATCATTACTTTTTCCTAGTATTTAAGCTACCTTAAATAAATAATTATAACTAGCTATTAAAATCAAACTTGTAAAATTTTCTTTCTCAGTAGATCAAATTTATACCTTTTCAATGCATAATTTTGCATAATTATTTATGTTTTCAAAAACAAATTAATATTATGTTAAGTTTTCAGCAAATAATATAGTTGACTTTTTTTATAATCACCAATGAATGTTGAGTTTGACTCGTTTAAAATGAACGCATCTAGTGAAAATTCAATATTATCAATCAAAAGGATATATACTGACAAATTATGAATCACTTATTTATTTTAAAAATAATTTTATTCAGTAGAATCAGGATTCCAGTATAAGCATGAACATTTCAAATATTTATCTTGAAAGAAATGTTCGCTTAACATTTTATATAATTTCTGCCCTCTAATATGGCCGTAGGCTTCGTGTGTTTCTATTACAAAATTGTTTAATATACTTGATGGTATTATGATCTTAGATCTATCTTTTGTTCTCTTATATTAAACCTTATTAATTAATTCGTATCGTTTGCTACTTTTTTCATCTTTATTCACTATCAATAATAGTTTTCATATGTGTGTCGCATCTTTGGCTATTTTCGATATGTTTAAATATGTTTATGAGTTCTCGACTCCGTTTTTGAACAAGAGCAAAGATTATAATTTCAGATTGACTCTCCGTTTTTGTTCTTTCGCTCTCATCCATCAGACTTAAATAATTCGCGCCGGCATTTTGTTTACCCGGTATATATGTCGGGTTTAACTTATAGTCCTGGATCGCGAGGTTCCATCTTTGTAACCTTTGATTATTAAATTTGCATGTTTGTAAGAATGTAAGATCTTCGTGATCCGTACGGACATTAATTTCTTTAGCTCCCCTCAGGAATGTATCTAGCTTATTTAGTGACCACCCGAGGGCAAGCATTTCTTTTTCGGTTGTAAAATATAAACATTTACTGCCCTGGAGTTTTCTACTCACGAAGCAGATCAGTTCTTCTTCCCGTTCGTCATTTAACTGACAATGAGAACGAGCTGCAGTACATGCATAATCAGATGCGTCCGGTTGAAATCTAGGGATTCTTGCGATCGGCGTATTTAAAAAAAAAATGTTGTCATCAAACAGCACTTTAATATTTTCAAACGTCGCTTGATGTATGTCTGTCTACCGAAACGCGACATTTTTTCTCATTAAGTCCAATAATTTTACCAGACTTTTTGCACAGTTTTTTACAAATTTTGAGTAAAAATGTAGAAACCCGATGAAACTTTGCAATTGTTTCAAATTTCGTGTTGGCTTGAAATTTTTTATCGTACGAATTTTCTCCGAAGTTGGTCGTATTCCTTTCACCAAAATAAAGTGCTCGAGAAATTCTATTTCTTCATAGAAGAATTTAGACTTTTTGAAATTCAATCTTAGATTATGTTTGTTAGGTGATTGTTAGTCACTTAGAAATATTAATCAAATCTTTGCGTGAGTTAATCTCGGAACTATACAGTCACGGGAGAGACTCCACTCCTCGAATCTCTCCTGGCTGTCAACTTAATTTTTCCTTTGGCTGTAACGCGGATTTGTCTTATAATGAACTTCCTTACCTTGTATGCTCTCTTATTTCTCGACGATCAACTCCAAAATCTGGTTCTCTATTTCCTCCTGGTCGAAGGAAGATCCAAATGTGTATATGGTAGGTTAAACCAATTAAAATGTACTAGAGTGTCTTTTGAAGAAACCTTCTGGCTTTACTTGGCCTTTCTTTTATTACTAATCAAGCTCTGTATTTATAATATGTGTGTATATATATATCCGTAAATGAAAAATTCTCGTTCGCTCGGCAGCTTGGCTCGAGTCAGAGTGCCTGAGGTAGCGTGGCTTGGGGCCGTTTCGGAAGTATATCCAGACCTCCCACGCGTCTCCAAGCTCCGCTTCCCCATGCTGACGTCAGTGCATCTGCACTCGCCGCACTCATTAGGCCTTACCGGACCTGTTAATGGTGCAAGAGTTCAAGACTGCAGCGTGGCTTCGCATGTGCGGTCTTGCGCAGATGAGGGGAAACTGTTTAGGTCAGCTAGATTCTTGGCTACCTGATACTTTTGTGGCCTTAAGTCTTGCTGTACCTTTTATGTGCAGGACTTTCTCGATTTCATATTCGAAATAATTGTTCGAATATGAATATCGCAAAGTTGTCACGTAACAATGTTTTATTAAACGTTCATAAAATTTATCAAGGTACTTAATATGCTCATCTAAATCTCACGTGGATTCCACGGGCACCTTGAATTAACGAGGATCCGCTTGTTTAGATTCCAAATGGTACGATGTTGAATTTATATACGTAACTGTCAATTTTGAATGCCGTATTATTCACGAATTTTCTGCGAGTTTAATTTGTCAGTAACTGGCTGTGAAATCCGAAACACTCGATGTCGGTCTGTCCGTCCACCTTTGCAACGCCTCGTTGATACGGGGAGGTCCCTCGTAATTATCTTGAAGAACTTTATTTAATTTTTGTGTATCTAAGCACGGTCTTACTGACCCATCGGGTTTTCTCATGATTCTCATGGATTTATATATTCGCTATTCGAGCGTTTAATTATATTCATCTCTAGCATTCGTCTAAATTAATTTAGCGCGGCTTGTCGATGAGATATCGGTATAAGGTACGGTTTACAAAACCACGGCGTCGTGTCTCTAATTATCAATTCATATTTATATGTTGTTAATAGACCCGGGTTCTTTTCAAATACCCCTTTTCTTTTAATTAATATATTTTTCAATATTTCTGTTTGCGTCTCATTGAGAGATTCACATGATACAATTTTTCCATCGATCTCGTCAAGTGTTAGCTCCTATGGGTTTTCAACATTTGTTTCCTAATCTTCATAGAGATTATCAAGATCCGGGTGATATCCTTCTGTGGTATATCTGCGCAACTCTTGGGTTGCAATTATTTTCTTAGGATTCGCTAAATACACTTCTCTGGTGTATTTGCTAGTGTTTTGAATTACGAGTGAGGTAAATTCGTTACGCGGCATCTTGTTGTTTACGTACGATATTATTCCGTCGTTGTTTTTTATTGAAAAGAGTATTTGTCGATTTATCGAATCGATTAGTATTTTCAAAGATTCGATTGTATTGTAACCGACGATACATGATTTAATTAATTTTGGAATGATAATGAATATAATTTTTTCTGTTACCAAACATCGTTTTTAGTAGAATTTGCATTTTTAACCGAGCAGATTTGCTACCGATAGCACCTGCAATCATTTTACCGCTTATTGGTAGAGTTGGGCAAGATGTGAATATTTTTTGATTTTGATAATAAAATTTCTGTATCTACAAGTGCGTTTATTTTTATGTTTTCTATTTCGATTGAAATTTACGGGCAGTGTTGGACCTCTACTTCGCGGCCGTCCGGATTCAGATTGTGTAAGAACTCGTTACGCGGGTCATCTATGATGGACGCGATTGTCTTCGTTACGTCTTCCTTCCGAATTAGAAGCGCATCTTTATGCGACGTAACTACTCCTCGTTTCCCATTTTCAATGTACCATCTTCCCAGAAACATCCCAAGATGTCTATATTGTCTACCACTTTCTGGTTTGCATTATCTGGTGTACCCCCCCGGCCCCTAATTTCCGCGATTTTGGCGGTTGTCAGATTATTTGTTCGTCATTTTTTGTATCGTCTGTACGTTGTGTTCTTTCCATGCTTTTTGTGTTTGACATTGTTTTTTGCTGGTTATTTTAATTGGGGGGGGGGTGAATGGGTTTGTTATTATTATTTTGGATTGGTTAGTTATTAGGTGGTTTCTGTCTCTCTGTGTTTGTATTGTAGTACCGTTTCGCATTGTCGTCATTGTCAAATTAAGTCACTATTTCAAGGAAGTCGTTTCTCGTCTTTATTCTATGTCCCGTTACCATTCGTCTTATGTCTCGGTCAAAATGCTCTGCCATTTTAACTATCTCGATATTCATTTCTAATTCGCGAGCTAACCCGATCATAAACGTAGCGTAGTTGACGCGGCTTATTTTCCCGGGAGTATATTGTACGAATTTAACTTTGCGATTATTTATTCGCTGAATATTTTTATTCGAAAATTTTTCTTCAAAACAGGTCGAAAACGCGTCAAAGCTATCCACCTCGTTTTGTAACAGATACCACCAATTGTGTGCATCACCGTCAAGTGCTTGATAAAATACGCATCGCAGTTCGCTGTTTTGTTTTTTGATAATTGCAACGTAATTTTCCAAATCTTAAAAATTTCATAATAAGTTCTCTACCCGCTCTTCAAGTGCACTTAGTTTTTTATTAAGCGGAGAGAGTTCTAAGACAGAGCCCTCTCTGAGTTTATTGAGGATGGTCTGAGAGCGTCTGGATATTGGAATCGTATTGGAAGTCATTTTTTTATATTTTAAATTTAATTTAATTATTTTGTAGTTAACACAATGATTTTTTTTATTAAGGCAAAACATTTGGAATCTTTTACATCGATCTCCTAAAAAAAGTTCATAAGTATGGACTGTCTTTAGATCATTCTCTGCTTTTAAGCGAGGGGATGTCAGGAATTTTGCAGTTATATTTTAAGATTTTGCAACCCGAGGGTGATGTCATCTACAGCCTTGTCAAAATCTCCCAGTAGTCACTGAGCGTCTGTTTAATATCTTTTACCATGTTATGGCATTTTACTATACTTATGTTTAGCAATTTAATGTGCTCTTTATGACGCTCAATGATCAATTTAGGCATTTACCCATTGTTCCACGAAGGTCAAAGTAAGTGTAAGTATTATCGAGATAGAAAAATTATTTGATTTTAATGTAGCGGAAAAAAGAACTTTAATTGGTTTCTACATCTTAAAAAAATGAATAAATAAAAACTTTATGTCCGTTTTTTGATTAACGTTGATACCTCCTTACTTATTCCTGGAATTCAATTTATCCGAGGCTCTACATCGGGGGTCAGTGAAAGAGACCAGCCAGTGATCCGGGGGTGAGTCTGGAGGGAACTTGAATAGGAATGAAGGTAGTAGGTTCACTTGTAGTGGGTAGAGAGCTGTATTCACCGAGATCGGCGTGCTCTCGAGTTCGTTGTTCACAGGTGTTCCCTAGCCCTTAGTGATATGGCGACTGCAAGTCCTATATCGTTAGAGGGACGTCTCTTCACGTCTATATAGGCTAGTGATAGAAGGGGAAAATCTCTCTTGCCACACGTGTGGTCTAGGACCACTTAACCGAAGGCGATAAGGTGGGGTCGCGGGTGCCGTATCTACAACCTCGATGAAGGAGCTTGCACTTAAGATCAAAGGATCAGGTAGAGATCTGGCGGTTACTCCCAAGGGGGACAGAGTTTCAATATTATAATAATAAATATAATTAATATATTGATTGAATATTTTATACGCTGCATTTATTTTAAATATTTAAATAAAATGTTTACTGATTTGAAGAGAGAGGATAGGTTTGTCCATGACTCTTCTGGAAGATCGTAGCTCGTAGTAGAGGGAGCCTGGGGGACCTGACTGGTTAGTCTGTTAGCAAGCGTCAGGTAGACTAGTTGGTGAGAGTCGAGATGACTAAAAAGACGATATTGCAGGGCACGATGCTCTTTTTATACTCGCGGCGGCCCTTCTCTCCAATGCTACATGCGCGCGCGCTCTCTGCTCGCGCTCGAGCAGACTACTGCTTATGCACTACTTACTACTAGCGCTCGCGTAGTACTGCAGCGGCGTCGGTACATAGTATGTTTCCGCGTTTGCTGAGACGTGTACGCCGTCTCATGCCATGAGAATTAGAGGAAAAAATGGATGATGCAAGCCAAGAAAGAGAAGACAGTATTGCTATAGAACGAGAAAGAGAAGAGAAAGACGAGAGAGGGGATGAAGGTGATTAAATTAGGATTGAATACGATGTGATGAAAAAGGAGTTCATGTATGACTGGGATCATTGGATAAAAAAAGATCTAAACAAGAAAAGAAAAGAGATATCTTACAGGAGGGAATGGAAAGGGCAGATGTTGCGGTGGGAGATGGGTTATATCTAGGAACAGACTATGGCGAGGAGCACATTTGAGTAATCGAAGACTTCAACAACAACTAACCTTGTGGGAAAAAAACCAAGACTCTTCTAATTTTCTAAATAAGTTTCACAGTTCATTTTCAGCAAAATGTTTTCTCTGTCAAATACTTTACTCGAACAAAAAATTCTTATTTACTTTTTTTCTTTTCCAGACTGGATCTATCTACTCTCAACAAGATTGCCAAGCAAAAATTCTTATCCAGAAAGAAAGACTTGAGAAAAAAATCAACAGTACATGATGATGTCGCGTAAAGAAGTGAAAACAAGATTTGGTCCGAAAGTGGGTGCTGAACTCGATGAGAGTTTCAATACTTTTTTGCCAGAGAAGATTTCATCAGTGATCTGAAAATATCAAGAATTTTTCAATCAGCTCTCCAACACTGCAATAAGCTTTGTTTATTTATAGTATATCTGGGTGGAACTTGATTTAAGTTCGATACTGTTGGTTAAAGCTGAGGAAAATAATGAAATACACAAATTGTTTTTTTTATAATATATTATTATTATTTATTTATAATATATTTATAATAATAGTAATGCATGAATAAATAAATTATAAAGCATAATACGATTACTTTTTTTTTATTTACTACCACCACCTATGATTCTTACAATTTAATTGGAAAGTATATTGATATATTTTTATCTATTGTTACGTCCAGATTATAAATTTAAATTACCAAAATCTAACACATTAATACATTTACATGAATTCCTACCTGAATTAATAGTCGAACTTCACGATACGTGAAAGTTATAATAATTTAAATGATTAAGTGAATGAATGATAGGAAATCCCTTTTGGCTACCGCGGACGCGGTCACTGCCTACCGGGGAAGGGAGCCGGATACGAAGTCACTTAAACTATACATTATTTCTTTTAAAATCGACACACGTTTATTTCTATGGAAAGAGAAAAGTACCTTAATGTGTGAGTGTGCGTGGCTGTTTGTATATATGTGTGAAGAGATTCTTGAGTGTCTGCAGCTGTCAATCCTTGGCGCCTTCTAGCCTAGGCTCGGTCGTTCAGGTTACAGCGGTGGCTAGATTCACTAGATGTGACGGCTCGTCCTTTTGATGTGCGTAGTGTAGATCGTAGGGAGTCAACTGCCTCTGTTGCTTCTTCTTTTCAGCAGGGGGTGATCTTCGGAAAAGATGCCGATGGATGCACTTGCTCGACTGAGCGACTAAGTCCGATACTCTTATTTTCGCAACGCACGAGTAGCGTATACTGCGTGATGCTAATTTTTATATGAGTGGTCTGGCGACGAGCAGAGTAACGTTCTGCGAGAGATTACTGACTGATCTGACGACGATTACCCTTTGCTCCCGGACTTTATATACTCGCATATCCCCTTGTTTTTCTCGGGCTAGGGATTTCCATATTGGGTCACCTTGCTATTTGTATTTTCCTCTCTCAACATGAAGGGGATCGTGGCAGGTCAAGTCATAAACATCATAGTTTATGACTACCACTTAAGAATTTGTCTCTTTTAGAACTCTCCCGCGGTCTCTTTTTCCCTACTGGAGATCGCACACGTGTTTCCAATGGATTTCCAGATCGTCGAATATTGCGCTTCGGTTTCTCTCTCTCCTCGCTAGTTTTTTTCTCATAGTTGTGCTCATCTTCCCGCGGTGGTTTGTCGTCGCATTACGTGGAAACGGCCACGTTGTTCTCGTGTTTAAAAATACGAATACGCGGTTCTCATGAAGCTCTCATTGAATCTAAAATATCTCCTAGCGTTCTTTTGACCCCTTTGAATTTATTGCTTGGTTCGTTGGAATATAGCCTATTTTCGTGAAGGTGCCGCTCGTACGTATGAGCGAATCTTTCTCTCTTTCCCGTTCTTTTCTTCTTAGGTGCCGCTTGTACGTATGAGTAGATTTTTCTCTCTCCTGGTTTTTTGCACATCCACTTCTTATGTGCCGCTTGCTCTTATAAGTGAATCTCTCTCTCTTTCTCGTTCTTTTCTTCTTAGGTGCCGCTTGTACGTATGAGTAGATTTTTCTCTCTCCTGGTTTTTTTTGCACATCCACTTCTTGAGTGCTGCGATGACGTGCTAGTAAGTAAGTGTGTGCGTGTGTGTGTGTGTGTAGATATGATATGTATAGCAATAGTAGTGTTTTGGATGCGTAATGGAATCGGTGATTACATTTTTTTGCTCAGAAAACAAATATTTGGGATGAATGCAAATATAAATTAATTTTAAGCCCAAATCATGACATTTGTAAAGTATTATTCGTACCAAGCATAAATTTATTCGTAATTAAGACAATATTATTCGGGAAATTCACAAATTGGTGTTATTTGTGTGTGGTACAAATAATTATTTGGGAATATACCTAATATTATTTGTTGATTCGGGCCATCACAGATTCCGAAGTGCAATCATGGTGGGGCGGACACACTTTCAACTTTCTGCGCATCAAGTGCACATCCATCATAAATGTGGGCTTCGTTTGCAAGCGTGCTTTACAAGGTGAAAGAAAGATTATCCGATTGGAAATTGGCATATCTGATCCCGAAATTCATGAATAAGTATATAAGCAGTTGCACAAAAAAGCATGCTTTATTTCTATATAAGGCTAGTTAGTTTATGTTCTGTTGGACTGTGGTACATAGGCATAAGGGAGATAAACTGTCTGTGCTAGTGAGAGTGGCACCCATTGCATCCAAATATATTTGTGTATAATTCCCTAATTTTTATTTGGGTATACTACAAATAATATTATTAGGGTATATTACAAATCAATATGAGATTGTTAATTAATGTTTCTTTTCTGTATTCTAGATAAAGCCTTTTGACGCGCTGAAAATATATAAAAATCATGTATATCGTACACCCACAAAAATATTTACAGCTCATACCATATTTTTTTTATGTAAATTTTCATAATTTTACGCGATTTTAACAAAATTTTAAGGGTGTACGGGCAAAACTAGCTTTGGACTCGGATTCAGCGGATCAAAATACATAAGGATAGATAGGTCTAGTTTTTTTAACAGACCACTTTTTTCGTGTACCGGTATTATATATTCAGTACTGGAGAAATTTCGTTAAGATATATCGTAAAGATATTTTAATTTTACGTCTACTTCCAATCGATATTTTTCAACTTTGTCCTCATACTCTTTGATAATTTTAGCAATTTATATAATTTTGGAATATAGATAATCTACTTCTTACTGTAAGATTGCATTTAGGAAATTCAAACTGCATCATTTCGATGACTCGGTTCTTTAACATTGCAAAGTTGCTTATTTTCCAAATTAAAATTGCCGTCCGATGTAAACTAGAAACCTCGACCTGAAAAACTGCAACTTACTTGCGAACCCTCAAGGTTTTTCCAATCATATCGAGACTCATATTACTACTGATCCAAATAAGAAAGTTGAGTCTTAATATATATGTCCAGCTTCACGTAGTTCCTCAAAAATTGAGTGAATTTCATTGCTGAAATTCTTATTTCCAGCAGATTGTTCTGCAATCAATAATCAAAGTTGTTTAATAAGCTCGTTTAGATCATCCCAGTAAACGAGATCTATGGTCGAATTTTTCTTAGCTATTGTATATTTACGTAAGAGTCCTTCTTCGCTGCTTGTATTTTTACGAGAAGTGCTCTTTCATTGCTTGTATTTTTACGAGGAGTGCTACGAAACATTGACGCTAAGACATTCATATTTTTTCTACTTATGAGTTTGAAAAAGCAAACCGAGCGCTGGATTCGAACCCTAGCATATAAAAAATTAGCGCGGCGCCTTAGCTAATACAGCCATCGACATCGTTACTTTGAAAACATTAAGAGTTGCATATGATCATCGCCCGCCTGTGGGGGCTATAGAGGTGTTTCGGTTTAAGCTTAAGTTTAAGGTTTAGTTAAAGCTTAAGGTTAAAATTTTGTATGTTGAATAAATCAATATTTAATAAAAATATCCAGAGTTCATAATAATTAGTACGACTTATAGGACGGTATAAGCGGGTAGAAAAGTTAATAAATGTATATTATTAGTATTTAGAATTCAATAGAATATTTGCAGGTGACTAATTTTATTATTTTTGTATTAAAATTTATAATCTTAAATATATCAATAAGATATTCAATTGCGACGTGCTGCGTCCCAACAGCGCGCACGCAACTCTTGCGCCTCTAATGCGCTCGATTTATTTTTATGTCGAGGGATTCGACGTGATCACTTTCGCTTGGGAGAGCTCGGAAAGAGGAGGGAGAATAACCAACACAAAATTATGAGAGAAATGATAGTATATTTCGCCCAAACCGCTCCCTACAGCGTGGTGGATAAGTAAGCCTCCCACGCGCTGCACGGCCACGGAGGGCCTTCTCTCTCTGTAACGTCTTGAAAACTCCCACTGTCGCCGTAGATAATTCCATAATCTCATGTGCCTTTCAGATATCGCAAGATTCTTTTAACAGCTTGCCAATGGCCGAAAGAATCGAGAAACTGGCTGGCATAATTAACAGCATACTCTATATCAACGCGACATACTCTCGCGGCAAACAACAGCGACCCAACTGCCTCTCGGTACGGTAAATTGCGTTCAATTTTTCCCGTGTTGATTTTATGCTTTTGCACGTACAGACCCGGCTCTGCAGGTATACTCGACGGATTAGCTTCATTCATTCCAAATTTTAATACAATTTTATCAATATAATTTTACTGGATAATTTTTAAGATTCGCTTCTCGCGATCACGCTCAATTTTGCATGCCTACAAATTCGTTTGCTACGTCTACAGTTATATTAAAATTTGTTTTTAGGTAACGTAGTACCTCATTGATAGCACACTGACGCTCAGAAACAAATAAACCGTCATCTATATAAATTGCTAAGTAGACTATAAAACCTTCTACTTTACCGATAAAGACACACTTGTCACTGGCAATGTTTTCAAAATTAAAATTTTTCAAAAAACCTTCAAACTTGTCATTCCAGCAGCGCGGGGACTGCTTCAGACCGTAGAGACTTCGCTTCAGCTTACATACCAGGTCGTTGTTTTCTTCAGTGCGGTATCCTTCAGGAAATTTCAGGTAGATCTCCTCCTCGAGATCGCCGTAAAGAAACGCCGTCTTTACATCGAACTTCGCGATGTCATAATCTCCTTTTGCCGTGATTGATAGCATTAAGCGGATAGATTCATACCCGACGACTGGTGCGAAAGTTTCAAAATAGTCGATTCCTTCTCGCTGAGAAACCTTTCGCAACAAGACGTGCCTTGTACGTAATGCTATCATCGTTTGCGTTTCTCTTAACTGCGAATACCCACTTGCTTCCGATGGCGCGTTTACCTTTTGGCAACTGGACTACACTCCACGTGTCGTTGTCGTGAAGCGCATTGATCTCTTCTCCGATAGCTTCTTGCCAGTGTGCTGCATCTTCGCTTGACATCGCCTCAGTGTATGTCAATGGAACGGTGTCTGCAATGTATGCTACAGGAACTCCGTAGCGATCTATGGCGTTGAGCTGAGTTCTGTCGCGCAAACGTTGTCTTTGATTTTCTTCTGGGGCGTCAATTTGCTGCGGCTGCTCGTTGATTTTCTGATCATCTCCCACTTCATCAGCAGGCTGTTGATTTGGAATCGTTATATCAATTCCTTGCTGATAATTATCTTCGGCATTGTTGTGAGCAGCGTCTTGCTCTTCTTCCAAACCAAAATCGAGAGCAACTCGATAGACGTCATCTTCTTGCTGTAGATTCGTAGGGCTACTTTCGTTGAAATCTACATCGCTGCTTATGTGAATTTGACAAGTCGCTGGATCCCAAAGTCTATAATTTGATGATTCACCGTCGTAGCCTACGACGATTACTTTTTTACTCTTACTATCAAATTTTTTTCGCTTTTCTTTGGGTAGATTCAGGTACGCGTCTGTACCGAATACACGAAGGTGCTGAATTTCCGGCTTTCGATTAAACCACTTTTCAAACGGCGTTATTGTTTAACCTTGCTGCATGACTACACGATTCAACACGTAGCAAGCTGTATTTATTGCTTCGGGCCAGAGTTCTGAATTTACATTGCTGCTACCTAAGAGCATAGTTCTTGCGCTCTCAACAATGGTCCTTACTCTCGCTCGGCTCGTCCATTTTGCTCATGAACGTACGGTCAAGAAAATTCGTGAATTATACCCCTTTCTTTCGTATGCTTACGAAACTGCTCTAAAGTATATTCACGGCCATTATCCGAGTGCAGTACTTTGATGCGATTGCCCGTTTGATTGCATACAAAGTTTTCGAAATCTAAAAACTTCTCAAAGACTTCAGATTTAAGCCTCAAGAAGTAAACTTTCCGATACTTTGTGCACTTGTCTTTGAATACTAAAAAATACCTTGTGCCTCGCGGAGACTCGATGTTCACTGGTCCACATACATCTGTATGAATTTTCTCACCCGTCTTGAAATTTCCACTGTGCTTTGTTGATGTGTGTGACTTGCGAGTTTGTTTGCCCTTCATGCACGGTTCACAAAAAAATCGTTCTGGTTCTTCAATTTTAAAATCTTTTTCTGCTAACACTTTACTCGTGTTTATAACTGCACGCATATTTACGTGACCAAGTCTCTCGTGTCAGAGTTTGAGCGCATTTTGCTCTTTCGACTTGGCGATATCGCACTTCACAGGGCACTCTTTCGACTCCACGGCGTTGCAGTTCGCAGGAACTTTCACTTCAAATAGCATTTTGAATAATCCACGATGTCTCACGCCGCGCGATGATAGCTTGCCTTTGCTATCGCGTACTTCACAGTGATTTTGGTACAAGTGGAAAGAGAATTTCTTATCATTTATTGCAGCAATAGAGAATAAATTTCGTTTTAATTCAGGCACTAATAAAACGTTCTGCAGCTCTCTTTCCACTGTTACACTGTTGACTTGTTCGACAATTATTATTGTGCCTTGTCCTGCAACAGCTAGTGCTTTATCGTTGGGTATTTTGACGTGTTTTGTCTTACTTACAGCATTTAATGACGTGAAAAATTCTCTTCGAGATGTCATGTGCATGCTTGCACCTGAGTCAGCCAGCCAAATGTCTGGCCAGTGATAAATGCTGATACCGTGTATGCACCTGCTGGTGGCCGCTTACTCTCATTATTCTCGTTGGAATATTTCTTAGGGCACTCTCGAGCCCAGTGTCCCTTTTGCTTGCACACTGCATACTTCGTTCTTTTCTTCAAATCTTCGATGCTCTTCTTGCTTTTGACTTTTCCAGCATTGTACTTCGTCGCTGTGCGCTGTTGGCTATCAACTTTTAATTTTAGAGCTTCGACTTGAAGGGCTAAGGATGCTATAGTATCATATGCCTCGCAGAGGCGCTTATCCTCGCGTATAAGCCGTACGACGAGAACATCCTTCGTCTTTTCGCTTTTTGGCGTGCATTCCCATGACATACGAAAAGCTGAAAATCTTTGCGGTAGACCATTCAATAGTCTTGACACCATGTCTTTATCTATCCGCTTCTCACCTGCATCTTCGAGTTTTCGACAGATGTTCTTGAACTCCTCGATCTGCATTGCAACTGCTTTGCCGTCCTTGATACGGAAGTCATAATATTCTTGATATGCGCTGTCTACGGTATCGCTGCTTGTTGTCCCATACAGTTCTTTTAATTTATCCCAGATTGCTTTGGGAGTTCTGCAATTTATTATGTAGCGATGCATTTTCTTTTCTACTGAACTTAACAGAATCCAAGCTGTTTGCGAGGAGGACGCTTTCGATTTAAGCCAATCAGCAACTTTGCTTGACTTATCAGGCTCATCTTTTGATCCGTCGAGAAAACCGTCAAGACTTTTGCCCTCTAGCAAAAATAGAATGCCAAACTTCCACAACTCATAGTTTGTCTCGTTGAGCTTGATTAGATCAAGAGTGTCCTTATCAGCCATGATAGGGAACTGCTGCGAGCACTCACACAAACTATGTAAAACGGCACTTGCACAGGAGACTATCCGACGCGATACTTATACGATGCCAAGCTTGGCAATGTCTATTTTATTTAAATTCAACAACAAATCTTGCGCAGTGGAAGCGTGCTGGGCCCATAACCTGATGAAATAATATCAAAGCAGGGCTTCCAATGATAGTAAATGTATATTTAATTAAAAAGAAATACAAGTTGACTGAGTATAGTTGCAAGCGTTGCAACTGCTCTACTCAGTGTCGGACTTAGACTAACCATTGCCCTCCGCTGAGGGCATTACATTGCCTCGGTGACGCGGTCCTAACGGTACTTGACAGCTGATCGAAGAGGATTTTTTTTTTCTTCGATCTTTATTATTACTGTGTTTGTTTCTGCTAGAAACACTGTTGTAAAAGGACCGCATCGCTGGAGAGCTTAAATCATAAACCGAGTTCGGCGACGGACTCGGCAGCTGTCGGGTTTTCCCCGCTTATAAATATAAAGCTGAGCTAGTATAAGTATTTCTAAATTACACTAAAAAACTCCAACAAAAGTAATAAACACTGTAAAAATGATAATACTGCTATAAATAATACTATGAATAAAATAAATAATAGCATTGTAAATAATACTGAAAATAAGACTGTAAAAATTATGATGACATAAATAATACTGTACATAAAGTTTTTGTAAATAATACTAGTTTAAATAATACTGCTCTAAATAATACTGACTCGGATAATAACACTGGGCTTGCTGACGCTTCCGTTACTACTTCTGAGGAAATTTCTATAAATAATGCGAATAACGTAACCAACAGCGCAGTTGGTTTAAAGGATTCTGTGCTTGATTTTGAAAAAAGCAATTGTGAATTGTCGCCATCCGTGACATACGTTAATAATAATGTACTTATCCCGCAGACCACCTTGGATCTGTTTTTCCAGAGGTTTGATATACTGCAACAGCAGTTTGACGATATCATATCCCATATGAGACGAGGTTCTGTATCTGCCGGTAGCTCTGTCTAACTCGCACCAACTGCAGAAGAGATAAATAGAGATCTGGTGGAGCAAGTCTCGGCTCTGAGGGACGTGGTAGATAGGCAGACATCTCAGTTGGAGGAACTGCGTTTGGATCGGCAGCTGATGCTGGAGGAGAGGCAGCTCCTGAGTGAGCAGAATAAAGCTCTTAGTGAAAGCTTGGGAGCTCTGCGGGACCACAAGTGTCATGGCGACGTGAATGCCGGCGTTGTCTTGCCTTCCAACTGCACTTTACTGCCTTTGGCTCTCCCGTTGTCTGGGTCGTCTCGGGAGGCTGGGGTCGCAGGGCCGAGTAGCGGGGTCGCTAAGGACTCCAAAATAGTTATTAATTGTATATTATTAAGTGAAGTAACGGTCCCTCAAGAGGACCTGCACAATGTGGCCTCCGCAGTTCTCAACAGCATTATCCCCACCTTCAACCGGGGTAATGTCACCGGGGTCCCCGTCCTGGGGCCTCGTGGTCCGACCGTGACGAGTAGGGATTCTGTGGGGGACGGTTTGGGATGGAGGATGAGGGTAGATGCGCTACCATCTTGCGTGGTAAGGCTTTCCCGGGGGAGTTGATCGGTGATGTGATGCAGGCTAGGCGTGCGCCTGCCTGTACGGAAAATTTGTATCAATAAGCTGCTGCCCCACAGCAAATTTCAAGTCTTTAAAAGTCTGAAACCCATAGCACAGGGGCTAGGTTTCAAGTACGTCTGGTACGCCGGCGGTAGATTTGTTGCTAGGCGTAGGGGTGGAGAGCGTGCGCATATCATTGCGTCGGCTGCCGAATTACAAGCCAATCACACGGCGTACCGGGCTTCTCCTGACCGACGGCCATCCACACGTATACAAGTTACTGACAGCGACGAGAACGAAACTGTACAGAGCGAAACAGTGGTAAGCCCGGAGGGCAGATAAGCCTGCTAACATCGGAGGGAGGGCGAGAGATTAGCTAGCATCAGCCCAGGCATTCCGCAAGGGGGCCCCCGCCTGAGCTTCATGTTCCGGTGGTGAGTACTGAAACCGGCCTAAAAGCCTTTCAGATCCAAGGTGCACGTTTCTGGAACTCAATACCCTCTTCCATACGCCTTTTACCTTCTCTTGCATCCTTTAAGGAAGCCGTGCGCGGCTATCTGCTCGGCCTTGAGCCCTAGCCGTCCCTCATGTGGGCGGATGACGCGGATATTCGATAAGATTTATTTGTGATTATTTTGATTCGGCCTGTCGGGCCTCGATCTGTGATATTCTCGACGAGAACATTAAACCAAATGTGATATGATGGGTCTACGACCAAATTAAGTTTTTCTATTGGTATTATTTATTTATTTATATTACAAATATCTCTAAAAAAATAGTATATATTTATTTATTGTATTTTATTTCTTTACTGTAAAGTGAAATAAAGATCTATCTATCTATCTATCTCTTCTCGCTGGTGCCTTGTAAGCCGTTGGCGACGCACTCGCCAACGGAACAAGGAGATAGTCCTGGTGACGGCGGTGACACAGAGTGTCCACGCCGTAACACTGCACTCTCTTTCTCTCTCCACTATACACACACACACGTTTGCAGGCACTCTTATCGTCGACATGTTGTCGACGATGTCAGCACGACAACTGACTAAAAATCGCACGCTCTCGCGAACTACCGCGCCACATGCTTAAAACAATCTCGCGGGCTCGCTCATGGAAGAGCCGCGCTGATTGGCTCGCGATCCGCGCGAGCCGTTGAGCTTCGCGTTGCAGCCAGCCGTTAGGCTGAAACCACGAGACGCTGGCTCTGGCTACGCGCGCTATTCCGCGCTCGTACCTCTCTTTGCTGCGCCGATTTCTCAGAAATCGCGCGGCAGGCAACAACAGCAAGCCAGCCCGGCGACTGGCTCTTGCAGTGTTTACGTGCATGCTTAGACTTGCCGAATCGGTCGGAAATTTCCCGACTCGATACGGCTGCGACGTACAACAAATAAATTAGTGGCTGGAATGGCAATATTGTACATATTATTAAATAGTATTCAATTATTATGTTGTCTAAGATAGATATATGTAAAATAAAGCATTAAAAAATCAAATGCATTTCTGCTACGTGACAACATGCGCAATCGTCATGACAGAAAATGTAGTGTATTAGCGAAGCCGAACACTCACACAAACGAACGAGTCCATGGGCTGACTGTAGGTGTGGATCATCTAGTACATTGTATCTGTGAGCAGACACGTGGAGATGAAGCAATGGGCTTCAATAAGATCACGGCCGTTCAGTGGTGAGGGTAGGCTAGTCGGTCTACCTCTCTTTCTTGCAGCGTGGTACTAAGTTATCTGTCGCGCTCTCTCGGAGCTCGACTGGAAGTGTCGCGCTGTTAGAAAAAAAACCCAAGTATATTTCCCGTGCTGTGTCTGTAGCGCCCTGACGCTCCCTTCATTTCACATAACGTGACTCTGGACGGTTTGGAGCAGTATATGCACATTTGAAATATAGAAATGCTTATTACAACAAAAGATTATTATATGTTATTCCAAAAAAAACTTCATAAAAATCTTTGAGAATAGTTCAAAAACAATCTTTCGTGTTGTGAATTAACAAGATAGAGAAGTTGGAATTATTATTGCGGCAATAATTAACTAAGTCAGGCCATATTTACATAATAACTATAGGTATTTGTACGTGCAAAATTTCGATTTTTTAAAAAAAAATGGACTTGTCTTGTTATACGTTACAGTCACTCAAGTAGTTTGCATGCAAATTGACATGATTTTTTGGTGCTACCATCGGAATTGTACATTGAAAACTCGACGAATTAAAATAAATCTAAGCTGATCTTTTTATTTGTATAATTAAAATTTATTTTATTAAAGCTTACTTAAGATTTCACATAAGACCTCAAGTGGCGTAGCATGTACTGAACTCACTTAATTTGAAAATCAGCATATATTAATTATTTAAATATATTAATTTTCCAATATATCATCTGAATGACAATATTAATTTTCAATCAAGTCTAACTTATCATATCTTAAAATTCTAAACACACTTTAGTATATAAAAAAAATTTCAACTGCGATCTTACTGGAAAGTCTTTGCAAAATTAAACCCCATGGGATATCATACCAGATCCTGTCAGTATCCTTACCTACAGTGAGAATATTACTCTTTATTAATTAAATATTCATTTTTCATATCTATATAAAAGAAGTCATGGGAAACTACTGAATTCATCTGATTGTCTATATTCTCCCATGCAAGTATCGATAATCACTTTAAATATTTTATGATAACTAATAAGTAGATTGAATTCGAGACTTAAAATTTACCTTTAAAATTACTCATAATCTGACCAATTTAGTATTCAAGACGAGCTTAAACGGGAATAAATATGTTAATTTGTTCCGATAGAGTCATACAAAATTATCTAAGAGTTCTCTACACCTGTGAGACAGCTATCAGAGCGTCGGATTTAAGCTCAACGGAAGGTATATTTTTTCGACTAACTACACATTGATTATAAGTTATTTCAATAGATGAATGGTTGCATAAATTCTTTATGTTTTTCCGCACGTGAGGAGATTCCGTTTTTATGCAGTAGTATATTGTGTACCAAGGGCGTAAAGTGGGCTTTTTTAGGCTGAGTGTGGAGTTTGCAGTACGAGTCATGGCAAGTTAGCCCGAGTAAAAAGCGAGCACATCTACGAGCCGCAGACGAGTAACGCAACCACACGAGGTCAAAAAGTCCACTTAGCCCTTGATGCCCACTATATTTTTGTAACACAAGTATCGATTTTTACGGTCTTTTTTGACATATTGAGTATGACTGATGCAAAAGCACGTAATTTAGGGGTGTTCCTGATATCAATCGGAGCCAGAAGGATTAGAGAGTTACATGCAAATCGGAATAAGTCTTGATTCGACTATTGCGGGCATGCTGAATTCGGGGGATGGATGGTATGAATTTAACAAATATGCAGCGGACATTCTCAAGAATGTCAGAAAAGACGAAGACGTGAGTGTGTGTATATGTGTGTGTAGGAGGAATATTGCACGCAAACAAATGACGGGCCGCCACGTCGGTCCTGCGGTGCGATCCGTGAGCTACCACAAGAAGATCCTGGGTACGGGGGCGATCTAATGGTCAAATCTTATGACCTATGGTTGCTCGCTGAAGTGTCATGAATCATCTGTGGTTCCTGCTGACGGCAAGACAAGAGGCCGGCTACCCAGCCAATACCAGTCAGTCGGCTTGGCAACTACGTGCCACTCGCGTGATATCTGCCGAAAATTCTCACGATTGCCGAGTACTTTCGTTTGGGGTGGGAGGATACAGAGAGGTATATGGATAAGTGGGCTAGCGCGATAATACATGCTGAGACCTGGCATGATGTACCCAGTCTGGCAGTACTTATAGGAATGTGTGGGTGCCATGCCAGCTACCCCCATAGTCGGGGGATCAAGATGTTCGGACACATATCGGAATGAAAACGATTGTTAGCATGGAGATATTGACCAAACAAGGAGTTTAAATAGACAGTACCATCAGTCTAGGAATAATAACAAAAGCAGGCTTAAAGCCCACAACAGCCATAAAGAGGGTAAAGAAGACGGCAATGAAAACAAGATAGAGCAGAATTTCTGAAGTAAAATCAAGAATTCACCGAGTGAGGCCTACTTGATAAGCTGGAGGAGAATCTAGAGAAGATAAATGCAGTGGTGAAACCAACCCGCGACATGCACAAGAGTGTAAAAGATAACATGCTGGAGGCTACGTCCCTCTAGAAGCGACTAGCCAGCGTAAGAGAAAGGACAAGTAAAATCAGGTCGAGTTTTGGTCAGTTGAAAGACGAATGGATAAAAACGCCATCGTAGAGAAAAGAGCGATCACCTCCTCAAAATGGCACCACAAAGAAGAGGAGAGAAGAAGAAAGAAGGACACAACTTGACAACATAGCGTAGGAAGCCCTGGAACCTCTTATTTCCCACCGCCTACCACAGGTAGAACTTAATATTGAGAGACAATGGAAGCGAAGAAGGCCAAGAAAGAGAAGAATAAAGGGGACGATAAAAGTGGCATAGGTGCCCTGAACCAAAAAAGCACCAGAAATGAAAAACCGCCACGGGTATGACCTCGACCAGATGCCCTGATAATAAAGGCTACGGAGAAAATTTCGTCATTAAAAATCTCATGAAAGATGATAACGGCACTTAGCCTTAAGATACTATGAGATAGCGTAAACAGGGTACACTAGACGGCGGCTGACAGCCTGGTTCTGGAACTTGAACGCACAATTAGATGAAAGGCAACGGAACTTTGACAAGTGGTACGAGAAGTACTACAAGATGGTATCATAGTAAGAACCCTGCAAGATGTAGAAGTCTTTGATAATGATCTCAATTTACTAACCAATAAGGAGAACATTGTACAAGCTCTACGTAGGGAGTTCTATCCAAGGTTACCACACAATTGCAGTGGAGGAAACGGCAGTATAGTCGGTGTGCAAGGCTATATCGATACGCGGATTACGGTCGTTTATAGCAAAGCAGAAAATCAAGACACTATGGGTAGTATACAGAATCCGAGAGTTACAACGAGGGACACGGCAACTTAGATATTATGAATGACTATATTTTGGTCATAACGTCAAAAAATGCACAATAACACAGGACTAAACTAACTGTTGCTACAAATGTAGGAACATAGAGCATACGTTTAAAAATTGTAATAGCCTATCAAATTGCGTACTCTGCCATGAAAGAGGCACAAAAGAAAACAGTGACCATGCAGCTAGTAGCTACACATGTCCAGTCTATCAAGCGGCATTGGATAAATATTCATATAAGATCATAAGTGAGGATAGTTCAGTTAAATGTCAACCACTACGAGACAGCGCAGTATTTACTAAACCAGTACATCCGTGAGATGGAGGTTGACGTAGTCATTATATGTGAATAATATAGGTATCTGGATGAGTAATTATGGGACAATTGACACGTGGATAATAATGGAGCTAGATAAACCGAAACAAGGTTCCAACAAGAGTACAAAGACTAGTAGTATGAATTGGAAACGAAGAACTGCGATTAGGAGATGTTTCTGTTGGCATTGAATAAAATGCATCTGCTAGGATCGGCACATAGCAAAGCTAAAAATGTAATGGAAAATAGCACCAGAGCCTGCGATACTGCTATGCCAAGAAGAATTCCCAATCGTAGACGACCACTAGTACATTGTTGCCACAAGAAGGTAGAGCTAATAGTAGAAGTCTACAATGAAGAAATAAAGGACGCTGAGCGGAACCTTAAGAGGATAATACGTGACCAGCGGTGCCTTAAGTAGTTACAGAGCAAGATCGACCAGGATCCTTAATGTAGACCATATCAAATTGTTACGAAGTAAATTAAGGATAGCTACTTTTGTTTTTTACCCCTTTCTGAATGCCCTCCTAAAGAGAAGCCTTCTAAAGACTCATCGCCCTACAGACCATTCCGCATGCTGCATATCTTGAGCAACATCCTAAAAGGCATAATCTGCATCAGAATAGATCAGACTATAGAAGGCACAGAAGGGCTGGCAGAACACCAGTATGGATGCCGAAAGCATTGTTCTACTCTGGATGCAGTTTTCTAGTTTAGATGTAGTTAGCCTTATAATTAACGCCGCTCGAAATGCTACTGAGGGTAAAAGATAGAAAGTATGAACGAAGAAGTACTACGCTTTTTTATATTTGATGTTAAAAATGTATTTAACTCGGTCAAATGGAGTAAAATAAATGAGAAACTCCGAAAACGAGATGTACCTTTATATATAAGAAGAATGATGATTTCAAGGACAGAATTTTATTATATGACACCAAGAATGGCACCAAGATCGATGAAGTAACTGGAGGTGTCTCCGAAGGTATACTTAGACCGCCAATTTGGAATATCACGTATGATGGCTATTCCTATGGCGTATTGAGAATACAACTACACAAAGAGGCAGCACTTGTAGTAACAGCAGCGTTGGCGACGACGTACCAAGAAGAGAGAACAAAAATAACGGACGAGATCATTGGTATAATAAGCGGATGATTAACCCTTTTCGGCATACATTTTTCTGTTCAGTGAATTCACTTGAAAATTGGTACTTGGGGGTTTTTGGGGTCGCTGATTACGAATCTGAAGTCAGAATATGGAAATTCTCACATTCAAGATGGCGGATTAAAATGGCGGACAAAAATTTACAAAAAAATAGACTTAGAGTACTAAAAATTTGTACTTGTAGGTTTTTGGGGTTGCTGATTACAAATCTGAAGTCGGAATATGGAAGTTTTTACATTCAAGATGGCGGACTCAAATTTATAAAAAAAATAGACATAGAGTACAATTTTACAATCAAATTTATTTACAGCTGCCTCGAAAATCCCGCGCGTGTAGATTTTTAGCATGAAATACGTTATTTTTGGAATTTCCAGTCCGCCATGTTGATCCGCCATCTTGAATGTAGGAAAATTAAAAAACTGATTTCATATTCATTATCAGCGATCCCAAAAATCCCTGAGTAAAAATTTTCAGAGAAAAATACATTATTTTTTAAATTTTTGGCCCGCCATTTTGAATTTGCTATCTTGGATTTGAGAAAATCAAATATGTAATTGCATATTCATAATCAGCGACCCCAAAAACCCCTGATTGAATATTTTTGGGCAAAAATACGTTACTTTTAAAGTTTTGGTCCACCATTTTGAATCCGCCATTTTGATTTTTGAAAATCTGATTACAGATTCGTAATCAGCAACCATCAAAACCCCTAGATACAAATTTTCATAAAAAACGAACGACAAATAAGCTGAAAAATGATTTTTTTCTAAAAAAACAGCATTTTTTTGCAATTTGTTTATTTATAACTATTTAACAACTAATAAAATATTAATTTTTGTTAATTAGTATTGTAGAGAAACTTCCTAGCTCTCAAAAAAATCTATAACTATTTATATACACCTATAAATAAAAATTTTATAAATAAAAATCTTGGATGAAATAGGTGGTTAATATATTAACCACCATGCCGAAAAGGGTTAACCAAGACGGACTGAAATTAGCCAGACATAAAACCTAAGTTATTCTTATCTCTAGTAGAACAAAAATGAAGACACGTACATTGACGGATGGATATTACCATTGATGCAAGACTGACGTTAAAACATCATTTCGGAACGGTGAGCAATTAAGCAACAAATGTTGATGCTGCTATAATACGATTAATGTCGGAAATAGGAGCGTCGGAGGAGGCAAAGGGTGGCATTTTGAATTTGTATTGAGTGCGTGAAGGGGTCAAGTCTGGGTTAGATCCTCTAGAAAAATAAAAAAAAATTTTTTCTACTAAAAGTTGTAACGGGGTGGTTTTTAGGCGGCTAACTGCCTATGTACCCCGTACAAATGCGAAGTCCTGCTGCACTTTGCTTTTGCGAGATGCTGCACTCGCTCGTGTGGTCGCCTACCTGCGACGATGTCCCGGTGCTCAGTATGCACTACACTCCTGTGTAGTGCCCGCGGAGGCGGCGGTATTCGGCGGTTTGAATAGGAAGAGGGATCGGGACGACGATCAAATGAACACACTACCGATTCTAATAAAAAAGCGTTTATTCAGTTATGCAATCCGGCGTCCGCGTTGCGCGTATTCGCGTCGCGAGAAGGCCACAAAATATACCGGCTCAACGACTGGGGCCAAATGCCTCGCCAGTCGATCGCGCATAAAACAATAGGAAATCAGATGCTACTTTTTGTCGAGATGATCCTCGTTGTACGCTGGCCAAGGAGTCCTCTGCTCGACCTTGCCGTATTCCTGGGCCGTGGTAGCTTTGGTTGCTGCGGTTGCTGCCGTTGCTGCTGTTGCTGCTCAAGATGCTGCTGTTGCTTCTAGGACTGCTGTCTTCGCTGCTAGGGCTGCTGTGCTGCGGTTGCTGCTAGGGCTGTTGTCTTTGCTGCTGCTGTATCTATAACTTTTGTCGCGCGTCGTTGCTACTGCTCGCGAGTGCGGTCAAAAGTTAACTGTCTCGAATTTCCCTCGAATTGCGAGATCTCTACCGGCCTTCCCGCGCTTTGGCTCCCCGCGCCGACGTGCGCGTCTCGCCGCCCGTTACAACCCCCCCCCCCCCTAGAACCAAAATATCGCCCCGAAGTTGGTTCTACCATACATAGAGGGATAGGGTGGCACCAAATAACAAACTCCTCAACTGCAACAATAAAAAAATAAAAATTTATTCATAAAAGGGGGTGCCCTGGGCGCCGCCCTAATGAGGGTAGTTGGGATACCGTGAAGCTCGGTTAACCCTCTCGTGGCCAAAAACGACACAGCTTCGTTTGGTCGTCCGCACTCCCTGCGGACGAGCTGGCGACGGTGGAGCTGGTCCTCTGCTGCCAGACCTCTGGCGCCTCCTCCTGGACCTACTACGGGACCGGCTGGTTCGACGCCGCTTTGTCCCTCTGGGTTGCTCCCCCCGTTGGTCCCTCGACGGGCCCCACGTCCCTGTGCGGGACCTGCTGCGCCGCACGACCGGCGTCGTTCGCCGGTTCACGGGAGAGACATGCTAACGATTCCCAGACCTGTCACGCCGAGTAGAGCCACCGCCTGCAGAGCGCATAGGCTTCTCTGGTTGCGGTGTGCTCTCCGAACGCACATCGGTCCGAGGTCGCCTGCACGCCCCTGGCCGGACCCCTCGGCGAACTTCGCCTCTGGCCGCGTTCTTGTCAGCGAACACCTTCCACGCCCGGACCTTCTCCAAAGCCGCCTCGGTTTCCTTAAGAACTTGGGTTGCGCGACTCTGCTCCTCCTGAGCACGCCGCCGTCGAGCTTCCTCGCGCGCCAACGCTATTGCTCCGGGATGGGGCACTACCTTCGGGCCCACTTTTTGGCTCTCAGGTCTCCTATGACGGCGCGACTGATCAACAGCCTTGAGCGCCGCCTTCTCCTCCTCGATCAGCCGCATCCAGGCTTTCGAGCGCTGCTGGAAGGCCGATCCATACTGACGCACGGCGCTATCATAGTGCCAAAAGGCCTCTAGTGTCAGCCTGCGAGCCTCCAGGCTCGCCTCTATCGCCTCCTCGATAGCCGGCCGTAGCTTGGCCCACTCCTTCTCCACCTCGCTTGAGGCAGTCTTCAGAGCAGGTATTGATGGTGCTGGGTCAATGGGCTGGGCGGACTCCAACCGCGCCGAGATGGGCAGGCCTGCGAATCGCAGGCGGCGCGGCGGAGCCTCACCGTCTTCCTCCGGTGGTTGGCCGATGGTGCCCAGTCCCTTCTCGGTTGGTCCTCCTCGTCCGACAGGTGGTCTAGGTCCATGAATACCTCCTCGTCCATGAGAGAGTCCGCCGGTAGGCGAGCCTCCTCAAACATACTGCTCAGGACACCATCCCAATCTCCAGAATCCATCCTGAAACAGAAATACAGATTATTCTGCCTACCTAGCATGGTTGCGTGAGCCCTTAGGCCGACCAGGCTTTCTCTTAGCCGTGCCTGTCGCACTAGCCTTGTTCATCGGCTGTGCGGGCACCGGTAGAGTCGCGTACTGGGCCCTCCCAGGCCTACCGCGAGGCCTGGCTACTGGCCGCCCTGTAACAGGACCTCCCATTTGCTGCGTAGCGTTGCGTTGCCCGCGCAACCTACGAGGGGACGGGGTCGTGTCTCCTACGTCGTCACCTTGACGCTCAGTGATACGTTGAGGGGGGCTCACACTTCGATCACCGCTGTGCTGCGATCTATCATTACGCGCATTGCCATTCTGGTTGCCTCCAGAGCGGTCTTCGCTCGCTCGCAGTTCCCGTCGCGTGTCTGCTCTAACCTCCCTAGGACAGTCTGCATTACCTGCTACAGTCTCCTCTTCTCGAGATATTGCCCTTGCCGGATAAAATCGTTAGAGTTGATTGGCATGGACCAAGTCTATCACTTTTCCTTCTTCGTCCTTCAAACGATACGTGTTGGTGCCCAAGACATCTATAATCCTGTATGGTCCAACATATGATGGGGCGAACTTGGCTGACCGTTTATCCGCTGCGGAAGAAAGCACATAATTGCGTTTCCACACCAAGTCGTCGACTTTGAACTCCGCCTCTCTGCGTCGAGCGTCATAGTATCCAGCTTGTCTCTCTTGCTCGCGCTTGGCTCGTTCAGCTGCATTCTCATGCACTTGGCTCAGCCCTTTCATGCGGTTCAACCAGTCGGCGTATGCACTATTTTGCAACTCCTCTGCAGCCGCTATATCTTGGCTGCGCCTGACAGATGCCGGGTTTGGTGGTTGCCTGCCATATAACATCATCGCTGGACTAACCCCAGTTGCTGAATGCGGAACTGTGTTATATCCGAAGACGATTTCGCTCAAGTGCTTATCCCTGTTACGTCATAGATAAAATAGATATGTAAGAAAAATATAAAAAAATTTTGAAAATATCGACGCAGCTGCGTCCCAAAAAAAATATGTACCGTAGGGCTTAGGAGCAAGCGAGCGTCCAGAAAGAGCAATTAGGCCGTCTGGAAAAATAGCAATTAGAAGCAAGCGTAGGTATAGCGATTGGGATCGGTATACAACGGGCAGCGGCCCTATCGTAAAATTTGTGCGCAGACAGGGAAAACCCAACCATTAGAAAAATTTGTGTGCGACAATCTGGCGCCTTAAATTTTTTATGTGCTATACCGCAGAATACGAGGCTGCGTAAAGCAAAATTTATATTTAAAATGGAATATTTATGACGAAACAAATATAAAATTAGACTCATAAAAAGTATGAACAGTTAAACAATAACAAAATATAGAACTGTGCATATTTTTTATTTATATTAAAATAAAGAACTCGTATTCGTGACATGGAGATAAAATTTTGCTCGTGCAGATTTTACGATTTATTTATAATTTTAATTAGATAGTTTATTATAGAAAGAAGTTAGAAATAAAATATAAGTTATTATAATAAGTAACAAAATAACGAGTTTAAGTAATAATAATAGAAAATACAGTTTTGAAGTTTTAAAATATTAAGTTATCAATAGTTCAAATTGATTGCAATAGATAAATAAACATAGTTCACAAATATTATATTATACAAGAAAAAAATGTAAAATCTACCAATTATTATAAAACAACAATAAAGGAAAGCAGAAATCATACATGTAGGGACATCTAACGGAAATCGGCAAGACTAGGAGAATAGCGTGGGTGGGACCAAAGGTAGAGCGGAAGAGGACCGGAAGAGGCGGCACCAAAGCGGAAAGATGCGACGCTATAGGTCAATGACCGATATAGAGGGCGCTAATGCAGACCCAAAGGGATGGGCCTGAGGAAAAATCGGGTTGGAGAGGGAAAAAGACGCGACGCGAGGGTGAAACGATAAATTGCGAGCGAGGAAAATTTCAGTCTTGTTGAGGAGTTCAGTCAAGGTGGCTGCTCCCGAAAAATTGTAAAAGTTTCAAAAATTGTATCTAAGCCGTGGTGGCTAAAGTGTGTGAAGTATTTTTCAAAGTTTCCAAATATATATATACTTACAAAACTTAATTGAAGTAAAGTGTGATTGTGTCATTTATTTTGAGTTTAAAACAATCAATATAAGAATATTATATTTAGTCAAAGTAAGAAGGAAGAAGTTTACAAACCTGTAAACTTTGATTTTCACACGTCATCCAAAAAGGCAGTAAGTATTTTCAAGTAATTTTATTTAAGGTTAGTTATTTCTATAATGAGCAGGGTTCGGACGCTGCACAAATTGTTACAAATATTTAGAAAAATCTTGGTTGGTGTTTGGTGGGTTAATTGGACTTTGCTTGTCGAAGGCCCTTTGACTTACAAATTAACTAGATTTGCTCATTAATATTCGAAGGGATTTTTAGTTTCAACTCTCGCGGATTTTTAAGATAAAATAAGGAACGACTCCATCCCGAGTTCAGCGGAAGCTGACTCAAAACGGAGAAGTATTACATTGTGCGCCGACTATCGGACGTAACAAATTTTTGGGGGTTCAGCCGGGATCATAACGTTTCTAATATTTTATTTAAAAAAAAAAAAACACGCGTAGAGTTTGTTCAGTTTTATTCGGTTTTTATTGAAAATTAGTGTTGGTGATTTCTATATGGTCTTAAGTGAAATTTTTATAATGAAAAAGTGTTTAAATGGTTTATTTGAGAATAAAATACTTGAAATTTAGTTTGAAGTTTTAGCGAGAAATTTTTATATCAAAATAATATACTTCAAAGTTTTAAGTGAACAAAATAAGAAAATTTAAAGTTGATGTGTTTGAATAAAATATAAAATATAAAGGTTATATTGTCAGTTTAAAAGAGAAGAAAATCGTAAATATTTGAAAATAAGGTTTAAATGAATTTTATGAAAGAATATATTTAAAAAGAAGATTATAAATAAACGGGAAACTAAAGGATTTGAAATCAAGAAAACTAAGGTAATTAAAATAAAGGAAACTGATGTTTTTAAAAAAATAATAAATAAAATGAAAATTGGTTAAAGAATAACTAAAGAATAAAATAAATGGAATTTTGGAAATTTATATGGAAAATTATATGTGAATATTGGTAGAAATAATTTGCCACGAGCAGTTTTAGTTGAATTGAATTTGAGGAAAATTATTACTTAAAAATATTAAAGACATTTTAAAAATTAAACGTATACATGAGTGATAAACGGGTTACGCGGAACCAATCAAAAAATGATCCAGAGTTGCAAAAAGAGATAGATAAATTTAGACAATTTAGACAAGTAGAAGACGAAGATCTTGGAAACGAATCTGAACTGTCAGATACTTTTAATTCAGCGACATCACACAATAGTACTTTGAACACAGACTTTTTTGACGAAACGGAAAATAACACGACCGGGGAAAAAACGATAATAGACCAAATTACTTTAGACGATAGCACAAATTCAGTGGAAGACGAAGACAACATGTCGACAGCAGGGACTAATATTAGTTTAAAAGACGCGCTTAAAGTAGTGCCAGAATTTGATGGAGATTTGTCGGAGTTATCAAATTTTTTAGAAGGATGTCAGGAGGCAAAGGAAATGATTCCTACCACAGCAGAGGAAAATCTTACAAAAGTTCTGAGAGGTAAGCTTGTAGGCGAGGCTAGGAAAGCCATATTAGGAGAAAAATTTAAAAAGGTAGATGAGTTGACTAATTATATTCGCGACATATATTTACCTGCTAAAACCGTGCATCAATTACAAGGAGAGTTAGGTAGTTCATATCAAAAGGAAAATGAGAGTGTTATAGTATTTGCAAATAGAATGAGAGATTTGGGAACGAGAATATTAGAAGCTAAGCGAGTTGCAACGAACGCGGAGGTAACTGACGAATTTAAAAAAGCGACAACGGACAATATAATTGAATGTTTTAAAAACGGATTAAAACCGGAAATCGAGAGAAAAATGATTGTGGCCGATACTGTATTAGACATTGTGAAAAATGCGATTACCGCGGAGAGACTTTTAAATGCACAAAACGCCTTGCGTGGAATAAATCAAAGCGGAAATAGTAAATCAATTGAGAAGAAAAGAGTATATTTTTGTAAAATTTGTAGAAATAATGAACACGATACACAAAATTGTAATAAAAAAGGTAATGATATTTGTAGTATTTGTAATCGCATGGGACATCCGACTAGTAAGTGTAGATTTGGAAGCAATAGTAATGAAGCATGCCAATTATGCGGAGTTGCCGGACATCAGGCTAAGCAATGCACAGGGGGAAAATTAAATATTATATGTCAAATTTGTGGGATTAGGGGTCATGGCGCTAATATTTGTAGAGCAGTAAGAAATGGTATTCAATGTCAATTATGTGGAATAACGGGGCATAAGGCAAATACGTGTAGTAGGTTAAATAATCAGAGCAGTATCTTAAATCAAGAACAAGTGGTAAATAGATCAAAGTTACATTGCGAAAAATGCAATCGCAATGGACACACGGCAGCTAGGTGCTATGCAAAAACTGTAGCGTACGCAAGTAAAGAGAATAATAGTAATCAATTTATGTGTTTTTATTGTAAACAACCAGGACATTTTATTAGGGAATGCCCAGTAAGAGAGTCGGAAAACTCCAGAGTTCTTCAGAAAACAGGCGCGAGTCCGAAGAACCAAAGTCAAGAACAGCGTCAGATGGAAAATTTACCAGATTTATCGGAGCTAATACCAATATAAATAAAAATGCAGGAATACCGTATGTAGAGTTAGGAGACAAAAATAAAACATTCAATATTAAATTTATGATAGATACAAGGGCTCAAAGTAATATTATTAAAATTAGCTCAGTTCCAAGTACAGTAGAGATTGATACAACAACAATTTTTAATTTAAAAGGAATTTCTGACAAACCAGTAGAGAGTTTAGGGGTAATTGAGATGAAAGTTATAGGTAGTAGTACTAGACTTTTTGTAGTTGATGACGATTTTCAGATGCCGTATAATGGAATTTTAGGTTGTGAATTTTTATACAAAAATTATTGTAAAGTAAATTTTGAAAGTAAAACTTTAGAAGTAAACGGAAATTTAATTAAATTCAAACAGGATAATGAAATAAATAAACAGAATAAATTCGTAAATTATGAAGTTTCAAATGCAGATATTAAGTTACCTTTTATAGATGTGTTAAACTCTCCTACGCAAAAGATCACGCAATTTTTACTAGATACAGGAGCAGAATGTAGTTTAATAAAAAGAAAGTTAGTGCCAGATTATTGTAAAATAGATAACGAAGATAAGATGTATTTGAGAGGTATAGATGGCGAAATAATAAAAACTGAAGGATCAACTATTATAGGAATTTTTGGAATTGAACACAGAATACAAGTCGTACCGGATGATTTTCCTATACCAGCTGAGGGAGTAATAGGAGTCGATTATTTAAGTAAGCATGACACGATTTTGAATTTTAAAACCAAATGTTTAAGAGTACATGATAAATATTCACCATTTAAAGATAGAAAACTTATAGATTTAACAGTAGATGATAAAATGTCAATTAACGAGGAAGATTATGATTCAGTGTCAGAGGAAGAAAATATTGTCGATTCAATGTACAATAATTATTCGGTTCATGACGAGGAAAATGATTATTATTCAAACGAATTTTCAAATATGGGACAAATTTATTGTTTTTGTGTTTCAAAAGAAGAAACTTTTAACGAACTTGAAATAAAGCAAGACGCAGATATTTTAGAAAGTAGATTATGTAATATTTTTAATGCAATTAGAGAGGAGCATTGTATAGAGCCAGCGGAACAGCCAAGTATAGATGCGGAAGTATTAAATGCTAGAGCAGATGAGGTGATGGGAATTTTAAGATTAGATGGGCTTACAGAAGAAGAGGTAGAGCAAATAGACGCTTTGATTAGAAAACATGCTGATAGAATTCAATTACAAGGGGAAGATTTAGAAGCTACTAATGTTTTGACACATAGAATTAATACTACCGATGATATACCAATTTATGTTAGACAATATAGGTTACCACATTCATTAAAACTAGAGATAGAGGCACAGATTAAAGAGTTATTAAGAAAAAGGATTATTCAACATTCAAATTCAGCATTTAATAGTTCAATTTGGGTAGTACCAAAAAAACCAGATTCGACAGGAAAAATAAGATGGAGAATAGTTTTAGACTTCAGAGAATTAAATGAAAAGACAATACCGGATAAATATCCTATTCCTAATATAGCTGATATTTTTGATCAAGTGGGAGGGGCGAAGTATTTTACAATTTTAGATTGCGTATCAGGATTTCATCAAATAATGTTAGATCCAAAAGATAGACATAAAACAGCTTTTTCAACACCTTTAGGACACTTTGAATATTTAAGAATGCCGTTTGGATTAAAAAACGCTGCGGCGGAGTATCAGAGGTTAATGAATATAGTTTTAGGCGATTTAATTGGTAAAGGGGTTTTCGTATATATTGATGACATTGTAGTTTACGCGAAAAATATTGAAGAGCATAATACTTTAATTGATGAAGTAATGAATAGATTAAGAAAAGCTAATTTAAAACTACAGCCGGATAAGTGTGAATTTTTAAGACGAGAAGTTGTATATTTAGGACATAGGTTAAGCGAAAAAGGGATTCAACCTGATTTAGGTAAGATTGAAGCAGTTTCCAAGTTTCCACAGCCAATAGATGTTAAGGGAATTAGGCAATTTTTAGGTTTAGCTGGGTATTATAGGCGGTTTATCAAAGATTTTGCAAAGATAGCAAAACCTTTGACAAAACTGTTAGAAAAAGAAACAGAATTTGACTGGAATGAAGAATGTGAAGAATCTTTTGTGAAACTTAAAGAGATATTGTGCAATGCTCCATTGTTGCAATATCCAGATTTCACAAAACCATTTCTTATAACAACTGATGCATCGGGATATGCTTTGGGAGGGATTTTATCTCAAGGGACTATTGGAAAGGACCGGCCCATAGCATACACTTCGAGAGTACTGAGAGGACCGGAGTTACAGTACGATGTATATGAAAAAGAGGCACTCGCCATGATACATAGCGTTAAAACATTTAGACCTTATGTTTTTGGACGTCGATTTACAATAATCACAGATCACAAGCCTTTATTATGGTTCAAATCTGCTGATTTAAACACTCGAGTTCAAAAGTGGCGATTTAAATTATCTGAATATGACTACACGATTGAATATAAGCCAGGCAAGCAAAACTGCAACGCAGATGCTTTGTCTAGAAATCCCGTGGAGTTAAACGTTATGACAAGAGCAAGGACTAAAATGAAGAAAAATTTGATTGATCAAGATAAAAATGAAGTAACTAAAATTCGAAAACCAAACGTTAAGAGATTAGTGAAATATAAAAACCGGAATGTAACAAAAAAATTAGATCAAAGACCACTTAAAGATCGGTACCCAAAGAGAAATAAAAATAAAATTAACTACGAAGAGAGTGAGGAGAGTGACGGTGAAATTGAAGCTGAAATAGAAAATTTACCTAAATTAAATAAAATAAAACCAAAACCTTTAAAACAAGCTAATGATAAAGATGAGGATAGTTTATCGTCGTCCTCTGACGGAGAAAATTTTAATGATAAGATTGACGATATAAATGACAAAGAACTTTTAAATAGCAATAAAGATGATGTTTTAAATAATGATATTTCAAATGACGAAGTTGAAACAAAATCACAAGATGAAGTTCATAATTCAAAGATCGTTTATAGTAAAGAATTAATTCAGTATAGGAAAAGTAATGTAGCTTATTTTATAGATAGTGTTGGAAAACCTTGTGATTTTGGTGCGACAGAGTTGATTAAATATAAAAAAATAGATCCAAATACAAAATTACAAATAAATGAAGTTAAAAGCAATAAAAGATCAAACAATAAATATTATTTTCCAATGTGCATTAAAGAAGAAAAACGAGAGTCAATATCACAAATTAAAATAAATATAGAAACAGTATTAATTGCATTAAAAGAAAATTTAGAAAAATTAAATCAGAAAGATTGTAGTTTGGCAAAAAGTAAAGAAATTGAAAATTTAGAGTGGAATGAGATTTTAAATTTAATTAGCAAAGTTTTTGAGGATTCTAGTATTAAGATAATAATTTGTAAAGGAACTTTAAAGTATGTGCCAATAGAAAAAAGAGACTTAATATTTAACGAATTACACACATCAGCAATAGGAGGGCATAGAGGTGTTACAAAAACTTATAAGCGAATTAAAGAAGATTATTATTGGGAAAATTTAAAAGAAGATATACAGAAAAGAATTCAAATGTATTTAGATTGTCAATTAAAAAAACTAGTTAGATTAAATACCAAACAACCAATGATAATTACAGATACGCCGGGAACAACTTTTGATAAAATAGCAATGGATATAGTAGGACCTTTACCAAAAACTAAAAATGGGAATGAATATATTTTAACTTTACAAGATCAGCTTTCAAAATTTTGTATAGCGATACCTATAAAAGACACATATGCAGCGACTATTGCTGATGTGTTTGTAAAAAAGGTAATATGTATCTTTGGAGCACCGCGAGTAGTTTTAACAGATCAGGGAAGCAACTTTTTAAGCAAACTAATGACAAGAGTGGCAAAACGTTTTAAAATAAAGAAAGTTAGAACTACTGCTTTTCATCCACAATCGAACGGGTCATTAGAACGTTCACATCATGCGTTGAGCGAGTTTTTAAAGCAATATGCTGACTGTGATGATGATTGGGATGAATGGATTGATGTAGCGACTCTAAATTATAATACTGGAATTCATGAAGGGACAAAACACACGCCGTTTGAGGTAGTTTTTGGTCGACTAGCAAGAATGCCTTCTAGCGAACCATTACGAGAAGGTGATGTGTGTCCAACATATAAAGGTTATATTGTAGATTTAGTTAGTAGATTACATGAAATTAGGAAATTAGTACACGATAATTTAGTAGATGCAAAAATAAAATCAAAAAAATATTATGATAAGCATATTAATCCTAAGAATTTTAATGTAGGAGATTTCGTATTTTTACAATCAGGACATAAACCAAAAAAATTAAAAAATCACTATTCTGGACCATATAGAATCATAGATGTTTTAAATAAAAATAACGTTCGTATAAAAACAGAAAAGGGAGACAAAATAGTTCACGTAAATCGATTAAGAATATCTAAAATTAAAATTCAGGCAAAAATAAAAAAACCATTACTACACCGAGATAGCGATTAATAAATTTGAATTTTTGATTACAGAAAAAAGGAAAAAAATATGACGAAGGAGAAATTAGTTGTGTGGGGAGTCTTAGTCTTGCCAGTAGTTTTAGGAATAGTAGGTTATGATTGCGGATCCCGATCGCTAAATATATCAACATTATCCTTATTAGATGTGGGGCCATGCGAAGCGCCACAAAATACAATTAATGTAACGCGCGAGTACGTGCAGTTGCTGCAGATAAATGAGTATTCCGAAGCAACTGTAATACAATGTAAATTAGAAATTAAGAGAACAGTATATTATTGCGGGATGCATTCACACATTTCAATTGTTAACAATGGACAAAGCGAATATTTATACGATGTAAGCAGAAAGGCATGTCAAGAATTACATAGATCAGGCACATTTTTGTTTGCAAACGTTCATGTAATAGCAGGCGTAAAAGTTAATAGAACAATAACACATAGTATGCAATTCGCAGGTTTTGTAAATAGTGAGGGATCGTGCAACGGAGGTGCGTATTCTGATCCTTACGGAACCTGGGAAAATGTAGTAGTTCAAGGAGTAATGAAAATTAGTTTAAAGGAATATTCAGCAAAAATTGATATTAACAACAATAAAATATTTTTGAGATCAGGGACAGTTTGTGATCTTTCAGAAGAGAGCTGCATTGATGTAGAAGGCGGACATACATTTTGGAGCGCGATCCCGCGAAATAGTTGTAAATTCGATCAGTACGGCGTTCTATATGAAGGTTTTGCAAACAAAATGGTAGACTTAGAATATAATAAATAACAGATCATATATTCAGTTGCGACAAATGATATAACTTTTGCGTTAACTAGCAAGAGTAGAGAGTATTTATGCGGTTATACTATTATCAGAACAGAACATCCAAAGTTAGTAATTTTTGAAACAATTAGAGGACAGACATTTGCGAGCAGAAGTAAAATTTCGGTTTCAAATTTAGATATTTTCGCGTATGTAAATTCAAAATTTGTATTTGTAGAGAAACATATTAGACATCAAATTAAGCAATTATATAGAGACGTCGTTGTACAGCGTTGTAATATAGAACGACAGACCTTGAAGAATGCGTTGGCAATAGCTACACAGGCACCTGATGAGTTTGCTTATCACTTGATGAAGGGTCCTGGATATATGGCACTAGTAGCAGGAGAAGTAATACACGTGATCAAATGCATACCAGTAGAAGTAAAAGTAAAACACGGTGATAATTGCTATTCAGAATTAGAAGTCACAAAGGGAAATAAGACTATGTACCTTACACCAAGAACACATATATTAAAATTAAGAGGAACGCAAATTTCATGCAACCATCTTTTACCAGCATATTATTCAATAGAAGGAACATGGTATAAAATACTCCCAAAACCAACAGATACAAAAGATCCAATTACTATACATCCAAATTCGAAAAATAGTTGGGAATATAAAAGCCCAGAATCTTTAGCAACATCTGGCATTTATACAGAAAAGGATTTAGACGAATTAAGAGAAAGGATCATGTTTCCAATTGAAAAACCAGCCTTACTAAACGATTTTGCTCGAGAGATGCATGGACACACTGTGACAGACAAAGAAGGCACATTAACAAAGCTACTTAATGCAGATGCAGTAGAAAAGATAATTACGTCAACTTGGGACAAAATCTGGGTGAAGTTCCTAACATTCGGGACAGTAAGTGCTGGAGTGATTGGAGTATTTTTAATATTTCACTTAATAAAAACAATAGTTGACATCTGCATTCAAGGATATACTCTACATGCAGTATACGGATGGTCTATACATCTGTTAGGTGCAATTTGGAGCTCAATAACATACCTATTACTACATTTGAATAAAACCAACACAAATCAAAAACAGGACGAAAACCAAGAAATAGAATTACAAGCACCATTGAATCAAGAACCATCAACATCTCAGCAAATAAATCAAGTAGACGACAAGATAAAAAGTGAAGGATTTTTCTCAAAGTGTTAACAAACTCATGAAAGTACTGTGGAGTGAAAAGGTCTGCGTAGTAAATTACAACGCAACGCATAATATTTTATTCTTCTTTATTAGGTTAAGTAAAAATTATATTTAAGTTTTCAAATTAATATCCGTTTGTTTATCATTACTCAGGAGAGTAATAATTACTATGGTCTTTTAGACCCTAGTAATAGTTTAAGGGTGGGGGTGTTACGCCATAGATAAAATAGATATGTAAGAAAAATATAAAAAATTTTAAAAATATCGACGCAGCTGCGTCCCAAAAAAAATATGTACCGTAGGGCTTAGGAGCAAGCGAGCGTCCAGAAAGAGCAATTAGGCCGTCTGGAAAAATAGCAATTAGAAGCAAGCGTAGGTATAGCGATTGGGATCGGTATACAACGGGCAGCGGCCCTATCGTAAAATTTGTGCGCAGACAGGGAAAACCCAACCATTAGAAAAATTTGTGTGCGACAATCTGGCGCCTTAAATTTTTTATGTGCTATACCGCAGAATACGAGGCTGCGTAAAGCAAAATTTATATTTAAAATGGAATATTTATGACGAAACAAATATAAAATTAGACTCATAAAAAGTATGAACAGTTAAACAATAACAAAATATAGAACTGTGCATATTTTTTATTTATATTAAAATAAAGAACTCGTATTCGTGACATGGAGATAAAATTTTGCTCGTGCAGATTTTACGATTTATTTATAATTTTAATTAGATAGTTTATTATAGAAAGAAGTTAGAAATAAAATATAAGTTATTATAATAAGTAACAAAATAACGAGTTTAAGTAATAATAATAGAAAATACAGTTTTGAAGTTTTAAAATATTAAGTTATCAATAGTTTAAATTGATTGCAATAGATAAATAAACATAGTTCACAAATATTATATTATACAAGAAAAAAATGTAAAATCTACCAATTATTATAAAACAACAATAAAGGAAAGCAGAAATCATACATGTAGGGACATCTAACGGAAATCGGCAAGACTAGGAGAATAGCGTGGGTGGGACCAAAGGTAGAGCGGAAGAGGACCGGAAGAGGCGGCACCAAAGCGGAAAGATGCGACGCTATAGGTCAATGACCGATATAGAGGGCGCTAATGCAGACCCAAAGGGATGGGCCTGAGGAAAAATCGGGTTGGAGAGGGAAAAAGACGCGACGCGAGGGTGAAACGATAAATTGCGAGCGAGGAAAATTTCAGTCTTGTTGAGGAGTTCAGTCGAGGTGGCTGCTCCCGAAAAATTGTAAAAGTTTCAAAAATTGTATCTAAGCCGTGGTGGCTAAAGTGTGTGAAGTATTTTTCAAAGTTTCCAAACATATATATACTTACAAAACTTAATTGAAGTAAAGTGTGATTGTGTCATTTATTTTGAGTTTAAAACAATCAATATAAGAATATTATATTTAGTCAAAGTAAGAAGGAAGAAGTTTACAAACCTGTAAACTTTGATTTTCACACGTCATCCAAAAAGGCAGTAAGTATTTTCAAGTAATTTTATTTAAGGTTAGTTATTTCTATAATGAGCAGGGTTCGGACGCTGCACAAATTGTTACAAATATTTAGAAAAATCTTGGTTGGTGTTTGGTGGGTTAATTGGACTTTGCTTGTCGAAGGCCCTTTGACTTACAAATTAACTAGATTTGCTCATTAATATTCGAAGGGATTTTTAGTTTCAACTCTCGCGGATTTTTAAGATAAAATAAGGAACGACTCCATCCCGAGTTCAGCGGAAGCTGACTCAAAACGGAGAAGTATTACATTGTGCGCCGACTATCGGACGTAACATCCCATTTGGAATGGTTTTCGTCTATGAGCGCTCGTATCCTACTGGTTACCGTCTTATTGACTCGCTCCACTGGGTTAGCTTGAGGATGGTACACCGGCGTTGTTTCGTGTTTGACACCGATCGACTCCAGAGATCTGTCTACGACCTGGTTTTTAAACTCCGTACCGTTATCTGAGAGAAATACTTCTAGAGCGCCATACCTCAGAAACTCATAGCCCACCACGGAAGGAAAGTCCAAGGTCGGGAAATAAGTCAAGAAGCCCGAACAAACCAAAGACAAACACCTACAAAGACGTAGAGTGTTTTAACTGCGGTAAAAAGGGCCATATCGCCAGGACGTGTAGACATCAGTCGGGAAACGCCAAAAAGGAGACGTAGGCGAGGCCCCTACATCTCTGAGGAGGGCGCAGCATGAGACTGGGACTAGTTCAGCGCGCCAGGCCTCGCCGGACGATTTCGATCTGATGATCGAAAAGCTAGCCAAGGTTAGCAAGGAGGCGCAACCCAACCTAAATGGCGATGAGTCACGCTATTAAATGAAAGTTGGGATTGGAGAATTCCAAGTGCGAGCGCTCTATGATCCTGGAGCGGCGTTGACAGTAATGGGCACGCTAGGTTTACAAATAGCCAGCGCGTGTGGGCGCAAGTTACGCCCGTGCCAAGGTCGACAAGCAGAATGCGCCAATGGACAGACTTCAACGATTGTGGGTACAGTAGACCTGCCATTTGATGTTGAGGGAGTCCAGAGAGAATTAACGGTAGCAATATGCCAGATGCAGTCGAGGGCTGCCTAGTCAGAGCAAACTTCGGCAGACTCTTCGATGCAGTACACGACCCAAACGAGGGAGTGTTATACTTGAAGCGTGAAAGGAAAATAGTACAGCTTCAACTGGCTACGCTCGGAGTTACAGGTGTGCTCAATATAGCCGCAGTAGGTTTAGCGAGGATTACGGAGGACGAACGCGCTAAGCTGAACAGACTTTTGGCTAGGATGAAACCAGCCCAGTCGAATGCGCTAGGTCGCACTCAGCTGATTGAGCATGACATCGACATTGGAACTGCTAGGCCCATAAAGCAGAAATATTATCCGGTGTCGAGGATGATGGAAGAGGAAATGCACCGCCAGGTACATGAGATGCTGGAGGCGGGCATTATTGAACGAGCAACAAGTGGTTGGTCTAGCCCCGTGGTTTTGGTGCGCAAAGCGAATGGAAGGTTTTGTTTTTGCGTTGACATTCCAAAAGTTAATGCGCTATCAAAAGCTGATGCTTATCCTTTGCCGAACATGGATGATATACTGCGTAAACTGCAGAAAGCGAAGTATTCAACACTGGATCTCAGTAATGCGTATCATCAGATACCGCTCAAGAAGGAAGCGAGACCAATCACAGCGTTTACGGTGCCAGGCCTGGGATTGTTCCAATTTAAGCGCATGCCTTTTGGTTTAGCCTACGCAGGAGCGTCATTCCAGAGGCTAATCGATGTAGTTATCGGACCAGAACTTCAGCCATACGCTTATTCATACTTCGATGACATAATTGTGGTCACAGAGACGTTCGAGGAACATATCAAGTACCTATGAAAGTTCTTGACAAGGGTGAAAGAGGCAGGCCTAGTAATCAACCAAGAGAAGAGTGTCTTTTGCCAAGGTGAGGTCAAGTACCTAGGCGTCCTAGTCAATCATGACGGGTTTCGGCCTGATCCCAGTAAGATAGCCCCGGTAGTGGACTATCCGGCACCGAAAAACTTGAAACAGCTAAGGCGATTCTTAGGGATGGCGTCATGGTATCGCAAGTTTTTAAAGGACTTTGCGAGCATCGCTGAACCTCTTTTTGCATTGACCAAGAAGGGAAGGAAGTATGAGTGGAGTGAAGCACAACAAGATGCTTTCACAAAGATTAAAGCGCTGATAGCGTCAGCGACAATCTTACATCGACCAAACTTCAACGCACAGTTCGTCGTGCAAACAGATGCTAGCGATACCGGCTTAGGAGCCGTATTGATGCAAATCATAGACGGCGTAGAAAGAGTATTAGAGTTTGCTAGCCGTACCGTTTCCCCGGCTGAACGTGACTACTCTGTAACTGAGCGGAAATGCCTAGCTGTGATATGGACGATAAGGAAGTTTAGACCTTATATCGAAGAATATGAGTTTAAAGTCATAACTGACCATAGCTGTTTGCGCTGGCTATGTAACCTTCGAAATCCAACTGGAAGACTAGCCCCTTGGGCTTTGGAAATGCAAGGACATAGTTATACAGTGGAGCATAGGAAGGGCTCACTGAACGCCGTACCAGATGCCTTATCAAGGATGTACGAAGACAGCGCGGTACCAATTTCGGTGGTCAAATGGGCCAATGAGACTCAGGATGAGTGGTACCAGGAAAGGGTCAGGAAGGTACAAACCAGGCCGCAAGATGTACCTCGATTCAAACTTCATGGGGGACAATTGTATACTTATCGCCCAGACAAAAACTCGCCACCCTCGATTGAAGAAGACGAGGCATGGAAAATCGTCGTACCGTGCGAAAAGCGCGAAGAGGTGTTACATGAGTGCCATGATGAACCATCAGCTGGTCACCAGGGACATGAGAAGACGTACGCTCGAGTAGCCATGTACTATTACTGGCCGAAAATGTATAGCGACGTCGAGCAATGTGTACGACAGTGCATGGTCTACCAACAGACTAAGGTTGAACAGCGTCCTCCAGCTGGACTTATGGGACGTAGGATCATCACGAGGCCATGGCAAATGGTGGCTAGTGATATGATGGGTCCTAAACCAAAAACGGTACATGGGAACGAATATATCCTCGTATTCGAAGATCTGTTTACTCGATGGGTTGAGTGTATTCCCGTAAAGCGAGCAAACGGTCCTACCATAGTAAAACACCTAGAGGAAAGGATAGTTTTGAGGCCGACGTGCGCGTCTCGCTGCCCGTTACAAAGTATATATAATATGCACCATTTTTACCGAAAGAGATCATATACATATATCTCATTCGATAAGTTACCAAAATCTGTGACATTTCACTACATAAAAAAGTATTTGTAAACACTTGTCACGGTTTCCTGAAAATCTTGGACCATATTTTTTACTCAACCTCGCGCCTTGGCTTAAAATATTCCTTAAGTATGTTCCTTCGGACTAAGAGAAAGACATTCCTCAAAAATATTAATTAAATATTATTAGCTACGCAATTAACTATACATTGTATGCGTTGAGGTTTTCACACTTTCTCTTTCGCTGTTACTGCTGAAATATATTATTTTCACCTAAGGCAGGAAATTGTTTTCCTTGCCATTATTGCGCTACACTAGTGCCATGTCATTTCGCACTGTAGATAAGAAAGAACTATTGATTAACTGAGTAGTTCACCGTTTCTTTTATTTGTTTTCACTTGCCTAATCATTATGAAACCGTCCTGTAACTCTTTGGTCTGTGCACCAGCTCTCTCCCTACTCCTACTTATACTTAACTTACTGATGAAGGCGTTACTAAGACTGAATTACTTACGATATAAAGGTTCTCTCGGAATGTCATATCTAGAATTATGAATCCTGCCGACTATAATCTTTATTCTACTGTGAATATATTCCAACGATAATTTTAGTAACATGTAAAATATTTAATTTTGTTTACTTCTAGGGAATATTTAAAATTATAGAAATATTTGGATGGAAATCTTTCTTTATGCAAAGCACTGTAGAAAATGACTTCATGAGAAAAATAATTCATCAATTCACTATAGAAGCATCTGTAAGAAAATATTGCTTTTTAACCAACAAAGGTAAATTAAATAAATAATATTTAACGAATACTTTTTAGATACTATGATTTTTCATAGGTAATCAGCAGATGCTATTAATCGCTTTGATGAAATTTATATAATCCTTAAAAACTCTTTTTACTAGTTTCTAATTTGCATTGAATTGGTATCAGTAATATTAATTAGAAAAATATTAATATTTTTATATTTATGCAGCTAGTTTCTCTCAAAATGCACCACGGAGAGCTGTTGAAACAAAATTTGAAAAAAAAAATCTCATTTGACGTAAAACCTACTTTAACTGCGAAAAAGATAGAACATTTTTCTTTTTACAGTTTATATAAGAAATAATTAAAACCAAATAGATTTGATCTTCAATTGTTTCATATAATGAACCCCTATGTGTATAGGACTATTACGAATTTGTGGGGGCAAAGGGCTAGCATTGCTCATTAATATTCAGAATTTTGAGCACAACGTTACTCTGCCCGTCAGCAGACCGTTCTTGAACGTACATTGAAAAGAGTATATCGATTTTAGTTGCGTGATCACGATTCAGCATCAATCCAGAGTATCCATTGGCATTATCTAAGATCACACTTGCTGTAAGAAGATATAGAGATAGTGGACTCCCTGTTGTCTATACTGCGGAGATCAAAGGAATGAGTCGTCCCTAAGTTCATTTAGCCACCGCTGTATTGTACCACCGAGCCCCGGGCCGGCAGACGCCGAGAATTGACAGCTGCAACCTCCTAAGGATCTTCATATACATATACACAAATAGATGCACACTTACACACTAAGGTACTTTTCTCACTTCTTAGAAAAATTATCGCCTGCCGAGTTGAATAATATATTCTACAGTTTAAAGTGACTTCGCATCCGGCTTCCTTCCCCGGTAGGCTGTGGCCGCGTTTGTGGTAGCCAAAAGGGAATTCCTTTCATTTATTAATTCATTACACTTAAATTATTATAAATTTATACGTAACTAAGTTGATTAACTGATTGATAAATTAAAGTAGGAATACAAATCGAAAAACAGTTTTTTCGTTTGAAACTAATAATTCGCTTTTAACATAAGTAAAAGAAAAGTAGTGAACGCAAGACGGGACAATCAAAATGGACCTGATAATATGCAACCGGCCCAGCGTGGCATAAACGCTGCGGTTCCCCCAAATTGTGGCGGAAACGGACGCGGATGTGTTTGTGATAAGCGAGCAGTACAGAAACCTTTTGAAGATGTCGTCAGAGACTTCTCTGGTGACGCGGATCGTGGCGGGTGACTTTAACTCGCGAGCGATCGAATGGGGGATGCCAACAACGAACAGACGAGGACGACTGGTCCTGCATATGGCCGCCAGACTAGAACTGGAAGTCATTAATGACGGAAACGTATCTACATACAGGAGACCAGGCTGTGGGACGTTTGTACCAGATATTACCTTGGCCACGGATAGGTTGTTGACGAGGCTGAGGGGATGGAGAGTGGTCAAGGATTATACGGCGGGACAAACGGTAAGGCTACTGGTGGACGCAAGAGATTGCTGAAATCAGAAGGGAATGCCATCGACTGCGCAGACAGACAATGAGACACCCAAGGAACATTCAGGAAGCTACTCAGACATAAGATCAACGGGATTAAGCGACAGTGCTGGAGACAACTGTGGACCCCTGGAGGGAGGGCTACAAGATTGTGACTAATAAACTTGACGCCTGGAACCGCTCAGAGACGAAGGACGCTGACACGAGGATTGTTGACAGTCTTTTTCCATCCCACCAGGAGAGAACGGACGACACGGACGAGTATACTGCAACGGAGTGCCCACTTTTCAGGGTGGCGGAGCTTGAGAGTGCTGCAGCTAAGCTAAAGCCTCGGAACAGCCCGATGCGTTGCTGCAGCTCTAAAAAAAGCGCATGGCTGGTCCTTATTCCCAAAAGGAAGGAGGATCCGGCTTCGTGGTCCTCCTATAGGCCTCTGAGCCTCCTGAATAGGCCGGGAAAGTTGTACAAACTATTGCTGCGACCGAGACTGTTGCAAGCGGTGGAACCTGCCGGAGACCTCTCAGATAGACAGCACGGTTTAGACGAGGACGCTCAACAATCGGAGTAATAACGGACGTATTACAGATTGTAGACAAGGTTAATGATATATACCATGGAGCTAGACTACTGGTACTCTTGGTAACATTGGACGTACGGAACGCTTTCAACTCTGCAAGGTGGGCGGATATTCTGGAGGCGTTGGAGACAACATTCCGGGTGCCTGCCTATCTTGTGCGAGTTGCGAGAGACTACCTACGGGATCGTTACCTGACTTTTGGGACAACGGACGGTACACGAGGCAAAAAGCTGACAGCAGAAGTCGCGCAGGGTTCAATCCTTGGTTCCGATTTCTTGAATACCTTGTACGACGGACTACGAAGATTGGACATGCCGACTGAAACGTGCTTCATCGCATATGCGGACGACGTTACGGCAGTAATAACAGCACGCAACGCCAACCTGATGCAGCTAAAACTGAACTAGTAACAACTCAGTCTTTTGTAGTGCAGCTGGCACGACAAAAGACTGAGTTGCTACTACACAAGAAAACGGATAGACACGACTATACCAATGACTGTGGGTACGGAACAGATGACGATCAGAAACGATGTCAAGTATCTAGGGGTGACTCCAGACACGAAACTGACTTTTTGGGCACATCCGTAACGCGACGATGAAGATAACGAAACGGGCGAATGTTATGATGAGCGTTCAATGAATCGGAGCGCTGAAAAACGTGTGCGTGTACCGGACCGTATCCAGAAACGCAATTTTCGTGATAGATAAGATTCGGGCGTAATTCGGATCGACCTTATTGCACATGAGCGGAAACGCTTGTATGCACGGATCTCGCACGTAGGGAGGGAAGACGCTGTGACAGAGGAACGGATACGGATGACTAGAGAATGGCAGACGAGATGAACAATGGACGTACAAGGTCGTTGGACGCACAGACTAATAGCGGAGGCGGAACCCTGGAAGGACAGGAAGCACGGCGACGTAGACTTCTACCCAATTCTTGTCTGGACACGGGTACTTACTACAGCTTGGGATGACGCGGAGCACACGTTCTTCGTGTGCAACCGTTGGATCGAGCTACGACAGAGACTAGAGACATTACTAGGCACAAGGATAATACCAGACAACGTCACAACAGTGATGATAACTACTACAGACGCTGGACAAACATTGTTTCATACGCTAGTAGTATCTTGCAAGGTAAGAAAGCGGATGGATGCCTGGATAACTAATCGACAGAGAGAGTAAAAGTATAATAGTAGTACTGAATGGACGGAACTAAGCTCACCTCCCCCCTCCCCCCGTCGGGCGCTGGCCGGGCGTATATTTCTGAAGGAACTTGCTCTCCACTAGCCTTAGTCCACCCAAGCACCGATCCTTACGAATACTTCGGGGTGGGGCCAGCTGTCTGCTACTCCGGCATCGTTCTATTTGGCATATTTTTTATTGGAGGTCAGCCCACTTGTGGCAAAGTATTTTTTCGGCACAATGGGACACCCTCCTCCAATTGTCTTCTCGGGCCAAGATGTAGGGGACGATGTCGTCTGTTATTAGGCGGGCACCATCTTCCCCCAGACACGGTCGTTCGTCCCTCCACTGTTCGCACTCGAAGAACGTGTAAATGGCATCGTCTTTAAGAATCCGTCGCTTTCTCATTTTGCTTGCTACGCGACGTGCGCATCTCCGCTAGATCGCCGCAAGGCGCTTGCGATGGAACTCGAATTGCCGCGCATCGGCCCAAACTTTCACACCGTAGAGCATTATTGACCCTGCAGTCTACAGCAACAGTCGCCTAATGCAGGGGTGAGGATCACCAATGTTGGCCATCACTCTGCTCAGGGTCGCTGCTACCATGGCCGCTTTGTCTGTAGCCTTGCCGATGTGTTCCCCGAAGGAGAGCCATCTGTCCAGTGTCACCCCCAGGTACTTTAAGTAGCAGCTCTGGAGTGCACCGTTGTGTCTCCCACTTTCTTGATCGGTCTTAGCCTCCGTTAGTTCCAGCCTATGATCGCCCATCCAATGGCGGATGCGGCACATGACTTGGTCGAGCCGCGATAGCGCTATATCTCTATTACTTGCTATTATGATAACAGAGACGTCATCTGCGTACCCAACCAGTGAGCAGCCCTCTGGCATTTCCAACCTGAGTAGCTCATCGTGGATGTTCTAAATTTCTGGTCCCAATAGGGAGTCCTGAGCCGCTCTTGCCGTCTTCTCCCATTGTTATTGGGCCTCTAAGGTATCGTACAGTATGAAACGATCCTTCAGATAGTCTACGATGGTTCGGAGAAAGTACGGTGGTACCTTGAAGTCACGCTCCATTACCTGTAGCATGTCGGACAATCTCACCGAGTTGAAAGCGTTCTTGATGTCTAATGTCACCAGGATACAGATTGTGCGAGTAGAGTGATTCCCGTTTTGCTTACCCTGGTCATCTCCACAACCTCCTAGACGACTTTAATTGTAGACTTTCCTCTCCGGAAGCCGTGTTGGTTTACGGAGAAATCGCCAGCTGTCTGCAGCGCTGCATGCAAACGGGGTCTTATCATTTTTTCCAGGAGTTTCCCGGAAGTGTCGAATCTATACGACTTTGCCGCGCCGCTGGTCATTTGCCCTTACTTATCACCACCAGTCTCGCCTCCTTCCAGCAAGAATAAAAAATTCCTGCTTGGAGGCAAGAATTGCACATGCAAAGCAAGAGCTGCTGGTAGCTTTACGCCACTGCCTTAATCACCTCGGCCGGTATCCCGTCTGGTCCCGGCGCCTTCTTATTTTAAACGTCCTTAGCGAACGCCCCCATTTTGCGCATGACTATTTTGTACCTCTGTTCCCGCGGATCGTTGTTGAGATCTTCCCGCAGGCTCTCTATGTATCTTCTTTTAATCGCTAGGATTGTCCGACCGAGGCTCTTTTTTGCCTTCTTGGCTTCACGCCTTAAATAAAGGCATTTTGACCGCAGTTCCGCAATTTCGTTCGTCCACCAATATGCAGGACGTCTTTCGTCGGTTGTTTTCTTAATGGACACCGCCTTCTTGCAGGCGCGCTTGATCAGGTACATAATTGCGCCGACCACTAACTCTGCCCGCTCTAAGGCGGAGGCTCCATCCGGTATCTTCACCCGGGTTTACTGACCGAGTTCTAGGGCCTGTAATTGCTTCTCGGTGTCTATCTTGTCAACGTTCTATCAGCAGTGGTGGCTCTGCTCAGCCACTTCGACCAGTGTGACATCACGAACGCAGAACGTGATGAACTGGTGAACGCTGGCTGTATATCAGCTGCCAGTCCCGCACGTGCGCAACTAGGCGTTCAGTTGCAAATGAAACGTCGTTGTTTTCAAACATTGTAACGGTAAAGGCATAAGTGTGTTCTAGAAAACGTAAAGGGTTTTTCGAGTTCTATACGGGTTTATGCATAGTTATTAATTATACGGTACTATGACGTAGTAACTACAGTATGCAAATGCATAAAAGTTAGACGTATAATATAAGACTAATAATAATAATAATATAAATAATAATAAAATCTCAATTTTTATTGTTTTTGAAATGCTAACCTAAAAATTTATTTTTAAGATTTTATAGATACATATAGATGAAAAATATTAGTCAAAATTTTACTTGATGATTCAATAACTATTTTCTGCAAACAACTTGTAAGTAAACGTTACATTGAAAACAGAAAAATTCATAAGTTTTGTAATAAAAACGCGCGATGATTATGTGCTGGTTGCTGAGTAAGTATAACCGACTGCTTACCAGCGTTGGGCACTATATGATCAATCTAATCTGTGTATGTAACAAACACCATGGATCGATCACTGTGTAAAGATTAAGTACGCCTAGCGACGTCAATTTTACTTAAGGGGACAAAACAGTCCTGTGACCTGAAAAATAAAAAAAGTAAAATAAATATATGAATTAAATTTTATGAAGAAATGTTTTCTATAATAATAGTAGGTCAAATTACCTACAATTTGAGCCCTCATAGGCTTCATATTCACCTACTTGATAGTGGTGAATGTACCTATACCCATCAAAGTATTTTGGCACTGTCCGTAAGATTCCAAATGAACCGATCGATGAAATGGGCTCAAATTTTTTTTACAAGTTTTATACACCTGTTATTCTTATATGTAGAAGTTGCGTCATAGCGTAGAAGTTGTTTTACAACCAAAATACTATATTTTTTATTATTTGTCGACAAATTTTACTATTAATTATTTTACGAAACAACTTCTACACATTCAAATTAAAATCACAACATTTATATAAGAATGACAGGTGTATAGCACTTGTAAAAAAAATTTGAGCTCATTTCATCCATTCGTTCTCCTGGAATCCTACGGACAGTAAGCTCAAATCAAGAAAAATCAATATTAGTAAAAATCAACATTGAAGTTTCGAATCACTATTATAATTATAACTTTACTTACCTAACAATAAATTAAATGGGCCAAATTACGTCTTCTTCCAGTTGTCGATACCAACATTTTCACTATTGATATGATATATTTGGTCATACTATACCAAGTCTGTAAGACAATTTTTACCTGGAACTCCTGGAACCATGAATTGTGAAATAGTTTTTTTTGAGATCTATTTTCTTCAAGAGTTGGAAGCGAACGATTTTTGTTGATCCTCAATGAAACTTCCTAAATATCTTTTTGGTTGTTTCCTTGTCCTGCCAAAGGAGTACTTGGCATCCGGATGAGTAGATGCAAATCTTGCATTTGCATCCTTATCCGAAGCCATTGCTTATCTTTCATTACACATTAAACTCACATTAACATTTTACACTGTTTCTTTATTTTATAAATTCACACAATTTTCACTGCTCTGCTTTTTTCACTATTATTATACTTCTTTCACTACACTTTCTTTACTGCACTTTTTTCATTACACTTTATCACTACTATTTAATGTATAAATAAATAAAACACACTAAAATCAATGAGGCAAATAATCACAAGTATATTTCATATTCATTTAAAAATACTTGTAGAAATAGCACCTGTATAGGATGGGTCAGGTTTAATGCGCAGAAACAAATTGAGTCACCAACAACACTATCGTGTATACGCTCTAACCTTTATGAAGAGGAGGTGCGCAGCGCGCGGCTATTTTAAATTTCAATTTAGCTTGTTAGATGCGTCTTGAATAAATTTTTCAAGATTTTAATATACGCTTAATTTAATTTATTAAAACGTATACACGTGTAATTTTTGTATTGAAATATACGTAAATATATATATATGACTTATATATTATACTTTTTAAAAGTAATATTGCAAGTCACAATTTTTTTTATTTATTTACTTATACGATTCAATAATTCAAGATAAAAGGTTAAAAATTATTCGAAAATGATTGTTGGTTTACTGTGGAAAAGCTTCCTCTAGAGCAAAGCTTTCGAAATTCGATAGAATAAATTCCTAAGTAGGGAGAAACAATAAAGGTCAAAACTCGATTAGTAAATATTGACAAACTCGTTTGAGAGAAAATTCGCTGCGTATTTAGGTAATGAATTCGAGAATTTTAAGAAATGAAATAGAATAGAGAATAATTTAGTTGCACTAGTCAAATTATAAATTATATGGCTATAATTATTTGCGAACACATAGAAAAGTAAGCGAAACTTTATTAAAAAGGCCAAAAATTATTTGTACGAGAAGAGCGTGCGGCACACATATAGGACGGTCAAGCGGCGTGCGAGAGACCACGTGGTGCGCTGGAATGTCGAGCGACGCGACGAACGACGCTATGACGCGGGAAAATTCTTTTGCGCATTTATTTAAAGAAAATACTGTTGCTGCAAATGACCTCGATGTGCATGGGTGCCTTAGGGTAGCCCGGGGCCGTGAAGCCATACGACCAGACCGATCCTCGGATCGACCTGGGTTGACGTCAGATCCCTCTATGGAAGTTTACTTCCGGGTGTTGTTGGATCACCCTCTTGGAACGGGTCAATCGCGGATTGGTTGCCGCGACCGATCGGCTAACGAGTGATGCAGCAAGAGGGAAATGAACGAAATTGTGAAATTTAATGCCGAGAGAATTTGTAAGTGATCATTGCGTCGTAGTGCGCGATAACGAAGTTTGTACTTCAAATATGTGAAAAATGTAATGAATAAAAATTGTAATTGGTCAAGCGGATCAATAACTTCTGCAAATTTATTGTAAAATTATGTTAGTATGTAGCGGTAGGCAGCGCAAGTGTCGGTGCGCAGTAGCGGGGAATAGAAGGGCGCGAGGCCCAGCGGAGCAGAGTCCGTTGTGAGCGCTCGAACGAGCAACAGCAAATAAAATAAATAAATTAAAATCAAATTTTATAAAAATTGAGTTTGCTTATTTTTCTTCCTTACCTCATCCACCACAGGTTTCGTTAGCTTATTCTACGTGAATTTTGCTATCAAAATATCACATAAAAAAAATTGAATTTTTCATGATATAGGACTGTTTTGTCCCCTTAAAGTCGTACCGGTAATGATGTCTATACGATGCGAGATACATGAGCCCGTAAGTCGTCCCGGATTAGTCTCGAGAACGGCTTATAGTACTGATGGATTACGTTCCTTGTGTTAGTATGCAGTAATAAATCTACACTAAAGCGGTATACATAACCTACACGCCGAGTTAATTAATCGTGTTGCGTTGATACAAAATTAGTTTTTGTAAAAAAGCAATGTAATTAATTAAGTTGTGCGTGTTGATCTGGAGTGATTTCTATAGCATTATACTCTCGCATAAGATTTCTTTACTTTTATTGTGTGCCGGCTATTGTGAGCAGAAGCGAGTTAAGTTGTCTGTTTTAAGAAAATTTTATAGAAAACTATTTTAAGATGTAAGCTATCTTAATTGATTTTGTAATAAAGTCTATCGATTACAATAAATAAAATGCTATTCTTTATATATTTCTAGCAGATACAGTTGAATACGACACGATTAAAGGTTAATTTTATAGCAAGTAGTCGAACTTATTTGACAGTGTTGTGTTATGGAAGAGGTCAGTTACATCATGTGTATTTTTCTGACAGAACTGTGTCCATACCCAACGCATGGACGACTCTACTTTACATAAGATATATACGATGAACCTGAAATAATTTTCTCAGCGTTTTATCCCCGTAGTTAATGAAAGAATCCTATTGGGACGTACTAAGTTTCTGCTTCTATGAGTCAGTCAAATGATCGAAATTATTTGTTTAAACATCGAAAAATGTTTAAATAAGAGTTCCTCGAAAAAATTGAGAACTCAATTTATAATTTATTTCTTTAATAATCATATTATAAAAAGAGATTCTTTAGATATTTTTGCAGATATCATAGATAACCCAATCGATGATTCCAAAAACATACAGAATCATGATTCAGATCTTTAGATCTTTGCAACACAAACACCATGTAAGTAAATGGATGATTTTGAACAAAATTTATGTTGCTGTGGAAACGAACTTATAAATAAGTATTCGTTACCGGCCATACTATTGGTGAATTTCCTGCGACTGTAAAAATGCAAACTGTAACACTGACACTAGAAGTTATAAAGGTTTTTTGAAAATCGATGCTTAAAGTTAAAGTCTCAAAGAAAAGAAGCAACGAGGAATAACTATTATTGTTGCTTTGGTTATTGTAACTTTTTTTTTAAATAACAAGTTAAGTTTTTATTCTTCAGAAAGTTTACTTTAAATTGAAGCTCTATTGTCTTTCAGTTATTTATATGTTATAGACATTCAAGTGATCGAGAAACACTTTTCTGTTGTTATATATATATATATACGAGGGGGTTCCCCTCTGCTCTCTCATTTGACCAACTCCCTAAGTTAAAATAAATTATGCTTATAAATACAAGCCGCTCACTGAATAGTGGTTGATTAATGGTTATCAGAATTAAATGATGTTGTCATTTTATTATTATTAAATATTACTATGCTATTGATAATGCAAAAACTTTAGAGGTTTACTGAAGATTTATAGATATTTGCCACAGACTTACGTCATAAACATCACTATAGTGAAAATTAACTTTGGCTCAATCAAGAAAAATAAATTTTTAGAACGTTAAAAAAGAAACGTTATATTTTCTTTCACCTGGAGTAAGATTATTTCAGTGTTTGAGAAAAATTTTGAATTTAATTATGCAATTTGAGTGCATATCTCGCGTGAGTATACTCGTGCCCACGATATTCGACGCTTTGATAACGACGCGTATCAAGTGGAAGAAGACGCGGGCTAAGTCGGAACGAGAAAACGCGGAAAGCAGAGGAGAAGTGGTGCTGAGGAATCAGAGGAAGAGGACGCGGGCGACGTCCGAACGAGGGGATGTGGAGAGTAGAGAAGAAGAGGTGCTGAGTAGCAGAGAAGAATCGCATAGCAAGAAGCAAAGAAAATGGGTGATTTTGTGCGATGTTCTATCCCAGGAGGACGATAGTAAGTCATCATACTCAGGCATGGACGTAGGGTGAGATAGTGGAGAGTGCTGGAGAAGAGAATCATGAGTGTGAGAGAGAGTGAGAGAGGGCGAGAGTGAAAGAGAATAACGAACGAAAGGAAAACCTGCGAGAAAACGCGAGTTGAATGCGAAAATTCGGAAACATGTGCGAGAACTGACAGGCAAGATACGCGCGGGCCGATTCCGAGAGAAGCGAGGCCGCTTTTGTAGTGCCGGGCGAGCGCGAGAGGGGAGTGCGACAGCACGGGAAGCTGCTTTAACGACCTTGTCAAATCGGTCAAGCATGTGAGTGAAAGAGGGAGGGATGGAATAAGAGTTTGAGTGGCCGCGATATGAAAAGCCTGTAACTCATTTTATTTGTCTAAATTATGTTGATGCAAAGACACCGAATAAATTTGCGGAAGACTCAAACGAACAAAAATAATGGAAAATCGAGATGGGTTCCGACATTAATAGCTTAAAGAAAAATAATACTTGGCAAATTGTTGACAGGACAAAGGATAAAAATATCATTGATGTAATGGGTTTATTTCACTCTAATGAAAAATACCACCAGGTGTTATCACATACAATTATTAGATGATAACATAATTTGAAGGAGGTGTGTTATAATATAAAGTAAATATGATAATATTGATTTTGTACCAAAACGGTACTCGTCCGGCCATCTATTGGGCGACTACGATTTCGTACAACGAGGCGAGTTCACGCGAGAGCGAGCGTGCCTAGTGTATACTCTAGCGCCGTTTATATTGTATAATATTCTCTGAGTAGAGATGATGCTGTTCTCTACTCTATACTCTCTCGCGAATATCAGACTCTGTTGTAAGTAGATGTGCCATCGACTGGGCCAGTGACCGGCTTAGTGCCAGTTTATTTATTTATTTATTGACCATATAACATATGCCTTATAAAAGAGGCATCCTAAAGAGACAAACTTTATTGTCTGTACATAGGGATGGTACATACATAGAAACTTAAAGTCTAAATCTAAAAACGAAAATGAGATCCAACATGATATTGAGTCATCTTATTGGAATCTGTTTTAAAATTCCCGCAAAAGTTAAGTAACAGTATAATATAAAAATTATCTTTAACTATATAATATAATTTTCTCTTATAAATCTGTTCAGTCTCTCCTTGATCGAGACTTTGCTAATCACTAGAGTTTTCAGATCATCTGTTAAAGTATCAAAAATATTTATAGCTACAAAATAGCTGGTTTTTTTACTTATGGTTTTCTCAATAATTGAGAGCTGGATACTTTTGTTTCTAGTATTGCTTGTGCTATTCATATATTTATCTCTTAACGTAGCATAATGATAGGTTATGGCCTCTAAATGGAATAATTGCTTTACGGTAAGTCGAAGGGATTGATGGTGAAATTGATTTTTATTCATAATCTTTAATAATTTTCTTTGTATACCCTGTATTAAGTACAGACAATTACTGTACGCTCCACCCCAAGCAATTATACCATAATTAATTAGACTTTGGAAAAAAGCATAATATATCATATTTAGAGCCTTGTTGTCCATTCTATACCTAATTTTTGCATAAATAAAAATTAAATATTTCGTTTTCTTAACGTAGTTTACATGCTTATCCCATTTCATGTTATAATCAAAGATTAGACCTAGATACTTATAATTTTCTACTCTCTTTAGTGTATTATTCCCTATCTCGATATTTAGCGAGTCAGGAACGCTATCACAGTAGCTGCCATACGTAACATAAACCGATCTATTAACATTTAACGATAGTTTATTTACAGTAAGCCACATTGCAACTTCACTGAGATATGTCTTCATTTTATCCTGTGCTGACGACCGCGAGTCATCACTTGCAATGATGACAGTGTCGTCTGCATAGGAAACAATAGTACCATCTTGCATATCTCTCAGTAGATCATTTACGTATAAAATAAAAAATAAAGGTCCTTATATAGTCCCTTGTGGGACACCAATTGATATTTCTTTATATTCACTTTTCAAATTCTGTATTTTGACGCATTGTTTTCTATCTGAGAGATAGCTGTTCATTAGTTTTAAGGCACTGCTTCTTATTCCATATCTCTCTAGTTTATCTAGAAGCTTTCTGTGGTCCACCGTATCAAACGCTTTTACCAAATTCAAGAAGGCAGTTATGATTGGCTTGGATTTAGCAATTTTTTTATATATAATATTGTAATATAATTCAACGCATCTGTTGTTCCTTTGTTTTTAACAAAACCAAATTGTTTTTCCGATATAACATTACATTCAGTTAGAAACAAATACAACCTATTATACATGATTTTCTCAAATATCTTCGCAATGTTCGATATTAGTGATATCGGTCTATAGTTCGATATACAGGGCTTATCACCAGCTTTATAGATGGGAACGACGTCAGCCTGTTTAAGCGCAGTTGGCCACGTAGCCTGTTGTATACAAATATTAAAAATATATTCCAAAGGTTATTGTGTAGTTTACCAATAATTTGATTGTTTTTGCATTGATATTATCAACGCCTCCAGATTTGTTTTTTAATGATTCTATAGTTTTTCGAATTTCAATACAGTTTGTAGGGTATATAAAAATTGATTTGCTATTTCTTTCTGGGAGTTTTTGTTGATCTATATCTAAATCTGGAATTTGATTACTCAAGTCCATACCTATTTTGCAAAAATAATCAATCATGGAGTTTGCTATGGCAGATTTGTCTTTAATTTTTTGGTTATTTACAACTAAATAGTCAGGGGACATGTTTTGTTGCGCGTTTTTACCAAGATTAGCATTATTAATGTTCCATAGCTCACTTGAACGGCTACTACATTTTTTAATTTCATTATTATCAAATTTATATTTAGCATCTTTGATGACTCTATTTAAGGTTTTTTCGTAGTTTTGATATTCATCTTTCAATTCCAAATTAGTTGGGTTCATTTTCCATGTTTTATACAAATTTTCTTTAGTTTTGCAAGAGATTTGAATTGCTTTAGTTATCCAATTTTTTCTTGGCATTGATTTGTTATTTTTTTTCTTTAATTTTATGGAATATGAGGCCATCTCAAGACAGTCATGTATCAATTGTATCAATTTGTTTAAAGCATCATTCGGATCCTGTATTGCAAAAACTATCTGCCAATCAATATTTCCAGCTATATTTTGTAATTTTCTATAATTCATGCATTTGTTATCTGTTTCGCTTGGCATCTGTAACTTAATCTCATCTATTCTTATTTATAACGGATAATGATCGTCGAAAAGAATATTTAGCTTAATAGATTCAACTTTAATACTTGTATTTTTAGCGATACAGTTATCAATGCACTTTCCCTTCTTACTATCTAAGGAGGGCCAAGTAATTTCTCTGAAATGCGGTACATATTAACGCTCAAGATAGTTAATTACAAATTCCTGACTAATTGTTTTGTCACTAGCCTCCAAATTTACTACATTATTATCTAATATATCAATATTAAAATCACCAACTATACAATGATTTTTAACATTTCTATGTTTTATCAAAAATTTTTTAACGCTATTAACAAATTCAGACTTTGATATGTCATGGCACCTATACATAGAAGATATTACAACTAATTCTCCTGTCATAAGTTTTATGTCAGTACTTGCCGTGAGGTCAGTCTGGTGGACAAGGTTTGGGGAGCCACTCGAGGACGATCGCGGAGGGAAAAGAAATCACTCAACTTTCTCCATTCGAACGTTTCTCGCGCAATCGAGCAGATGAGAGACAACTTCGCGGTTCGCGTCGCGGGTTCCTCTCGTCGCGGCTGCTGAAAAGCAGTTCGCCTAGGCTGCCGTCTTTGATCCAGCTTGCGAGAGGTTGCAGTCCAGGAGGTGGACTCGTGGCCTCCCCTCGTACGCTCGAGCGGATGGTTTAACGCTTTGAGCTGAGGCAGCAAGTCTCCTTGTGCTTGTGCGTGTGCGCACGTAGCGGGAGTCTCGAACCCGAAACGGGCAGCATGACGGCGTCTGAGAGACTGAGCTACGCGCGCCTGCGCGGTGGGCTATTTATAGTTTTTCGTCGAGCAGCTCCGAAGCGCGCCGATTGGTTGGCCCTGGCCGGCAGCAGAAGCCGTTGGCTCGCGCGCTACTCCGGGTTCTGTGAACCTTTCGTAGGTGCGGCAGCCGGTTGGCAACGGCCGCGGAGTTCCCGAGAATCGCGCTACGGAGGAAAAGGCGTACTTTACGCGTACGTCATACTCACAACGCTCAATCTGTCAACTACATCAATTCTATTATTGCTATATATATATATTGTTTTTCATATATATTAAGACGCCATCCGCCTTATTAATTTTACTGTCATTGTAACAAATTTTGTAGCTTTGTAGTTGATATTATTGAGCAAATTGTAAATTCCAAGTTTCCGTGTATACAATTATACACGGTTTTCTTTTTAAAGACTCTACAAAAACTTCCAGTTTTTCAAAATTAGCATTTAAGCTTCTAATGTTTACGCATAAAATAATGTTTTGTTTTCTACTTAGTGTCTTATTGAGTTTTTTTACATCATCAACATCAAATTCAAACTTGCTTATATCTTTAACACTGATGTCTTGATCCATTGCTATTTCTTATTTCTCCATAGTCTTCCTGCTATATTTGAATTTATCGATTGAAGCGACGTTGACGAAATTCCTAAAGCTTTAGCTACCATGTCTCTTTCAGACGTTTCTACTCTGCCGATATATCTTGGTTTTGTAGGTTTAATTGTATAGTCGGTAAAATCAATATACTTCCTTATCTTAGATTTCAAGATTTCGCATTCGTGGCTATCTATTGCCACATGTTCTACGTTGAAATTTTTTTTATAAGTATCATTACTGAAAACACAGTTTGCACACTTAAACTTATTTGTTTGGCAGTCTCTTGTTTTATGCTCACCAGCACACTTTAGGCAAATATTACTATTTACACTTGGTGCCATTGTGACCAAATCTGCTACAATTAAAACATGGTTTAACATTAATATAATCATAAACTTTGCAGTTTTGATATCCTACAAAGAGTCTATTCTTATTTTCTCTGATGTTTTGGTATATCTCAGCAGTCACTTCCAATATCACAGACTGAAATCCAGTTTTACTGTTCTTATAGGAATTCAGAATCACACTTTTTTTTTAAAAGCACTAAAATTTCTTTCATTGATATCATGTTCAATTGTATTGTTGTCCATATTTACAAAATTATTAATTCCTACTACCTTGACTTTAGGATTTTCAACTTCTTTTCTGTTTACATCACATACGTCTGTAAGTTTACCTTTTAATAGTTTATGTGCTTTGTTGACACTTTCCTCGTTTAGTAAGTTTATGACTATCTCATTTCCTTTTTTGATAACCTTTTTCGTTTATATGGATTTGTTCTTTATCAGATAATGGAATACCATTTTGTTTAAACTATCAATACTTTCGTCGTCATCTGTTTTTTTAATATTATATTAGGAACACGTTTAGGCTTTTGAAAATTTTTAATACTTGACACTGTTTCAGCAAAAATTTTGCTTCTGATCGACACTTCTTCATTCCTATTTTTGTCTAATAATTGCTTTAATAATTCGTTTTTTTCCTTCAATTCTGAATTCAGTTCCTTTAAAAGAGCATTTTCACGCTTCATGTTGAAATCTATTAATTCACTGTTATCTTCAGCTAGATCATTTTGAAAATCTTCCAGTAACTGCTTTCTCGTTTCGTGTTTTTCAAAATGCTTCACTTGAGCGATTACAATTCTCACATCGTTACTCAGCGATTTACTGTGTAATTTTGAGGTTAGGTCTAGATCCTCATGTTTATGGCAAATTCCCAGAACTGAACTCAATAGTATTGCTTTCTCGTTTTTTGCAAAATCACTCGTATGATACACTTCTTCACAAATAATGCACACTACTAACTTAACTTTATGTTTAGGATGACATTTATAAGTTTTTATTGTGTCAAGAAGGAGCGAGCCACCGCTCACTGCAGCCATTTTTTTGATGACTGATTTATGTTTACTTTTTATTACATATAATTAAAAATTAATTTACCTCACAGTATTATAGGGTGTTATACGTCATGGAGGAGAAGGGGGCCTTTTGCTTCCGCGAGTGTAATACACACTGCAAACGCACAAGGGAGCAGAAGGCCTCTTCCCCATGGAGTATACCATACATTTTACTATACATGTCTGATTTTCGTGTTTTTTGGACTTAAGATTGGGGGACTATTTATTGTGGTTTTCCAACCCCACACCACGCACTCTTTGGATCAGGAAATACATAACTTATAACAAATATTAAGTAAAAAACAAACAAGGACATTAATAAAATAGAATGTTAAAATAACATAACATACATAACTTATAACAATTATTAAGTAAAAAAAAATTAATAAAAAAAAAAAAAATAAATAAATAATGAAATAGTATGATAAAATTCTTTTACTCCGGCCAAATATTTTCTCCCGTCGGTGGGGAACGACGACGATTTTTGATAAAAAATGACCGGAAATCATGTATGTGTCGTAAAAATGTATTTATCCAACCTTCCAACAATTATATATGAAGTATACATGCAAACTATGCATTAAAAAATTAGATAATAAATATGTGTAGATTGTGTACAGTCGATTGGGTACAGTTCATACGCAATTTGTGCATAGTCTGTATATAAATGATAGTAAAGTGAGAAAACTATGAGTACCAAGATATTGATTATACAAAACTGTTATTATATTTCGGCCTCATTCTCAATATTACAATAACTAGCCCCCCCCCCTCCTCACCCCTACTTTGGTCACAGCGTTTGTAGAGCAAAAAGAAATTTTTATCAACAGGTGACGCCACTGATTGCTGCGCGCGGCCTACCGGATAGCTCATTCTTTCTCGCTGTACGACAGTAGTCACATCGCATGTAAGTTGGTTAGCGAAGTACGTGTAAGAGGCTACGTATTCAGCGATCATGGGAAAGCACAAGGCTGGGGATCAATTATTTGACATTGTACAGTCGCTAAATACAGATATGGAGAAATTCAAGAAACGTAAAGAATACTCTTCAGATGAGTATGAAAGTCAGTGAAAAAATTTTTTAACATCAAGCGCGTGTACGAGCGACAAGATAATATTCGATTTTTTTGATAGCGTGTACACGAGAGGTACAACATCGAAAACTACTGACATAATAAATTAAAATGTATGATGTAAATCACAGCACATGCACGAGCGGCATGATAGAATTTACTTGACCTTCAGATCGCATGCACGGGCGGCATGGAAGGATTAGCTTGACATTAAGAACGCGTACGCGTGTATTTACACGCCGTAGCACGCCGAGGCCTACTATAATTCGGAGAAATATAGGTGCTCGTGGTTTTTTGTTAACAGATTCGGGAGATTATGGGGATTCTGAAGCAGACTCTTTGGATAAAGACAAAGGAATGGATGAGAAAAACGACAAAGAGAGTGATAAAGAGAATGATGGTAATGAAACGGATTTACAAGTAGAAATGTATCCTGATGTTTTGGCGGCTTTAGTAGAGGAGCCCACAGTCAACGAAGCTAAGTAGATAAAGTTGCATAGAGCTGTTGTAAATAGATGAACGTATTGGTTTTACAATGGTTTAAAAGATGAGGAAAAAGAGAGACTGATAACGAAATATCCAGCACCAGAGAATTTAAAGCCACCCAAGTTGAATTTAGAAATTTCCTCTTGTCTTAACGATGTATCAGTCAAACGTAATACACATTTTATGGAGAGACAGAATTTATCAACGTCTGTCCTGACAATTTTAAGTGCTTTGATTAAGGATATTGTTAATGAGGAGGAAGGTGTCGATAAGACCGATTTTGTTGCAAATATGATTGATGCTGCAAACTTTGTAACGGGGCGTTTGTACCGATGCGACGGCTCCAACGCTGCGCCGGAGGCTCGACTCCGGCGTGAAGATTCTCTTCGTCCCGTTCAACGGAGAGAGACTCTCCTTGATGCGACGGCGATTACCTGCGCCGTCGCTCGTGCAGCCTACTGCTGCCGTGCCGCCGTGGCACTCTGCTCGACTAATCAGTTATCCTGCAAATCGCGAAACACGCGATTTGCCCGCGTAGGCTGTCGGGGTACTCGGGAAGAATAGAATAGAATAGAATAGAAATTTATTTGTCAAGACAAAATAGTTAAATACAATTTCGCATAAATCTTATCCTATCGCGTCAATTGAACAACAACGCGGAGTACTACATACTAATATCAGGGCGTTTTCAGTCTTATTAAAATATCACAGTTAATTATTATTTAATAGGTGGCAACGCAACGCCACCTTAAACCTCGATAGCGAGGCCAAAGTGCGGATCTCCTGCGGAATGGAGTTCCACAGGCGCGCCCCATAAACTCGAAAGGAGTTCAGACCCGCGTCGGTCCTCGCTCCCGGAACCGCCAAATCCCTGGGCACCCTACCAGAGGTCCTGCACTGGTTCTTCTCGAAAAGGGCCGAAATGTACGGCGGCTGACCCATATTAAGTGCCTTGTATATCAAGACCGCCGCGAAATAGGCACGTCTGTTTTTAACATCCAACCAGCCCAGTGTCCCCCTGTAAGGAGTAATGTGCTCGGCCCTCCCAGCGCCCGTTACATATCTCACACATGAATTCTGCAATCGTTGCAGTCTAGTCTGCTGCTCACCCGTCACATCAAGATACACTACGGAACAATAGTCCAAGTGAGAGATAGCGAGAGCGCCTGCCAGCTGCTTCCGCAGTACTTCCGAGGTACCGGATCGAAAAGATCTCAGGCCATAAAGGGCTCTGTTAACCTTTCGGCTAACTGCATCTACCTGCGGTTTCCATGTAAGCCTGGAGTCCATTATCACTCCAAGATTGGTCACCTCCTCGACAAAGGGCACGAAAACACCATTTTGAATCTCAACACCAGGCAAGTCCAAATTTTGCAAGTAGTTAATACTATGCTCCGAACCAAAAATTATTGCCTTGGTCTTGCCAGTGTTGAGTTTCAAGGCATTCTCGGACGCCCAAGCCGACACAGCATGCGCCACAGCCGACATTCGCCCCACACCCCCACACAGATCGTCCCTCGTGACCTGAGTGTAGGCTTGCAGATCGTCCGCGTAAAGCAAATGCGCAACACTATCAGTCAATTTCCCCTCCATACCCTTAAACTTTGAAAAGACTTCCTGTATATCATTTATATACAAGCTGAACAGAAGAGGCCCCAGTATCGAGCCCTGCGGGACGCCAAGATTGGTCTTTAGCCAATCAGAATCACCGTTATTATTTGTAACCACTCTCTGGTTACGTCCAGTCACAAAAGATCTGACCCACAGTACTACCGACCTAGAGAAGCCCATTCTGATCAGCTTACGAAGCAATTTGGAAGGAGAAATCGTATCAAATGCCTTACTGAAGTCAAATAACAGCAAGATCGTCATAAGGCGCCCGCTACTGTCTATACCCGCCCTTATGTCCTCCGTTAGTTTCAGTAGTGCTGTCTGTGTTGAGTTATGCCTTCGGAAACCAGTCTGGAAAGGATCCAGAGTCTCCAGCGCCCCCAGAAACTCTACAATCTGATCATGCGCCAACTTCTCCAGTACCTTAGAAAGAAAGCACAAAAGGGCAATTGGACGAAAGTCCGAGACGGACGATGGAACTGCCGTCTTTTTGAGTGGCACCAAGTGCGCTCTCTTCCAGGCCGCCGGAAAGACCCCGCTCGATAATAAAGAGTTAAATAGCGCTACAAGATGATGGCCAATTATCGGTAACGATTTTGCAACGATGTTTTGAGGTATTCCATCCTCGCCCCTTGCTTGAGATGAGAAATGAGCGACCGCGAGCACGACGTCAGCGAAGGTGACCTCACGAAAGGTGAAGCCACCCTCGCCAGCCATCGACACGACATCATCCAAGTCTGCCTCGCACTCAAGGTCGGAGACGGAAACCCCGGCAAAATGATTATTCAACTCGTTTGGGGTAAAACCGTGCAGGTCGTTCTTGGCCCTTGGGACAAGACCGAGATTGCGAAGCTCATTCCAACCGTTCTTATTACTACTGAGGGCGTCGAAAACTCTGTCGTTAATGAAGGCATCCCGCGCTCGGGCAGTACGTTCCTCAGCATCGTCTGCTAGAGACTGATACTCCGTCCACAGGTCCGTCCGTTTCGTACGTGTGTATCGTTTGTGTATAGCGTCTCGTCTTCTGTACAAGTCTTTAATGTCCTCGTCCACCCAAGGAGGATGCCCTCGTTTCCTCGGCTTAAACTCTTTCAGAGGGGCGAGTTGATCAATGACGTTCATGATGTTCTGGCTGAGGTGTTCCAGCCGAAGGTCTGCTCCACTGCTCGGACAACTGACCGGCGACCAATCACAAGCAGCTAAAAGGATTAGAAGTTCCTCCGTTTTGATCGATTTATAATCCCTATAAACAAAACCGTTGAGAGCCGGAGGTTTTTCTGTACGAAAGTCAATCTCAACGTCTATAATATTGTGTCTGCTTGGGAAAGTCGCCAGTGAATTACCCGCATTCAGCACTACATTGTCGTCGTCCGTAAAGATCACATCAATCCACGTGTGAGAATCCCCTACATGATGCGTCGCGCCGTGATCTGCTAATTTGAAGTTTAGCTCGCAAGCGAGCTCACGGAAAAATTCTGCGTCCTGTGAGGTCGACAACATGTTAGCATTCAGGTCACCCATGATAATTCTAAACGTGAAATCCACGGAATGTTTGCGAAGGTCGTTGACCAGATTAGAGTCGCCCGAGACGCGAATTCCCGGTGGACGGTAGATCAAGGCAACGAACATCGCTGGCGAGGAACCCTGCTGCACGCTACACATTAAATATTCCGGAATGCCTGGCTTCCCCTCCACCTGTGAGGGCGACGAACATAATAAAGAAGCTTTGAAGTCATTCCGGATGTACAGGGCTACACCACCTCCACGCTTATTCCTATCCTGACGCAGGACAGAAAAACCCTCGACCTGAGCGAACACATCGTCGACCTCGTGACCGAAACGCGTCTCCGCCACGCCAAACAGGTGATACGAGGGCCGAGCACCCTCCAGGTACTGACGGAACATCCCCATGTGTGCATAGAGCGAGGTTGCATTCAGGAAACCCGCTCTCAGCACATCCCCATCCGCCACTCTATCATTATCCTGGCCTAGTCAGGCGCGGCCAGCTGTCACAGCTGTAGGACCTGCGCCGGGACCCACACTCAGCTCGGCCACCGCACCAGCCTCGACCACACACCCGTCGTCCTCATTCTCACTGCAGCTATTCTTCTTATAAGAAGCTGCCAACGCATGTAGGTCCTCCGCTGAAGAAAACTCATGCGCTTTACTGCCGTCTCTCCACTTAGTAAGGAATCGCCCGCATCTATGCCAAACGTATTTAAAGTCTAAACCGCGCGCAATCTGTTTAAGATTGTTATAACGAACGAAAACCTCTTTACTGGAAGATAAGGACGTTAGGAGCAAACGAAGTGTAAACACTTAGGTACAAGCGAACGTCTGTTTATTCAAATTCAGATCACACGAGCTAACAACACGTTGTATACGCGCGACGCGAGAAGGCAGATTGCGCACGCCGATAATAACTCGCTCGCGGCGAGTTCGATCGCTATAATGATTGAAGCGCGACAAATGATGATTGTACTTACAATCTCGCAATGCGCCGCTCCTGCGTGGTGCGGCGCGCGCAAATGGCGGGAGCGTCCTCCCTCGGATACACTGAGTGGTCGGCGAGTCGGTGGCGTACCGACTGGTTCGTCGCTGGCTCGCTGGATGACTCCTCTCGCGTATTCGCCCTCGCTCGCTGCCCCACGGATACACACGCGCACGGTGGAGGCACTGTAGGTCGCGTTCGCGCGGTAAAAAAAGGTCGGTGATGCTCAAGCGCGTGTTGCTCGTCTCGCGGCCGGAAGCTCTCTCTCGATCGCGCTCGCGACGCGAGGTGGCGCGAGCGCCGCGCGCAGCGCCTGCGCGCCGAACCGCGGCGACCCTGCGCATGACATGCGCGCGCGATTCAAATCGCTGGATCGCTTACAACTTAATAAATCAATTGATTTATGATCAATCAGAAGCTAGAAAGGCCTTCATTTTGCCTGGAATAGACAAGCAAAATAAAGTAATTTTAACAAATACGAAATCGAATAAATTTTTGATTGGAAAAGATAGATAATTTTATCATCAAATTTTGTTTGGATCAGATAGATTCATTTTAAATTTAAAAAGCTTGAATAAATTTATTAAAAATGATCATTTTAAGATGGAAAGCATAGAAACAGATAATCTGGTTTTTCCGAATTATTTTATGAGTATAAATACTTAATATTTTAATTCTGTGGTAAATTATACCAATTTCCTTGTTTGCCAAATGGATTAGCTACGTGTCCACTTATTTTCACAAAAATTATGAAGCCGGTAATAAATGCATCGAGATCAAAAGGGTTCTTTTCGGTTATATATCTTAATGATATACTATGCATTGCTGATTCATACAACAATTGTGAGAACAATGTTAATGAGACTATTGAGTTATTATTAAGTTTAGGTTTTCTTGTAAACTATTCTAAGAGTAATCTAATTCCTTGCATTAGATGCAAATATTTAGTTTTCATAATAAACTTAGTTAAATATGTTATTGAAATTACACCGAAAATAAGATTAAAATTGAAAAAACTAGTTAAAAAATTTGCAAGATTAAAATGGTGTCCTGCTATTGAATATGGTTTTGTTTATACAAAGATATTGAAATAAGAAAAGCTTGAAGCGTTGTTAAATAATAATAATGATTATGATAAGATAATGAAAGTACCAGTGAATATATTGCCGGATTTAAAATGGTGGGAAAGTAATTTGAACTGTGCTGTTAATACTATAAAGACTAATGATTTTGCTGTAGAGATTTTTACTGATGCATCACTACTGATGCAGTTACTAATATTTATGGTTTTTGGGATCCAGAAGTACAGTTATTATATATAAATTATAGAGAATTATTATCTGTAAAATTAGCCTTAATGAACCTAGCGTGTAACCTAAAAAACTGTCAAATATAATTGAGAGTCGATAATACTACAGCAATTTCTTATGTAAATAAGAGGGGTAGTACACGATTATATAATTATAATAATTTAGCAAAGGAGATTTGGAAATGGGCTGAGAAAAAGCATATTTTTCTGTTTGCCTTATATATAGCATCTGTCGACAATGTAGTAGTGGATAAATTATCAAGAATGAATAGTAACGACACTGAATGGGAATTAGCTAGTTATGCATATGAAAAAATTAAAAATAGATTTGGAGAACCAGATGTTGACTTATTTGCATCGAAGTATAATAGAAAATGCAGTAGATTTTTTTCTTGGTTACCAGACGATGAGGTAGAGAAAATTGATGCTTTCACAGTTTGCTGGACAGAATTAAACTTTTATGCCTTTCCACCATTTAGTTTAATTTTAAAGGTTTTAACTGAGCTAAAGAACGAAAAAGCTTGTGGGATGCTTGTGGTATCAGATTGGCCTAATCAGCCTGGGTACCCACTGTTTAAGCACCTGTTAATATTAGATGTGATAATATTGGAACCTAATAAGAATTTATTGTCATACAGGTCGCAATACTCTCAGAAACATCGCCACCTATGTTTAATAGCAGGGATAATATCGTGAAGGCATTCAAAATGAAGAATGTTCCTCATGCTTCCATTGAAATTCTACTAGCATCACTATCTGAATCAATGTACAAGTAATATGCGTCAGCGTGGGAATAGTGGTGGAAGTTTTGTCTGATGTCTAAGAAAGATTTTTATAAACCTGCAAGAGATAGTTTTTTAAGGTTTCTTACATATAGTTTTAAAAATAATGCATTTTATGCAATCTTAAATACATACAGGTTTGCGATATCATTGTTATTAATGGAAACGATTGGTGATGATTTAATGATAAGCCGGTTTTTAAAGGTATAGAAAAAATAATACCACCAAGACCCAATTATAATTTTACCTGGGATGTATCTTTAGTATTAGATTATTTAAAAACGTTAAACAGATACAGATATTGACTAGTATTAAATTAGGTAATTTTAAATGTACTGAAAAAGGTTTAGAGGTAAGAATACCAGATGCAATAAAAACATCTGATCGAAATCAGTATCAACCATTATTATATTTAGCAAGGTATTCAGATGATAAGAGACTATGTGTAGCTTCGATGATTAAAAATTATATTATAATTACAAAAGATTTAAAATCTTCTGAAAAACAATTAGTCGTTGGATGAAAACAGTTTTATTAATAAGTGGCATTGATGTAAGTGTTTTTTCGGGGCATACGACTAGACACGCAGCCACATCCCATGCATATGGAAAAAGGATTGATTTAAATTTGATTAGGAATACAGCAGGTTGGACGAACATTTCTCAAGTATTCGCCAAATTTTATTTGTATCAGAAAATAATAGCTTTGCATTGGCAATATTGGATTCATAAGTTAAAGGGTTTAGATTTGTGTCCAATTACTGTAACAAGTTTGTTTATTACTAAATAAAGTGTGTATGTACCAAAACTTATCAACTCTGAAGATCTAACTATTATAATATTGAGAAAGAGGCCGAAATATAATTAAACGATCAAGCGGACTTGTGAAGTTGATGATAATTATATGAGTGCCTCGTTCGAAGATATTACAACCCAACCAAATAATATTATTTCCAACCCTATCAATAATGTTTGGTATATTTATATTAAATTAAAATAGCTTTGAACGAATGAACTGTCCGGTGGGCCGCCGCATTAGCCGCGCGCGGCAAGCGGTGGCGCCACCTCTTGATAAAAATTTCTTTTCGCTCTGAAAACGCCGTGATCAAAACCGAGGTGAGGGTGGGGACTACCTATTGTAATATCTTCGAGAAAGACGCACTCATATAATTACGATCAAACTTCACAAGTTCGCTTGATCGTTTAATTTTACTGTAATATATATGAAAATTTTACTGTAAATATTGAATTTACTATAATAAATATAGTGTACTTTAGAGTTTTATAAAAATACTTATAGATATTCAAAATACACAGAGATTTTCTTTATATTGCTATAACTAAGGTTCAACAGTTTCAATTTCTTTAAAAAAACACAAAATTCTTTTTCAACCATACTTTTAAAATGAGCTTAGTCCGATGTTGGATTGAGTGAGACTAAGGCAAGTTATGTATTAAAACGCTCTCTGACCTTTACTTCAGAATTAAAACAATTATTTTATTTATTGAGGTCCGGCATGCTGTGGTATTGAATCAATTATATTTCTTTTTGTCAAATTTTGATATTATAAAATTTTTCAACTTATGCATACACCATGCAAATGACACATTGTATTTGCAGGAACTGCACCTGAAAAGAACTTATGTTTAAATTCAATAAAAATTTATTAGACTTTCTTCTTGAACCAACTTAATATTGTCGAGAATAATTATCTTTATCAAAATTTTCTAAAAGAACGTAGTGCCTACTAGATGTTTCAATATTTACAAAATTGTGTTTGTATATATTTTCCTTTTAGAGGATATAATGCCACCTAAAATTGTACTATTCCACAAGAAGTTGAACAGTAAAGTATAAGAATAAATATGTAGAAATATATATATATATATATATATATATATATATATATATATATATATATATATATGCGTGTGTGTGAAAAAGTTTGTTTATTCTGTTCGCTTTGTTTTATAAACTAAAATTTAATTTAAAATTAAAAATAAGCTTGATGTCTCAAGACGCATTGCTTTAGTATCTGATCATTACAAAAATCGGACCGTTTGAGCTCGGTCGAGCGAGTGCGGTCGAGACTCCCGCTACGTCGCCTTTTATTCACTTTGGTGCAGTAGCGCCGATGTGGCTGTCGTCGCTGCAGTTCCCCCTCCATGCATCCGCTGCGCGCTGATTGGTTCGGCGCTGCTTCGGTTACACTCTAAAATATCTCTATAGAACTGCCACTACGTCAACCAATCAGATATGAGTTAATTGAGTTTGAAAAAAATTTTACAGTAATCTATAGAAAATTTGCAGCAACAGCAACCACGAAAGCAGCAACAGCAGGAGAGGCAGCAACAGTAGCAACTGCAGTACAGCAGCAACCGCAGCAACCACTGCTCCTCATTTATTACCGAAACAGCAACACGGTGAGGTCGAAAAGGACTCCCTAGCCCGAGGACGAAGATCACCGCAACGATAAAGTAGGATTCAATTTCTATTTATTTATGCGTGGTCGATGTTACGTCCGATAGTCGGCGCACAATGTAATACTTCTCCGTTTTGAGTCAGCTTCCGCTGAACTCGGGATGGAGTCGTTCCTTATTTTATCTTAAAAATCCGCGAGAGTTGAAACTAAAAATCCCTTCGAATATTAATGAGCAAATCTAGTTAATTTGTAAGTCAAAGGGCCTTCGACAAGCAAAGTCCAATTAACCCACCAAACAGCAACCAAGATTTTTCTAAATATTTGTAACAATGAGTACAGCGTCCGAACCCTGCTCATTATAGAAATTACTAACCTTAAATAATATTACTAGGAAATACTTACTGCCTTTTTGGATGACGAGTGAAAATCAAAGTTTACAGACTTGTAAACTTCTTCCTTCTTACTTTAACTAAATATAATATTCTTATATTGATTGTTTTAAACTCAAAATAAATGACACAATCACACTTTACTTCAATTATGTTTTGTAAGTATATATATATTTGGAAACTTTGAAAAATACTTCACACACTTTAGCCACCACGGCTTAGGAACAATATTCGAACTTTTACAATTTTTGGGAGCAGCCACCTCGACTGAACTCCTCAACAAGACTCAAATTTTCCTCGCTCGCAATTTCTCGTTTCACCCTCGCGTCGCGTCTTTTTCCCTCTCCAACCCGATTTTTCCTCAGGCCCATCCCTTTGGGTCTGCATTAGCGCCCTCTATATCGGTCATTGACCTATAGCGTCGCATCTTTCCGCTTTGGTGCCGCCTCTTCCGGTCCTCTTCCGCTCTATCTTTGGTCCCACCCACGCTATTCTCCTAGTCTTGCCGATTTCCGTTAGATGTCCCTACATGTATGATTTCTGCTTTTCTTAATTGTTGTTTTATAATAATTGGTAGATTCTACATTTTTTTCTTGTATAATATAATATTTGTGAACTATGTTTATTTATCTATTGCAATCAATTTGAACTATTGATAACTTAATATTTTAAAACTTCAAAACTGTATTTTCTATTATTATTACTTAAACTCGTTATTTTTCTCTTATTATAATAACTCAAATTTTATTTCTACCTTCTTTCTAATAAACTATCTAATTAAAATTATAAATAAATCGTAAAATCTGCATGAGCAAAATTGTATCTCTAAGTCATGAATACGAGTTCTTTATTTTAATATAAATAAAAATATGCACAGTTCTATATTTTGTTATTGTTTAACTGTTCATACTTTTTATGAGTCTAATTTTATATTTGTTTCATCATAAATATTCCATTTTAAATATAAATTTTGCTTTACGCAGCCTCGTATTCTGCGGTATAGCACATAAAAAATTTTAAGGCGCCAGATTGTCGCACACAAATTTTTCTAATGGTTGGGTTTTCCCTGTCTGCGCACAAATTTTACGATAGGGCCGCTGCCCGTTGTATACCGATCCCAATCGCTATACCTACGCTTGCTTCTAATTGCTATTTTTCCAGACGGCCTAATTGCTCTGTCTGGACGCTCGCTTGCTCTTAAGCCCTACGGTACATATTTTTTTTGAGACACAGCTGCGTCGATATTTTAAAATTTTTATATTTTTCTTACATATCTATTTTATCTATGACGTAACATCGACTGGCGAGGCATTTGACCCCAGTCGATGATCCGGTCGTGTATTTTGTGGCCTTCTCGCGACGCGAAATCGCGAAACACGCGGCAGCACTTTTACTGAATAAACACTATTCTACATTTGAATCGGTCGACTACTTATTTGATTAGCGTCTTTATTCCTTTTCCTATTCAAATCGCCAAATACCGCCGCCTCCGCGGGCACTACACAGGAGTGTAGTGCATACTGAGCACCGGAGCATTATCGCAGGTAAGCGACCACACGAGCGAGTTCAGCATCTCGCAAAAGCAAAGGGCAGGAGAACTTTGCATTTGTACAGGGTACATTGGCAGTTAGCCGCCTAGAAATCGCCCCGTTACAACTGGCGCCCAAAACGTGTGGATACGCGGGATAGGAAAAGAAAAAGTGTTGCGCGCGAACTCGATATAGGGAATTCCCGATCCGGCGAAAAGTAAGTGAATTTCGGGGAATGTCGGTTGAATTTCCGTGAGTTTGAAAAGGCCTAGGCGTGATATACAGTATTATATTTGCGCGGAGCCGATCGAAACAAACATCGGTTCGTTGGTCGGCAGAGCAATAGCGCGCGAGAGTAGGAGAATCCGTGCGCGCTATAGTGGTGTGCGAGCACCGAATACGAAGCAGCTGGCGCGTGTGACTACGCAGCGTAGCGGGAGTATACGTGAGCGCGCGGAGAGCGTGTGCGCTAGCCGCTCGGTGGAAGCGTTTGTGAGCGCGCGGAGAGTGTGTGTGTGCGAGCCGCTTGATGGGAGCGTCCGTGAGCGCACGGAGAATGTGTGCGTGAACTGCTCGGCGGGAGAGTATGTACGAGCGCTACAAGTGCGTGTGTCCGCTGCAGTACGTAGCGCAGTCACAATGCAAGCACCGTATTGCAATAGAAGCGATATAGTACGCATATCCGAGCATGTATGAGTGGGCGTGAGTATAGGATAGCAGAGCTGGCTGGTGGTAGAGCCTACCTGTGTATACGCAACATAACGCGAATTACGCGACGGCGAAAGAGTGCGAGAGCAAAAATTCGGTGCAAAGCACGCTGTTTCGTACTTAGAATTCGCGAGATAGAATCACGCCACAGTTATTAGAATAGAGGCGTTAGAATTTTTTATTTTTGCAAAGCACGCTGCTTTGCACTTGTAATTTGCGAGATAAAATCACGCCACAGCTATTAGAGTAGAGGCGTTAGATTTTTATTTTTTTTAGATAGGAAAGCGGAGGTTTTTCGTGTATTGGAAATACACAGAAGCACGCTCATACATTATCAGGTTAGTTAGCCGCTGCTGCTGCGCGAACTAGTTTTAGAACCTCAATAAAACTCAGTTACGCGTGAAACATTGCTCAAGAAACTGAAAAGAGCGTAGGAGACTGGTGCTTCGCACTGGACGATGCCGATTGATAAGAAGCACTGACCTCGTTTAAGCTCCGAGCTGATGGCTTCAAGTTAGCCAAAGTCGCCAGACTTTACTGATGGTTAATGGGCGACTACGCTGAAGAGGATTTTATGCCAATGTGAGAAGTGTTGCCATTGGAAGCTCGCGTTGAAAGAGAGCTCCTCCGGCAAACATTTATAGACGAAACGAAGCTGGAAACGACAGATGATATGATTGCGGATGAACCGTATGACCCTACGGCAACACACCTGCTAGAAAGATTGGCGCACGACCAGATCGTAGCAGAACGGTTAAGGTGGTCGAGTGAAACACGGGTCCCATGTGGGCAAGGCGCTATAAAGAAGGTAGCGCGAGCCTCAGCCAGTACACCGTGGGTAATCCCATCGATGCAACTTTCTGATGAGGAGGAAGATGCAAGAAATGTTGTAGACAGACGTAGGAAGGACGATCAGCAGCTGGATCCCAGTTCCTTTCCGACTCACGGTAGAGGAACGGCTGAAGTAAGTGTACAGCGAGTGCGAGGTCAGGCTGCGATACAGACGGCAAACCGGAAAAAAACAGCGGAATCTGGGAAGGATGAGCCAGATGACGCTGTAAAAATTCTGACACGCCGAGTGGAGCCAACATACGCCAAGATAGACCAGTTAACGAAGAGCATGGAAACGTTAATGGCGATGATGATGGGTAACGCCGCGTGGAGCACAAGAGTGGAGCAAACTCCAGCCCCTCCGAAGCCAACGCGCAAGACGCAAGGTGGTTTACCCCCGTCAAGGATCGACTTCCAAGATACGTACAGTATCTTTGGAAATGAGGACATGGCTTGCCCAGTAGCGCGGCCGCGTAACATGACGACGTTACCGGCAAGGGGCGTTAGACGTCAACCCCTGATAGGTGCTGGGGGGAGTAGAATCACTACAGGTGAGACGAGTAGCGTACCTGGTAGTAGAAGCACTGCCAGTTGTATGACGTCCTCTCACAATTCGTCTAGAGCGGCCGGTAGTGTATGCGGAAAGTGGCCAGTCCGATTTAACGGCGATTCCAGCATGAGCACCGAGCACTTCCTACAGCACTGTGGAACAAATTGTAGAAGCAGCTGCTGAGATAGAAGCCACCATCGAGAGCGAGTCGGTATATAGACCCCCTCCACCTTCCGCAGCCTCACTGTTGCCGGAATTGGATTATAAGCCAGATCTCTGTCCTCATAGCTCCAAGGCCAAGGTAGCGGCTTTGGGAGCAGAGGTAACGGAGGAAGAGCCGCTGAACCTAGCATCGATAAATCGCCTGCTCGACGAGCGATTTAAGAAAGCTTTTCGAAATAAGTCCCCGACAAGGTCACCACAGCGGCGAAAGACTTATCGCAGTGCCAGCAGAGGGCGTAATAGAAGTACAAAGAAAGAGGACAAGGAGACTAGCCCACCACGGAAGCAAAGCCCGAGGTCGGGAAATAACTCGAGAAGCCTCAACAAAAGAAAGTCAAACACCTACAACGATGTAGAGTGTTTTAACTGCGGTAAGAAGGGCCATATCGCCAGGATGTGTAGACATCAGTCGGAAAACGCCAAGAAGGAGGCGTAGGTGAGGCCCCTACATCTCTGAGGAGGGCGCAGCATGATACTGGGACTAGTTCAGCGTGCCAGGCCTCGCCTGATGATTTCGATCTGATGATCGGAAAGCTAGCCAAGGTTAGCAATGAGGCGCAACCCAACCTAAATGGCGATGAGTAACGCTATTGGGTAAATGTTGGGATTGGAGAATTCCAAGTGCTTGTGCCCTATGATCCGGGAGCGGCGTTGACGGTAATGAGCACGCTAGGTTTATAAATAGCCAGCGCGTGTGGGCGCAAGATACGCCCGTGCCAAGGTCGACAAGCACAATGCGCCAATAGGCAGTCCTCAACGATTGTGGGTACAGTAGACCTGCCATTTGAAGTTGAGAAAGTCCAGAGAGAAGTAACTCTAGTGATAATGCCAGATGCAGTCGAGAGCTGCCTAGTCGGAGCAAACCTTGGCAGACTCTTCGAGGCAGTACACGACCCAAACGAGGGAGTGTTATACTTGAAGCGCGAAAAGAAAATAGTACAGCTTCAACTGGCAACGCTTGGAGTTACGGCTGTGCTCAACATAGCCGCAGTAGGTTTAGCGAGGATTACGGAGAAAGAACGCGCTAAGCTGAACAGACTTTTGGCTAGGATGAAACCAGCCTAGCCGAATACGCTAGGTCGCACTCAGCTGATTGAGCATGACATCGACATTGGTACTGCTAGACCCATAAAGCAGAAATATTACCCAGTGTCGAGGGTGATGGAAGAAGAAATTCACCGCCAGGTACATGAGATGCTGGAGGGGGGCATTATTGAACGAGCGACAAGTGGTTGGGCTAGCCCCGTAGTTTCGGTGCGCAAAGCGAATGGGAAGTTTAGTTTTTGCGTTGACTTTTGGAAAGTTAATGCGCTATCAAAAGCTGATGCTTATCCTTTGCCGAACATGGAGGATATACTGCGTAAACTGCAGAAAGCGAAGTATATTTCGACACTGGATCTCAGTAATGCGTATCATCAGATACCGCTCAAGAAGGAAGTGAGACCAATCACGGCGTTTTCGGTGCCAGGTCTGGGATTGTTCCAATTTCAGCACACGCCTTTTGATTTAGCCTACGCAGGGGCATCATTCCAGAGCCTAATCGATGAAGTTATCGGACCAGAACTTCAGCTATACGCTTATTCATACCTCGAAGACATAATTGTGATCACAGAGACGTTCGAGGAACATATCAAGTACCTAGGAAAGGTTTTGACAAGGATGAAAGAGGCAGGCCTAATAATCAAGCAAGAGAAAAGTGTCTTTTGCCAAGGTGAGGTCAAGTACCTAGGCGTCCTAGTCAATCATGACGGGTTTCGGCCTGATCCTGGTAAGATAGCCCCGGTAGAGTACTATCCAGCACCAAAAAACTTGAAACAGCTAAGGCTATTCTTAGGAATGGCGTCATGGTATCGCAAGTTTTTAAAAGACTTTTCGAGCATCGCTAAACCTCTTTTTGCATTGACCAAGAAGGGAAGGAAGTATGAGTGGAGTGAAGCACAACAAGATGCTTTCACAAAGATTAAAGCGCTGATGGCGTGAGCGACAGTCTTACATCGACCAGACTTCAACGCACAGTTCGTCGTGCAAACAGATGCTAGCGATACCGGCTTTGGAGCCGTATTGATGCAAATCATAGACGGCGTAGAAAGAGTATTAGAGTTTGCTAGCCGTACCCTTTCCCCGGCTGAACGTGACTACTCTGTAACTGAGCGGAAATGCCTAGCTGTGATATGGACGATAAGGAAGTTTAGACCTTATATCGAAGAATATGAGTTTAAAGTCATAACTGACCATAGCTGTTTGCGCTGGCTATGTAACCTTCGAAATCCAACTGGAAGACTAGCCCCTTGGGCTTTGGAAATGTAAGGACATAGTTATACAGTGGAGCATAGGAAGGGCTCACTGAACGCCGTACCAGATGCCTTATCAGGGATGTACGAAGACAGCGCGGTACCAATTTCTGTGGTCAAATGGGCCAATGAGACTCAGGATGTATGGTATCAAGAAAGGGTCAGGAAGGTATAAACCAGATCGCAAGACGTACCTCGATTAAAACTTCATGGGGGACAATTGTATACTTATCGCCCAGACAAAAACTCGCCACCCTCGATTGAAGACGACGAGGCATGGAAAATCATTGTACCGTGCGAAGCGTGAAGAGGTGTTACACGAGTGCCATGATGAACCATCAGCTGGTCACCAGGGACGTGAGAAGAAGTACGCTCGAGTAGCCATATATTATTACTGGCGAAAAATGTGCAGCGACCTCGAGCAATATGTACGACAGTGCATAGTCTGACAACAGACTAAGGTTGAACAGCGTCCTCCAGCTGGGCTTATGGGACGTAGGATAATCACGAAACCATGGCAAATGGTGGCTAGTGATATGATGGGTCCTAAACCAAAAACGGTACATGGGAACGAATATATCCTCGTATTCGAAAATCTGTTTACTCGATGGGTTGAGTGTATTCCCGTAAAGCGAGCGAACGGTCCTACCATAGTAAAACACCTAGAGGAAAGGATGGTTTTTAGGTATGGCGCTCCAGAAGTGTTTCTCTCAGATAACGGCACGGCGTTTAAAAACCGTGTCGTAGACAGATATTTGGAGTCGATCGGTGTCAAATATGAAACAACGCCGGTGTACCATCCTCAAGCTAATCCAGTGGAAGGAGTCAATAAGACGGTCACCAGTAGGATACGAGCGCTCATAGACAAAAACCATTCCAAATGGGATGAGCACTTGAGCGAAATCATCTTCGGATATAACCCAGTTCCGCATTCAGCAACTGCCAGGTGCAGCCAAGATATAGCGGCTGCAGATGAGTTGCAAAATAGTGCATACGCCGACTGGTTGAACCGCATGAAAGGGCTGTGCCAAGTGCATGAGAATGCAGCTGAACGAGCCAAGCGCGAGCAAAAGCGACAAGCTGGATACTATGACGCTCGACGCAAGGAGGCGGAATTCAAAGTCAACGACTTGGTGTGGAAACGCAATTATGTGCTTTTTTCCGCAGCGGATAAACGGTCAGCCAAGTTCGCTCCACCATATGTTGAACCACACAGGATTATAGATGTCTTATGCACCAACACGTATCGTTTGAAGGACGATGAAGGACAAGTGATAGACTTGGTCCATGCCAATCAACTCAAACGATTTTATGCGGCGAGGGCAATATCTCGAGAAGAGGAGACTGTAGCAGGTAATACAGACTGCCCTGGGGGGGAAGGCAAGTTAGAGCAAACACGCGACGGGAACTGCAAGCGAGCGATGACCGCTCTGGAGACGACCAGAGTGGCAATGCGCATAACGATAGATCGCAGCACAGCGGTGTTCGACGTGTGAGCCCCCCTCAGTGTACCGCGGAGCGTCAAGGTGACGACGTAGGAGACTCGACCATGTCCCCTCGTAGGTTGCGCGGGCAACGCAACACTACGCAGCAGATGGGAGATCCTTTGAGAGGCTAGCGCGACAGGCACGGCTAAGAGAAAGCCTGGTCGGCCTAAGGGCTCATGCAATCGTGCGAGGTAGGCAGAATAATCTGTATTTCTGTTTCAGGATGGATTCTGGGGATTGGGACGGTGTCCTCAGCAGGATGTTGGAGAAGGCCCGCCTACCGGCGGAGTCCATCGCGGACGAGGAGGTCTTCATGGACCTCGACCACCTGTCCGAGGAGGAGGGCCAACCGAGGAGGGACTGGGCGGAGGAGGTTCGAGAGGATGAGCACCTGGTGACGTCCCCGAAAGTCATAGACAACCAGCCATCGGAGGAAGACGGTGAGGCTCTGCCGCACCGCCTGTGATTCGCAGGCCTGCCCATCTCGGCGCGGTTGGAGTCCGTCCAGCCCGTGGACCCAGGACCATCTGCGCCTGCTCCGGATACTGCCTCAGTCGAGGTAGAGAAGGAGTGGACCAAGCTACGGCCGGCTATCGAGGAGGCGATAGAGGCGAGCCTGGAGGCTCGCAGGCTGACACTAGAGGCCTTTTGGCACTATGATAGCGCCGTGCGTCAGTATGGATCGGCCTTCCAGCAGCGCTCGAAAGCCTGGATGCGGCTGATCGAGGAGGAGAAGGCGGCGCTCAAGGCTGTTGATCAGTCGCGCCGTCATAGGAGACCTGAGAGCCAAAAAGTGGGCCCGAAGGTAGTGCCCCATCCCGGAGCAATAGCGTTGGCGCGCGAGGAAGCTCGACGGCGGCGTGCTCAGGAGGAGCAGAGTCGCGCAACCCAAGTTCTTAAGGAAACCGAGGCGGCTTTGGAGAAGGTCCGGGCGTGGAAGGTGTTCGCTGACAAGAACGCGGCCAGAGGCGAAGTTCGCCGAGGGGTCCGGCCAGGGGCGTGCAGGCGACCTCGGACCGATGCGCGTTCGGAAAGCTCACCACAACCAGAGAGGCCTATGCTCTCTGCAGGTGGTGGCTCTACTCGGCGTGGCCGGTCTGGTAATCGGGAGCACGTCTCTCCCGTGAACCGGCGGACGACGCCGGTCGTGCGGCACAGCAGGTCTCGATCTGGGACGCGGGAAACATCGGTGGACCGACGATAGGAGCGTCCCAGAGGCACTAAGAGGCGCCGATCCAGCCGGTCCCGTTCCAGGTCCAGGAGAAGGCGCCAGAGATCTAGCAGCAGGGGGATCGCCCCACCATCACCAGCCCGTCCGCATGGAGTGCGTACAACGAAACGAAGCTGCTTCGTCTGTGACCACGAGAGGGCCAACAGAGCCTCACGATGCCCCAACTACCCTCATTCTGGCGGCGCCCAGGGCGCCCGATTATGAAAATAAATTTTATTCTGTTTATTTTTGCAGATGAAGAGTTTGTTATTTGGCACCACCCTATCCCTATTCGATGGTAGAATCAAACTCGGGGCGATGTTTAGGTTCTAGGGGTGGGGGGGGGGGGGGAGAGGTTATAACGGGCGGTGAGACGCGCCCGTCGGCGCGGATAGCCGAAACGGGGGAAGGCCAGTAGAGGACTCGCGATTTCAGAAAAATTCGAGTCAGTTAGCTTTTGACCGCATACGCAGTGAGTTACGCGCGCCAGAGCAACAGCAACAGTAACAGCAGCCAGCGCTTTATATATATATATATTTGTAAGCGTGAATTTGTGTCAAAAGCTCTTCCACCCCCCTCCATCCCGTGCCCTCTCCACAAAGGTTTAAGTTTACAGGAAAAAAAATCCGGTGCCAATTCTTGTGCACGTAACTTTCTTCAACATTACCTATTGCTTTTATATAAGAGTAGTTTTTGATACAGTTTGCGTAAAGTGCGATTTTACGTACTTTGCAACTTCTTAAAATCACAGTTACGCTCTCTGTATCAAAAAATATTGTTCGATACATGTGCGAAAATTGATTCTACACTCGTGAGTTTATTTATTAACCTCTCACTCGTGTAGAATCAACTTTTACGCACTTGTATCGAAAACTACTATTTTACTTCATATACTATTTTATAAAATTTTTGTACTTTTTCGTTTGACAGATGAAATTATTTCGAATCAATTACATATATATATAATCAATTAAAATTCTTTCTCACACCCTCTCACTCTCTCCCTCTCTCTATCTATCTCTCTCTGTCTTACATAGCTATAATTATAATATTACAGCCATTGTAGTTATAATATTCATCCTATGATGATAATTATTTTTTGTCAGAAAAGTTTAACTTTCAGTTTCCAAGTTACAGTGGTATAGGTAGTTCACGAAGCGCGTTTAAATAGCTAGTAATCAAAAAATGGCCATGAAAAAACGCACATACGTAACTAAAAATCTTATTTTTTACAAATTGCTAAAGAAAAGAATAAACAGGAAAAAACGAGTCTATATATAATTAAATATAATTTAATTTTTAGCGATGCAGTTTTTAGTTATACAGAGTGTAGAGGGTGAGAAAAAAAATTTGAAGCGTAATATCTTACAAAATAACTGGTTTCATAAATAGCCGAAAACACGGGATCAAGATTCTATATAATGGTAACTAAATCCAAAATTTTAAGATTATTGCCTTTTGTACTCAGATTATCACAACTCTAGAAAAACGATTTATTCAGTTTTTGCTGTTTGCCTACTGATCTGCCCCATGAAATGACTTAAAATTCAAATGGTGTATAGATCTGATAACATTACACTTTATGGTGCTAACTTTATCAGAAAAATCTGAAATCTCATAACTAAAAAATTGCTATAAAAAAAGTCGTTCACAAAATGTAAATACGAATTATTTTTTCACTATGTACTGGTAAAAACAAAGAAAATGAAACTTGGTAGATTAAAATCTACTGAGTAGAAGTGTGTGTGTGTTCGGGTGAGCATCTGTGTAGGTGTTTAGTAGATGTTGGGTACATTTGATGGTTGCAACTCAGTTTTCAAAGACATTTGGCGTAAAACTTTTGATAATTATCGCATATAGGCCTGGATCTGGACCAAATTTTTTGCTTGAACTGATTTTGAAATTCATGACGGGATAACAAGGAAAATACGAGAGACGCAAAGTCTTATGGCAATCGTTTTATATCATTTTTTAGCACAATACTTTTTATATATATTAAACCGGATAATGACGACAATTAACGTTTGCTACTAATATATTACTTGATTAGTTGGCTATTACGACGTATATTAAGCTAGCAGACCATGGTCACGACACACACTTCTAACCTACTGGGTATTTAGTTGCTAATTAAATGTTAATTAGTTACACTATTCCTGATTTAGTTGCTCAATACCTGTAAAAGATACGTGTGATCTGCTAGATTAAATCTTAACCTTGCAGACCACGATGCTATATCATTGGTTCTCGTTAAGATATCAAAGTTCTTTAAACGGCATATTTAGTTGCTAATTAGTTACTGAAGGATACCATTATTCACATTATTATTCCCATATCATCCCCTAATACGATAAAGTTAAAAAGAGGCTAATTAGTTGTTGCAAAATAGCAATATTTATATTACCCCCTCATGGGATGATATGGGGATAAGATAAGTTATGTTATCTTTCAGCAACTAATTAGCAACAAAATACGCCATAGTTTATTTACTCTTATGCTCTCTTTTTGACGTCTATGATTCTAACGATTATTAGAGGACGGTTACGCTTACAAGACTCGTCTACATTGTTATTGTGTAGTCATCTGCGAACGACCTATTAAATAATGAGGCAATAAATTATTTATGTGAATTGTTATAGTCGAGAGAGCGTGTACGCACAATTAGCTGATTAGAAGGAGATAAACGAGTGGTCAAATCGCGGCGGTAGCCTCTGACACTTACATTCTGGATGCGAAAGAAGATTCATCGAATATTTTCGCCGTAAATCAGAATATTAATAGCACATAAGATCGCGTTAAGCTATGAGAGATTGTTTGGAAATATTGGCGGACAAAGCTGTATGTATGAGAAAGTGAGTTTAATAGATCCTTTTCAATTTAAATAAATAAGTGTATAAACTATTTTTTCATGTGTAAATTATTTATTGTGATCCTTCTCTGGAAGTGGGAATCTCTATTGTACCCAGGTGAGAACACATCGTTTGGTACCATATAAATTCAGCCGTGTGCAAGGGATTTTCAGCCGTTGCATACGCCTATCAAAAACTCTGCAAAGCACCTTGAGACGGCGGCCCCACGTGGTAGGTAAGAGGCCACCAACGGATAACTTGCCGATGTGTAAGAGATAAGTTACCGACTAAGTGAGCGATAGTATGTATATGTAATAGCCTACCTAAGCGCAGGTAGAGGGCGTGCGTGCATAAAGCATTGGAGAGACGGACGGCCACAGATATAAAAGGGGACCCGCAGCCAGCATGGAGCATTCACGATCTGGCCTTGGTGCATAGAACATAAGGAGAACTGTCGTCCTCTCCAAGTGTTCTGTCTCCTTAGCACTTAGTATGCAAATGAGCATTGCGCTCTCGAACGGTGCTAATGGGACCCTCCCCCTTTCCAGTTAGTATAAGGCCAGATTGTATATTTAAAGCAATATATATATTCATGTATTATCTATTAATTTTGATTATTCTTTTGTTTACCCTTCCCTTCTCGAATACCCCTTGGGATCAGGAGGGTGGTTCCCTGTTCGCAAGTGGGTAATTTCGAATACGGATCGGTTGTGAGAGGGTGTATTCTCACAAACAAATTCAAAGCTGCGTGGTGATCCTAAGTGTGCGGAGCTCGTGGAATACATCTCCCTCCACGACTCCCGTTGCACACGAGCAGCTTCCGTCTGGTGGATCCTCCACTACAGAGGGTAGGGACGGCTTACGCTCACTCAACCGTAGTGCGGGGTGATTGTAAGTTTGATCTTCGCTTCCTCCAGTACACTCCTGCCTCTTCCCATATCGAGTCTAGAACTCTTTCTACGGCCTCGCCTTGGTAAAGCTTGGTCCGTTTCAACCTCCAACTCGACTATACCCTCCTCCACTGTATCTTTCTCTCTCTCTCTCTTTCTCTTTTCTCTCTCTCTCACTCTCTCAACGATTGTACAAAAATTGTGCTACCCACTCTTTGTCCACACCTACTCACTTCTCTCAGACCCCTCCATGTTAATTTGATAGGAGCCATTGATAGCTCTTATTGATAGGAGCCATTGAAGAGACTAAGTGACGTTGGGGCAGTGGACAAAAAAGACAGATTGAAGACCCTAGGTAGCTGAGGAACCCGTGAAGTCCACCACGTTGTAGGGATTGGGCGAAATACATCAGTATTATTAACACCTAATTTTATGTTTTTTCTTTCCTCCTTTAGAAAGAACTCACGGGCCCATTGCTCAGGAAATAAGTAATTTCAGCGCTTCGAGGATGCTAAAAATATAATATTTGAAGAACACCCACTACCGATGAGAACTGTTCCAAACAGTAGATTTTGAACCTATTTTTTGAGTTAAAAGATGAGAAATTGTTGTGTTACAAAAAAATGTATTCTTCTCTCGTATTTTTGCAGTATAGTTATCTGGCTCACAATATGCAATTGCTTTCGGCTTGTACGTAATGCTTATTGCAATTATATTCTTGGGCTATAAAGATTAAGCATTAATTAAACAATATACTTGAAGATTGAATAAAAAAAATCGCCAACGAGTAGAGATAAGATTACCGGGACAAACAAAGGTTTTAAATTTAATGAACAAGATTAGAAGCATTTTAAATTGAAACAATGAAAATACGTACATAGTAAAAAAAAACACTGTAGTTACGTTTTATTGAGAAAAGATGGAAATACAATTAAATGAGCTTAGAAAAATTATTTGGAATCTAATATAAATATAATAATAAAACCAAAGTTTACTCATGTGTATGGGTTGAGCGTTATGTGTCGTGGCCAAAGTGTTATGTGGCCAACCGACAAAGGGATATTGAGTAGAATGGTAACTGTATAGGAATAATAACCGAAATTTTGAATATTATTAGTGGGATAGGTGACAGAGCAAATGGTATAGGCCCACCAGAGTAGGAAGAGCGAGAAGAGGTAGTCAATTTTTTCAGTACAGTGTATACGTGCGGCATCAAGAGTGAGAGAGAGAGATTCCCCTCTGGCCACACGTCTATACCCACTGGTATACGTTCTATTAACCTTATTAAGTATGTACTTGATGAGGTTAATAAAACTTACATACTTCGTTTCACAGCTATGTTATATATACACTTCCACAACCATACAATTAATAGAGCACAAAATATAAAATGCCTAATGAACCTTCACAAAAAATCAATAGATATTATCAAAAAACATAGCACCAATATCAACATTAATAGTAATAGAAACAAACGCAACGGAGATGACGACGAGAGCGCACTGTCGGTTGCGGGGGTTCACGGCCGTGTCTAGTATATTTTTGGGCTTAACTTCTAGACAGTGGGAATGTGACAATCTCTTATTGTCTAATCATAACTCACGCCCCTCTACAACACGGCAAATACCAATGGGTGTAGACGTGTGGCTGGAATGGGAGTTCCTTTCTCTCTCTCTAAGTTATGTTAGAGGGTTCGATTAGTCATTGTGGCATTGTTAAAAGTAAATAAATATTTTTCGCGTGATTAAAATTTGTTATACACTTATGTAACACAGATATTCGCCCGTGAAAAGCTAATACAGAAGACGGGCGTCTCTCTCTTTCTCCTATAAATCCTCTCTCTCCTAAATAATAACGTCGGGATGAGTCATCCCCCAGCCCGAACACAGCAGCAACAACAGCAGCAGCAACAATTCTCCTCCTACCGCCGTAGTCCCTTTCGAGATTGCCAGCCTTCGAAGGGAAGTGGCAGCCATCAAACACCGGCAGAACAATGTTGTTGTGATAATGGGGCTGCATTACACTGGTCTTAGGAGGGACATCGCTGCCACGAGGATTATGGAAAGACTTAATGCAGTAACCAACACTTCGGTTGCAGACAACAGACTACCACCAATTGCTGTCACTTTCTCTTGCTATACCCTTATTTATTCCACCTTGGCAGCAAAAATAAAAAAGAAGGAAAACTCCAGACCTCTGAGTTCAGCGCAAACCCATGAAGGAAGCCAAGGCCCTGTCCCCAGACCAACAGGGGCTCATCAACATCAACGAGCTGCTCCCTCCAGAGGTACACAAGCTGCGCGTCAGGACCAGGCAGGAGGCCGAGAGGAGGCAGGGCTGCAGGTCATACGTGAATGACGGGAGGCTCTACAACCGTGCTGACGAAGACGGAGAAAGAGCCACCATCATCACCAGCGATGAAGAACTGATTAATTTTTTGCACAAGAGGCCTCCGATCAACAGCAGCAGCGGCAACTAAAATCAGTTCGCATCATACCACCCACTCCACCATCATCTTCATCTTCATCGCCGCTCCTTACATCTTCATCCGTTTCCAAGGTAACTCTGTCCGACGGTTTAAGGGCATGCCATTTCAATGTTAACTACCTTCAGTGGGGCACATTGAGGCGGTGAAGTCTTTTTTGTTCACTCGTTTCCTCTTTCACGTGATACCTGTAACAGAAACCTGGCTAGACGACACGGTAAAAACTATTCCCTCACTTGACAACTACACACTTCTTAGAGGAGACAAAAACAGATACGGTGGAGGTGTGGCCCTCTACATCAATTACTCACTTACCGCTACAGTTTTAACATCGTCTGACGGCGTCTGGTCGGGCATGCCAGGGAAACCAGAGTATCTTTTCTATGAAATCTCTGCAAAAGGAGTCCCCCCTATTTTGTTATGGTTAATTATCATCCACCCCATGCCCCTTTCATCCAAGGCAATGATTTCATCGAAAAACTCTGCACACATATGCACAACTACTCGACTAAGCTAATCATGGGTGACTTTAACGCAGATCAACTCTCTTTATCGACTACTCTCGCACTGGAAGACATATACACCTTTCATAAACGGACATGACCTCATCACGGCTACTTTCGACGTAAAGATACCACGCTACGAAACAAAAACATTTGATTACTGTAACTTCAAGAGAATCTGTGCCGAGAAACTGAGGGCTTATCTTGTCGCATGTGACTGGTCATTGCTCGATACCTCAGCACTCGAGAACTTCATCGCCTTACTCAAATCCAACTTGACTAATGCCACCAACCATCTTGCGCCATTACGCACAGTGACTCCTGGACCAAATCATCACCCGTGGTGAACCACGGCTCTTCGTGACCTCTTGAAAGAAGGGAACAGACACCTACAGACGGTTTCGCGGATCACGTCTTTCGCTAGATCTGTATTTTTATAGACTAACAAGGGATGATGCTCATAGACAGGTCGAAGATGCCAGGCTGAATTATTATCATTCACGCCTGTCCTACCTGACTGATGTCGAGGAGATTTGAAGAGAGCTTGAGAGACTTGGAATTACCAGCTCCAAAGAAACCACCTTCTCGCTTCTCTATTGAAGATCTCAACACGCACTTGAGCGGAATTTCCAATCACACGCTGGCTCCTGCTGTGGAGGAACATCTGCACACTCTGGAGAGCTTGCATATCTTCGAATCACAGCCCAGGGGCAGTGACGACATCCATCAGGTCGTCATTCACAAAGCACTGGCGGTACTCGCTCCTTTTCTATGTCGTATTTTCAAGCTATCCTTAGGTGAGTCATGCTTCCCCTCGGATTGGAAGAAGTCACTGATGTATGCACTGAATAAAGTCAGTTCGCCAACAGCTTTAACTGACTATTGTCCGATCTCCCTTCTATAATTTCTGTCCAAGGCGCTGGAGTGTCTGGTACACAGACAAATCTCTGAATATCTCGAGTCAAGACTCTTCCTTGATGACTTACAAAGTGGTTTCCACATTGGCCACAGCATACAGCCGGCTTAATCAAGTTGACTGATAATGTAAGGCTTGGCATAAACAAAAAGAAAGCAACACTCCTACTCCTTTTTTATTTTAGCAAGGCCTTTAACACGGTATGTTACGTCCGGCTTCTCAGAAAACTAAATTCATTCGGCTTTTCTAAGTAGGTTATCCGCTGGTTTGCCTCCTACCTCACAGATAATGAACAAGCTATCATTACCATCGATAAAAAACCCTGCACTGCTTGCTTTCGCTCTCGTACGCCTGGCAACGTACGCAAAACTCGCAATGTTTCCTCTCTCAGGAAGCCTCTCTGACTTTCCTGCAGCTCTCTCTCTCTCTCTTTCAAATTTACAGCCAATTTCCCCACCTTGAGGAACTCGATTCTTGTTCCGTGAAGATGAGTGCTAACGCCGAAAGGATAATGGGCTGCGCTGCATAAAAACACCTAAAACTGAATGATCTTAAACCATAGGCAATTGCCCTGGTTTCCTCCTATAATATAAATGCTTTACCATCTGTAGCTAATACCTTGATTAACATAGGAGGAGCCCGGATCGAATATCAATCATCTGTGCGTAGTCTGGAACTGGTGCTTGATTCTAAGCTAACTTAGAAATAACTAACTTGGAACATAACACAACTGTGTAAGTGTGCTCACTCGAGAACTTGACATTAGGCTACAGAGACTGGTGAATACGGGAATTCGTTACATCTGTGATGTAAGGAGGGACGATCACAACACTCTTTATAGGCGTAAGCTGCAATGGCTCATCATGGCCGGACGTAAGAAGTACTCTATGGCCTGTTTCCTAAAAAAACTTTTTAACACCGCTGGTCCATCTTACATCATGGCCTATTTTACTTCCACGTCGCATTCCGCCCTGTAATGGGCGAGGTTGTCCATAGAAGCGCCTCATATCTTGTGACGTGCCAAACCCGAGAGCCGAATTCATCTATCGTCTTCTCGGCCCTGAATCCGCGACACTATAATTTGTTAACTTTCCGACTTCCTTCTTACGAAATCTCGGAGGAGGCCCCGCTAGGTCGCCCCGTGTCGGGTTACTCGGATTGATTGGAATAAATGCATACACACAATGACAGTTGAACTCGTTTTTTATTAGACTCAAAATTTACAATGCTAACCCGCGCAACAATGCGCCACTCGCGACTCTCCAACTCGCTCTCTCTCACTCGCACACTACTCGAACTCTATACTATCTCCCTCTCTCATTCACGCGCTTGACCGATTTGACGAGGTCGGTAAAGCAGCGTCCTGTGCTGCCGCACTCGGGTAGGCTTCGTTTTCCTTTCGTTCGTTATTCTTTTTCTCTCTCGCTCTCTCTCTCTCTCTCTCTCTCTCTCTCTCTCTCTCTCACTCTCTCACGATTCTCTACCCCGAACTCTTCACTATCTCACCATACGTCCACGCCTGAGTAAGATGACTTCCTCCTGGGATAGACCTCATCTCGCTTTCTCTCCCACGAAATCGCCGGTCTTCTTCCTGTGCTACTTAGCACCGCACCTCCTCTGCTTTCTGCGTCATGTTGTTCGGACTTTGCCCGCGTCTTCTTCCGCGGGATCCTGGTTGGTGACCACGCGATCACACATACTCCTCGCACATTCTGCTCGGAAGTGGCACCTAAACGCAATCCGCATGGATGTCACACGCGATCCACTTGATACGCGTCGTTATCAAATCATCGAATGTCATAGCACGAGATATGCACCCGGACACTAGTAAAGAATCCACAGCTCCTCTTAGTCGCGACAAGAACAAAGACAAATCGTCCGAATCGTTCAGAGGCTCGATGTTCAGTCCTAACCCGCGCGCCGCGACTGGAGCGTTCTTGTCCGCTCACTTTGTTCAGCTAATCAGCACGAATTTCGGAAGTCGACCAGCTAGTCGAGTCCGTTGGTACTCTGGAAACAGACTATGTTGCGGCGAGCGGCTCTCTCACTCTCCATGTCCCTCCGTTCTTGATCTTCTGATTAGCTGCGCTATTGCCGCGCGCATCGCGATAATCTTTCTCTCTCACTCTCTCGTATAATATACGGTCCGCTATCGCAGCAGCGTTACATTTTCGCGCCCGCGACACTCATTCCAGGAACCCTTTTTTTCCTGTCCGAACAGCCTCGACGTCTTTGTTTTCGACGCGCCGCGGTTTACTGGAATTTCCTGCTCTTCTCCAAACTATCTCCGCCGAAGTTCACTCACATCACAAATAAATAAGTAAAGTCTATTAATAATTGCAAAACGCAATTATTATCGTCCCGGAAAAAGGTAGCCTTGCGACGGAAAATATACCGTCGCAATTGCCTTCTCCTAGATTGGATCAACCGTTTAATCCCATCTAGACCTTTTCCTCTCCATACTATGTATATATGCAAGTCACTCACCTGACACTGAAAGAGCTTCTCTCTTGTTCCCTCGAATTTACTCCAATGTCCGATGTTTTGTCTCAGCTCCTCTTGATAACTCCTGTCCACTTTCCCGGCACTCTCAGTTCCTTGTTGTCGACCTCTATTCACCTGCAATCTTTTCTCTCTCTCTCTCTCATGCGTCTTCTTCGTCTGGATCTCTTCCTCAGGAAGATCCTGCTTCTCCCTCACCTTTGTCACCCTCTCACATTCCATAACTGCAACGACGTCGTTGGATTCCGCGCCTGCGGAAGTCTCGTAGGGCGAAGGCGGCACGAAGATCATTCCCGGGGGCGGTGGAGCTAAGCTCCCAGTCGCGTCTGCCATTCCAGTGGTCGGTTGCTGAGTGATGATCAGATCCTACCGTTCGACCAGCTTCGACAGCTTCCTTAACACCGTTCCTCTAACTTGTCCTCCTTGGCCTTGGACGAGCCACATAAGCCTAATTTCTACGCCATTGAGATAATCTGCAAACTAAAAAGAAAATCAGGCACAAGTCACGATTTTTGAGAGTTTCGACGAGGTATCCATCGTCGCAACTCCGAAACGTCTGCCTTCGCTACTCTCCTACTCACGTCCTAATCTGGTCCCGGAATCAGTCGATACACCGTCGGCCCCAAAACTTCCTCTATCTCATACGGCCCTTGGTATTTTGCGTCCGATAGGGGATGAGTTTTTCGTTTTTTTAAATCTCCCACGAAGAATCTTACGCCTTATTATACTCTCTCGCTCGCTTCTCGTTCGCATTATCTATGTGTTTCGAGCTCAGATCCCTCAATGCATCAAGACGCTTTATCCTATTCTCCCAATTTTTCGGTTCTAATCTACTCACTGCCGCTCTATCCTCCATCTCCCTACGTAAACTAGCCACCACCTTCGGGTGTCTCCCGTAATTCAAGAACGCAGGTGAGACCTTGAGAGACGACTGCACTGCCGTGTTGACTGTGTGTCAAAACTCGTGCACATGCATGTCCTAATTACGGTTATCCTCTTTAACTAAGCTAGCTATAATCGATTTTAGCGTACGGTTACTTCTCCCCACCGGATTCGCTTGCGAATGATACAGTGGCATAGTCAAGTGTTTAACCCCGTACTCCTTCAATACACTCTTCAAATATTTATTATCAAACTCCTTCCCGTTATCCGACAAGAAATACTTGGGCGCCTACCACCTAAACAATATTAACTCCTCTAACGCGCGCACTATTGATTTTCCTTCCGCTTTTCTAATTGGGTTGACCTCCACCCAGCACGTAAATAAATCTTGAAAAATAATCACGTATTTATTTCGCGACTTATTCGGCAGAAATTCCATCAAATTAGCAGCTACAACTACCTACGGTCTCTCACGATTTGCTTTCCTAAAATTCCCTGTTTCCCTGTCTGTGAGTCTCACAAAGTTATAGATATCATGATAAAATCCCTTCCAATAATACTTACGAGCTACTCTATCATACGTCTTCTCAACCTCCAAGTGCCTTTTAGAAGTGTACAATGCGCTTCTTCCATAATCCTTTCGCAATGCTCCACAGGGACTACCAATCGCCAACACTCATTTCGATCAACGATTGGGTCCAGCATCGGGTCATTTCAGAATTTATGCAACCTCCCATTCTCAACTCTCAAATTTGCATATTTTCTCGGAAATTTCCCCACTTCCCCTAATAATCTTAAATATTCCTCGTCCTCCACTGAGAGAAAAGTGGGGCGCTGTCGTCCTAAAACGTGTCACTCAGCGCGCCGCGTCTCTGGTAAGACTGCACTAACAGGCGCGTGACTCGCCCCACAGCTGCAGACGCGCTACATTATCAAAATCGTAAAAGGAGATACTTTCACATAAATTGACGCGCATTAATAACATTAAATTTTCTATATTAAGTCAAATTTTAAGCTAGAGAATTGTTTTTCACAGCATAAAATCAATCAATAATAGATACATACATGCATATATGCATATCAAATATGTCCACACAATATAATTTTATACATAGACATCATTACCAAATTAGTTTACAAAACAACAACACACTAATTTGCCATTTAGCCAAATACCATAGTTCATCATATAATATGTTTTTTGAAATAAAAAATGAAGTGGAGTATGTTGGAACAATACATATTCTTCTATTCATCAAATTGAGAGATTCAACTTTTGGACCCAAATCACCGATAAAGTAAAATTTTGAGTTTTTATTATATCTTCTCACGGTATCATTCTGTTTGTTATTCTGGGTCTTAAGCAAGTTTTCTTTTGTTAATTCTCAACTTTAAAGAGAAATATATCTAAATTTATCTTCAAAAAACCTACGGGATAACCTATAAATTCATTATCATAAATGTAAATAAAACTTAATTTTACGTGTGCTCAAATACAAGACTTTTTCTTTTAAATCCATTGCTCTTCTCTAATTACATTTATAATAGCACAATTTTTCTGATTATATAGAAAAACCAATAGAAAAATGGAGTACGCGAGAGGGTTGCTCAACCGGAGTCGTGGTTACACACTCCTCTCTGTTTGGGCGCCTGACTCGCCCAAAATAGGCGCGCGAATCGCCCGTGCACCGGACATATCGCTAGACATGAGGTTGGTTGCGCTGCTCTCTCACTTTTCTCCCAGTGTTGATTTCTCCGAAACTCGCGACTAGCTCCTCTGAATCATAAGCACGCGGTAGTGCATCGGGAAATTGCTTAAGCGTACCCCTTTCAATATACGATTTGAAAGTCCCACTGCTGTAACTCGAGTGCCCACCTCGCTAATCGTTCCGAATACTTCTTTTTATTCACAACCAACCCTGCCTTGTTCAACTTTCTCAACGCGCGCTACATACTCTAAATGTTCCTCAAACGTTTCCGTCGCGATTGCGAGATCATCAACGTAGCTAAATACAAACGGTTCCGATTCTGGCCCGAATAAGAAGTCTAACAAACGTTACCAAGTCATTAGCGCGTTGGAAAAACCGAAGGGCAGCCTTAAATCGATTTTAGACAAATAACATGCTTTCTTCAGGCTATCCAAAATCGAGACCATCCTTTTCATGGAGTACGCATCTTTCCTCTTTTTCTTATCCAGGTCTCTATAATCTACGCAAAACCGAAACGTCCCGTCGTCCTTAAGAGCCCGCACTAGTCACTCAAATAATCGCTCGCGGACCTTTCCATAATATTCTCGCCATACAATCGTTTAATCTCCTTGATAAACCATTCGATGACGCTGTCTCGCCGGGGTCGGAACCGTTAAGAAAGTATGGTGCTCAGCCATCCAGGTTAATCTCGCACCGTCAGGCTGCTCGGCAAGCACTCTAACCACTACCGTCTGCACTCTATCTCTCTGCTCATTGTCTACCTCCGAAGTCCCGCGCACTTTGCGAAACTAACAGTATTCTTATTCTTCGTCAACGTTACAAAACCATGCCACGACCTTTCACACACACGCTACAGCTTGTCCCCATGTCTGGTATTATAACAAGTTACCACGTTATGTCTCTCTCTCTCAATATTCATGCATATAATATAATATATGCATTACTTCTTACAGCGGTATCGTAGGTAAGTGAGATAGTACTGAGGAGGGACAGAGAGAGAGAGAGAGAGAGAGAGAGAGAGAGAGAGAGAGAGAGAGAGAGAGAGAGGGAGAGGGAGAGAGAGAGAGAGAGAGGGAGAGAGAGAGAGGGAGGGAGAGGGAGAGAGAGAGAGGGAGAGAGAGAGAGGGAGGGAGAGGGAGAGGGAGAGGGAGAGAGAGAGAGGGAGGGAGAGGGAGAGGGAGAGGGAGAGGGAGAGAGAGTTTAGATTTAGATTTATATTCAGATAATTTTTATTTCTGTATATTTTGTTGTACAAAAAGAAAATTAACAGTAATACAATAATAAAGTACATTGAATTTTTATAGATAAAATGAATGAGTGTTGAGACAATATGAGTGAATGAAAGAAATGAATGATGAGATAGTGAGATGAAAGTGATTGTACAGTGCTTAGATGTTTTCAAGATTAAAAAAGTATAGCTTTGCCTGACGTTTGAAAGATGATAGTGATCTATTGTCGCGAAGATGAGAAGGCAATGAATTCCAAAGATATGATGCGCTTACATGGAATGAATTACTCAGCGTCTCTGTTACGTCTCCAGAGGGGTCATCTCACCCCTCACGGGGCGGTGTGCGACTTGTAGTCCCCTATTGAAAAATCTCACGTGAGACCTTATTGAAAAATCTCACGTGAGATTTTTCAATAAGGTCGTACTTGTAGGTGAGTTGTAAGTCTGGTTAAACCAAGAAGTGATAAAACATATCAAACCTATTTATGAGCGTCTCACTCAAAATGAGCTATTTCAAAGATGCACTAAAAGTTTAACACAGAACGCTAATGAATCATTACAGTCTGTTATTTGGAGAAAGTGTCCTAAAACAACATTTGTTTCCAAAGGAAGAATTGACTTTGCTGTTGCTAATGGGATAGACGAGTTCAATATGAGCAAACTTGAAGCAGCAGAAAGTGTAGCTTGCGTTAGAGACGAACCATTGTCTTACATCACAGTACAAGTTTTGAACAATAAAGATCAAAGGGGAAGGAGACTAAGTGATTACAAAAATGAAACAGAATCAAAAAAAGGAAGAATGGATCTGAAGTTCCGTAAGCGTAATAAGGAATCTGCAAACAAACAGTCTAATGAACCATGTTATGGGGCAGGATTATTTTAATATATGGTATTGTAATGATTGTTTATTTGTATAGATGATAATAATATTATTACTTATTATTTCTGTTTTAATATATTATTATAGGAAAGTTTATAAAAATGTATTTGTAAAGCCAGAGAAGAAAAATATTTTTCACGAACAGATTATAACAAAGCTAGTTTTATAATAATAAAGGTTTTTTTTTAATAATAATGCTGTTTTTGAGAGTTTTTGTTTTAAAACCTTCAAACGTTGCTTGCCCAAAGTATTTTAATTAATCATTTTGAAAATTTTTACACATATTCTTTGAAGCATTTTGAAAATAAGTTTGTATTTTTATTTAAGGCATTCACTCTCAAAAGATTTGTTTAAATATGAATATTATCAAATTATAGTATTTTTTAATGTTTTAATTGTTCAATAAATGTTTTATTTGTTTCAGATTAACTATGAGAGATCTTGTAATAAAAAATAAAAAAATAAAAAATACAAACTTTATGTATTTTGTACAACGAAATATACAGAAATAAAAATAATCTAATCTAATCTCTCACTCCCTCTATCTCTCCCTTTGCCTTGCCTTAAAAAGTTTACATACACACGATCATGAACAGCTATGCATTCAACAATGATAACCCAGCAAGGAGAGGTCGGCCTCTCTCACTGGCTTGCTCAGATTAAATTTATTCATATATGAACATAATTTACTTCACGTTGTAATTGCTTTATGATGCTATTGTTATTGATCGCAAAAGAGATTTAATTATAACAGCTAGATCATTTTCATCCTCTTCTACAACAGCAGATCTTCCTTATGCATTCTTCCTATCTACATTCCATGACTCACACTCTATAAATGTATTAACGCTTTTTACATCGTCTCCGATACCAGCACCGAGGTCTTGCATGAGAAGAGCGATAATCGTAGAAAGACTTTCTTTCCTTTTTGCAGCGACAAAACTACAAAAGAAATGGTATACAAAAAAATATTATGTACATGCACACACTATCCCGGGCTTTCACAAAAAGGCGCCCGCACGTGCCCACACAAAGCTACGCATTCATTCTTATACACACATACCCACTCATTCCCCTGCGATGAGCTAGTACAGAGGGACTGGCCTCTATCTCTCGATTTCGAGAAAATGCACCTATACGCACTCACGCACACTCCCGTATTTGCTGATATACACACGCACATACATATCTACCGATTCGCCCGCTATAAGCCAGTACAGAGAGGCCGGCTTCTGTTCCTGCATTTTGCAAAATGCAGCCACGTGTACTCATGTATACCCTCTATTCGAAAAAATATTACAGACACTATAACAGCGGTATGGTTACAGTAACTTTAAAAATCTCTCATAATATACCGCTATTATTGATAGTGTTACGTATCGCAAAACTATCTTTGAGAATAACAATACAAGTTATGCAAATAGTATCACATAAAGTATCGCAGACCCTAAAATACGGCGATCCTCTGTCCGTCGTGCCCGTCGTTCAGGCTTGTTCAGCGACGGCGAACGTCTCATTGCAGTTGGCATTACGGGTCTCCTGCTGGTGCAGGAATCCATCGGCCTGCGTCTTGCCACTGGGCAGTTTGTCGAGCCGCGCCTCGATCTCTTAGAAAATCTTATAGAGCTAGCGCTAGTGGAAGGATCACAGGTGCATCCAAACTCGGTCTCGGTCCATATCTTCACGGCAAGAGAGCAGCTTGATCTGCTCGATTTATCACGGCGTTGGACTACTCGATAATCGAGAAGTCACGGCCATCCTGTACTTTTGACGCCGGTCAGACTCGTTGCGAGGAAGTCTTGCAAGTTATGCGCGAGTTAGTAATAAGCGAGCAAAGAAGTAAGATTTTAATATTCTAACATCCTGCACTGCACTTATTTACATTACTTATTAACACTTCTCGCGGCTGCCTGATCAATCTGACCGACTGTACACGAAAACTCTCGTTCACGACAAAAATTAACACACATTAATAAAGGGCTGTGCTAACAACAATTTGCTACGCCTAACGACCACTTGAAGTTGCGCGCTCAATCTCTCACATGCGATTTAGTCTTCGCAAAAAATGAGCGCATTTCATCGTTATTTTCTCAAAAACAAATAGCTACAACTTGGTTATTCTTTTAATCAAATCAATAATTCGCCAAGACCCAACTTCCATTTTATTTTACCGGGGTCCTTCAATAACCTTTAGAAAATTGTCTGAGGTTCAGATTTTAAATATATTTACGCACAGGGGCTTGTCACCGCTTCTCCTTGATAATAGGAGGAATCGTGACAAAACGCATGAGTTTACCTCAGTAACAGATTTGTATGAGTTTGCGGCTTTGTATGGTGCTGAGAATAGTAAGGAAGTGATTAACGCTTCTATAGTTATCACTTCAGAAGAGAATCAATCAGCAATGCCCAGTTTAAGACTGGTACCATAAATCAAACAATGAATATTAACTCGGCCAAGAAACAAGGAGTTTGGACAGTACACTGAAAGCCGGTTTCTTTAGTACTACGTTGCTTTATGCACATATTCAAATGTTCCGTCCATCCCTAGATACTACTCTCCCATCCTTGCATATTTTCGGTGCGTTTGTTCAGGTAGACGGTTATTGCGTTTTATAAAAAATAATAATAAGGGAGGAGGATGTGTAGAACTATACATCCGGAATGGTTATAAAGCTAAATTGCTGTGTGCGCCAACAACAGGAAGTGAGGGAATACCTGGCATTCCAGAGGAGGAGGGGCTTGTGTCACTGGGAAATATACATGTATGCATCCTATACTCGTCAATGTCCGCTTGAGTCAGATCGAGAAAGAGATACGAATGTAGCCCTCATGTAGCGTCGATGTGTGCGTCCTACAGGAACTTGGGATCCACAGAATAGATTTGATGCGCGAGGTACTGTATCTGAGATCTATCGCGTGGATTTTTGAATATATATTTAGATATTTTGAATTTAAGCTAATATCACGCTGTGACTTTCCTTGGTGGAGAATATTTTGCGTCACAAGAATGACAAACATTCAAACTGGGCGACAGACGCGGAAATTTTTTTTTATTCATTTTATATCATCGAACCGGAATATAAATTTGTGACGTTAGTAAATTTTAACTAATCATCTAGGGTGCAATATCCTTTCAACATATTTTATATTTCAGCAATATTATATAGAGTCGATAAATTAAATGGCGTTAACTACGTACTAATACATTTGCAGCAGTGTTTCTTTAATTAAAAATATCGTACTTACCTTTCAGATCAAGCTACACATTTCATATTATTGGGAAAACCAGATGAAAATTTCTTTGATGATGTACGTAATGCTTCTATAATTATTGTCGACGTTGAAAATTTGGAAATATATATGGGAAATCATAATTCAAGCAATAGTTTTTTGATATTAGATAACTTAATGTAAGTATTTTATTAACAATTTATAATACCCTTTTATTGACAAAATATTGTACTAAGATAATAGATAAACCGTTAAATAATTAAATGCTTTGCATCAATTTTATTAAACATATTCTATTTATTATTTTCTCCTATATGTTACTTTCTTTGTTAATCTCATTTCCTTATTAAAAATGATTGGATCGGTATCTAGATGGATAATTCACATGAATTTTGGGATGATTATCCAGATTTGTCGTGGATTCCATATGCATATCCAAATAGATAATCCACGATGAAATCCAGTTGGATGTCTTAGCTAAAACCTGCGTAATTAGTTCGGCTAGTAAATGCACTAGTAAAGGCTACAGTATTGTATAGTGTCAGATACAGAGTGTAACCATCAGTAGCGCATCCGCAAAATCTCGAGTCAGGGAATTAAGGAGTTAAGCCAGGGTTAAATATTCAGAGAAATTGATATTTTTATATTTTTTCTTATAGGAAATCGTACTCAGAAATGCTCCTGTAATTAGTTGATAAATTGTGAATTTTTCACAACTCGATTCGACAGCGTCTATTGTCCGTATATGATTTTTATAGATAATTTCCTGTAGAATACGATAATAAAATGGGTTTTTCACAAAAGTGTTTTGTTACTGCTATCATGTTTTACTTCAATGGTGGTACTTCATTCATTTTTGCTATCGAATTTACCGCAAAATATTTTTCTGAAGCCCTGTATGTAAAAAATATTTTGTTATAAAATTTGTAAAGTATTACTAGTACTACCGAAATAGCTAATATCATATTTGGCACTTACCGAATGCGCTATGTCAGAAACTGTCACAGACCCAGAAAACTATTTCTTCAGAAATAAACATTATAATTAGTCAAATTCGTTGGCTAAAACATTGTTTGTAAATTTCAATAAATATTCTTTTCTACAATTGCACAGTTTTATATTATTATTATTATTTAAATTATTTAATAATTTCATAATATTTTTAGTATTAGTAAATGAAAAGCATGTAGTGCATAAGTTAATAATTTAGTACCAACCAGTGGAAAAAGTATTTTCTAAGATAAGACTAGATTCAAGAAATAGCGTGCCGGGCTCATCTGTTGATAAGAAGAGGAGGTTTGGGAGAAGTAAGAAAAGAAAGCGTATTTTCTATGAAAACATTCAACAAGATGCACCATCAACATACAACCCATAACCACAATTATCAACAAAGAGACATCAACAGTCATCTATACCAACAGGAGCAACAACAATCAATCCAAGAACCATGCCTGATATGTTTCCTTTAACATCTAGTGCGACGAATCCAACAATTACTACAGAAGCTTTATGAACTGAAGAGAAGAGTAGGAAAAGTTGTGCGCTTTAGTGCAAACGTGCCATCAGCTATTTCTAGTCCCGCCGGGGGGAGAGAGTCGCCGTTGTCGGTGTCGAACGAGAAACAATCAGCTGATGTGCTCTCTCGTACTACAAACCCGCTAGAGCTTCGATGGCGCTTAAAGCAACAAGGTCTTTGGCATTTAAATTCGAATAGTGCATTCGCGGCGACAGTACCTCGCGTGGAAGGCTTCCCCGCGTGGACAGAAAACGAATTTTCGCAGAAAGGAATAGAATCGTTAAGAGAACGTGTCTTTGAGCGCGAAAAAGAGCGTCTACAAGCTGCGATGTCTATAGAGTCTAGCGACGAGAAAGAAGTAGCTTTTCGTAAATTGCCCGATATTGCTAAGGCTGTAGACGCACTAAATAAAGGTTTACAGACGGCTATAGCGGCATAAGAAATTAATACGGGAGCGACGCGAAAAACTGAATAGAATAGAATAGAATAGAACAAAATTTATTTTGCACAAGTCAAAAACATTTTGTACATATCATAGTCATATCGTAGTCAATATACATTTCGCGGCTTCCCTTGCCCTGTGTGCGCACAGCGGCAAGTGAAGCGGCAGAGTGGTGAGTGACTGTGTGTGTGTGAAGTGCGGTGGACCACAGGATCTGATTGAGACGTGTGCGCACGACTCAACCCGATACTGGAATCGCTTTCCGCGGTTTCTCTTACCCTGTGTGCGCACAGCGGCAAGTGAAATGGCGGAACGGTGGGGCTGTGTGTGAGCGTGCAGAGTCTGACAGAGACATGTGCGCACGACTCTGTAAGTCTCTGCAGTCAGTTTCGGGTTCCGGTTACCCTGTTTGCGCACAGTGGTAACAGGAACGGTCGAAACAGTGTGACAGTGCAGCGGTATGTGTGTGGCGGGTGTGCAGATTCTAACAGAGACGTGTACGCACGACTCTGCTGGTATTTGCAGTCGGTTTCGGGTTCTGATTGCCCTGTGTGCGCACAGCGGCAACAAGATTGGTCGAAACGGTGTGGCGGTGTAGCGGTATGTGTGTGGCGGGTGTGCAGATTCTAACAGAGACGTGTGCGCCCGACTCTGCCAGTATCTGTGAGTAGTTTCGTATTCCGATTGCCCTGTGTACGCACAGCGGCAACAGGAATGGTCGAAACAACGGAACGGGGTTTAGCGGTTTATTACGGTAGTTTCGGTATCTGTGCCGTTACGTGTGCGCACGAAACGGTCAGATATCGTCAGTTCCTCTAGGGCCCTCCTAGCGGTGTCGTGTGCTCACGGCAACGCTTGGATCGGGAGCTCTGATCGAACTGCCGCCGTGCTGTCGCGGCTGGGCTTATATAGCCCAAGTCGCTGGCGCCAACGCCCTCTGGTGGTGATTGGGTCGAGTGTTGTTGGTGTACTTGTGTGGTGCTTACCGTGCTCTTTTCGGTAGTGTGCGTTGTTTTGTTTGCACCCGTCGTCGGTTTCGCTCGATGCTATGTTTACACTGTACGAGCACATGTTGCTACCCATGAGCACTCGGCTTGTGCTCATGTTATTGTCGTGCGGGTCTGCCTTTCGCTCGCGATGTTTGTGTGCCTACTTGTATATATTCTGCACGAGACTGATGTCTCGTTGCCATATCTATCTGGTATCTATGCGGTACTTAATATCTATCCGGTACGGTGCGGTACTTAATATCTATCCGGTACGGTGCGGTACTTAATATCTATCCGGTACGGTGCGGTACTTAATATCTATCCGGTTCGGTGCGGTAACGGCACGGTGTCGCTAATTTACAAACACTCCATCGCTTACATAGAAACCGTGTACGCTCGGTCTGGAGTGCGGTGGTTCGGTTATTCAGTAGGAATGGCGGAATACCCAGGTGTGTGTCTGATATTACGGAGTCCTCGCAAGAACGTGTGCGCACGATCTTGTGCGGCCTCCGTGCCGGTTGCTGGCTTCCTTCTATCCTGTGTGCACACAGTGGCAGGTGGAACGGAGGAACGTCGGAATGATGTCGGTGTGTGTTGGCTTGTGTTCCACAGGATCTGATTGAGAAGTGTGCGCATGACTCAACCTGGTACTGTGGCTGTTTCTCACGGCTTCCTTTGCCCTGTGTGCGCACAGCGGCAAGTGGAATGGCAGAACGGTGGAGGTGTGTATAGCGGTGCGTGCAGGGTCCGACCGAGTCGTGTGCTCACTACTCTGCAAGTCTCTGCAGTCAGTTTCTGGTTCCTATTACCCTGTGTGCTCACAGTGGCAATAGGAACGGAGAAACGGTGGGACGGTGGTTGGCGGTAGTTTAGTGCCTGTAGTTGCGTCACGTGTGTTCACGAAGGCGCTCCTTCAGGTACTTAGTGGGTCTGAATTACCCTGTGTGCTCACAGCGGTAATCCAGATAGCGGTGTGGTGTTTTTAGATATTTGCATCGTTACGTGTGTGCACGAAACGGCCAGATGTCGGTAGTTCTCTTAGTGCTCTCCTAACGGCGTCGTGTGCTCACTGCAAAGCTCGGATCGGAAGCTCTAACCGAACTGCCCGCTGTGCTGTCACGGCTGGACTTATATAGCCCCAGTCGCTGGCGCCAACGCCCTCTGGAGGTGAGTGGGTCGTGTATTGTGTGTGTATTCGTGTGGTGCTTTTCATGTTCTCTTCGCTGGTGTGTGTGCGGTGATTTGCGCCAGTCGTCGGTTTTACCCGCGGCTGTATTCGCGTCGCTCGAGCACGTGTTGCTGTACATGAGCATTCGGCTTGTGCTCGCGTTGTTTACGTGCGGGTTCGCCCTTCGCTCGCTCATGTGTGTGGCCGTTTTGTGTATGTTTAGTACGAGACTGAAGTTTCGTTGCATAACTTTACAATGCTCAGTACATATAACGGCGTATTGCTGTCCTAATACTACAAAGCGACGGAAGAGTTCTCAATTCGCGCGTTAGCGAATTCCAGAGTCGTGCACCCTGGGAACTGAAAGACTTCATCCCAGCCTTAGTACTCGAATTCGGGACTACTAGTTCTTTGGGGTCCCTGCTCGAGGTCCTAGACTGGTTTCTCTCAAAAAGAGCAGCAACATATGGAGGCTGCCTCATAACTATAGCCTTGTACAGCATGACCGCGGCAAAATACTCTCTCCTCTCTCGAACCGTTATCCATCCCAATTTCTTTCACACAGATGTATCTTATACAAGAATTCTGCAGCCTCTGAAGTCGAGACTCAAGCTTCCCTGACATATCCATGTAAACAAGAGAGCAATAATCTAGATGAGAGATTGCAAGAGCACTAGCTAATTGCTTACGATGCGCCTCAGTTGTGCACGATCTGAAAGATCTGAGACCATATAAAGTCCTATTCACTTTACGACAAACTGCACCAACCCGCGGCTTCCACGTCATTCTCAAGTCCATCACAACACCAAGGTTAGTCACAACGTCAACAAACGGAACGAAAATGCCACTTTCAACCTCAATGCCGGGCAGCTATAGACTTTGTATTTTACTAATGTTATACTCCGAACCAAATATCACAGCTGTGCACCCTCAGGCCCCTGAAAATTGGCCAAAACATCCTGAAGATCGTTTATGTACAAACTGAAAAGCAGAGGTCCCAACACCGAGCCCTGTAATACGCCAAGATTGGTAGTGAGCCAATCTGAGTCGCCGTTTGTTTTTGTAACTACTCGATGGTTACGTCCTGTGATACATGGTCTAATCCACAGAACCACCGACTTAGAGAACCCTAACCTAATCAGCTTGCTAAGGAGTTTAGAGGGAGAAATGGTGTCAAACGCCTTGCTAAAATCAAACAGCAGAGGAATAGTCAGTAGCTGCTTCTTGCTGTTAATGCCTGCTCTGATATCCTTTGTCAAGCTTAGAAGCGCCGTCTGCGTGCTATGCAACGAGCGAAAGCCAGTCTGACGGGAATCAAGAAGCTTCTTCGATTCGATGCATTCCGAGATCTGATCGTGAACAATCTTCTTAAGTACCTGGGCGAGGAAACACAGCAGAGAAATTGAATGGAAGTTCGAGGCAGCAGATAAAATTGCTTTTTTCTTCAGAGGAACCAGATGCGCCCTCTTCTATGCTGCAGGAAAAACTCCATTTGACAGAGAAAGGTTAAAAATTGTAACCAGATGATGACTCAGAACCGGGAGAGACTTTGCAATGATATCCTGAGGAATACCGTCTACCCCTTTCACCTGTGATGTAAAATGCGCAACAGCCAGAACAACATCAGAAAACGTTACATCACGAAACTTAGAACCAACTTCACTGGCCGTTGCAAGGACAGCATGCAAGTCCTCCTTACGTTCTGTCTGAGAACTGGAAACGCCCGCAAAATGAGTATTTAATTCATCTGGTAAAAAGCGATGTAATTTCTCTCTAGTCCTAGTCAAGAGCCCAAGATTGCGGAGCTCATTCGAGATGTTTTTATCGCCATCCAAGGCCTCCGAGATTTTATTGCGAATGAAGACATCCCGCACATCTGCCATGCGTAGCTCATCCTCCGCAGCGAGCGACTGAAACTCAGTCCACAGGCGATTGTCACGCGTTCTACGAAACCGACGTCTAACAGCATCACGTCGATTATACAGTTCTTGAAGCTCGACGTTGATCCATGAGAGACCATTACTCTTTGGTTTAAACTGCTTTAAGGGGGCAAGTTCATCAATAGCAGCTGCGACATTTCGGCTCAGAGAGTCAAGTTTTTTGTCTAATGTCTCAGCAGGACAGACGACAGTTGACCAGTTAAGTGTCTCAAAGAGGGAAAGAAGCTCACCCTGCCTAACAGATTTAAAATCTCTAAAATAAAAGGAGCTCAAAGTAGTAGGTGAGGACCTAGGAGCAGGGATGGTTAGGTCAATGATGTTGTGCCTGCTCGGAAAGGTTGCCATCAAGTTATTCCTATCCAGGACTGTCTCACCCTCATCAACAAAGATCACATCAATCCAGGTGTGAGAATCCGCAACATGGTGGGTCGGGCCATGATCAACAAGCTAAAGACTCAGCTCACAAGATAGCTCTCTGATGAAATTTGCATCCTGGGACGCCGCAACATATTTGCGTTCAGATCTCCCATTATTATGCGATGATCAGAGTCAACCGCATGTAGTCTTAAGTTATCGAGCTGGTCTAAATTCTCTGTGAAAGAGATACCCGGTGGTCTGTAAATTACAGCAATAAAAATAGGGGGTAATTTGCCCATCTGTACTGTACACGTGAGATATTCAGGAATTCCCGGTTTACCAACATCTGTCATAGTTGAGGATAAACATAACCGAGTAGCCATGTAACTATCATGGATATAAAGAGCCACTTCACCTCCCTGGGTATTCCTATCCTATCGAAGAACCGAGTATCCATCAACCTGCGCAAACACATCATCAACATTTTGCCCGAAACGCGATTCAGCCACACCAAACAAGTGATAGAAGGGACAAGCACCTACAATGAGTTGGCGAAACATTTCCCAATGCACGAAGATACTGCATCGTTTGCACAAATACAGTTTTGTACCACTATCACTATATTTGCAGGCTTAATGGCGCGAGTTGCACTGTCATAAGACGCAGCGATTGCGTGCAAGTTAGCAGCTGTCTTAAAAGCGTGAGCAATATCCCCGTCTCTTCTTTTTACCATAAAACGACCGCCTCTATGCCAAACATATTTAAAGCCTAGGCCACGAGCCAAGCTTTTGAAGCTTCTAAATTGGAGAAAAAGTTATTTCTGTAATAATTCATTTATAAACAATTTTCTATGAATTAGGTCATTACTAGTTTCCTGGTCCAAAGACGAAACGTTAATATGTCTAGTATTTAGGCCGGTGAAACGATGCTTCGCACGCATGGTGTAAATAAATAAAGAGATGGGGAGGGGTACAGAAGAGTCGAACGAGAGTAGTGAAGATAATGGGAGTGTTATAGTATCCGGAGTAACAGCAGTTAATCCAAATTACGTGTTTGTTAACTTAGGCGGTAAACGATATCTCGCGTTGTTAGATCCGGGAGCAACGTTATCCATGGTTTCACCGCCTGTAGCTGAGCAGTATACGTCTAGACTCGAGCCCTTTATTATGCGAGTGCGTACAGCCACTGAAAAAATTAGCAAAGTAATTTATGCGCGCTTGTGTAGAGGTAGATCAGCACACGAGGGACATAGATTTCAAAGTAGCGCCGGACCTAGATCACGACGCGATTTTAGAAATGGATTTTCGCGAATAATTAGAGGTAGATCCAAGACACGGGTAATTATTGTAAAAACACCCCCTGAAAATCACGGTAACCTTATTAATAATCCACGAATCGCTTTGGTCCCTGCGCCATTCGACAGATCTCATCCAATTACGTAGAATTGGTAGAGGAACTTTGTAATTTAACGCAAAATAACAGAATAACGGCGAAAATATAGGAAAATACCGTAAAAGCACCCAGCAAAAACCACGGTAACTTTCATAAGTATCAACAAATCGCTTTGTTCTTTGCGCCATTCGACAGATCTCGTCAAATTACGTAGAATTGGTAGAACAACTTTGTATTTTACCGCAAAGTAATGGAAGGAGACAGACTCAGAGAAAGAAAGAAGGTGCGGTATAGAGAGGGATATAGAGTAAATGAGAGAGAGAGAGATAGAGAGATATAGAGAGAGGGAGGGAAGGAGACAAACAGATAGGAGGATAAGGAGAAAGAGAGAGAAAAAAGAGATAGGGCTCTCCCTTCTGACAGGCAACAAATAGTGGGAAACTGAGAGAAAGAGAGATGGGAAAGAGAGAGAGAGCCAGCATCTAGCAAGTAGCAAATGAAAATATATAAAATAAGAAAAGCAACAAGCAAATAAAAAGTCGTTAGAACAGGACAGGAAAGCGCGTTAGAATGAAACGCGCATATGCCTGGATATGCGCTGAACAATAGGGCAGGGAGTGGAGTCGAATTTTACGGGAGTCGTAGAGATGGGCGAGCGCAACAAAAACGAAATATAGGTGGGGTGAGAGGGGTGAGAAAACCCGCGCGTCGAGGCGAAGTCGCAAGTAGGAAAGAGCAATCGAACTTCGAAAGGGATAGCGCCAGGTTAGCGAATCAGAGATTGCAAACAGTGAACATTTTAAAAGGATGGGGGCTTGTGCAGTTTGCGGGGCATGAGAAAGCTGACGATCCGGACGAATTTCTAGAGCAGATAGAGGATTGTCGCGATGGTGCAGGCATCCGGGACGATGCGCTGCTAGCTGCGATCCCATGCTGTCTCACGATGTTGGCAGCGCGTTGTATCGCAAGATGCGCGCAAAGATAGGCTCGTGGTCCGAGTTTTGAAAGCGTTTTCGCAATAATTTTATTAAATACTATAATCACAAAGATCTATATATATATATATATATATATATATATATATATATATATATATATATATATATATATTGTAACGGGCGGCGACACGCGCACGTCGGCGTGGGTAGCCGAAGCGCGGAAAGGCCAGTAGAGAACTCGCAATTTGGGAAAATTCGAGTCAGTTAGCTTTTGACCGCACTCGCGAATAGTTAAGATCACGCGCGCCAAAAGTTCAACGTGAACAGCAGCATCGAGAGCAGCAACAGCAACAAGAAAAGCAGCCAGAGCAGCCATAGCAGCAACAACAGCAACTGCAGCACAGCAGCAACCGCAGCAAACACTGCCCCTCATAGATCACCGCAACAGCAACACGGTGAGGTCGAGAAGGAGACTCCTTGCCAGAGGACGACGTTGATCAACGCGATAAAAGAAAGTAGGATTTAATTTCTAATTATTTATGCGCGATCGACTGGCGAGGCATTTGGCCCCAGTCGTTGATCCGGTCGTAGATTTTGAGGCCTTCTCGCGACGCGAATAGGCGCAACACTGACGACGAATTTCTTATTGAATAAACGCTTTTTTAGTAGAATCGGTAGTGTGTTCATTTGATTGTCGTCCCGATCCCTCTTCCTATTCAAACCGCCGAATACCGCTGCCTCCGCGGGCACTACCCAGAGGTGTAGTGCATACTGAGCATCAGAGCATCGTCGCAAGTAAGCGACCACACGAGCGAGTTCATCATCTCGCAATAGCAAAGTGCAGGAGAACTTTGCATTTGTACGGGGTACATAGGCAGTTAGCCGCCTAGAAACAGCCCAATCACAACTGGCGCCCACTACGTATGGATACGCGGTATAGGAAAATAAAAAGCGTTGCGCCCGAACTCGATATAGGGAATTCCCAAACCGGCGAAAAATAAGTGAATTTCGACGATAGACGGTTGAATTTGCGCGAGTTAGAAAAGGCCTAGGGGTGATATACAGCATTATATTAGCGCCGAGCCGATCAAAACAAACATCGGTTCGTTGGTCGGCCGAGCAGCATCGCGCGAGAGTAGGAGAGTCCGTGCACGCTATAGAAGTCTGCGAGCACCGAGTACGAAGCAGCCGGCGCGTGTGAGTATGCTGCGTAGCGGGAGTATAAGTAAGCGCTCGGAGAGTGTGTGCGCGAGCCGTTCGGTGGGAGGATCTGTGAGCGCGCGGAGAGTGTGTGCGTGAGCCGCTCGGTGGGAGAATACGTGCGAGTGCTACAAGTGTGTGTGTCCGCTACAATACGTAGCGCAGGCATAGTGCAAGTAGTCTAGGCGCAGAGCAGTTTTCCTCGGACTTTAATGGCCAGTCGATCACCAAGGTTATTCTTATGTATTTTTTCCTTCTGAACACGAATTTCGAGGGTGGAAAGTCCGAAAGTGCTCAGGTAATTTGTTATAAACAATTTAAGTGTTTAAATGGCCATAAAACTGTAAGTAAATGTACCATCGACGTCTAATAAAAATAAAAGTGTTACTCACGCTACAGAGCGTCACCATGAATTTGAATTTTCAAAAAAGAATTATTAGAACCGAAGTTATTGCAAAATTAGTGCCAAAAGGAGCCTATTTGGAGCGCAAACGCGCTACACGCGCAGTACTTTCGTTCTAACTTCGGTTCTTTTTCTTGCTTAAATACCTGCTTTGTAACCAGGTTATAAAAGTATTCTTATACAAGAATTTATTTACAAAATATATTTAACAAAAACAAATAAAAAATAACATAAAAGTTAAAACCCCACAAAACCAAAACTTTAAAAAAAAAATCTCGCGGTAGCGAGAACTTTTGTGTCAGTCGGGCATCGAAAAGATACTGCGCAATTTTGAATTTCGCGCTAAATGGAGAAAAGTGTTGCGATGGCTGAAGAGTTTTTAGTAAAAATCATGCGAATAGGCTCAGATTGTAAAACTGCAGATGATTTACGTCTCTGGTCTTACCATCATGCGAAATGCGCGTTGGTTGATGAATTGCCACTAACAAACAAGTCTATGAAGCTACATATCTTGCGAGCATATTATGTAGTTTATACACAGATACATTGCTTCAGTGAGGCTGCTGAAAATCTAGATCCTACGAAATTCGGCTGGAAAATAGAAGATGATCTATTACTACCTTCACGAGTAGATATACTGTTACCACCTGGCGACGAATTAATTTACAATTGTAATTGCAAAGTTTGTACGACAAAAGCCTGTGTTTGCTTATCCGCGGGAATTCCCTGTTGCTCTTTCTGTTCATGCAAAAAAAAGAATACTTGTAAAAACGAACATAATATAAAAGTTAGTAACTAGTTGATGCATTTATATAATTTAATAAAAGTTCCATTCCACGCGGATAAATGAAAAAAAATTCAAAACTTAGACGTTTTTCGCAATTATATAATAAACAATAGTCAACTTAAAAATTATTAATAGTTAATAGTATGTTAATATAAAGATTTTTCTTTAAAATGACGCCCAATAAATCATAAAATATTTTTAAAAAACCGAAGTTAGAACGAAAGTACTGCGCGTGTAGTGCGTTTGCGCTCCAAATAGGCTCCTTTTGGCACTAATTTTGCAATAACTTCGGTTCTAATAATTCTTTTTTGAAAATTCAAATTCATGGTGACGCTCTGTAGCTTGAGTAACACTTTTATTTTTATTAGAAGTCTATAGTACATTTAGTTACAGTTTTATGGCCATTTAAACACTTAAATTGTTTATAACAAATTACCTGAGCACTTTCGGACTTTCCACCCTTGAAATTCGTGTTCAGGAGGAGAAAATACATAAGAATAACCTTGGTGATCGACTGGCCATTAAAGTCCGACGAAAACTGCTCTGCGCCTAGACTAAAGCGCCGTATCGCAATAGACGCAGTATTGTACGTGTATCCGAGCGTGTGTGAGTGTGGGTGCTTATAGGATAGCACAGCTGGCTAGTAATAGAGCCTACCTGTGTATACGCAGCATAACGCGAATTATATGACGGCGAAAGAGTGTGAGAGCAGAAATGCGGTGCAACGCACGCCGTCTCGCACTTAGAATCCGCGAAATAAAATCACGCCACAATTATTGGAGTAGAGGCGTTAGATTTTTTTGTTTTTTTAGGCTAGCTTAATCCAGATAGGAAAGCGGAGGTTTTTCGTGTATTGCAAATACACAATAGCTCGCTAATAAATTATCAGATTAGGTAGCCGCTGCTGCTGCGTGAACTAGTTTCATAGCGCTCGTAAAATTTAGCTACGCGTGAAAGATGGCTCAAGAAACCGAAAAGAGCGTAAGAGACTGGTGCTATGCACTAGATGACGCGGATTTAGTAGAAGCATTGACATCGCTGAAGCTTCGAGCTGATGGCTTCAAATTAGCCAATGTCGCCAGACTGCGGAAACTCGCATCGAAAGAGAGCAACTCCGGCAGACATTTATCTACGAAACCAGGCTGGAAACGACAGGTGATACGATCGCAGATGAATCGTATGACCCTACGGCAACACACCCGCTGGAAATATTGGCGCACGACCAGACCGTAGCCAAACGGTTAAGGTGGTCGAGTGAGACACGGGTCCCATGCAGGCAAGGCGCTATAAAGAAGGTAACGCGAGCTTCAGCCTGTACACCGTGGGGAATCCCATCGATGCAACTTTCCGATGAGGAGAAAGATGCAAGAAATGTTGCAGACGAGCAGAGGGAGGACGATGAGCAAGTAAATCCCATGTCTTTTCTGACTCACGGTAGAGGATCGGCTGAAGGGAATCTACAGCGAGCGCGAGGTCAAGCTGCGATACAGATGGCAAAAAGGAATGATACAGCTGAATCTGGCAAGGATGAGCCAGAGGATGCTGTAAAAATTCTGGCACGCCGAGTGGAGGCAACAGACGCCAAGATGGACCAGTTAACGAAGAATATGGAAACGTTAATGGCGATGATGATGGGTAACGCCGCTTCGAGCACAAGAGTGGAGCCAACTCCAGCTCCTCCGAAGGCAACGTGCAAGGCGCGAGGTGGTTTACCCCCGCCAAGGGTCGATTTTCAAGACACGTACAGAATCTTTGGAAACGAGGACATGGCCAGTCCAGTAGCGCCGCCGCGTAACACGTCGACGTTGCCGGCAAGGAGCGCTAGACATGAACCCCTGGCAGGTGCTGGGGGGGTGCAGGAACGATACTGGTGAGACGAGCAGCGTACCTGGTAGTAGAAGCACTACCAGTGGTATAACGTCATCTCACAATTCGTCTAGAGCGGCTGGTAGTGTATTCGGAAAATGGCCAGCCCGGTTCAACGGCGATGCCAGCATTAGCATCGAGCACTTCTTTCAGAAAATGGAGGCAGTGCAGAGGTTGAACGACCTCACAGAAGAACAGATGCTAGCGGCACTACAAGAGGTATTCACCGGTTACGCCTACGAGTGGTTGTTGAACCGGGTTGATGAGACTGAAGGATGGACTAGCTGGCAAGAGTTTTGCGCGTGTGCCAAGATATGGTTCGGCAAAACTCAGGGATACCAGCAGAGGCTTCTACAAGGGATTATGCGCAGGATGGTGCCGAAGCCTAGCGTATCACAGCAGTTGGATGTGATTTACCACAACATGCTGCCTGCCATAAAGAGAACGTTGCAGCGAAAGGATTAGAGCACGGTGGAGCAGATTTAAGAAGCAGCTGCTGAGATAGAAGCCACCATCGAGAGCGAGTCGGTATATAGGCTCCCTCCACCTCCAGCAGCCTCGTTGTTGCCAGAATTGGCGTACAAGCCAGATCTCTGTCCTCTTGGCTCCAATGCCAAGGTTCTCTTGGTTCCAATGGTTTGGGATCAGAGGTAAAGGAGGAAGAGCCAATAAACTTAGCAGCGGTAAATCGCCTGCTTGACGAGCGATTTTAAGAGGCTTTTCAAAATAAATCCCCGACGAGGTTGCCACAGTGACGAAAGGCATACCGCAGTACTAGCTGAGGGCGAAGAAAAAGTCCGAAGAAGAAGGATAAAGAGTCTAGTCCACCACGAAACGAACGTCGTAAGACTGGGGATAAATCGGAGAGCCCCGGCGGGAAGAGAAACAATATCTACCGCGACGTGGAGTGCTTCAACTGCGGTAAAAAGGGTCACATCGCCAGGAATTGTAGACACCAGGCGGGTATCGCGAAGAAGGAGGCGTAGGTGAGGCCCCTACATCTCTGTGGAGGGCGCAGCATGAAACTGAAGGAAGTCCGACGCGCCAGGCCTCACCTGATGATTTCGATCGGATGATCGATGTGCTAGCCAGGGTTAGCAAAAAGGCGCAACACAATCTGAATGGCGATGAGTCACGCTATTGGGAAAACGTTGGAATTGGAGGATTCCAAGTACGAGCGCTCTATGACCCAGGAGCGGCGTTGACGGTGATGGGCACGCTAGGCTTACAAATAGCCAGCGCGTGTGGGTGCAAGATACGCCCGTGCCAAGGTCGACAAGCACAATGCGCCAATGGACAGACTTCAACGATCGTGGGTACAGTAGACCTACCGTTTGAAGTCGAGGGAGTTCAGAGAGAAATAACTGTAGCAATAATGCCAGATGCAGTCAAGAGCTGCCTAGTTGGAGCAAACTTTGGCAGACTCTTCGATGCAGTACACGACCCAAACGAGGGAGTGTTATATTTGAAGCATGAAAAGAAAATAGTGCAGCTTCAACTGGCCACGCTCGGAGTTACTGGAGTGCTCAACATAGCCTCAGTAAGTATAGCGGAGATTACGGAGGAAGAACGCGCTAGACTGAAGAGACTTTTGGGCAGGTTGAAACCGACCCAGCCGAACGCGCTAGGTCGCACTTAGCTGATAGAGCACGATATCGACATTGGTACTATTAGGCCCATGAAGCAGAAGTACTACCCATTGTCGAGGGTGATGGAGGAAGAGATGCACCGCCAAGTACATGAGATTCTGGAGGCGGGCATTATCGAACCATCGACGAGTGGTTGGTCAAACTCAGTGGTTTTGGTGCGCAAAACGAACGGGAAATTTCGTTTCTGCGTTGACTTTTGGAAAGTCAATGCGCTATCAAAAGCTGATGCTTATCCTTTGCCGAATATGGACGATATACTGCGCAAACTGCAGAAAGCAAAGTATATCTCGACACTGGATCGCAGTAATGCGTATCACCAGATACCGCTCAAGCAAGAAGCGAGACCAATCACGGAATTTACGGTGCCAAGTCTGGGATTGTTACAGTTTAAGCACATGCCTTTTGATTTAGCCTACGCAGGAGCGTCATTTCAGAGGCTAATCGATGAAGTAATCGGACCAGAGCTTCAACTGTTCGCTTATTCGTACCTTGGTGACATAATTATTGTCACAGAGACGTTCGAGGAACATCTCAAGTACCTAGAGAAAGTCTTGACAAGGGTGAAAGAGGCAGGACTTGTCATGAATCATGAGAAAAGTGTCTTTTGCCAAAGTGAGATTAAGTACCTAGGCGTCCTAGTCAACCAGGACGGGTTTCGGCCTGATCCAAGTAAGATAGCCCCAGTGGTGAACTACCCGGCACCGAAAACGTTGAAACAGTTAAGGCGATTCTTAGGAATATGGTCATGGTATCGCAAGTTTTTAAAAGACTTTTCGAGCATCGCTGAACCTCTTTTTGCATTGACCAAGAAGGGAAGGAAGTATGAGTGGAGTGAAGCACAGCAAGATGCTTTTATGAAGATTATAGCGCTGATGGTAACAGCGCCAGTCTTACTTCGACCAGACTTCGAAGATCAGTTCGTCGTACAAACGGATGCAAGCGATACTGGATTAGGAGCCGTATTGATGCAAATCATAGACGGCGAAGAAAGAGTGTTAGAGTTTGCCAGCCGTACCCTCTCACCGGCTGAGCGAAACTACTCAGTAACTGAGCGTGAATGCCTAGCTGTGATATGGGCGATAAGGAAGTTTAGACCTTATATCGAAGGATATGAGTTTAAAGTCATAACAGACCATAGTAGTCTGCGCTGGCTATGTAACCTGCAAAATCCTACGGGGAGATTAGCCAGGTGGGCTTTGGAAATGCCGTAGCACACCACAACCAGAGAAGCCTATGCGCTCTGCAGGTGGTGGCTCTACTCGGCGTAACCGGTCTGGGAATCGGGAGCACGTCTCTCCCGTGAATCGGCGGGCGACGTCGATCGTGCGGCGCAGCATGTCCCGCACAGGGACGCGGGGACCATCGAGGGACCATCGAGGGACCAACGAGAGCCGCACCCCAGAGGGACGAAGAGGCGCCGATCCAGCCATTCCCGTTCTAGGTCGAGAAGGAGGCGCCAGAGGGCCCAACAGTAGGGGGCCCGCTCCACCGTCGCCAGCTCGTCTGCATGGAGTGCGAACGACCACGCGAAGCTGCTTTGTTTGTGGCCACGAGAGGGTCAATAGAGCTTCGCGGTTCTCCAATTACTCTCATACGGGCGGCGTCCAAGGCGCTCCCTTTTATAAATAAATTTTACTTTGTTTATTTTTGCAGATGAGGAGTTGGTTATTTGGCGCCACCCTATCCCTATATTATGGTAGAACCAAACTCGGGGCGATATTTTGGTTCTAGGGGGGGGGGGGGGTTGTAACGGACGGCGAGATGCGTACGTCGGCGTGGGTAGCCGAAGCGCGGGAAGGCCAGTAGAGAACTCGCAATTTAAGGAAAATTCGAGTCAGTTAGCTTTTGACCGCACTCGCAAAGAGTTGTTAAGACGCGCGCCAAAAGTGTAACGTGAGCAGTAGCAAGACGACCTAGAAAGAGCCTCGTTACAACTCGTCACAATTATTAACATATTATTATTTATAAGATTATTTTTAGTAATTATGTTAAATAATTTTATAGGATTATTTCCCTGTATTTTTACATCAACAAGACATTTAAGAATGAGATTAACAATATCATTAAATTTATGATTAGCAATAATATATTTGGATGAATTAATTATACTTATCATATATTTAATCATTCAATTCCTCAAGGAACTCCAACTTTATTCATATCTTTTATAGTTTTAATTGAAACAGTCAGAAATTTTATTCGTCGTATTATTTTGGCTCTTCGACTATCGGCAAATATAATTGCTGGTCATTTATTAATAACATTAATTTCTTCAACAGGAAGAAATTTAACTATACTATTATTAATAATTATATTATTTAGTCAAATCATTTTAATTATCTTAGAACTAAGAGTTTCTATTATTCAAGCTTATGTTTTCACCGTATTATCTATACTTTATAGAATTGAATCAAATTAATGAAAAAATTATTTCAACCATATCATTTAGTAACAATTAGCCCATGACCTTTATTAATATCTTTTAGATTAATAATTTTATTAATTAGTATTATAAATTGATTTAATAATTATTCTATTCATATAATATTTCTAAGAATTATCCCAAATTTATTAGTAATGTATCAATGATGACGAGATGTTATTCGAGAACGAACATATCAAGAATATCACACTAAGATAGTAATCTTAGGTTTAAAATTAGGAATATTATTATTTATTATTTCTGAAATTATATTTTTTTTAAATTTTTTGATGTTATTTTCATATATTCCTTTCTCCAAGAATTGAAATTGGAAGTAATTGATCCCCAAAAAATATTATTCCTTTTTATCCTTATTTTATTTCTTTATTAAATACAATTATTTTATTATCATCAGGTGTATCAATTACTTGATGTCATTATTGAATTTTAACTAATAATAAATTTAATAGAATTATAAATTTAAGAATCACAATTATCTTAGAATTAATTTTTACTATACTTCTATATATATAGTATTGTGAAGTAACTTTCACTTTCACAGTTTCTGTTTATGGTTCTATTTTTTTATATCAACTAGATTCCACGGACTCCATGTAATTATTGGAACATTATTTTTATTAGTAAATTTATTTCGAATTATATTAAATAATTTTAGATCAAATCATCATTTTAGATTTGAAGCCGCAGCTTGATATTGTCATTTTGTTGATGTAGTATGATAATTACAATAAGTAAAATTAATTTCCAATTAATTAGTCTATTAAATAATTGTATAAATAATCATTTTTTATTTAAATTTAATAATATTAATTTTATTAATTTTAAGAACAATATTATTAATTAATTTAATTATTTAAAAAATATATATAAAAATCGAGAAAAAATTTTCCATTTGAATGTGGATTTGATCCTGTAACTAATAATCGTCTACTATTTTCTCTTTTTATTTAATCTCAATTATTTTTTTAATTTTTGATGTTGAAATTGCAATAATTTTACCGTGAAGTACCTGGGAGTGACGCTTGATACCAAGCTCACTTTCGGGGAACGCTTGCGATAGATCTCATGTCGCAGCGCCTCGGCCCAGATTTCTGCACGCACAGCATTACCGACTCGGCAGTCCGCAGCAGTAGACGCCTTACAGCAGGACGAGGACCGCCAATGTTAGCCATCACCCTGCTGAGAGTCGCCGTCACCACGGCCGCCTTGTCTGCTGCCTTGCGTATGTGTTCCCCGAAAGTGAGCTTGGTATCAAGCGTCACTCCCAGGTACTTCACGGTAAAATTATTGCAATTTCAACATCAAAAATTAAAAAAATGATTGAGATTAAATAAAAAGATAATAAAATAATTGAGATTAAATAAAAAGAGAAAATAGTAGACGATTATTAGTTACAGGATCAAATCCATATTCAAATGGAAAATTTTTTCTCGATTTTTATATATATTTTTTAAATAATTAAATTAATTAATAATATTGTTCTTAAAATTAATAAAATTAATATTATTAAATTTAAATAAAAAATGATTATTTATACAATTATTTAATAGACTAATTAATTGGAAATTAATTTTACTTATTGTAATTATCATACTACATCAACAAAATGACAATATCAAGCTGCGGCTTCAAGTCTAAAATGATGATTTGATCTAAAATTATTTAATATAATTCGAAATAAATTTACTAATAAAAATAATGTTCCAATAATTACATGGAGTCCGTGGAATCTAGTTGATATAAAAAAATAGAACCATAAACAGAAACTGTGAAAGTGAAAGTTGCTTCACAATACTATATATATAGGAGTATAGTAAAAATTAATTCTAAGATTATTGTGATTCTTAAACTTATAATTCTATTAAATTTATTATTAGTTAAAATTCAATAATGACATCAAGTAATTGATACACCTGATGATAATAAAATAATTGTATTTAATAAAGAAATAAAATAAGGATAAAAAGGAATAATATTTTTTGGGGGTCAATTACTTCCAATTTCAATTCTTGGAGAAAGGAATATATGAAAATAACATCAAAAAATTTAAAAAAAATATAATTTCAGAAATAATAAATAATAATATTCCTAATTTTAAACCTAAGATTACTATCTTAGTGTGATATTCTTGATATGTTCGTTCTCGAATAACATCTCGTCATCGTTGATACATTACTAATACATTTGGGATAATTTTTAGAAATATTATAAGAATAGAATAATTATTAAATCAATTTATAATACTAATTAATAAAATTATTAATCTAAAAAATATTAATAAATGTCATGGGCTAATTGTTACTAAATGATATGGTTGAAATAATTTTTTCATTAATTTGATTCAATTCTATAAAGTATAGATAATACGGTGAAAACATAAGCTTGAATAATAGAAACACTTAGTTCTAAGTAGGTAAGGAAGGCCGGTTCTGCCTCCCCCCACCACTCAACTTTTACATATGAATACAGCGTCCCCACTTTTTAATTAACTCACCTGTACAGGTGAGAATGTTCTAGAAGATTCTAGAACATTCTAGAAGCCTCTAGATGTTTGGTGGTGGTGGTGGGCGGAGGTAGAACCGGTCTTATTTAAGTGAAAAAAAATTCTCAGAGGGGTAGGGAAAATTCACGCGGTCCAAGGATGTGTATGCTCCCGACAACATGATGCCTGGGGGTATACTCCCAGCAGTCTGAGGTATACACCTGGAAGCGTGCTGTTCAAGGTTAAGTCCTGGCAGCGTGCTGTTCAATGTGAACTCCTGGCAGCGTGCTGTCTCCAGGAGGCCGTTCGAGGTCAGAGGGTCTACAGATTTTAGAAGCGTGTGATGCTTGCGTCAGTGTATTTCACCTGTGCAGGTGAGAATAGGCCCCGCCCACTTCGAATGTTCTGGAAGCTTTAAGCCATGACGTCATCAGCACACCTGTAAACAAGGTCAGAGACGGCACCAGCATCTCGGCGGGCTACAGCGGTGCTGACGTCAGAGGCCGATACAGCCGCGGTGAGTCGCGCGTTGAGATAACGCGGATCGGGTTAAACCTGCTTGTTGTTTTTCTCTTCGCTCCTCTTTATACCTTCATATTCGTACTTTTATCGAATACGATAGCATATACGCATCTTCTTAACGCAATATAGCTGCTGCGTATTCTCGGAAGCTCTCTCTTTTTCTCTTTCTCTTTCGTGCACGCTACAAGTATAATACGCGCGGCTACCGTGCAACGTTTAGCGGTGACGTCAGCGGCCTATGAGCTGCATCACATTAGAATAGCCAGCGGCAAGTATCAAAGGGTCTCTAGTTTCACGCTTGTTTTTTTTTAAGTCGATTCATTTGCGTACATTAAATAAAATTCGTATACGTACATTTTACATAGTATCAATCATTTATACATCCTCACTTATTATTTAGGACGATTCATTTTCTACGAATTGGAACTTGTTGACAGCCAAAGTATTTTGTTATGGAGCGAATTTTCTAGAGCACGTGTGCTTTTCTACGAATTAGCTTGATGACTTTATACCATAGCGGGTTTCTGGTTTCACGCGCTTATTAAATACAGCTACATATTGATTGTTACAATGTCAGTCGGGGGTGTCAGATTGCAGCATAATGCAGTTTTAGGCAAAACTATGGAAAATGTGAGAAAGCGGGTTGACCTCAAAATTGTATCTAAATGGGATGGCAGAGAGAGTGCTGAAGCCCTTATTGCTCAACCTAATTTTCACAGTCGCACCATACTAGATGAAAATTTGGCAACTATAGAACTGACTAAAACTGAAGTCAATATGAATAAACCTATTTATGCTGCACTCTGTATACTTGATTTATCAAAAACGTTAGTAAACAGCTTTCACCATGATTATATGAAAAAGCATTTTGGTGATAGTTGTAAGCTGCTGTATACAGACACGGATAGTTTAATATACGAATTACGTAATATAGATATATATGAAGTTATGAAGCGAGATAATGTGTTTAGTAAAAAAAGCAAGTAAAAGTAGCTTTAAGCCCCCACGATCATAAAAGGTACTTGCTACGAGGCATAGCTGATACTTTACCTTGGGGCCATTATAAGATTAAGCAGACAGATTAAGAATAAATTGTATAGAATAAAAAGACAATTTGTAAATATTTATTTATAAATCTGATTTATTTATTCAACTATTGTGCGTATTATCAATACGTACGTGCGTAGTATCAAACCCTAACCATTTTACATAAAGCTTATTTCCTTGTTTTTTCAATACTTTACTTCTACAAGATAAACATCTGGATATTTGGCTTTAAGCAATTCCTGTTCATAAAAACCACCAGCGATGGGTTGATCTCGATAGTCCTTGAGCTTGTACGTTAGTACTGGATACGTTGGCGCAATTTGACTAATGGTAAAAATTTCTGTCGACCAGTTGAGCGTATAACCCTTTTCAAATACTTGCTTCATTTTGCTCACTCGCACCTTATCTCCAACTTTAAATTTAGCTTTTTTCTTGCTTTCTTGGTAAGAGAAACGTTTAAGGACTTTAGCTTCATGCTCTCTACTGACATCTTTCGGTTTCATACCGATGGTGCGATGAATGCTGTTATTGTACTCTGCCAGTAAATCAGGTAAGATATCGACCCATTTATAGTTTCCTCGTAAACTAAATTGCTTCCACGTCTTGTTTTTGAGCATGCGATTGAAGCGCTCACAGACGGAAGCTTTTAAATTGCTATATGTTGAGTAGAGATTGATGCCATAACGTTTCACGAGACCTTCAAACGAAGAATTGTAAAATTCTTTTCCTCGATCCGTATGCAAGTGTTTTGGAACTCGACCTTGCTGTAGAATAGATTTCATTGCTGCTGAAACTTCGTTTCCCATTTTCTGCTTTAAAGGTACAGCCCAGGCGTACTTTGAGAATACATCGATGACTGTCAGTAGGTATTTGTAACCTCTATTTTCTTGTGTGTAAGGTAGCATCTCGCCAAATCAGGTTACCAGGTATCATCTAAACCACGCATTATAATCCTTCGCCGCTGATAATTACGTCGAGCTGGTTTATGAAGTTCCTCTACTAGTCTAGCCTTTTGATGTGTAATTATTCTGAGCAGTTTTAAACAAAATTTCATATAGTTCACTAATAGCCAAATCTATTTTTCTCTGTTTCTCCGCATTCTCATCTTTGATGATTTGTATAGCTAATTCTATAGCGTCAATTGCTTTTCTCAGATCACTCGTGATTGCGTGAACAGTGTGAATCTCTGATTGAATTAAACGTTGAAGCACTGCTAAATTTACTGCATCGTTTGCTTGCTCTGGTTCTGCTATATTACACAATTTTTTGCTTCCAATGTCGAAGTGACCGTCGGCAGTGAGTTTATAGCCAACAGCAGGAGGACCACGACGACCTTTGGAGCGATTTAATTGACGTCCAAACAGATCAACGCTCATCTTGTTACTGACTTGAATTTGTTGGTTATAGCAATTAATAGGTGATTTTGGCTTCACGCAATTCTTCGATAATGGAATGAATCTCATTTAGGTGGCTTATTATTACCAGCTAATCTTTCAGCCATGAGTAATCGTAGACGATCAACTAGTTCGTTAGGATCGTCCCAACGATTGCTGACTCATCTGCTAAGCTAGCGTTGCAAGCGTGTGCGTTATGATACAGCCCCCCTTTGAGACGAACAGTCCTCGGTGCGTCACCTTCTTATCAACTTCTTATGCCTAATACGTGCATTATGACACTGGGCTGCAGTCCGTACTTACCGCTCAAAGCAGAAGCAGTACGCTTGATCGCATATGTGGGCGGATCAGAGCCGGTATGTCTAAAATGAGTCTAGTCGGTGGAGTCAGGAGAATGTAGCAATCTGCGGAATCGAGCACTCAGGAGATCTACTTAGTTGGGTTCTAAAATGGCGATCTCCCGCACAAAGGATGCCAAGTGAGTAGTTATTCTACGCCCCCCCCCCGCCAGTCCACTCTCCGCACACCTGATTAAGTGAGAATAGGGCTCGCCTTCATCTAATATTCTAGAAGCTTACCGACAGGTGAGTCGTGACGTCATGAGCATATCTATAAGACTCAGTCGGTATAACAGAATACCACGTGTGAATCTGCGGAAGGGGCTGGCACCAGGAGTTAGCTGATAGAAGGAGACGGTATACATCTAACAGCATACTCATGATGTACCCAAGAGTCCGCTGAATATCTTCTACGGCCCTTCACCACATGACCCTTGGACTCACCTGGACAAGTGAGGAGCAGGTGATGGAGTAGAGCTGCGCCTCCCTACCACTCAACCTGTACAGGCTAAAGTTGGGAGGGCAGTGATGGAGGTGATGTAAGGGAAAAACGTATACTGCTGGCCATATGCTTCTCGTAACTTTATCCAGGAGGCCACTCAAGGTCAAGCAGCAGCATGAACATTTCTCTGCGTGGAATGCACAATGCATATATGTGGATCAGGTTTCACCTGTTTTTATGATGTTTTTCTTTAACGTGTGTATACAATATGAAACTAATATGTATGTACTATCAGCAGCTCTCTTTCTTTCTCACTTTCTCTATCTTTCTATCGCATACTTACTATACTATTTCGTTGCGTTAAAATGCACACACTTTTAGTAGTGCGCTGACGTTAACAGATTGATGAGTATATGCATCGACACTTTTATTGTCTTTACATTTATCGAAAAATAGCTTTTCACTTTTTAAAAATTACGATCTTTTAAAAATTGCTTTTACATCTTTTTAAATTGATTTTACACTCGTTTAAAATTGTTTTGACAATTTTTAGGACATCATGCTATATGTTCAGGAAAATTATATAGGTAAAATTAACAAAAGATCATGTTAAATTTTCCTTAAGTTTATTATATAAATTATAAAAATATAATATATAAAAATTTTAGATACGTTGCATGAATATTAAGTGGACAAACCACTTTTAAAATCTGAAACACAAAATTCAACATTAGATTTTAATTTTAAAATATAATTGAAAAAGAGTCTTTTCATATAAAAACACTTACAATAAACATTAAACACTTAATTTTTTAATGTTTTTAAACTTGATATGCCTCCATGGCAAAGCAGATTATTTTTGATGACTTTTTTCACTATCTTTAAGGTTCAAAGTGTACGCATGGTTGGATTAGGCTTAAATTTTGTGGAGATACTCTTTGTACGCGTACTTTCAGTATGGACGGAGGGATTTTTATTTGAGCTAGTAGAAGTATAGTTTTGTTTAAATAATTGCAATATTACACCTATTTTGCAATAATTTTATCACTTTTATAAGAAGTATATCCACAAAATTTGAGCCCAATCTAACCATGCGTTCCCTTGGAATCCTACGGACAGTGAGCTAAAATTCAGAAAAACAATACTATGATATATTTAACAATTAAGATTCCAATTATATTAGCTATAATTAATACTTATCTAATATGTTCAGGATCTTATCTCCTCTTTCCAATGCATTAGACAAGCGTATACTCCAGTTGGCACCAATATTCCATGGTTGGCTTGGGTTGAACCACTCTTTTGTTGTTGCATGAGCTGAAATCCAAAAAAACACAAAAATTAGAAATTTCAGTACACTATACTTATCACACTTAACTCAGTTAATAATACTTTCTCAATTCTGCTCCACTTACAAGGAAGGTCCCTCTATCCGACCTCACCGATTTAAACCATTCCGTGATATGTTGCAGTACTCGGAAAAATAAGAGACACGTATCTGTTTTTATGTACCGGCATCCACTTTAAAGGGATGAAAACCACCCCTAAATATTAGCCCAAAAAATCGTTCTTTTTATCATATCTCGGCTTCTAATTAATATTTTTTGGTGAAACCAAATGTAATATAGTAGTCATAATAAACTTAAGATATTAGACATGTTTATGACCCAAGCGGTTGCAACCCTTGATTTATATTTTAAAAAAACTAGATTTTTAGGCGTTTTTCTATAAAAATGAATATATGAGCTTAAAAAAAAATAAAATAAAACATTTCGATTACTTTATCGAATATTGCAATCGACGTGCCACCCCAAATATAACCGTAAATTATAACAATAGCAACTGTGTTATGCATTTTTTAAAATGTAGTGCAAAAAGCATCATTAAAGGCACCCCTAGAAATAAGTAATTTAATATAACTCGATATTTATTCTGCTTTAATGATAAAATTACAGTATCTCATTCTTCATATTGTTTACAATAATGATTTTCTTCAAAAAAGTGCTTAAAACATAAAGACATCTTACACCAACCACATCATATAATAACAATATTATTACTCCTTCTATATCGGACTGTATATTACAAGAATCTCCAAAAGAGAACTCAACAAGATTGTCAAAGTTATCTGGTTTTTCATCAATGTAACCACTTTTGTACCACAAATATTTAAACATATTTTTATATCTCGGTGAAGAAAGATGGTTATGAACTTAAGATTGTAATTTTATGATTGTTATTTCTTAAATATAAATTCAAGTCATAATCTATCAAACTCACTTGGTCTGAAAAGTGTCGTACAAAGCTTTTCCAAGTGCCAAATCCATATACATCAAGTGGTTGAATCTTTCCTGCTGTTCCTATTGGTATTTTTTTTACGTTAACAATTTTATTTTGTAGCATCGTTCTATAACTTCTATAACTTCTCTATAAGTTCTATAACTTTATTACTATGTCCACTCCGGGAATCTAGTAATAATATAGACCGTGGACCTACATTTGAATAAAATACTTTTTCTAACCAAACTTTGCAGAGATCTATAATTAAAAAATACATCCATCAACTATTGCTTCCTCCTAGAGGAAGCTTTGTAATAGTAAAATTTTCAGTTTCGCCAACACTTCATAGAAACGTATTTTGAGGTGTTTGGAGTTCGAATCATGTGTTTTTAAAAAATGTCCGTCCGGATGACTGTGTGTATATGTATACCGTCGTATTCCTGGAACTACGTGGTCTATAATAATAAAATTTGACGTACATATCTGTTTTTTAATTCTGAATTCGGGAAAACAATTTTTTTGATTTTGACAATTGTGGCCATTTTTTTGGCCAGTTTTTGATTTTTTAAAAGTTTTTGTTTCGTTTTCTTAAAGGATATAATTTATATAAACAATTCAGCAATAGTGTTTTTGAAAGAGTAAACAATTTTCTACTTTTTCATGCAAGATTTTCTAAATTGACCGTTTCGTTCAATTGATATGACAAAAAAGGTTTTTTTTTTAAATTCATATCTTCCAAATTAAACAGTCTAATGTTTTGAAAAAAATCACGACAAAAAAGAATAATAATGTCTACATGTTGTAAAAATTTTAAGTAATTTTGGTAATTAGTTTTTGAGAAAAAAATTAAAAACCTAAAAAAATCGGTTTTTTATGTCCAATTTTGGGAATAGATAGATCTTTTGATTACCTCGGCTAAGTTAAAAGTAAGTGGCCCCTCCTAATTGATCCATTATTTCTGCTATATTTGGTAGTGGATATTCATCTCTAATGATTTTTTTGTTTACTTTTCTCAAATCAATCACCATTCGCGATATTGGGTTGCCATGACTGGCTGAAGTTTTGGATACGATCCATACAGGCGAGCTGCATGGATTTCTTGGTTACACTGTCTCTCACAACTTGTTTATGTTTAGGTGGATGTCGGTATTGTTTTGTGTTTATGGGTACGTCATCTTCTAATGATTTTTAATCATATCTTGTGCATGAGAATGTGTCTCTTGGTAGCAAAAGTCTGTTTAAATAATCCTCAATGATTTTATCGTTAATCGCTAGGTTTTATAGTGTAACACATTATTGCAATTTCTCTGGTTTCGTTAAGATTACCATCACTGATGCCTTCTGCTGATTAGTGTTTGGGTTTGTCTCATTTGTGTTCCTGTTCTGATTGTATTTCTACATTTGTTGTTGATAAATTTGTTGATCCGTGTTCCTTGGTGTTTATTGGTTCTGCATTTGAATTTGGACAATTCGGTGTATATTGGTTCTGTTTTTGACCTTGATAATTGTGGTTCTGTTCGACTATCCTGCCGTTTTGACGAGCCCCCTGATAGTTTAAATTATTCCCCTGATGATATTGGTTGTTATTTCCCCTATTGTCGTTCCTCCAGTTGTAGTTATCGCGTTTGTCAAGTTGCGATGGTCCATTTTTTTGCTATTGTATCTCCTGTTGTAGTAGCATCGTTCTGTATCATGACTATTGTTTCTCTATTGTTGGTTGTTATTGTCTCTATAATTACTCTGTTGCCTCTATAGTTATCTGTTATACATAATTGGTTCATTCTTGGCTCTGATCTGCATATCTGGCCTGCCTTTTATAGTAGTTCTGATAGTCATATCCACCTCGTAGTTCATCTCTGTATCCTTGGTTTTGATAAAATCATTCCTTTTTCACTGTAAGGTCTTGAGTTTGGTATTATCTTGGCTTCCATTCTCGCTTCCAATCTCACGGTGTCTTCATATGCTTACCTGTGTCCTTGGTTTGCTATAATCCATTCTCTCAGCTAAATTACCTGGTAACCCTTTTATAAATATATCCACTGTCAAATTTCGCAAGGGTATAATCATTTCTTCCAGGTAGTCAAAATTTTCAGGTAGTCCAAATAATCCTCTCATTCTTCGTCTGTCTCTCTAAATTTGTTGCTATATTTTCAATGATCTAATATGCTCTCGTCTATTCCCGTGGGTTTCTTCCTCCTGTAGAACTTGTTCTTGATTGAACGTAAAATATTATCGGTAGGTGCACGTGTTTCACTATATGTGCACACAGCTCGAACTCAGATGTTCCCGAATCGCGATTAGTTTATTTGAGGGTAATGATTTTTAGGGGTATAAAGTTTTGTTTAAACGGAAGAATAACGAATTTAAACAAGAGTGGTTTAAACCAAGATAAAAATGGATGTGTTCTGACAGGAGTAACCTTCAAACTGACAAGTTCCCCCCCCCCCCCCCCCAAAAATTAATATCCCTTGAAAAATGCTTAATTACGTGTATTTATTTTTTGTATTATTTATTTACTGTAATTTATTAAATCTTTATTAAGAAATATTTCTTGAAACTTCGAAATCCGTGAATCTCGTCTGATTTCGCGCCTGCTCGCTGCTCTCAAAATGATCGCTGATCGAGTGCCGCGCAACTAGTCTTAAACCGTTACAAAGTCTCCAGTGTTGTCTGGAAATTAACAATCGGTTAAACGAAAAAAGTTTAGCAAACCAATTTTAAACAGAATGTATTTAGTGAGTCAGAAACAAAAGAACGTTCTTATTTGAGATTATTATTGTTACATTCTAAAACAGTTACATCATATGAAAGAATAAAGACGTATAATAATATTACATATTCAAACTATTACGAAGTTTGTAAAGCAAGAACTTTAATATATATATATATATATATATTTCATTTAAACTCGCGCCTATTCCAAGTTCCTTGTCCGACTACCGAATCCATCGCTCTCTACACATCACCAAGAACATCAGTTTACAAGCTAACCTCGCTGCATCTATCTACATTTACTTAATTCTACTAACATTCTCGTTTGCCTTTCTTCTCATCACGAGTACTTACAGTCTATACTTGTTAACGCCTTAGAGTCGCGATCCCGTTTAAGTGATTGTTCGCTTATCAAAACCGCGACGACGAGAATCGCTTCCTTACCGACTTCTCGCTTACATTGTAATTCGTGACGTTAAGATCCACGAGTGTTTTTACAACAACGATACCAAGTTTCAAGTGAAACCCCACCAGATCGAGAAATAGACGTAAAAACGCTAGGCGAAGCATTATTCGAAAACACGACCGAAGCTGCCATAATAAACGTATGTTATAACGAACTAATGATAGATATACTAATGGCACTAGTATTCAGAGGCATAAGCTGCAAAGAAATCTTCGCCGCAGTAGCAAAACTAGAAGCTCTTAGAAAATTCGACGAAAAAATACCAGCGCTACTAAAACTGAATCCGGAGATTACCGATGATGAAAGCAGATACGACGCATCCGTAACAAACAAATATAGTATACCGTGCTACACATTATTCGGCAACAACCGGCCTCACACTTTTGGCGCGGCAATTAGCTTAACTGAAACGCCCAAACGCTAAAAGCTCAGCTAAAAGCACTCACCCAAGCCACTGCGAAAATAACGGAGACACGTGTGTCAACTGCACAATTACACTGGCCCGCAATCTATCGATAAAAGACGCAATAAACTCTATACCAATGTTCGACGGCTACAACATACCAGTATCACAATTCGCGATCGCCTGCAGAGAAGCAAGCCTACTCGTACCGCATTATAACGAACCGGAAATAGCTAAATTCATTAAAACTAGAATATTAGGCGAAGCCGAAAAGTGCGCATATCAAAAAACATTTCAGACCGTATCAGAAGCAATCGCATATTTTCATAGTCGATTCGGAAACGCTATCTTATATCACCAGCTACAAGGAGAAATAGCATCTTTAAAACAACGCAAAAACGAACGCATCATCACATTCTCCAACAGAGTCAAAGACGTAGCGCTAGAAATTAGCGACGCAGCCGAAAGAGAAAACAGACTCAGAATAGGATTAGAACAAGAAATAGAATTAGATGCAATTAGATTCTTTGTGCGCGGATTGCATAGCGGAATCAAAACGCGTATGTCACGCACAAACACACTTGAAGAAGCAACTACCTGAGCTATAGACATTGAACGGGATTTCGAGTGGCAAAATGACGACTAAACTAAAAAAGACATGACGGAAAGCAAGAAGACGCAAATAAACATAATTGAAGTAAAGCAGCCAGACATTTGCCAAATATGCCAACGAACGGGGCACACAGCATTAAAATGTTGGTTCCGTAACAATGGTGGAAGCAGTGTCGTGCCAACGCCATCACCAGTAAGAGCGGCATGGGCCACGCCCGAACGTGAAAAGCCTATACCCGACCGCACACCTGGGCGCGGTCGGAACTCCCCCTAACCATGGGAAACACCCGAAAGAAAAAATCAATACCCCAGCCGTTCCACCTCTCCTAATACTTCACAGCCACAAAAGCCTAATAGCGCCAATGATATCTGCCACTACTGCAATTAACCAGGCCATTGGAAGGACTAATACAAATTACGCAATCAAGCCGACATCAAAAAACAAATGCAAAACCTGGGAAGCGGACAAGTTTTCCCGGAAATGGATGCGAACCGGGGAAATCATCAGAATCAGCGTCACTATTAGGAAAAATGCGCTACTTCAGTTGATAAAGAAAACAGTGCTGCTAAACATCAACAGCAAGTAATCCTGGACTTAAAAAAGTTCAAAGAGCCGCTTTGCATGATGCTTGATACGGGCGCAGGTCCAGCACTGCTGAAAGAATCTAAGAAACCACCGGAAATCGCCGTAAATACACAGGAAATACTACAGCTGTCAGGAATAAGTGGCACTAGCATAAACACTTGCGGCAAGATAGAAGCCCAATTTAGGAACACTGCAGTTATATCTGATCCCGGATAATTTTCCGATTGAAGAAGACGGACTGCTAGGAAGCGAATCCTTCAATCTATTTGACGCAGAGATAAGTTACGCTAGCAAACAATTCAAAATCCGGAACCACACGCTTTTGCTATGCAAACCTATTGTACAAAAGCGGAGCACAGCACCAAAACGCTAAATTTTCGCTCTGAAGCTCATAATCAAGAAAAATCAGTGTGAGACGGAAAACGTAGAAAGCACTGAACCTGTGCAAACAGAAAACTCAGATAACCAAGAAAATCGCGCAAAAGCGAAATGCGCAATCAGTTCAGAAAGTAACAAAAAATCAGATAAATCAGAAAAATCAGAAAAATCAGAAAATTCAGAAAAAACTGCCGCCGATCATTCCAAACACATCACCGTGCTCCCCACCGTATGCACCAAATAACGCATAGAAGATAGTGCAAATAGAAATAAATTCTATATATCGTCAAATCATTAACATTCTTAACCACCGAAAATTCTTTCTAGAAACTCGTTTAATGAAACTAGTACTGAACGACATTTGTAAAAAATAAAAGGCGAAATTACCGATGGAATTAGAAAAGTTGAATGCAGCTACCTTGTCTGAAATAGTGGAACTAAATATAGTAACGTTTAATGAGGAAATTATAATTGAAATAATTGTACCATTAGTCGATCGAAACTCGCATAGAGTATACAAAATAATCGAATTTCCCGCGTTTCAAGTATCAAAGATAGAGGACAACGTAGCCGCCTTCACAAAATCTTATCACGATTATATAGCCGACCAAACAGGTATTCACTTCTTTGTAAATCAAACCGCGCTGACAAACTGTAAGGAGTTATAAAACAACTACCTTTGTAAGAAAGAGTTCGATTTCACGGACAAAAATCATGCGAATACTTATTATTTACCGAGCTAAGCGTGCAAGCTCTACAGGACTGTAAAATAAAATTAAGCTCAGAATCAGACACCTTTATAATACCGACAATGGATTCTTACACGTGGCTAATTTCAGCCATGAATAACCGTGAGGTCATAATCAAATGTGATAACAATACCAAGGAAGTGCCATTCGACGGACCAGGAGTAATTGAACTACCCTCCAGATGTAGCATCGCGACTAAAAACCGAATTTAAAAGGGAGCCGAATCGGCAATCATAAGCGAATTCCCTATAGTACCAACATTACAACTAACGGTCTATAAAATAGATTCCTTATTAATTAAGTGCAAAAATATTACGCAAACTCTGTAAAAACGCACGGCGCTACAAAAGCGGAAAATCTCCTCTAACAAATCCCCACCTAACCGTCCTCTCTCAGAACGTACCCCTTACTCCATAACCCAAACGAGCCTCACTACCGTACCAGCACCTCGAAGGAAAAGCGAAGAAGCCTCAGGAAAGCACGCGGCCGTACTGCACGGCATTCTAGATCCGACCGTCTTAGCAGCTCTACCTCGACCCCGAAAAAGCAACCGACTGCAAGATGGAAGCAACCGCCACCAATGCTTACACCAGCGACTTCGTGAACGCGCTCATCTGCGCCGTCGCCAAGAGGACGGCAATAAAGAAAGGAGAAAGGTCCGGAGCATGCCGGCAAACCAGCCGAACTATATTCCTGGCAGAGATATTAGTTGCCAACAGTAGTGACATCCTTCGCCAAGCCGAACGCTGGCGGCGGGAGAAGGTAGCCGACCGGTAGCTATTACAACAGAGCCTGCGATACGATAATCAGCAGTTGCAACAACCTGAACCGAACGAATTATGGGAGGAAGAGGCCGACGAAGTAGAGGAGGATGGTGATGTCGAGCCACAGAGCGAGAAGGATCTCCAGCGACAGGCGAAAGTAAACGCCAGGGTGGTGCACCATACCGTCCGGAGGTACTTGGGCTGGGTAGCAGAGAGGCCACACCGAGGACTAAGCTATGGATGGCTGTTGGAGGCGAAGACGTACGGAGGTCGAGGGTTCGCCGACTCCGCAGTCTACAGAAACTGCGAGCAATGCGGCAGGAACCTGCCAGTATGGCGGGGATACAGGTTGTGTACCCTTCTGTTCATGAGGAATAGGGAGCGAGATATCTTTGTTGATGCATTTGAGTGTATCCACAAAAGACATCAACAGCAGCTGCACGACATGCGCTGCGAGGAATGTGGAGGCCCGCCGGAACCCCAAATAAGTTTCAAGGCGTAATGTACTATAATATTTTACAGTCGAATGCAAAAAAAAATGTATTACCAAACAATAAAAATAACCCTACCCCGCACACACACACTCACATACACAAAAAAAAGAGAAGAAAACGCGCACGAGGCGAGTGTAAAAACTTCCCCGGGCGTACACACATAAACAAAAAAAAATAATAATAATAAATCAAACTACAATAAATATACTCAATCCGAAAGGGCTGATAAGGTACTAGTCCAACAAGGCCTAAGTTCCCTAGCAAGACAGAGAACCCGCATGCCTCAACGTCAGACCTCGGGGCTGTATCAGGACAGTAGCCCAACAAGAAGGTATATCAGCCGTCGGACAACCCACGGCGACAGGCTAACATCAGGGTCGATCTTCAGAAAAGGGTCAGGGAAACATAGCAGGTCAGTAAACCGCTACAGCAACCGACGCCGCACCGGCGGTGAGATTCTTGAGGGGCCGGCGTGTAACGCCCTGACACCTACCTCCACCACAATACATCAGCCAGGATAAGAAAGAACTCTACGCCACATTACCCATAAATAACTACCTTACCATCCATACCAAATTCCTGCCGTTTCCGTTGAAATGGTTACTAGAAGTCATCAAATGCGCCCACTCAAATGTTCCTTCACTACCATTCCCCTAATTAATCCCACCCCCCTTACTAGGATAATTTATACATTTATACTTGTAACGCACGCGAACACTCGGGGTATAAATACATGGGCCCGCGCCGGGCCTACTCTCTCTTGTCCGAGAGCCAGCTTAACTGTAAACTCGTTCACGTTAGTCTGTATCGAAATTACTTCTTATTGACACTTGTAATTGTCTTGAATAAACTGTGTAAGAGTAAAAGCTACTTAAATATATTGTTCATTTAAACTCGCGCCTATTCCAAGTTCCTTGTCCGACTGCTGGATCCATCGGTTTCTCGTCACGAGTACTAACGGTCTATACTTGTTAACGCCTTAGAGTCGAAATCCCGCTTAAGTGATCGTTCGCTTAACGAAACCGCGACGACGAGAATCGCTTCCTTAGCGACTTCTCGCTCACATTGTAATTCGTGACGTTACACAATATACTCCTATATGTTCACCTGTTTACATATTCTAGTACAGGAATGAGTATACACCTCAAAGTTATTCATTATCATCATGCTATAAAAGAGGTATGTGCTTTGCGAGTTTTGGTATGTTTTGATTAGTATGTGTCGAGTTGTGACAGTGAAAACATCACTAATTAGTACCAAGCTTAAATTTTAATTGTGTATAAATAGTGAATTTTGTTTTATAATAATATTTATAAAAGGTCTAAAAATATTATACTTACACACACACACATATGCGCACACATAGCTACATCAAAAATACAGCTGTCGCCCGCCGAGAAAAAGAGCAGTACTATTTCGAAACAGACAATAAGTCATAGTCAGTGCGTATCTACGCCAACTTCCGCAAGAATAGTAACTTCTAGGAAACGACACCGACATTGGAACGGAAAAGTCAATCAATGAAAAAAACCAGATACAAATCACGACACTTGTCAACGACGAGAATTAATAAAAATGAAATATGCCGCAACATATTAAAACGAGAAGATTAATGATTCACGCGCAAATGACCGAACAAGAGCAAAGCGATGACAAAAATACATCAGCTACGAGACCTTTCCAAATCGAAACAATCTGGAAAATCTCACGCGCACAACGAGACAGCAGGCAAAGAAGAACAGCAGGAGAGCTAGTCACGTGGTCGATTCCCCAAATTTGGGGGTAATACAACTAAGAGTTTATGATTTGACCTGTCATGACTCTATTAAAGCTAGATATTAAAAGAATATTTTAAATTATCCACTCCGAATATGGGATGAGGAAGAGTACGTGAAACTAGTATATAAAACCGGGAACAAAGGGCATGAGAGCAATTCAGTAAAACGAGTAGTCCAGAAGCAGTACTCAAAGCAGTTCTGTCAAACAGGCAGTACAGTTCAATATACAGTCAGACGTCAATAGTCAGTCGTAGTCAGTCGTCAAGTCGCCAGACCAGACCAAGAGAACGTAAACCTGCCCGTTATAAAAACCAGTCTAGTTATCTACAGCTAATTTTCAAAGTGTTAAAATCGAATTTAATCGATACTCACACACCGGACTCCACTCGCTGACACCCTGGAAGAAAATCAGCCGCACGCAGCGTCTAACTGTCTGCACCTGACCAGCGAGAAGAAACGAGCCGCTGCTCCCCAACGCATCCACAGCCTGCTGCACTGAACCATCGATACACGGCTTGGAGGTACTAAGGATCGACAGCTGTCATCAAGGAGAGGACCGATGGATATAGACGCCTCTACACGCACACAATCTCACACATATACACACTACAAGGTACTTTTCTTTTTCTCCAATGAGTGAAATATATTATAGTAGTTATTTTAAAACTTAACCCCGTCTAAGTGATTTCGTTATCTGGCTCCCTTTCCCGCAAGGCAGTGACCGCATCTGCGGTAGCCAAAAGGGATTTCCTTGTAAAATCTAAATAAATAATAACAGAAGATAGGAACTCGAATAAAAGTAAGTATATTGGTCGATTGCGCTCATTCGGACGTAATACGAGCAAGAAACGGACCTCGGTCTTGAATAAGCGGACCTCCGCCACGAATAAACAGACCGCCATTTTATATAAATGAACCTACGTATTAAATAAACGGTCCTCTGTCTTGTATATACGGACATTGAGGACGATATACATGTGTTAGATTGATCCTCAGGTCATCTACACATCATTTACGAGAAAGTCACCAGGTAATTAAATCTATTAAAAAAATTGTATAAAAAAGTAACTAAATAAAAGTAAAAAAAATGTCTTAATTTGACTGACCAAAATGCTCCTTAATATAATAAGGGTATTGATTGTATGGTTTCTTAATGTAGCTTTTTTAGTTGACAAGATTTCATGGTAATTAGCATATAATAGTGTTCACATATGAGGTATTAATTTGTTCTGCAATAATTCTTTGATTTTATTTTTCCTTTTATTTTAGATAATCTTTTTCTTTCTAGCTTTATTTTCCCAACATCTCTTTTAGTTAATCATTTTCCACTAAATTCTACATTCTATATTATTTTTCTTTTCCATTTGGTAACATTTTATATTTTCATTCATACAGCTTTAGCTAAATAAGTAATTTAAGGTTTTTTTACTATGTATTATAAAATAACACAGGACTGCAAAATGATAAACTGAAACAACGTGAATCCCGTGGGCGGATCTTTATGTTTTTTGGATGGCTGAATCCGAATCCGCAGTCTGTTTGTCGCCATCGCGCCAGGGTTAAGGTCATTTGAAGGATAAATTAATAAAAGTTCGTAAAAAAATATGAAATGAAACAAAAAATACGGGATTTTAGTAAACCCACTTTGAAGCCGCAGTAGCATTGTTATTTTCAAATCACCGCAAATTAACCACTTATGTTCGTTATACTGTCATTTATTCAGCATATATTACAGATTAATATATTCTTCTTCCAATATTGTAGAATGTGGTACTGGAAGAGGAGCATAAACGTTACCATTATGTAACAGTACTGTCTTCAAGCTTCTTTTAAAAGAATTGATGAAAAGTCGCTAATCATCTGCATTATACTCGATAGATTTAAATTCAGCAATAAATTACGTACATTGTTACAAAATACAAAATTATTTTTATTAGTAAAAAAACATCTAAAAGTTTCATCTCTATTACGAAAAAAAGTTACTTTGTCATCATCAGTTAAACATTTTTTCTCTTTCAACCTTGAGGCTAATAGCTCCGCATTTTCTTTTGAGAGGTCCAAGACTCGAATTAATTCATTTAATTCATCCTGACAAAATTTTCCATCTATAAGTTCATTGTTAAAAGATTCATCATTGGGGACTACCACCAGTTCTTCTACATGTCGTTCGTCAGTAATGACTCCCGCTATTGCCTCGTCGATTTCACAACTGGAATCAATATTGCCACGATCTCCTGTATCTTTGTTATTCAAAACAGGGAATGTAACAGATTGTACTTTTGGATATACGATATTTATTATATTCTTTGTATTATAATCCTGGGTATTACACATACAAAATAAGCAGTCAGTAGCATGGTTAAGTGGTTCATGCCAAAGCATAGGAGAAGTAAATTTTTTTGCAGTTCGATCATTTTTATTTACTGAATACTTCTACTACGATAAATTTAAGTGACACAGAGTGCAAATCACTTGTGGTATCCAAGGCTTATTAAAAATATTGCTTGATATATTGAAACACTTCTTATACATTTTCTTAATATTGTTGGAGAAACTCTTTCTCTCACTTTTTACTAGAAATATGCCACAAACAGCACAAAAAGTGTCTCGGCCTTTACATGTACTTGACATTGTTAGAATCAATAAACCATAAAAATTACCGAGAAAAAAAAATTAAAAACTTACTAGTACCAACGAAGATAGACTCTTACATAGAAGCGCCCGAACCCCGAGCGCTCGCTTAGCGCGGTGAAAGATTCTGTGGGTAACTGCTACTCTCGTGTACGGCCGGTACATGCTGAGAAGGTAAATGACCAATTATCGGCTGGTCTCGCATATCACGGCTATCACAGCGGGCTAGCATAGTGGAATCAGTGGCGGACCTGAAAACCAAAAATACTACTTAAGCCAACCAAAAAACCTAAATAAATATCCCAAATGACTACGGATCTCTAAAAACAATAAATTAAATCCAACCCTGAACTCCAAATGAGGCCAATGATCATATGTAAGTTTTGATCGTATCGTAATAACGTCAGTGGTGGTCGTGATCAATAAAGCGCGCGCTTGTGGAGCTGCGTGCATATCGTTTTGTGGGAGTTCAAATACCCAATACGAAATTTTTTTTTGCATTTCACGTGTACAAAATTATAATAACATTTTCACACACACGAAGATATGCAATTTAAATTATAATTTTATTGATTTTAATAAATGTTTTATACAATTATTTCAGATTTAATCAGTTATACGTAGCGTTTATTTGAATATAATGTTAACAATGTAGTTTAATTTTTGTTTATTTATGTTAATAAAGTTAATGAACTTTATTATGTTGTAAATTATGGACATGACAAAATTAAAAATGTTTATACGTACTGAGTTTTTATATTATTTAATTTATATAACATATTCTCATATAAAATTATAATTTAAATTACATATCTTCGTGTGTGTAAACATGTTATTATAATTTTGTACGCGTAAAATGCAAAAAAAATTTCATATTGGGGATTTGAACCCCGACAAAACATGGAGGACAATTGTACACTTATCGCCCGGACAGAAACTTGCCACCATCAATTGAAGATGATGAGGCATGGGAAATTGTCGTCCCGCGCGAAAAGCGTGAAGAGGTGTTATACGAGTACCACAATGAACCATCAGCTGGTCATCAAGAACGTGACAACACGTACGCTCGAGTAGCCATGTATTATTACTGGCCGAAAATGTCTAGCAACGTCGAGCAGTATGTACGACAGTGCATAGTCTGCTAGCAGAGCAAGGTAGAGCAGCGTCCTCCAGCTGGACTTATGGGACGTAGGATCATCTCGATGCCATGGCAAATAGTGGCTAGTGATATGATGGATCCGAAACCAAAAATGGCACATGGAAACCAATATATCCTCATGTTCGAAGACCTGTTTACTCGATGGGTGGAGTGTATTCGCGTCAAGCGAGCGAACGGTCCTACCATAGTAAAACACCTAGAGGAAAGGATAGTTTTGAGGTATGGCGCTCCAGAAGAGCTAAGCTGGATACTATGACGCTCGATGCAGAGAGGCTGAGTTCAAGGTCAGTGATTTGGTGTGGAAACGTAATCATATGCTGTCTTCCGCAGCCGATAAATGGTCAGCCAAGTTCTCTCCGCCATATGTTGGACGTTACAGGATTATAGATATCGTGGATACCACCATGTATCGTTTGAGGGACGAAGAAGGGCATGTGATAGATTTGGTCCATGTGAGCCAACTCAAACGATTCCATCCGGCGAAGATAATATCTCGAGAAGAGGAGACGGGAACTGCGAGCGAGCGAAGACCGCTTTGGAGACGACCAGAGTGTTAGTACGCGTAGCGATAAATCGCAGCAGAGCGGTGCTCGAAGTGTGAGTCCCCCTCAGCGTTCCGGGGAGACAACGGCCATTGATCGAGGAGACGATCGAGGCGAACCTGGAGGTTCGCAAGCTGGCGCGGGAGGCCTTTAGGCGCTACGATAGCGCCGTACGCCAGTACGGGACGGCCTTCCGATAGCGCTCGAAAGCCTGGCTGCGGCTGATCCAGGAGGAGAAGGCCGCGGTCAAGGCCATAGATCAGTCGCGCCGCCATAGAAGACCTGAGGGCCAAAGATTGGGCCTGAATGTAGTGTCCCAGCAGAAAGCCATCGCGCGGGCGCGCGAGGAGACTAGGCGGCGGCACGCTCAAGAGGAGCAGAGCCGCGCAACCCGGGTCCTTAAAGAAGCGAGGCGGTTTTAATGAAGGTCCGGGCATGGAAGTTGCTAGCCGACAAGAACGCGGCCATAGGCTAAGTTCCCCGAGGGGTCCGGCCAGGAGCGTGCAGGCGACCCCCGACCGATGTGCGTTCGGAGAGCACACCACAACCAGAGAAGCCTATGCGCTCATCAGGTGGTGGCTCTACTCGGCGTGATCGGTCTGGGAATCGGAAGCAAGTCTATCCCGTGAACCGGCGGACGACGCCGGTCGTGCAGCGCAACAGGTTTCGCATAGGGACGCAGGGACCATCGGTGGACCGATGCGAGGAGCATCCCAGAGGGACGAGGAGGCGCCGATCCAGCTGTTCCCGTTCCAGATCCAGGAGGAGGCGCCAGAGGTCCAGTAGCAGGGGGCCCGTTCCACCGTCGCCAGCTCGTCCGCATGGGGTGCGGACGACCAAACAAAGCTGTTCTCTGCGGCCACGAGAGGGTCAATCGAGCTTCGCGGAGCACCAATTACCCTCATTCGTGTGGCTCATAGGGTGCTTCCTTTAATAAATAAATTTTACTTTGTTTAAATTCGAGTCAGTTAACTTTGGTTCGCAAAAGTGAGTAGTTGAGTTTTCACGCGTATTCCAAAGGAGTTAGAAGCGATAGCAGCAACATCAGCGACAGCAACTACAGCAGCATAGTAGCATCAGCAACCTCAGCAGCAGAAAGCAGCAACGGCAGCACATCAGCAACTGCAGCAACAGCCCAGCATTAACGGCGAGGTCGAGAGAGGAACTTCCCGGCCAGTGCAAGGGACGAAGATCATCGCATCGTAAAAGTAGGGTTATACTATTTAATTACGCGCGATCGATTGACGAGGCATTTGGCCCCAGTCGTGGATCTGGGCTTTAATTTACGGTCTTCTAGCGATGCGAAATCGCACACGCGTATACGCTTTATATTGAATAAACGCTATTCTCTATCTGAATCGGCCGTGTACTTATTTGATTAGCGTCCCGATACCGTTTCCTATCCAAACAGGCGAATACCACCGCCTCCGCGGGCACTACGCAGAGGTGTAGTACATACTGAGCACCGGAGCATCGTTGCAGGTAAGCGACCACACGAGCAAGGTCAGTATCTCGCAGAAGCAAAGTGCAGGAGTACTTTGTATTTGTACGGTGGCCATAGGCATTCAACCGCCTAGAAACAGCCCCGTTACGTATATATATATATATACTAGTAGGGGTTCCCCCTGCTCACTCCGCTTGCCAACCCCCACTTTAACTTTTAATTTTAAAATGACAAAAAACATAAAAACAGCGATATATAAAGCTTTAGAAATTATAGATCAAACCTTGCAAGATGTATGCTGTAATAAAATACTTTTTGGAGGAAAACTAATTGTATTAGGTGATTTTAGACAAATTCTTCCAGTAATGAAACATGGTTATAGAAATTCTATTATTGAGAGAACAATTAAATATTCCAAATTATGGCCTCTTTTTAAAGTTTTAAAATTAAAAAAAAAATATTCATTCTAATGATAAAGAATTCTTATCATTATTATTAGAATTAGGAGAAGGTAAAATTAATCCTTTCCAAATACCTCAACTTTGGGAAACTGATAATGTTTGAGACAAAACTTATAGCAATATTAATAAAAACATTTCTATAAATTCTGTATTTCTAGCTCCTCATAATGAAGATAATAAAATCATTAATGATAAAGTATTAAAAATGTTATATGGTGATTCATGGACATATTATAGCATAGATTACGCAGCACATAAGGGTGTAGATCAAACAGACGAAAATATTCATCTAAATTATCCAATTGAAATGTTAAATGAAATCAGAGAAGGTCTTCCACCTCATAAATTGGACTTAAAAATATATGCAACAGTTATGTTAATTCGAAATTTGAGTATAATAGATGGTGTATGCAATTGAACACGTTTAAAAATCAGTAAATTAAATCAATACAATATTGAAGCAGAAAGAATTACAGGAGAGAATATTGGAAATAAAGTCTTTATACCGAAAATCACCTTAAATACTGGAGAGAATTCTTCATTCCCTTTTACTCTTTATAGAAAACAATTTCCGATAATTTTAGCTTTCGCAATAACAATAAATAAATCTCAAGGACAAAGTATTAATTCTTTAGGAATTTTTCTCAGACGGCCGTTATTTTCCCATGGTCAATTGTATGTAGCTTTATTTAGATGCAGAGATCCGAATAAAATATTTATTTAAAATGAATTAGAAAATTCTTCAAAAATCGATAATATTGTGTGGAGTGAGATTTTTAAAGATCAAATTTAAAATATATGCAAATTTATTATAACTATATTTTTCTAGACATTTATTATTCCACCATATTATTTCAATTTATTAATTAAAATTATAAAAAATTGTATTATTATTTATTATTTTTTATTCAATAAAATTTAAGTTACTAAAAGTTTTTCTTTTTGAATTATTTAAAGAAATTTATTGGACACAATGAAAAACAGAAACAGACGCACGCGCCACCCTCGGACGAGCTAGGCGAAACCGCACTTACCGACCGTTCTAAGTTAGTAAAACAATTCCAGGAATGAGCAGAGACCACAGCAGTACCAGGCGCCGACCCGTTAACACCTGTCCAACACCACATTGTCACGACCGGTCCACCAGTCCACGACCGAGCTCGTCCGCTCATGGGAGCCAAGCTACAAGCAGCTAGGGAGCTGTTCGACTATCTCCTCTTCAACGGCTTTGCTCGACCTTCAAGCAGCAATTGGGCAAGCCCCTTGCAGATGGTAAAGAAGAAGGACGACACGTGGAGGCCGGCAGGCGATTGTCGTGACATCAACCGCATCACGGTGCCCGACAGGTACCCCATGCTAAGGATTGAGGTCATCCTGCACGAACTGAACGGAGCCAAGTGGTTTTCTGTCATCGACCTAAAGCGAGCTTACAACCAAATCCCCGTGGCACCCGAAGACATTCCAAAAACGGCCATTATCACGCCATTTGGACTATTCGAATTCCTCGGCATGCCACCAGGATTACCCAACGCTTCTCAGACAATCCAACGGTACATGGACTCCCTGCTTCGATCACTACCTTTCGCTCGTGCCTACCTCGACGATATAATCGTCGTGGCGAGCTCGAAAGAAGAACACCTCGAACGACTACGGCAAGTCTTGGATCTCCTAGTAGACAAATTATTTTCGCACGTGCATGCCGCACGCCGCCGAGCTGCAGGCTCCACTCAACGACTACCGCCGAAACGCAAAGAAGAAGGACAAGCGCTAGGTCAAGTGGACCGACCAAGATATAAAAGCTTTCGAGCAAACCAAAGAAAGCTTGGTAGCAGCAACTCGCACGAGATTCTTATCCCCCACAGCATCTCTCATGCTGCCAACAGATGCCTTGTCGACATGCATCGGTGCCTCCTTGGAGCAGTACGAAGATAAGGAGTGGCAGCCACTTGGGTTTTTCTCCAGGAAGCTGTCGCAAGCAGAGTGAAACTATAGCCTATACGACCGAGAACTGATAGCGATCTTCGCGTCACTAAAACATTTCGAGCATATGCTCGAGGGGCGTGAGTTCGTCGTCCGCACAGACCACAAGCATCTGGTTTCCGCTCTCGCCCAGCGACCAGAGAAAGCATCACCTCGGCACCGCAACCAGCTCGACTACAACAGCCAATTCTGCCTTCGCATCGTCCACATCGCAGGACAGGACAACACCGTCGCTGATGCCCTTTCTCGAGTAGAGACAGTCGACATGCACACAGCGCTAGACGCCAAGACCATCTTTGAAGCTGAACAACAAGGGAACATCGATGAGGACAACGAGCTGTGCACCTCCACACTCAGCCTACAACCACTTATCGTAGATGGACACCGCATACTCTGTGACATCTCGACCGAGCGAGTTCGACCCTACCTGCCCAAAGATCTACGACGCAGAGCCTTCGACGTGGTCCACGGATTGTCACAGCGGTCGCATCACCTCGAAGCTCCGGAAAGAGAAATTTGTGTGGCCAGGAGTGCAAAAAGACTCTCTCAAGTGGGAGCGCGAGTACGTGCCGTGCCAACGCTCCAAGACATACTCGACTGCAGCCTACCAGTATCGACATGCCAGATCAGAGATTCAGCCATGTACACCTAGACTTGATAATGATGCCGCTAGTCGACGGGTGCAGATACTGCCTCACCATTGTAGACCGCTTTTCCAGATGGCCGCAGACGATCTCCCTCAAGAACATGACTGCAGATACCGTCGCAGCCGCTTTCTACGCACACTGGATCAGTCTCTTCGGCACATCCCTTACCATTACATCGGACCAAGCGGCGCAGTTCGAGTCAGCATTATTCGCATCCCTCTCCAAGACCATCGGAGCAGACAAGGTTCGGACAAGGTCGAACAGGACCGTACCACCCCCAGTCCAATTGGATGGTGGAGCGGTGGCATCGGTCGCTCAAAGCCGCATTAATGTGCAGACTGGGTGCCGGTCAACCCAACTGGATTCAACTCCTACCGTCAGTGCTGCTAGAACTAAGGAACACCTACAAAGAAGACCTCAGAGCCTCGCCAGCAGAGCTCCTATTTGGCACGACGCTACGGATACCAAGCGACTTTTTCACGACGCGAGAAGCTCCAGCTGATGCCTCCACCTTTGTCCGAGAACTCTGCAATCATTTCCGCATCTTGCAACCCATCCCTACTTCCCACCACATCAAAGCCAAATTTTTTGTTAGCAGGGAACTTGGGACATGCAGCCATGTCTTCAAAAGGGTCGACGCGGTTAAGCCACCGCTCACGCCGCCATACACCGGGCCTCATCTAGTGCTGCAGCTAAAGCCTGGATTTGCACCAGCAGACGAGCCTGTCATCGTCCAACCACCACCTCGTCGACGCACAGTGGCCTTCCAGCTACCTACCACTAAGCAGCCAGACAACGGTGCAGTTCCAGCGTCACCTTCTTCGTCGTAGTCCCAAGGTCCAGCGACTGGGAGGGGAGTGGCTGTAGCGCCCCCAGTCGTCCCGCCGAACCAACAGCGAGCGGCATTACCGACTGGGCATCGACGGAAGTAAACTTTATGGCCACGCGACAACCCACACCAAAGCACCTTTCCGGCATAGTTAGATACCATCCGACCTTCGCTCAGAGCACACGTGCCTCTCACAGCTCTGGTCACGAAGCGTTTGGAGTCTTGTAATCCTGTAGCAATAAAGTACTCAGAGTTTTCTATATCCCTGCGTATTTACTCAATACCCGCAAGCTCTACATTTATTGTCTACGTGCTCCGGGGCTTCATAAACATCTCAGCGAGTATAATAAGTAGACTGGCGCAAAGTGCGCGAGCATCATTTTATGTATTTAATTCAATTTTTAACGACAAGGAAGTTTTATTTCCAAATATGCGATACATGTTTTTGATGTACTGTTTCGCGTAGAATACGATGGCGCTATTAATTTTATCATAAAACATAACCTTAAAGCAGTAGGGGCCAAAAATCACTGCAAAACACTAAAAAACACAATTTTATGCGCCTACCGTTTTTAGCTTATGTTTTATGATAAAAGCAACAGCGCCATCGTATTCTACGTCAAAAAATACATCGAAAACATATCTTACATATTGGAAATTGACGTTTGTCTATCCTTGAATGCTACAGCATTAAATACGTAGGAGCGAAAAAATCATGTTTTTGGAAAAGTAAAACCGGTTGAACACTTGCTAAATCACATTTTATTGCTGAATTCATCGTTTTTGGATAAATTCAATTGATTCCCGAAACGGGAACCAGTATTCAAGCACTTTGGGAAATAAGCGCCACCCTAATATGCATATTATACAATATATTGTATATAACGAAACTATGATATATGAATTTTGTAGGTATATGTATGTGCATGTCTAGAATTAGATATTAAAATTTAAAGAAAGTACCGGTAATTCTTGAGTTTTCCGTCGATATTGGCTTATAACATTTTTTTCCATTGCTGTATAGACAAAAAATGACTGCGGAATTAAATTCAGTGGCTTCAAATTTACAACAATGTATAATTTTAAAAACAGAAATCTAGAATTTATACTAGTTTTTCGAAGGATAAATTTCTAGCCTGTTTTTCCGATACGAATTTAATTGTAACATTATGTGTTTTGGCGCACATGTTTAATGTATCTGGAACAGAACTCCACCAATTCTCAAATCTCCCTAAACAAAAAAATTAACGACAATCCGAAAGTATAGTGTTGACTAAAATCAATATATATATATAGAGGGTGTCCCATTTTAATTTACCACCCCCTAAAACTGGTTAATAATTTGCTCTGAGAAAAAAATGTTTCAAATAAAATTTGTTGGGTTCGAAGGGGGGCATCTTTTGGCTATTTTAGCTGCGACCTTGAACATGACCTTCAAGGTCATTTGAAAGTCAAGACCAAATTTTCATATGAAATGTGCATATTTTTATGGCGGATTCGGATTCTACTAAAAAAGAGAAACACTTTTTGTCCGAATCATTTTTTGAAAAAATCCTAAATTTTTGTTGTAAACGGCTTTAAAAAAGTTGAAAAAATTACTAATATCTCTTATTGCCCCACCCTTTAAAAGAAGTTAAAAATTTGCTCTGAGAAAAAAATGTTTCAAATAAACTTTGTTGGGTTAGAAGGGGGGCATCTTTTGGCTATTCCAGCTGTGACCTTGAACATGACCTTCAAGGTCATTTGAATAAGATTTATCACAGATTCGGGTTCTACTAAAAAAGTAACACTTTTTGTCTTAACCATTTTTTGATCATCAATAGGTAGCTCTCCCTTTAACTGAAAAGAGAATTTGTCCTAGAAATAAGCTGTTTTAGGTGAATGTTACTAGCTTCAAACAAAGACAGAGGTATCCCTTGGATCACTTAAAGCAAGACCTTCACGTCCAGCCACTTAAGGCAAGACCCTATCCAGCCACTTAAGGCAAGACCTTCACGTCCAGCCAAGGCAAGACCTCTTCGTTCAGCTAGTCATGGAAATTTCAACGTCTCAAGTGCTCTATCAATTGCCCATTTTGTTGAATGCACATTTGTATTCTCTGCCGAAAACTTCTTTGGACATCTATTAATGTTTGTGGGGTGAACGCCCGGAATGCTGCAACAATTCTCTCCATCATATTTTGTGCCGTCGTCGAGGCTTCCGCGTAAACTCACTGCTTCACGGCCCCCCACAGAAAGAAGTCCAATGGGGTCAAATCTGGCGATCGCGCAGGGAATTCACAAATTGGACTACCAATTCCAATCCAACTATTTGGGTATGTCGCGTTCAGAAATCTCCTGACAAGTAGTCTACGATGAGCGGGAGCACCATCTTGCTGGAACCACATGTCTCGCCTTATTTCTAGCGGAATGTTTTCTAGAAGAGGTGGAATTTGGTTCTCGAGAATATCTAAATAAAGCTCGCCGTTTAAATTACGGTCATAAAAAATTGGACCCACAACGTATTCCCCAACTATGCCCGCCCAAACATTAATTGACCACCGTCTTTGTGTACGGTGATCTCGCTGCCAATGTGGATTTTCTTCTGCATAATAATGCTCGTTATGAAGATTAACTCCTCCCATATTGTCGAACTTTGCCTCGTCTGTAAAGAGAGTTCGATCAAAGAAAAATGGATCTATGTGCATTCGTGTTTCCGCCCATTGACAGAATCTAAGTCGCCTGGCAGGATCACCAGGCTCAATGGCATGTGTAAGGTGCAAGTGATATGGATGAAATCTAAAATGACGCAATACACGGGAAACTGTTGATCTGGGTACTCCATGCATTCGCTGAATTTGTCGCGTCGAAATATGAGGATCCTCGGCAATTACAGCACGAACCCCAAGCGCAATATGCTCTCTTGGGCCCGTCCGTCGCCTCTTCCTTCTTAAGTTACCTCCTTGAGCTCTTATCGTTAGAAGTTTAATATTCCTCCTACTAGGATGACGAGCGTCCGGATACCTTTCAGCGTACAGACTCGCTGCAGCCTTGTAATTGTCGTGACATTCTCCCAGAATCTTGATCATGTTGACTATCTCTACTGGCGTGTAGTCAGCCATTATCTGTTGTAGGTAGATCTTTTAGGGAATATTTAATCTTACTAGAAATAATTTATTATAAGTATTTTTCTGCTCTGAAATTCAGAAAGTCAATGAAAACCTAATGATGAGAAGCTTTGAGGAGCTGTAAGAATTTACAAGCTTTACCAATAGAACGATAACGAAGCAAAAAAATGTCTTTTAGCGAGAAATAAAGCATTTACGAGAAAAATATTTCTTAAAAAGATGCGTACTTTATCAGAGACTCTGAATATGATTTAAAATATGTACAATTTTCATTAAAAAAACTAAGCTTGATTTTGATTCTCAGTTGAAAACATGCCCCTTACTGCTCAAACTTGCCCCAGATGATGTCAAACTTGTCCCAGTTGTGACCGTAAACTTGCCCCAGATGATGTCAAATTTTCCGCAGATGACGTAAAACTTGCCCCAGAGAATGTCAAACATACCCCGAAGATTGCAAACTTCCCCCATGTGATAAAAAATGAATCAGATTAGCGTTCTAATGAACTTTGGTTCTGTTGATAAATTTTTTGGTAATTTCATTTCTTTGAAAAAGAGAGTATTTTCCATTAAAGTGATGGTTCTTTCTTAAAATGAATTTAAGGTTCGAGGTCAAGGTCATAACCAAGCTTCAATTGCCGGAATAAAAATCGAGGATTACCGTTAAATAACTTGACTGACCTTCGAATGATCTTGTTGGTTAAGGACAAGTTCATGGCTAAGGTCATACTTGGACTTAAATTTGTAAAATTGTGTACGTTTCTAATTCCTCGGATAAAATGTAAAATTTTTAACTTCTTTTAAAGGGTGGGGCAATAAGAGATATCTAGTGATTTTTTTAACTTTTTTAAAGCCGTTTACAACAAAAATTTGGGATTTTTTCAAAAAATTATTCGAACAAAAAGTGTTTCTCTTTTTTAGTAGAATCCGAATCCGCCATAAAAATATGCACATTTCATATGAAAATTTGGTCTTGACTTTCAAATGACCTTGAAGGTCATGTTCAAGGTCGCAGCTAAAATAGCCAAAAGATGCCCCCCTTCGAACCCAACAAATTTTATTTGAAACATTTTTTTCTCAGAGCAAATTATTAACCAGTTTTAGGGGGTGGTAAATTAAAATGGGACACCCTGTATATATATATATATATATATATATATATATATATTGCCCTTGATCCATTTTTGACGCTGGTGCAGTTAGATTCGAATAGGATGCAGTTTATTTATCTTTTTAAAAAATGGGAATTTCCAATTATTTAATATGATTTTAACGTTTTAATTTGCAAGATCTTAACCTATTTTTTAATCGTTAATTACGGGGTTCAGTTAAAATAATTGTTATTTTCGGAATTTGCTATTTAAAATACGTGCCTCTGTATTTTTTTAATGCCAGTGCCCCAAATTCATAGGCTAGGGTAGGGTAGGTCCATATTGGTGAAGTCCTATGCGTGAAAGCTGTTGACGGCATATAGAAGAAATGCATTAAGGATAGCATCTACTTACCGAACGATATCGACCAAGGCGGGTTGCATTATAGCAGGGATGCCGCCTATTGATCTTTTAGCAATGGAGACAAAGGACATTTATGGGATAAAGCTGGAGCTAAACGACTACACTCGAAAGGAAATCTGGAATTCCGCGAGGAAACAGACACTGACTGAGCGGCAAAAAAAATGAGACGCCAGCAGCAAAGAGTGATGGATACACCGCATCATTCCAAGCATAGAAGACTGGATGGAAAGAGGGCACGAGGAAGTTGATTACTATCTCACGCAGTTTTTGACCGCGCATGGATACTTTCAGGCTTAAGAAAAGCCAAACAGCCCGGAGGATGCAGAACATGTCTTTTGCTCGACAAATACCTTCAAACGAGAGTAACCGCTGCGACAGATTGTCGGACACACTCAGATCCGACCACCGGAGAGTGAGAGAGGCGAACTGTCGCACACCTGGACTAATATCAACTCTTGTCATGGTCGAAGAGCACGAGTGGCTCCCCTACTCTGAAGGGAGAGGCATCACTAGCCGGGACGGCAGTACTCTTCGGTGGCTGGAAAAGGCGTCAATAGCACACACACGTGCGCGCCGTAACCATGCCGATGATGGTCCTCTGGTGAGAGCACCAGAAGACAGCGAGCAGCCACGAGGAAGAGAACTGAGATGTTAACGCGACCAACATGAGGCGAGTTGTAGCACCCCGCAACTGATCCACGCAGCCAGATGCGCGCAGAGCAGATCGCAAGATATACGGAAGAGGATCGGCGGCAACACGAGCGGAAAACCTAGTCGATACTAGCGTGCACCTTTGATCGAGCTGATGCGAGGTGGGAAAAGCACGTCCGTGAGCCGTAAGAGAGATCTGCGCCGCGCTATCAGGATGAATTCGTGCGGGTCAACATACTAATAGGCATAGTTTGCATTAAGGCGCGCAGATACTAAGCGGGCACATAAACTATAGCGCGCAGCCAATATCGAGAACACTGTACGGCGCTAGGAGCACCCACTATTGGGAATCATCATGAGAGGGATACTAATTCATAATTGGCGCGCGATAAGATAGGATATGGAGATCGATGACCTCTTCTGCCACTCTGATCATGATCACCCGAGCAGCAGCATCTTCTCATTAGTTCTTGCTCGCCCGACAGATATCGTTGAAACTTAGAGTCACTGAAGTAGTGTCGATCTAACCATTGTGTCAAATCGCGATATTTTAAAATTAGAGACGAGCTTGTACGCCAAATAGTAAGTAATAGTTGAGCATCGTCAAGGTTTATGTAGTTGAGTAAATATTTACTCTAACTGTATCGCGATCCCGTGTTTAATTCGTACATTCAATTCAATTATTGTCAAAGAAATAGAGTTGCGCGCTGTTAGGTGATTGTTAGTCACCTACCAATATAAATCAAATTTTTGCGTGAGTCAATCCCGCGCACGCAACTATACAGTTACGGGAGAGACTCCACTCTTCGAATCTCTCCTGGCTGTCAGCTAGATTTCCCCTTTGTTTGAAACGCGGAATTATTTTATAATAGATTTCCTTACCTTACGCGCTCTCTTGCTTTCCGGGGATCAACCTCAAGAATCTGTCCTTTATATCCTTCCGGTCGAAGGAAGGTCCAAATATAAATATATATATATATATATATATATATATATATATATATATATATATATATATATATATATATATATATATATAGCTGGGTGAATCAAATAAAATATATTGTTGCGAGTCCCCTTTTTTTTAAATAAAAAGCTTCTGGCTTCACTTGGACTTTCTTTATTTCTGATTGACTTTGTATTTATAAAATATATGTATATATATTGGCAAACTCAAGAGAAAATAAAGTAAGCAAAATATAATACAATAAACTGAACTCCCACGCGTCTCCAAGCTCCACTTCCCCATGCTCACGTCAATGCGTCTGCACTCGTCGCACTCATTAGGCCTTACGGGACCTGTCGATGGTGCAAAGTTCAAGACTGCAGCGTGGCTTCGCACGTGCGGTCTCGCGCAGTGGAGGGGAAACTGTTTAGGTCAGCGAGATTCTTGGCTACCTGATACTTTTTTAGCTTTGAGTCTCGCTGTACCTTTTATGTGCAGAACTTTCTCGATTTCATATTCGAAATAATTGTTCGAATATGAATATCGCAAAGTTGTCACATAACATCCTCCCCCCCTTGAAAACGTTTGTCGTCCTCGACAAACTTCGCGGGTCCTAAGGGTAGTGTGGTTCAGTTGGTGGTCCATGACAAGTAAGGTTCAAAGATGTGAATGTATCAGTTAATGAAAAAAACTAAAGTCTCAAATCAAGGACAAGGGCGAACATGTTACAGGGATGATTTGTTAGTGTGCATTTTGCTTTTGTAGATATGGAGCAAGTTTTTATGACACGTAAGCGTGATGGTTCTACCAATCATTTGTTTAGTTTGGGTGTGCCGTCATACACTACACAAGATCTATATGTTTTTTATCTTGTTAGTTTATGCGTTTTCCCTTCTTCCTTTTTTTTTTATACATATGCTTTACGTTCATTGGTCCTTTGCTCAGTTTGGCACAGTGTGCCCCGCACATGATCTATGTGATGTTTATCATGTGCGCGGCATGTGACCTTTCGAATGAATTTCATTCTTTTATTTGCACGATGGGATGGGTTTGTTGGATAGGTCATCTCTTTCATGTCCTTGATTTGGTGTTGAATGAAAAGAAGGTGAAGAAAGCTTATTGAACTTAATTCTGGCGGTTGCCACTTACTTGTTGCTGGATTATTTGGTCCTAGGGTCCTTTACAATCTATCTTAGTTCCTGTTTCATTAGTATTGTTAGCTTCCTATACTTAATGTATTACTTATTTTGTATTGTATAAATTGTATATGTATTAAAATTTTTTAATATTGTCATTTGTTAGTACTTATTGTAAGGTTATTATATCTTATCTCAAAATTTAACAATATATTTTATCTCGTGATATGGTTGGTGGGGTTAGAGTTAAATGGTCCGGGTTTCATTATAAAAGTACAAAAATATGGTTTCCTTTATTATATCAATAAATCTTATAAGTAAATTGGTTTCTGTCGACGATAAAGTAGGTGAGTTATCTATCAGTAGGTCCAGGATGGGTTATTGTGATGGAGCCCCATGACTGATGAGGCTTAACGTCTCAAAGCGGTCCAGCAGGTCTTCATCTTCGGCGTCTACCCTGTCTTCTTTGATTGGTACCAATGGTTCATCGAGCATCAGGTCACCGTCAATGCTCTGGTCCACTCGGCACCATTTTCCATAGAAAATTGTGTCGAAGAGGCCAACCGGATGACTATATAGGTGTAACTATCACATCCGAACAATTCAATCCTGGACCAGTGTGGCTCTTATTTAGACTCATAAGAAACTTTCTACTAGATGATCTGTGGGGGTTATTTTATAGTATTGTGCAGAGTAATAATGATAATTTAAATACAAATGAAACTCTTGTGGTTAACTGTGCTATTGTGAAAGGTGTAGCCAGTCGTGGCAGAGTATGTTTAACTGAGTTGTTAGTAAATAAAAAATCTTTTCTCACAATCAGTAATGTTGATCACCTTTGCCTACCCAGGAGTTTAGCAACTGCATATGCCTACGCTATACGAAGACAGATTCGCAGTGGACAGCTCCATGATTATTGGAATGCAATTAGAAAATGCAGTGGCAGGACTCAAAAAAATGCCACCCATGAACTAAATTTGAGACGTGTTCAAGTACCCGCTGAAGGTTGTGGACTAGCACAAATCCAGCAGTTTCAATATTATTTTGCTCAACACCATACGGCAATCATTGTGTATCATTTTACAACTTTCGCTCGTGACAGCCCACCGTTATACGATGGTACTCAAACTGTTTGCTAAGTGTATGGGAAAAGTGTGACACATGTGCTACGGATAATGTATTATGAGCAGAGGCGACATTATCAGCCAATATTAAACCTGATTGGTGCAAGTGGCAATGCTGGTTACTGCATACCTTGTAATAAAAGTTATTGGCGAGTGGAGAATCACAGGCGTACTATCACATGCTACAAGTGCGGGTCATCATCGGTTTGTAGTCTAGCGGAGTCGTTAGAACAATGTAATACCTGTGGTAGACTATTTTTTGGGAGAATTTGTTTGGAAAATCATAGACAAAAAGGATCGTATAACAGGGATAGTAGTGTGGTGCTAAGATAAAATTGTGTCAATGATGTTTTAAATTATTTGGTGTAAATAAGAAAGAGCAACATGAATGTGGTGTATCGCACTGTGCAACGTGTAAATCACGACAACCTGTCCGACATCTTTGTTAGATGCAACCAATCAAGAAGACAACAGCATGTCAATCAAAGCCGATCTTATTATTTTACGATTTTGAAGCTTGTCAGACTCTATGAGTGCTGGGAGATGAGGAGAAAAAAGTGCATGTTCCTAATTTATGCGTTGTGCAACAAACATGTTCATATTGTGCAGGAAATAAAGATATCATAGTGAGGTGTGAAAAGTGCGATATTCGCGAATATGTGTTTAATCGCGAGCCCATCAAATAACTCGTCGATCTTACACTAGCACCAAGGCAAGAATTCCAACAAGTGATATGCATAGCGTACAATTCCCAAGGCTTTGATGCTCAATTTATATTCAAGTATATTGTGGAAGTGTTTGGTGAATCACGAATGACACCATTGGTAGTGATGAATGATTCAAAAATAATTCTTATGAAGATTCAGAAGACGAAATTTATCGATAGTCTGAATTATTTCTACATGGCTTTGAGTAGCTTACCCAAAGCCTATGGTCTACCCGAAATAGAGTAAGGTGTTTTCCCTCATTTGTTCAATACCGTGGAGAATCAAAATTATGAAGGTCTTCTACCGCCCCTTCACACCTACGCACCTCACCTTGAAAAGTAAAGATAGAAAAAATTTTTAAAAGTGGTAGGAAGACCAAGTGTAGAAAGGTTGCACGTATAATTTTTAAAGAGAAATTGTAAAATATTGCAAACAAGATGTGACTATAATAAGATTAGCGTCTTTAGCTTTTCGTGAGACTTTCTTGAAATTTGACGTGGATCCTTTTGCCGAGTATACAACCATAGCTTCCACATGTATGCGTGTTTTTCGAAACAAGTTCCTAAAAAAGAATCAAATTGGTATCATACCGTCGCGTGGCTATAGATTGACAGACAATCAGTCGGAGATTGCGATAAACTGGTTCACCTGGATTGCACAGCGGGTTCTCGACCGAGACATAGAGCATGCGGGAAACGGTCGGGAAAAAAGTCTACTCGAAGACATTGTGGTTAACGGTTACAATGCACCACAAGATGGCGAAGAACATCGTGGTATTGTACTTCAGTTCCACGGCTGTTTCTGGCATGGTTGCCCTCGATGCTACCGAATGAACAGAGATATCAACTTGATAAGCAGCAGCAGTGCTGACGAATCTATGGATACCCGTTACGAGAAGACCTTGGCGATTAGTCATAACATAAAATCAGTCAACTAGAATCTGATTGAGCAATGGTAATGTCAATTTAAGGCTGAAATTTCCCAAAATGAGGATCTTGCCACATTTATTCACAAAAATGTGTCTAATATTAAACGGAGGCCACTGGATCCAAGAAATGCGTTCTTTCGCGGGCTTACAGGCAACACCGTGAAAATGTATGATTGCCGACCCTCGGAAAAGATCAGATATGTCGATGTCTGTTCGCTTTACCCATTCATCTGTAAACGTGGCAAATATCCAACAGATCATCCAAAAATTTACACAGGTCCAGACGAGTGTACACAGCTAGTACCAGAAGTATCAGTGGAAGGTGACAATAATGATAAATAATACGATGTATCGCGAGTAAATGGATTGATAGCATGCGATGTGTTACCACCGCGAAACTTGTATCATCCTCTACTACCTGTGAGAATGCATGGTAAACTGATTTTTTGAAAATTGTGGCTGCCCTTGACGAGGAATACCAAGTTTTTCTACCGTCTCGAGTATCCGCTACGCTAGATAAGGATACTAAACTGTTTGACAATTTATGTGAACAAGCCAATAAACTACAATTATTTTTAGATTACAAAAGTAACAACGAAAAAGATCAAAGAGAAGAGTACTTTTTGACGAGCAACCACCAAGAGTACAACTGATGCATGCATGGCTATATGCATATAGATATGCACGACACGGCGAATGGGAACAGGCAGCTCGTGATAGAGAACGTTTTAAAATGAGAATATTTAAAATTAGTAATATCATTGATAATGTACTCGTAGAAAAATTTAAGTAAATGTCATTGAATTCATAATAATAAAAAATATTTAATTTCGACAAGAAACACTTGTATCTCTTAAAAATTTATTAACCTTTCTCACATGTTCTATCCTAATACGTTCTTTCATTTAAACAAAATAGTAAAATTTAAATCAAAATTAAAATCATAGATGGCGTTATATAACATTTTCTAAATCTTAAATTACAGTTATTTATTTTTCCCCATTAGTCATATTTATGGATACGCGATGGAAACATCCGTTTACATCTATGTAGGCTAACAGGTTGCGGTAAGACTGCGTTTGTCAAAAAGTTTCTACTCCATCTCCGGCGTGTATGTGATACGAAAATAGAACGTATAATTATTTATTACGCCGAGTGACAACCAAGCTACAAGGAACTTCAACAACAACAACAACAAGGAGGTGCAAAAGTGTAATTTCGAGAGGGTTTACCGCAGACTAGTGACTGGTCAAGTGACTCGAGGCCTAAACTCGTCATCATTGGCGATTTGATGCGAGAATCCTCATCCAGGGCAAGCATAGTGGATATTTTCTCAAAGGCCTCTCATCATCACTCGTTGTCGGTGATTTTCATCATATAGAACGTCTTTCATCAGGGTAAGGGTCAACGTGACATTTCTCTGAACGCTCAATCAGGGAGGTGCCCGAGAGGTCGCGTCGCGAGGAGCAGCAGGCCCTGGGCCGCCCGTCGGGTCGTATCGGTTCGGAGCAGATCCGCCAGCCGCAGGATTCTGGCCGTTAAGCACATAGGCGTGTGGTTTGGTGGACTGACACCGATTCGGACCGATCCGTCGGTAGATCCAGCACCGTACAGATGCTTCAGCGGTGAGCACGGACAACCAGGCCAGGAGGAGAGTAAGGGTAGAGCCGGAGCGAATGGAGGAAAGCCCGAATTATCGTCAGCAGGAAGTGGGAGATGCCCATCGGCTTCAGCCAGCAGAGCAGATCCTGCAGATCCTGCGGGGCCTGAAGGGGGTTTCTGCCAAGACTCGCGAGTTAGTCCTCCGTGAGGTTTACGGACGGCTGCGCGACGAGCCTCGGCAGTGAGCCGGAGTTGCCAGTGGAGGAGAGTCGGATTTGCCAGCGGACGAGAGACGGAGTACAGCTAGGCCAGAGGAGGAGAATACGGGGTTGCATCGTCAATTACGTGACCCCAGGACGAGTAGCTGTATGAAGGGTGGCACCACGCCAAGCTCAAACCCTAAACTAACAGGGTAAAGCTGAGCGGTTTTCTAAATTCCTGGGACCAAAATAGTCCAGAGAATGCTATGATGGATGACATGTTACGCAGAGCAGAAGGGAGTGCATTCCAGAAGCGAGCACCTTGAACTTGAAAGGTCCTAGCTCCGGTTTTAGTGCTCACGACTGGGATGTTAAGTTCCGGAGGAACTTCCCTGCTGGAGGGTCATGGTTTGCATTTGTTAAAAAGAGCGGCCAGGTATTGCGGTTCACCAATGCGTATTGCATTGTAAAGAAGGACGACTTCAAAATAAAGCCTCCGCGAGTCAGCACGAAGCCACTTACTTAAGACTTCTCCTATAGAGCGAGATACGCTAATCCTTTCTTACCCCAAAGATGAACCTCACACAGGAATTGCTCAGTCTCTGCAGATGTATACGTTGAGTGTCCGATGCGTCAAGAATTGTCACAGTACAGTAGTCAAGGTGTGGTTGTATTAGTATCTCGACTAGCTTTCTACGGAGAGTCTCGGTAGAGCAGCCCCTGATGAACCGCAAGCTATAAAGGGCTTTATTGACTTTTTTGGTAATTGAATATACTTGCAGCTTCCATGTGAGTTTGCTATCAAGTAGAACACCGAGACTTACGACTGTTTCTCTGAAGGTGACAATCACTCCGTTCTGCAGCTCAACTCCTGGCAGATTCCATGATTTGATATCATTAACATTCCTTCTGGAGCCGAAAAATATTGCTTTAGTTTTGCCAGAGTTTAGCTGCAGATCGGAGCTCCCCGCGCTAACAGACACTAGTCGTGCCGCTTCTGCCAGCTGAGTCAGACCCTCCTGGAATTTATCTTTTGAGTGCGCCTCTGTAAATATGATTTTATCCACAGAAGAGCCGTTCTGGAAAATCCCAACTGTCGCAGCTTAGAAAGTAGTTTAGAAGGAGATATGGTGTCAAAAACCTTGCTAAAGTCAAACAGTAGCAGAAGAGAGAGGGACAGTGAGAGAGGGAGGGAGAGAGAGAGAGGGAGAGAGAGAGGCAGAGAGAGAGGGAGAGAGAGGGAGAGAGAGGGGAAGAGAGAGAGAGAGAGAGATTTGGCCGGCCGCTTACTAGGTGCTTACGCACCGGAAGAAGCAAGAAGGCCCTGCGTGGCTGCATAGCGCGTGGGAGGCTTATTTAGCGATCACGTTGCGTGCGCGCTTCCAAAGTTTCCTGATAAATACGGTATTGTCCGTCAATACGTTTAAGAAAAATAGAAATAGCATTTTATTCCCACATAATTATGTGGGAATAAAATTTAATTAAAAATTTTGTATTCGACTTTAAAATTTGGAATTTTTGTAAATTTTAAAATGTTGAAAAATTAAAAGAGTTTGAACTATTTGAATATTACAAAAAAGGTATATTTTCATCATAATCACGGTAGCTATTTAAGTCCAAGTTTTCAAGAAATAAAGTTGCTACACAGCTTAGTCGTGAATAAAGCAGTATATGCAAGACGAGAGTAAAGTCGATTATTCCCTCGGGTGATTTTAAACTCTTACCTCTGGAAATAATCAACGAATTTACTCCATTATTGCATAATGTACTATTATTTCTTCACACTTAATATCCCTTGGAAAGATCGAAAAATTCTCCAATCTATTTGTCTTTTAAGATATACTTTCCAACTACATAAGCTTTATAATAATGAAAGCTAATGTGCACAGACTTTATAAACTTCTAATAGTTACATAAAGTTATTAAAATATTGGACGATACAGATAATTATTTTAAACAGATGAGATATACAGCTTACGGACGCAGTGGGGCTCTGTTGTACTCGAATAGTATAGTAATAACAATATAAATGATAAAAATTCCACGTGTACGAGTTAACCTCATTTTTTCCTATTTAGGCATTTGGAGGCAAAGAGATTAATGTATTATGTTTGTTGTATATTCAATATGTCTTAATAATGAAAATAAAACAATATATAGGTACATTTAAAACTAAAACTTACATATAATAAAAGGTATTTGATATATTGCTGGGATTGTTAATCCAACAATCATACGTGTTGCAGCCCAAAACCAGAAAGTATATGCTGTAGCTGATAAACTAGCGCCAACTATTAATGTAGCCAAACAAGCGAAAAATGATAATCTTCTGCCAAATCTGCAATTGTTATTGTATACTGTCAAATCAAACATTTTCAGCGTTATTAATAATTGAAGAAATTTTGCAATACGAATATCTTGGGTATAGAATAATTTAATTTGGATAGTGTAAAGGTGATCTTGAAGAGGGGGTGATAACTAGATAATGGCAGCTTTATTTTCGACGAAAAAATAAATTTGAGTCATAGGTATTAAACAATTAAATATCCTGACGTGATAGATCAATTCTGAGATCGGATTTTGATTTAAGGTCGCTAAATACATCGAAATATTATAGCCTCGTTCTTAAGACAAATTTCATTTTTTGTGGGGGTGTGTAATTATTGCTATATGTAATACTTTCTAAGTTATATTGAAAAAATATCGAAAATTGGGTTCTCTAGATCTCGTAAACTTATTTTTATATATATATATATATCGTTATTTTACTTAAATATAGCATTTGACATGCTAAAAACGAGCTTATTATAAATAATTGAAAAAGCTTCTTATTTTTTGAGATTTGTAGATTAGTTGTAAAAAAGTTGCTCTCAGAAGTCAGTTAGATTAACTCGAGGGATAGGTATAAAGTATCAAGGTTTTATTTTTCTTCGTTGAGAGTTCTACTTTAGTCCTATGCAATTTATTTGAAACGAATTTTTTCATTTTAAGTGTTAAACCAGAAGTTAAAATTGTTAAAATTTTACCTTTTTTCAACATGTTTTTTACAATAATTCAATTTTTATTGAAAATGACTATTATAGAAATCAATTCTGGATGGTTATTATAGCAAAAAAGTAGACCTGAGCGGAAAAACCAGATCGAAGCATTTTAGTATTTTCGAAGGAAGCTGCGATTTTGTCTACAGTGAAGGTGATCAGCACAAACGCATCGAGCTATGTCCATCTCTTTCTGCCGTAAGACTTTAGAGCTACAGTTACGTTTACGAATGCATGAATATGGTCTACTTATTGTACAGACTACCCGTATACCAGCCTAAAGGATTGGTCGCACCGAGTCCGTATCCGTATTGAAAAAAACTACCTCATGTTACCACATAGAATTACTACATGGTAATTCCATGTAGTAATCCATACAAATTAGATGGTTATTTTAGCCAAATTACGGTGTAATAAAACCATATGGTAATTACCGCATGGTAATTCTAATTCGTGTAAAATGAGAAGTATATTCACATTTATACTTTCTGAAAATCAAACATATTTATCAAACTTATGTCATTTTTCACCATTCAAAATTACCGCATTATAATTACCATATAGTTTTACCACACCTTAATTTGGGTAATAAAACATCCAATTCGTATAGTTTACCAAATGGAATTACCATGTAGTAATTGGTTTTTTTCAATAGAGATATCTGCTGTCGCTGTTAATCCATTTCATTGCAGTCTATGTCAAGATGCCCAAAAAGTTATTTTTTTTAAAAATAAGTATAAATAATTATTTTTATTGATATTTAATAGAGATTTTAAAAATAAACAAAAGAAATTTCAAATTAAAAAAATCCATCAATTTTGACCATAACTAACTTTTTAGTACAGATTTATACATAAAAATTTTGATTTTATATGTCAAAACTTTTTTAAATTTATTACTTGCTATAAAATTGATTACAAGATAGAATTTAATTAATTTTTTATTAATTTTCAATATTTTCAAATAGTGAGGAAGTTAATATAATAAAAACACTGTAACATTTTATTTTAAATTCATTAACTTTATTGACATTAATACAGTCTACATTTTCTTATTTGTTATCTTACAATGCACATACAAATTATTGTATACTTCTTTTGTTTTTTGGTCATAATCTACGCCTATTAACTTTTATTTGCATTATATTTTGCAACATCTTGTACGATGACTCTTCTAATATATTCCTTAAAATTAATGTACTTAATATAAATATATACCAAATTTTTAAATTTACAATTAGTTTATAATTAAAATACAGCGTTAATTTTAACTCGGAATAATAAAAAACTCAACTACAAATTTTTTACAGTTTTAAATTTAGTGTTTTTTGAAGCAATATTTTTTGTTTTTGAAATCAAGATTTTGTATTATTATATCCCGTGATTGCATAAATTTTGACTCGAAATAAATATCTGAGCGCTTTAATTTTGTGCATATAACAGCTATTATACTCACAATGCTGCTTTTAATAAATTATTGCATGCTCACCAGTTTCTCCAAAAGCTATTTCTCATGCCATATGGCTTTATGTTATTTATCAAAAGCAATACGTTGTGTACAAACTACTTTTTTAAATTCTTCACTGGACCGAGTCAAAAAATCTATGATAGATGCATCAGTGTTTTTATGCTCATATCCTCTATATTTCATGTATTATATATTTCATTATCGTTAATTACATCTTTGGTGTTTCTTAAAAAATAGTTTTACACCGATCGCAAGGTGTTTTTAGAAGACATTTGTAAGCTGCATAGCTTGCAAAATGAGCAAGTGTGTTTCGTTCATAGCTTTCTTTATCCTCTAATTATGAAGAAGCTTTATTTTCATTTTTCCTTCGATGTTCTGCTAATAAAATATTCATTGCTTCTTTTAAATTCTGTTCCTCGTTAACTTTATTTAGTTTTTTTTTTCTATGACTTCTAATTCATCCACTGTTACTTCAGCATCGGTATTTACATCGTTATTCACATTGTGCATTTTAATCAATGAAACAGCGTCATCAGAAATAACATTTGCTCAACTAGACTTATACAAAAAATCTGTAGCAACTATGTATCTAAATGACATTCTATACAGTCGAGCTCTCGGCAATCTACTGAGTTTTATTAAATAAGCCTGTTGGTAACTGAAAATCATTATATTATAATTTTAGGTTTTCATACAAGTTCATAATAGCTCCTACAATTACAGGTAAACCTTGAAAGCACGGAGGTTGTATCAATTTTTTTTTCTGTCTCTGTTCTCCATTTTGGGGCGTAATCTTTGAATTTTATGAAACGGTTTAATTATTCGCAATTTGAGTCAGATAAAGGCCGTTTTAAGGGAATACGACACTTTAACTTGTGACTGATATTAAAATCGCGAAGTGAGGAGCAGTGACTGAAATTAAGATCAAGTGTGTGTGTCTAGAATTAAGATGGAAGGTGGAGGCTTACCATTTCAAGACCAGAACACAGAAGGAACACTAGCCCGAAGAGGTGGAACTGAGTGAGTCATAAATAACGGGGGAGGGTTTCTATCTGTGATTGAAAAGCACAAGTGTCACCTCTCTTCCATGGTATATGCCGCAAAAGCAGGAAGAACAATTACTTTGAAAAATTGCTCTAAAATAATAACTGTTAAGTGACGGTTTGTCACTTACATAAATAATTTTGTAAGTTCTTGACACGCCCACAGCTATACAGCTGTGGGAGAGAATCGACTTACTAAATCGCTCCTGAGTGTTAATGCTCTCAATTTTTCTCTCTCCTTTTGTGACATAAAAATAAAGATCTTCCTTACCTTGTTGTAAGAGTAATAGGTGAACGAAAATGTTGCTCTTCTTCACCTTCTTTCTTTGTAGCTGCCCTTTTGGTCCTCTAGTGAACGTCTCATTCAGGACATGATTAGACTCTTGGAAATTTGAGTTCGTTAAATCAATTTAAAGAAACCACTACGATGTTCTTTTCCACAATGATTTTATTTAGTGAAATATTCAATTCGCAACAAAGAGCTTAATTCGTATTACAGTGGAGTGACTAAAATTAGAAAATAAAAAATACAAAGATGACAATCTGAGTTGAAAAACTGAATTGAAAAAATATGGGTCCGCTCGGCAGCTTGGCTCAAGTCGAAGTGCCATGAGGTAGCATGGCTTGGGGACGCTCGGAAGTATTTCCTGACCTCCCACGCGTCTCCAAGCTCTACTTCCCCACGCTGACGACACTGCGTCGACACTTGTCGCACTCATTAGGCCTTATGGGACCTGGCAACTGTGCAAATATCTAAACTACAGCGTGGCATTACATGTCTCCGCAGCGGAGGGTAAATTGTTTAGATCAGCGAGATTTTTGGCTACCTAATACTTTAGTGGCCTTGAGTCTCGCTGTATCTTTTATGCGTAGAATTTTCCCGATTTTAGATTCGAAATAATTCTTCGAATATAATTACAGGAAAGTTGTCACATAACATCCCCCCCCCCCTTGAAAACGTTTGTCTTCCTCGACAAACTTCGCGGGTCTTGCGGGTGGTACGATCCAGTTGGTGGTCAATAACCAGTAAGATTCAATGATGTGAATATACCACATAATGAAAAGAAAAATTTAAAGCCTCAAATAATGAACAAGGGCGAGCATGTTGATGATTTGTTATAGTGCATTTTAGTTTTGTAAGTATGGAGCAAGTTTGTTTTTATGACCTGTAAGCGTGATGGTTCAACCAATCGTTTGTCTTGTTTGTGGGGTGTGCCGTCATACCCTACACAAGATCTATACGTTTTGTATCTTGGTAGTTTATGCGTTTTCCCCTCTTTTTTTTATGTTTATACATGTGCTTTATGTTCATTGGTCCCTCGTTCCGGTTGGCACGGTGTGTCCCGCACATGATCTATGTGATGTTTATCATTTGCGTGGCATCTGTCCTTTTGAATGAATTTCATTCTCTTGTTTGCACGATGGGATGGGTTTATTGGGTAGGTCGTCTCTTTCATGTCTTTGATTTGAGCTGTTTTTTTAGTGTTGAATAAATAGAAAATAAAGAAAAATCATTGAAATCGATTTTGGTTGCATTGGTCCATAGCCTTCACTGTGTCATCATGAGTGAAATATTGGACAAATCCCATCTTTCTCTTGATACTCTGGTTTTTTTCTTGGTCCTTCATTAGGACTTCGTATATCTGGTCAATTGGACCATATTTCGCGAATTCCTTCAGGAATTCCTCCGTAGAGTATCTCAAAGGGACCAGCACGCAGAAGCGCAGCCATTGGGTATCGTCTAAATGCCCTGTTATTACTGCTGGCTCTGGAATTGGTCTTTGGCTAGGCCTGAGACTCGGCTGTCGTTCTTCTTGCTGTTGTCCTGGTTCATGTGTTTAGGGCGCTTGCTAGTTGTTCGTCCGAGCTGAACATCAGTGCAGCAGCTACTACGTCTCCTGCTTCGTTGTAACGAACCTTAATGGTGTGGGTATTGGTGGACTTATGGGATCTCAAGTCCGTTACACATATCCCGAAAATTCTCAGCAGCTCTTCACCTTACTTTGATCTCCTATAAATTCCAATAGGGCCTGCTTTGAGCCACCCTCTTCGCCTTAAGGATTCTTGTTTGCTTCAGCAGCTCTGCTGGTTGGATCTCCATTTCTGAAAAATAAGAAATGAAAAAAAATTCTTTATTTAATGGGTCCGGGTACGAGTACTTATTATAGTCCTTATTTCATATCATGTTTGGTCATGCAACATATATTGGGTCTATAGTACATGCAACATATATTGGGTCTATAGTACATGCAATTAGGGTCGCTTTTTAATGGGATGTAAGATTATCAATTTTCCCCCCTTTTCTTTTTTTTGTTATATTGTGATTGTGTAAGTGTGTTATGTGTGTTGCTGGGAATGAGGTTACAAATGCTGTTTCATGTGATGGGTATGTGTTTTGATTCTGGATGGAGTAAGGCTATTGAAGATGAGGTAAGGTGTACTTTGATTGTGAATTATTCCAGGGTCTACGTTTTCATTCGTCCATATTCATCTGTTCACATACACTCTCAGCGTTATTTCCACTCTTTTTCTCAATCGTTGATCTTTTCTTCTTCTAGACTTTCTAAATACCCTAGCGTGTTCATCCAGAGTTGGCATTCGACTGCTTTGTGATAATTGCTCTGAGTTTCTAAAGGTTGTCCACATGTTTTATTTTTTACAAGTTATTTCATGCAAACTATAGAGATTTAGGTCTATCTCCTTTTTGCAAAATGGATGGAATTTGGTCTCCATCTGGGTTTTGTTTCGCATTTGCTTTCTTGGCTCTGCAAAGATTACTTTGTAGATAGGGTTGCTCTTCTTTCTTACTTCTTCAGCATTTCGGTCCTTGAAGTATTGCACATATCCGTAGGATAGACGTCCTTTCTTATCTCGTACGGTTTCGTAGTACAACATTGGTCCAAGCTGAGCAAAGTATCTGAAGAATACTTCATCCTTTTCTTTGTCCTTGCCTTCCCAGGGTAGTAAACAGAATAGTATTTTTGCTGAGTTCATTATTATGCTGCGTACTGGTTACGACATGCACTTCGGACTTCACGATGGTTGCTCTTTTCGTTGAAGTTGGCATATTTTCTCTTGATGGTCCAGCCATTAACTTCGTGCGTCGTATGAGCTTGTTGTCCTTCATTAATGTTACTTTTAGTGTTTTGGCTTTTGTTGCCAGTTTTTCAGTACCGAAGCATAGTGTAACTTTCTTGCTTTTTGGGTCCGTCCGGTGGTCTTCTACATATACGGCATATGGTGGTGTGCCTATGTATTCAAATACTTTGACTATGGTCATAGAGGTATATTGATGTCACAGAACATTGACATATTGGTTCGAGTGTTCATGGTGTCCTGGTCAGTAAATAAACGTTATTCTTATAGCATGATAAGCTAAAGATTCTATCACGTGTGAGGGTTCAAGTGTCTATGCAGTATTTTGCCCAATTGTTGCCTCCTGCGCGGTTTTGAAAATTGTTTCGGGGCATATTCGGTGTCGAGGGTTTAGGATTGTCTATGAGAATTGGTTCTACCTCCGCGTTTGTTAAGACTTAATTGCTATTCCCAGTTGATTGTTCTACCCGATAAATGTTGCTTTTTGACTTTTATTACTATTATTATTATTATTATTATCAGTACTAATTGGAAAGTCACGCTACAATACAACAAATTATTTATATGATAATCTTGTCTATTGTAATGTTTGGTCTCGTTTAATTCACTGATCATTTGTCCCAAAGGTTTTGCTTGGTTAAACCCCGGTTTGGGTCCGAGTATTTCGATGGTTGGTGGTAGACCATTGTCAAGGTCCGAGTTTTCAGAACTTAGGGATGGGTACATATTTTGTATCTTTAGGTAGATCTCGGGTTTGTACAGATATGTCACTTGGCTTGATTTAATTTCTTGTCCGATTATTAAGATATCCGCCGTTCTGCCTACGCACGCTGGTGAGATACGTATGATGCCGGCTTCGTTTAAGGTTATCTTTACGTCCCCTTGATTTGGACATGAGTGTCACGTCGGAATTATAGCATACTATAATTCTTTGTGCTATCTTGCAACTTCCCTAGACAAGGAAGGTTGCTGTTGCTCTTTTTAGCCTAGTGTTTCCATTAATAGCTGGGATGAGCTTCTTTAATACAAATTGTTGAGTTAGAAGAAATGAAAGATTTCTCAAAAAAAATGAAAGAAAATTTTAGAAAAAACTATTAATTTTTTTCCTTCTATTGTTTATTATTTTATTATATTTGGGATCCCTGTCTTACAAGCTCATTGGCCTGAACCGGGATCTGCAAATATAATTTGGTTTTTAAACCCTATTGACTCTATTCGCGATTGTTTATTTGAATATTAACCGGAAAATTCAGCGTACAGGTTTCGCTCAGCATAAATCTTCTGATCAATATTATAAAGGAAAAACGTCGTTCTTTTCATTTAATAAAACGCAACACTATTTTTTAAGTTAATTAAAGATCAACCGCACTTGATCCCTACACAATCGGGAAGAAAGAAAATAATCTACACTACTCAGTGGTAGCTAAATTTACTCGCAAATAATATAAAAATTATCGTACTTACTTTTCGTTTGTTTTCTTACAGCGACCTTGAAAAGACTCCAAAAAAGCATCTCAGTACCTGTAGCACTTTTTCATCACTCCTTGCTAAGTGATCTAGTGTTGATTCTAGACGTCTCACGTATACTGTTGACCACATTGTTTACTGTTTTGGTTAGGACTGCTTCAAAGTTTTGGAGTACTTTCAGATGGTTTTGGGTAATGTTGTGCAATTCTTCAAATTGTGCTGACACTATGTGCGCATTCTTATCTACAATCTGTACCATTTTCTTGTCTATGTTCTTCTTGATGTCATCCACGTCATCTGTTGTTACTAAACCAAATAAACTTTTACTTAGAGTGCCTACTATGCCTAGCGGTGCTTATCTCTTGGTTCGAATACTTCTGGGGTTTCTTGTGATTAGATGATTGTAGTGTCCCATGGTTTTGATTGTTTTATTTATTTCATTTTGTATATCGCGTAAGGTTTGATGTCTGAGCTCTATGAGGTCCAATCCTAGAGCGTGTTTACATTTGTTTTCTGCTATTATTGTTATGCAGTTATTGTAAACGGCTTGATAGTAGTCCAATGGCTTGTGTATCTGCATGAAATCGTCGACATTGATGTAGCTTTCTTAATTTTTATGGGGTCCATTTTCTCAAAATATATGCCAGGGTTCGGGTTTAGAGGATCCAATTGGTACTGGAGTACTCCTTGGTTCATTATATTTATGCTTAAAATTATTAGAATGTTTATGTTTGGCTATCTCATCTTGTAAAAATATAGTGATTAGTTTACATGCATAAATGATATTGTACCTTTGATTATTTTCTTCATTTATGTAATTTAATCAGAACTTGGGTCAGAATCCTCGACATTCTTTAATTTATCAACGTGCTTTCTGATGTCTCTTTCCGTTGGGATATTCTAGAATTACATTTTTCCGACCTACGAATTTTATGATTTTTAATGGTTCGTTCCTATATGAGTCGAATTTATGGACGCGGAGTTCCTTAATTAATCTGGCATATCCGCCGACTTTTGTTGTTCTGATCTTTCTGTTATACCTCTCTTTGATCCGAATTTTGTTGGCTATTTGGGTTTCCCCTGCTAGAAGCTTGTGCTTTATCTTCATTAAATCAATGGCTCCTATTTCTTTCAGTAGTCTGGTAACGGACCATGTGTTGTCACAATCCGCTGATAAGAAGTGTACAATATTGTCTCTCTTATGCGTGAGACATTCCCTCACGGTGATTAGGTTGTGGGGAACTCGCATGGTTTCTGCAGTGATACTAGTCAAATCGCTTTCAGATTTTTGCTCGTCTTGTTGTATGTCATGACCTTTATTCAGTGGTTCTAATCCTGGTAGTGTAGGTAGGAGAAAAGGCATTGTGGGTTCTGGCCGTTTTGAAAATTTTATATCTATGATGAATCTTTCTTCGGCTTCTATCTCACGCAATATACTTAATTTCTTGTGGTTCTTCGGCTTATTTCTCGGCGTACTGTTGGCTATAGGACTGTAATTGGACTGTAATTTTTTTCACTGGTGGCTATATGATGTCTGTTACACTTTCGACGTCTGACTCATTTCCTGTGTCTTCTTGACCAGATGCTTCTTGTAGCTTCTGTCGAGCTCGTTTTATGAGAGTCTGAACACTTTTCCTCAAGACTTTGTCTACGTCAATTTCTTTTTCAAACCGTGGATACGATATGTAGATTGCTTCACGCACATAGTCGGGTACATTGTCGACGTTATAGAAGTGTGAGGGTAAATCTAGTTGTGTAGATATTTCAGTTATTGACTCATTGATATCAGCTTGTTTGTCCATTTCATATGTTCTCATGCTTTCCTCAAATTTCCTGCTGGCTTCTTCTACTTCTTGTTTTGTTAGAGTGGTTCTGACTGATACATTTTCTAATGATTCTTCATCCGCATTTTCTTCAGTTTGGGAGTCTTCTACTGCACTCATGTCTATTGCGATGTTGCTTATCGTTTTGTTCTGACTGTCTTCTGAAGAAGATGTTTCGTCTTCTGGTACTTCTTGGGCTTCATCTTCTGTAGTTTCTGAGTCTGGTTTACGCAATCCGCTGTATCTGGGATCTGGTAATGGTGATTTATCTAAGACGCTGTTCTCATTAGCCGTTGACTACAGCCATGATCTTCTGGATAGATTGACTTTTATTGAAATGTCCGAATCTATATCAGATGAACTTCCTGGCATTTTTCTTGGTTTGATGGAATTTGTTTCTATGACTGGTGTCTCAGTTTCTGTTGGTATCTCGGTTTGTGCGGTCTTCTTTGCACCAATAGGTTTGGACGCCTTGCTTGGTCCTCCTTGCTTGATGAATTGTCCTACTGGATTTTTTACTTGAGCACGTTTTGCTTTTGTCCTCTGCGCTATAACACTATCTTCTAGCTTAGGTGCCTCTTTGTTTGTTGTCGCTCCTATAGGTCTACCTCTGCCTCTGGGAACTGTGGTTTTCTCCGATGCTGAGTGTGCTCTGTTGCGAAAACTAGTCGTCTGTAATGGTGCTTTAGTTTTGATCTTCTCTTGCTCTTGCTTTGCTTTTTCTTCAATTATCATCACTTTGATCCTTGGTAAGTTTTTATTTATCTCCTCTTCGGTGGCTTCAGGAGGGTTTCTTGAAAGAGCATCAGCGTTTTTGTTCAATTTTCCTGGTTGAAGGTGTATTCGCAGCCTATGAATCTAAACATCCATCTCATTTGTCTTTGTTCAGGATCTTTTCTGCTATGCATCCAATTTAATGGTTCATGGTCAGACACTAATGTGAACTAAACTGATGTAGAGCATATAGTACCGCCAAGCCCTCCATTTCAGTGGTGGAGTAATTTCTTTCAGCTTTATTTAAAGCTCTAGACAAGTATTGGACTGGATGATTAAACCCATCCTTCTCCTGACTAAGGACTGCTCTAATCGCACAGTCTGATGCATCTGTGGTTAAAGTGAATTCCTTATCGAAGTCCGGGAATTGTAATTGTTCGTCGCATTGAGGAGTCTATTCGAACTTCACGTTTTTCTTTAGTAGATCATTCAATGGTTTCGCTATTTTAGGAAAGTTTTTGATATACTTCCGATAGTATCCAAACATTCCTAGTACTTCCCTTATGTTCTTGGCACTCTTGGGTGTGGCTAGTTTGGTTATTGCTGAAACTTTCTTTGGGCTAAGTTCGACTTTTTTTTCGCTAATTATATGTCCTAGGAATCCGACTACTTTTCTAAAGAATTCAATCTTATCGGGTTGTAATACTAACTTTTCTTCTCTCAACCTCTCCATAAGATTTCGAATTCTTCTTTCATGCTCCATTAAGTTTTTACTGCATACTATGATATCATCCAGGTATACTAACATTTCAATATTCTGGAGTCCTCTAAGGACCTTTTCCATAAGGCGCTGGAAAGTGGCCGTGGCGTTCTTTAATCCTTCAGGCATTCTTGTGTACTCGTAGTGTCCATTTATTTTTGTGAATGCTGTTTTATAGCAATCTTCAGGAGCCATCGGTATTTGCTGGAAACTACTGGCCAAGTCAAATATCGAAAAGTAGATTGCTCCTCCCAACTGATCCATTATATCCGCAATGTTTGGTAATGGATATGCATCTCGGATGGTTTTCTTATTTAGCTCTTTGAAATCGATCACCATGGGCCATCTTGGATTCCCATGGCTATCCGGTTTCTTGGGTACTATCCAGATTGGTGAATTACAAGGAGAATTGGATTCTCTTATGATTTTGTCCTTAAGCTTCTTGGCTACGCTTTCTCCTACAACTTGTTTGTTTTGAGGAGGGTGTCTGTATTGCTTAATATTTATAGGTACATTATTTTCTAAATGGATATGATGCTCGATCATGTCGGTGCACGGGAGCCTGTCTCCTGGCAATAAGAATCGATCCAAAAAGTCTTCAATTATGTGGTCCACAATTTCTAATTCTTCTCTATTTAAATGGTTTCTTCTGATTGATGCCTTCCCTCGTTCTAGTCTTTTGATTTGATCAACAATTGAATCACCGTCAAAATCACTGTCTGTTTCTGTCAGAAAGTCTGGTCCGGTGTAGAAAGGTATTAATTCTTTTGGGTCTACTTCTATCATTACATCTTGTTCGATGTTATTTATGGCCATCATTGTGCATGTATTGTTTACATTGTTGACCACGCCTTCTCCTAAAAATACACTGTCATTTCCCACATGTATTCCGGGAATGTAGCCTTCTTTTAAGTCACTTTTGATTAAGTTGATCTGAACTACTTGTCTAGTTCTAGCTTTTATCACGTATTTTGCTTTGTCCGGTGTAGCTTTTTCTTTGCTCAGTGTTTTGTTCCGTTGATTTAAATTCGTCATCATTCTTTGCTTCTACTTTTAGCACTTCATTCGCTTGTTTACATCTATATTCCTTCTTTAGGTTTCTAGGACTATGCTCTTTTTTATGTCCTATGAATGACATGGGGTGCATGACATTACCACTCACAACGGGAGCATTCTTGTGGTAAGAGATTACAGCTTCTTCCTTTTTTAGGAAATTCCTTACCAGCATGCCATCTTGCTTTATGGAAAAATCGTCTTGTATTATCTGAAATTTTACGGGCGTTCCTCTTATGTCCAGGTACACTGATCCTGCCGTCCACACGGTTTGGTCCGTGAAGCCTCCTAATTATCTGGCATCTTCGATGCTTATTGGTAGGTCATCATGCAAAGCTCCGATTTTTATCAGATTCACGGTCGCAGCATTATCTATCATGAAATTTAAGTACGGTCGTTGTGTCTCTTCGGATATCCTTATTCTTACAGCCGTTGCCTCTCCATCTTCCCAATTATAGTTTTCAAGTCCCTTACAGTTCGTGAAACACATCCTTGCAATCTCTCGCTCCTTGTTAGTATCGCCATCACTGAGGAGTTTGCTTACTTTTCGTGCAGGCTCCTTTGATTCGAATTTTGGTTCTGGTTGAATTCCTGCATTTATTTTTGATAACTTGTTTGGTCCATATTCCTTGGTATCTGCTGGTCATCTTATCTTGGATAATTTTGGTTTTGGCTCGTCATCTTGGGTTCGTGACCAGCCTGTTGGTAGTTTAAATTATCTCTATTATTTTGATTGTCGTATCTCGGATTTTCGTTACGCCAGCTACTGTTGTTCCGTCTGTCGGATCGATTCTGAGTATTTTCATACCTTCCGGTTTGAGGGTTGAATATTCTTTGACTCCCTCGATAGGCATGATTGTTTCTCTCGCGCCAACTGTTACCTTCTTGTCGATTGTCATTGTAGTTTTGATTTTGGCGAAATCCATTTTCACAATTTGTGTTATTGTAACGATTTGCATAGTTGGGATTTTTGTAATTGTTCTGTTGGTAATGGTTTTGTTGGTAACCATTTGTTTGGCGACGGTTGTCAGAATATCCATCGTGTGGTCCATTTTGGGATCGATCTTGCACGTAGGCTACGTATTGGGTTCCTCATATTCATACCGTTGCTCCATATAACCTATGTAGTGTGGTTCTCTATGTTGACCATTTCTATATTGATCTTCGTCATTGTATCTTCTGTTATTTCTGTAATTCGTTCCAGTTCGTGGTTCACTATATAATCTGGGATTGTTGTAGCTATAAGTCCTGCCACGGTATGGCCTAGAGTCTGGGATTATTTTGGCCTCCATCCTCGTCTCTAGGCGTACAGCTTCTTCATAGGCTTCACGTAGTGTTGCCGGTTTGCTATAGTCAACTCTTTCCGCTAAATTGGCAGGTAGACCTTTTATAAATATATCCACAGCAAGTGATTTCAACAGGTCCATCATTTCTTTCTTATAATTATTGCCTTTTTCTTCTTGGAGTGCTGTTTTTGCACTGCCAAGCAACAGGTTGATTTCATCATAGAAATCACCGACAGTGTCATGTTCTCTCATTCGAACATTCTGAATTTTGTTATTAAAATAACTAAAGTTTCTTCCTGGTCCGAATTTCTGTTTTTGATGTGCTATGAGTTCTTCAACTGTGGTAATTTATTTATTGATTAAACTCTTCTTTGCTGGTCCAGTGATTTTGTGCAATGCATTCTGTAAAAACTGTGGTTGTATGTCCTCACTCACTAGAGATGCTGCATTTCTCAAGTCCTGTATGTATTATCTGAGACTTCTCTTGCCGTCAAAAGTTGGAATACCGCTTATGCAGTTCATGAGCGCGAAGGTGTTTGCCATGCTATTTTTTGTATATTTTTTTTTTTGTGAAAATTCTTCTTCTTCTTCTTTTAAAGGAATATAGTTTATAATGGATCTAGATGTTGGGATTGTCTATTCAAGCGGGTTATGGGTTGCTGAGTGTGGGTTTAGGGTCACCAGAAAATACTTTAAACTGGTTCAAGGGCAACTAGATATGGTCTTTTGTCAAAAAGAAAATTAATTAATTGGCTTCTCGTTTATTTGTTTCTTTCAAAGCGAACTCCAAAAGTTCATTAAATCTTTTGCTTACCTCAGATCGAAAATTTAAATTATTCTCAAAAACTTTATTATCATTCGCGTTTATATTATTGTCTTCCCGGTAATAATTGTGCAATTGATCATTTACCTCTTTGAGTCTTTTCTCTAATGCCTTCTTTTCAAATAATAATTTTTGCCTGAAATATTTTTTTCCTGATCTCTTTTTGTTAAATAATTTTTCTCTGCCTGAGAAATTTTCTTCCTTCATGGGTTGTGTTTTATTGGATACAATGACCGCTGTTAAGCTGGTCCAAGGAGAGCCACTACTCAGCTGACTCAGGATTCACAAGAGTAGTCGCTGCTAAGCAGACCAAAGGATCAGGTTGCTACTGAGCAAACCTTAGGATATGGGGTGACCGCTGTTGAGCAGATCCAAGGAAAAGCCGCTGTCAAGCAGTGTTATGAGGTTTATGATGAATAGTCGCTTTTGTAAGCAAACTAAAGGAAAAGGTAGAAAATTCGTCAGCCAATGAAGAATTCATTTTAAAATGAAATAAAATACATAGGTTTAAAAGTATCTTGACAAATGCTCAAAAACTTCAGTGAAAATTACTGTTACGCTCTTGGTTTGAAACAAATGAAAAATTTTTGCACTTTCGAATTGAAATAATTAAACTAAATAGAAGTGATCAAAAAGTGAATTTATTATTTAAAATATTCACGTGAATATTAATGCATAAATATTCACTGCATGGACGCATTAGAGTGGTGCCTCAATCGGGAATGATATAGTAAAAACCCTCAATGCATAAAAAAAAACAAGAAAACAATAAAATTAATGTTATACTATATAATATTTTATGGTGTCCGAATTTCACTCTAATTATTTAAATAATTGATTTTTATTTTAATACTCTGTCAAAAATCTCAATTATGAGCAAATAAAATCAAAAAGTTGTAAAATTCCCCCAGAAAATTTTATTATAAAAAAAAATTATTTCTTTATTTAAATCGGCACTCTAATAATTCATTTATAATAATTAGTTAATTTTTAATGTCAAACATCATCTATCTATCAGCTTTACATGTATTGTAGTTTAAATCTCGCGCGCATTCTATACTCTTCCAAAATGGCCGCTGTAGAGGTGCCAAGTCACTAGACCAACACCACTATAGTCTCCCTAGTGCCGCGTCTAGTTCCACGCCTGCGCTGGTGTTTGCTTTGAACAAACACGAGGCGTCGGCAGCTACACGCTGTATGTTGCGTGTTTAACCTTCTCGCGCGTCGCGTATTTTTTTCATCAAAGTATTTTGCGTAAAACGCGTTATTCATTACTGAAACCCATAATCTGTGGATTCACGAGTGTGTCCTCTACTCGTGTGTGTGTGTGTTTCGGGTTGTTCGTTTGATTAGGACCAAAGTTGTGACTGAAAATGTTTATGGATCGAACACGATGTATCACAAGCAGTGCAACCTGTTGCTGCTTGTCAGATAAGTATTTTTATTTATAATTTCTTGATTGAATTATCATCAACTGAGCACAAGAGCAAATTGCTTTGGGTAAATTGTACGTTTCTTTTACAGGTGGTGTGAATTTTGATACACCAGGCAAACGTATCCGAGAACTTTTGTTCATCTACGAGCACTACTTCATAGGTACGTAACCTTTAAGTTATTTCTTCAAATATGAATAAAGGACAATTATTTTGAATGGTCTTACCCTTTTGCTGTCGACCATTCGATAGAACTATATTATATATTTTGAAATATGTTAATAAATATATGTATATATAGGCTTAGAGGTCAACCACGCTCTGCGGGGTCTATCACCTCTATCAAGCACCTGCGTCAGCTACGCCCTGGTTCGACTGTGGCAGAAATGTGCCAATTCAGCTACTTCTTGCTGGTCGACCAGATTTTGGTGAGTTTTTCTTTTATATATATAAATTCTTGTATATTCACTGCTTATATATATAAGAAACTTTGGTACGTTTATCTTGAATGGGCCCTTCCCTTCTTAATTGTATTGTAATGCTGCTCGCACATATTTTAAATTTCTAGATGTGGTTAAATTTCACCTTGGTTATCGCTGCTTTTACCGAACAATCCTTCTGCTATATTTATCTCTAACTTTCTTATTTTTGAATTAAACAACAATTAGAATCATTTATATCCTTTTTTTTTACGTCAAGATATTCTCATTTCTATTTTAAACAATGATTTTGTTATGATTTTATTGGACCGTACATAAAAAAAACTAATATAATGCTCAATTATTTAATTTTAAACATTCACAGCAATTCAAACTCTTTTGTATTTTCTAGATACTTGATGCTGTATCTTTGTATAAAAGCTCGATTGTGACGTCACCGCACGACGCGACGCTATGCTTCTACGCGTCTGCTATTGCCGATAGCACGCGGCCAGGTAATGCGATCCTTTTCTAATTTCTTTGTATTTCTCGTCACTTTATTTATTATTATTGTTATTCTTATTATTTTTCTTCGCGTTTCTATTATTCATTAATTCGCGCACTTTTTATTATGTTTTATTTAATTTATTAATCTTTTTAATATATATATGTTAATATATCCTTTTCTTTTTTAGGCACTCAAGATTTCTATGTTCATGCAACGGAAAAGGGAAAATTAGCTGCCAGTTATGCACGATATCTCGGTGGGACATCCAATTTTTGTTAGGTGATTGTTAGTCACCTACCAATATAAATCAAGTTTTTGCGTGAGTCAATCTCGCGCACGCAACTATACAGTTACGGGAGAGACTCCACTATTCGAATGTCTCCTGGCTGTCAGCTAGATTTCCCCTTTGTTTGAAACGCGGAATTATTTTATAATAGATTTCCTTACCTTACGCGCTATCTTGCTTTCCGGGGATCAACCTCAAGAATCTGTCCTTTATATCCTTCTGGTCGAAGGAAGGTCCAAATATATATATATATATAGCTGGGTGAATGAAATAAAATATATTGTAGCGAGTCCCCTTTTTTTTAAATAAAAAGCTTCTGGCTTCACTTAGACTTTCTTTATTTCTGATTGACTTTGTATTTATAAAATGTATGTATATATATTGGTAAACTCAAGAGAAAACAAAGTAAGCAAAATATAATACAATAAACTGAACTTTAAACAGAAATGAAACAAAGTATAAAATAAACCAAAAAAACTTCTGAGAAATGGTCGTCCGCACCGCAGCTCGGCTGGAGTCGGAGTGCCTGAGGTAGCGTGGCTTGGGGACGCTTCGGAAGTATATTCGGACCTCCCACGCGTTTCCAAGCTCCACTTCCCCATGTTGACGTCAATGCGTCTGCACTCGTCGCACTCATTAGGCCTTACTGGACCTGTCGATGGTGCAAAGTTCAAGACTGCAGCGTGGCTTCGCACGTGCGGTCTCGCGCAGTGGAGGGGAAACTGTTTAGGTGAGCGAGATTCTTGGCTACCTGATACTTTTGTGGCCTTGAGTCTCGCTGTACCTTTTATGTGCGGAACTTTCTCGATTTCATATTCGAAATAATTGTTCGAATATGAATATCGCAAAGTTGTCACATAACACGCGCTTTTATGAAAATTTAATTGATTATTGGGATGTGTATTTGAGGCTCAATTCGAAATTAACTGGGGATTTCCAGAATATACGTTATTTATTATTGTAGCATGAACTTATTGAATTGTTGTTTATTAAACCTCTGTCACGCCTGACGAAACATTTCTATTCTTACCTTCTGCCCCCCCCCCCCCGCCACCCTCGAGATCGCAAGGATCAGTACCGGCTCGTAGCTTGAGAGCAATAAATTATAGTAACTATTGCTCGAGACATCGTCTCTATAAAAGTGTAATAATACACCCTGAGTCAGTCATGACGGCTATGCTGACCTCGACAGATGGATGGTGCGCAGTCAGTAACTATGCAGCAGACATCCTAAACAAGGTTAGAAAGGACGGGGAAGAGAGGAGAAGAAGAGGCCAAGTGTGCAAAACAATGTTGGTGCAGATGTGTGTATGCTACGGGTATAAGCAAATGGAAGAGTAAACAAAAAAAAACTCCACGTACACGTACTTATTGTTAGATAAGGCCGTGTGCGTGTTGGTGAAGATGCGAGTGTGGAATGATCGTAAATGAATTGTTACTTGTGATTGTGCCAGCATGTGTGTAGGTTTTTGTTTTCTCGTGGAGGATGGATATAGAATGACTTAATGGGGTCGTCGAAACAGCCCAATCCCCAAGATCAGCCGTGTGTCGGATTCGCACGGACTAAACCCATTTATCTTTAGGCCAGGTTAAAACACCTAATCTAAATCCGAGACGCCCCTCTTTTCTTTCAGCGACCCTTAGTAAAGGCAAATCTGGCTCCATCTTCTGCGCCCTCTTATCCCCGCGGTACAATCGTCAAGCAATGCTTCGCGGAGATTTATCCTCCAGAAACTTTAAATCAAATTATTCGAAGGTCTTCGTACCCATCAATTACATTTGAAAATTAGTTTAATAGTAATATGAATTTGCAATTAAAGTATTACTGATGGTTTATGTAACTAGATTAAAAACTACAAATCTTTATGATCATCAAGAGGCGCGAAAGTGCCGCGGTGACGAGTAAAAATATACGAAGTATACGACACGATGAATATTGGGATATCTTATTACTAATAATAAAAGATTACTGTATTAGTGAAATATTGCAGGTGAGAAATCGCTTCGTATAATTCTTTTCGGTGAGAGCTTCCATTTTCTCCTTTCAGATTTTGTAACAACCCACCCATAGGCTCTCTCGCGACAAGCCCCAAACACCGCGCCGCTAGTACCGTGCGCCGACGCTAGGTGGCCACGCTCCTCCGGCGCGCTGCCCGCTAATAAAGCAGCACCGCGCGGGGCATATAAAGAGGCCGGCCGGGACGGCCAAGACACCTCCCCCAACGGTCCTCACCGACCAAAGAAAGCCGAGCCTAGGCAAGTGCGAGTATTAGTCAAGCGAGGAATAAACCGTTCTTTTTGTTTGAATAATTACCAGCGTAATTATTTCGCCCTTCCCTCACCTATCACCTCCTCTAATCCCACGCCCATGAGAGAGAGTGGGAGAGAGGCTGACCGGGCCGAGTTGGAGCTGCTCCACGGTTACTTGGCCACAGCCAACCGGCGCATCACCCTCCTGGAACGACTACAGCGTAGAGCCAATCCAGCCGACGCCGCCACCCAGACTGAGTGCCCTCACCAGGACAACGGCACCCAGACCGACGACCAGCAGACCTCACCGCTCGCTCTCACCAACGCTGCGGATTCACCTTCACCGGATGACGGAGCGCTCTGTGCAGAGTGGCCAGAGCACCTCAAGCTGATCGACCTCCCGAGCCGCCAGCCCTCGCCGGACCTCCGAGAACTCCTGAAGTCGTCCACACCCCGGCTCGAGATCATCTCGCGGAAGATCGGGGCCAAGAGAGCGGCGAAGCCGACTCCTCCGCTCAAGCGAAAGTCCACCGCTCCTCCGCCACGAGGCAAGCCTAAGTTGATTCGCATCGCTCCCGTGGTACCTCCCCTCCTCCTGGCGGTACGGAAGACGGCTCCGAAGCCAGCGGCTGACGAGCAAGTCGACCTGACGCTCGACGACTAAGACGCTTCGCGTCTTCTAGTCATTTTTGTGTGGTCGGTTCCTTCATTGGGGCTGGCCCGCAACAAAAGAAAGATAAATTTCTCTTTCCCCTTTTCCCCATCAGCTGTGGTGAGTTCTCACCGGGTTGGGCGGCCCTCTCTCGTCCAGGCTCTCTCACAGAGAGCCGACCTAGAGAGGTCCGAGCAGTGTCCGCTCTCTAGGCAACTGGAAGCACCGTCGAGGGATTCAGTCCAGCAGCGACTGCACCGAGGGCGCCTCAGCGGGCGCTCACCGCCCAGACAGAAACGAGCACAGCAGCAGCCGACAAAGGACTCATCCAGGGCGCCTCAACGGGCGCTCCCTGATCAGCGAACCGGCACAAGGGGATCACTTCGCTTCACCTACCCCCTTTCCCTGCCCAGGAGCAGGAAGGATTAAGCAGGTCCAACCGGCCTCAGCAGGCTTCCCCGCGCCATCGAGCGCCCTCTCTTCCTCCCATCAGGCCCGCTTATATCAAGCAGATACGAGAAATGCTGGCAACGGACGTGATTGAGCGGGCAACATCTCCCTACTGCTCGCCAATCGTTCTTCCCAAGAAGAAAGATGGACGCTATCGTTTCTGCATTGACTACCGCCGACTCAACGGCATCACCACGGATGCAGCACAGCCTGTGCCACACATCGCCGAAGCTCTCAAGGATTTTGGCGACACCAACATATTCACGGCGATCGACTTGAAGAGCGGGTACTGGCAAATACCCATGGACCCCGCCTCCAAGAAATATACGGCGTTCTCCACGTCCTCTGGGGGTTGTTATCAGTTCAACGTCATGCCTTTTGGACTCAAGGCCGCAACAGGCACCTTCCAACAGCTCATGAGCCAAGAAGTGTTGGTTGGCTATCTCCACGCTTTTTGTCTCGTCTATTTAGATGACATCATCATCTACTCACGAAATCTCGACGAACACTTTGTCCACGTGGCCAAAGTTCTGGAGCGGCTGCGCACGCACAACCTTACGGCCGCCTTGGAGAAGTGTCGTTTTGCCGTAGACCGTCTCGAGTACCTGGGACACGTCATCACCAGCAAGGGCAACGAAGCCAAGCCCGAGCACGTGCAAAAAATCGCGGACGCTCCTGTCCCAATCACAAGGAAGCAACTACAATCCTTCCTTGGCACGTGCAACTGGCTAAGAGAGTACGTCCCTGGCTACGCCGAAATCACCGCCCCATTAACCGACCTGACCTCGGGCAAATCTGGTTTCCGCTGGAACGCTCGCGCCCAAGAGTCATTCAACAAACTGAAGTCGGAACTTCAAAAGCCCTTGAAACTGGGCAGACCATACCCTGGTAGGCCGTACGTTCTCCAGACAGACGCCAGCGCCAAAGGAATGGGCGCCGTCCTATATCAGGAGCGACCCGACGGCAGCAGGAGCATCATCAGCTACGCCAGCGCCAAGTTCAACCCTACCGAGTCACGCTACCACAGCAACGAGCAAGAATGCCTCGCTGCGGTTTGGGCAGTCAAGCGCTATCGCCATCTACTGGACAATCAACCGTTCACGCTGCGAACCGACAACAAAGGCTTGACTTGGCTGCGCACCTTCAAGGTCACAAGGGACAAGCTCCGAAGGTGGGCACTGCTCCTCCAGGAGTACAATCCGAAGGTTGAGCACTGCCCAGGCAAATCAAACCAGCTCGCCGACTTTCTGTCCCGCAACCCTACCGACGAAACCACCGAAGGCACAGACGATTGCGAGCGACTCTTGCCACCCGGGGGAAACACCTTCGCCACAGATAGCCAAGAGGCAGTCAACCTCGTCGAGAGCATGACGCCGCTCATAGAGGAAGTCCGAGCCACCCAGCAAACAGACACGCATTGCACAAACTTGGCTGAACAACTACTGAACACCGATCAAGACAGGACGGCCAAGCACAAGTTCGACAACGGCATCCTCTGGCAGCGGGACCACAACTCTGACTGGAGAATTCTGGTTCCCCAGGCGCTCGTTCAACGAATACTCCACGAGTATCACGACTCAGCCTACGCCGGTCATCCCGGATCCGACGAAACAATAAGAGCCATCCAGCAGCGCTATTGGTGGCCAAAAATGAGGGACGATGTGAGAAATCATGTCCGCCAGTGCATGCTCTGCACATGTAACAAGCGCGGAATCACCACTTCTGGTCCCATGCGACCGCACCAGCCCATCAAACCGTGGGACACGGTAGCCATCGACCTCATGGGACCGTACCCACTCACAGCCAGGAAATGACGATTCATCCTTGCCATCGGATATAAACTATAGGACTTGAATAGTGACCGCATGTATGATCAAATTAATAATGATAGAAGCAAGTGCATTATTATATTATAGTGAATGAGTATTGCAGTCATATGATAATTTCATATATAGTGTGTTATAAAGTATTTCCACTTAAAACGTAGCTATAACATTTTATGATTTCTGACTAATTGATAATTACTTCTCTCATTACTATGCATGATCGATCTTTTAAACTTGATTTATATAAGAATACTGGTCAAAGATTGTTGGTCATTATCTTAAAATAATACATTTATGTAGTAACTCGAGTAATGACTATTGCAGATAAGTGCATCGCATTCATTTTTATTTAAAGTGGTTATCGTCTCGTATAGTGTTATTGTAAATTTAAAAATGAATATTTTGACACGCTAACGTCGCTTTTTACCAGCCAAATTAAACTTCTGCTTGTCAAAAATTTACAAAATTTTTCAAATATCATAATACATGTACCAAGGGATGATGTATTAAATTTGAGGTCTGGACACCACACCAGTATGGAGATAATAACATTTTAAGATAACTAACAAATCGAGAATCGCTATTTTATGACTTTATGCAAAACTTATGCTAATCAGCTGATGTACTCAGCAGACAAATCAGTATTTTACGTAGTAGTAATTATCAAGATGAGCAGTTGATAATTATCTGTGATGCTTCTTCAGTAGTATATTCACAAGTTTTTTAATTGACAAAATTTATACGCACAAGCAATACAATTTCAAATTATCTTGTATGCTTCTGGTTTATTGGCATTCGGTTTCGAAAAATGATGCAATATGTAATAATTAGAAAAAATAATAAAAGAAACCGTTAAGAACTGCAATTGAAAGAGGTAATTTAGTATATTGTTGGAAAACATTATCAATAAAACTGGCATGATTTTTTCAATCATCAGTTTGTGAGTATCAAATGTAGTGTATCGGAGAAGCTGAACTTATAGTTTTTATCGAATAAGACTGCAGTATCAACAAAGGAGATGAAGAGGACATATATCTGACACCTCTATTCATTTGGCAATTCATAACAACAAAAATGATATTGCAAAAGCATTTATTGAAATTTGTCCTTGTTGCAATAACATAAAGAATTACAAAGGTGAATCTCGCTGACCTAAACAGTTTCCCCTCCACTGCGCAAGACCGCTCGTGCGAAGCCACGCTGCAGTCTTGAACTTTTGCACCATCAACAGGTCGAGTAAGGCCTAATGAGTGCGACGAGTGCAGACGCACTGAAGTCAGCATGGGGAAGCGGAGCTTGGAGACGCGTGGGAGGTCCGGATATACTTCCGAAGCGTCCCCAAGCCACGCTACCTCAGGCACTCTGACTCGAGCTAAGCTGCCGAGCGGACGAGAATTTTTCCGTAGTTTTTCCTTTGTTTTATTCTCGTTTTATTCTTGTTAAAAAAATCAGTTTATTATATTTCATTTTTCTTATCTTTTCTTAAGTTTACGTATATATATATATATATATATATATACGTAACTAAGTAAAGCCAGAAGGTTTTTTTCAAAAGACACTATAGTACATTTTAATTGGTTCATTCTGCCACATACACATTTGGATCTTCCTTCGACCAGGAGGAAATAGAGGACCAGATTTTTGGAGTTGATCGTCAAGAAATAAGAGAGCATACAAGGTAAGGAAGTTCATTATAAAACAAATCCGCGTTTCAGCCAAAGGAAAAATTGAGTTGACAGCCAGAAGTGATTCGAGGAGTGGAGTCTCTCCCGTGACTGTATAGTTGCGTGCGCGAGATTAACTCACGCAAAGATTTGATTTATATTGCTAGGTGACTAACAATTACCTAACAAAAATTGGAGGTCCCACCGAGATTCCGCGCATAACTGGCAGCTAATTTTTCCTTTTTGTTGCATGAGCATAGAAATCTTGAGTGCCAAAAAAAAATATATATATTTCAAAATATATATATTAAAAAGATTAACAAATTAAATAAAATATAATAAAAAGTGCGCGAATAGATAAATAATAGAAACGCGAAGAAAAACAATAAACACTCTAAGTAACGAGAAATACAAAGGAAATCAGAAAAAGATCGTATTACCTGGCCGCGTGCTATCGGCAGTAGCAGACGTTTAGAAGCATAGCGTGGCGTCGTGCCGTGACGTCACAATCGAGCTTTGATGCAAAGATACAGCATCGAGTAACTAGATAATACAAAAAGAGTTTGAATTGCTGTGAATATTTAAAATTAAATAATTGAGCATTATATTAGTCTTTTTTGCTGTACGGTCCAATAAAATCATAATAATCATTGTTTAAAATAGAAATGAGAATATCTTGACGTAAAAAAAAGGATATAAATGATTCTAATTGTTGTTTAATTCAAAAATAAGAAAGTTAGAGATAAATATGGCAGAAGGATTGTTCGGTAAAAGCAGCGATAACCAAGGTAAAATTTAATCATATTCAGAAATTTAAAACATGTACGAGTAGTATTATCATACAATTAAGAAGGGGAGGGCCCATCTAAGATAAGCGTGCCAAAATTTTCTTATATATATATATATAAGCTGTGAATATACAAGAATTCATATATATACAAGAAAACTCACCAAAATCTGGTCGACCAGCAAGAAGTAGCTGAATTGGCATCTGTTTGCCACAGTCGAACCAGGGCGTAGCTGACGCAGGTGCTCGATAGAGGTGATAGACACCGCAGAGCGTGGTTGACCCTCTGAACCTATATATACATATATTAATTAGCAAAATATATAATATAATTCTATTGAAATGGTCGACAACAAAAGGGTAAGACCATTCAAAATAGTTGTCTTATACTCATATTTGAATAAGTAACTTAAAGGTTACGTACCTATGAAGTAGTGTTCGCAAATAAACAATAGTTCTCGGATACGTTTGCCGGGTGTATGAAAATTCACACCACCTGTAATAGAAACGTACTATTTACACAAAGCAATTTGCTCTTGTGCTCAATTGATGAGAATTCTATCAGAATATTATAAATAAAAATACTTATCTGACAAGCAGCAACAGGTTGCACTGCTTGCGATACATCGTGTTGGGTCCATAAACATTTTCAGTCACAACTTTGGTCCTTATCAACTGAAGAAACCGAAACACACACACACGAGTAGAGGAGACACTCGCGAATCCACAGATTATGGGTTTCGGCAATGAATAACGCGTTTTACGCAAAATACTTCGGTGAGAAAAATACGCAACGCGCGAGAAGGTTAAACACGCAACATACAGTGTGTAGCAGCCGACGCTTCGTGTTTGTTCAGAGTAAATACCAGCGCAGGCGTGGAACTAGACGCGGCACTAGGGAGACTATAGTGGTGTCGGTCTAGTGACTTGGCACCTCTACTGCGGCCATTTTGGAAGAGTTTGGAACGCGCGCGAAATTTAAATTATAATACATGTAAAGCTGATAGATAGATGATGTTTGACAATAAAAATTAACTAATTATTATAAATGAATTATTAGAGTGCTAATTTAAATAAATAAGTAATTTTTTTTTACAATAAAATTTTCTCGGGGAATTTTACAACTTTTTGGTTTTATTTGCTTATAACTGAGATTTTTAACAGAGTATTAAAATAAAAATCAATTATTTAAATAATTAGAGTGAAATTCGGACACCATAAAATATTATAAACTATTTTTCCTTTGAAAGAAGAAGAAGAAGAATTTTCACGTAAAGAATATACAAAACAGTATTCAAAATGAATCTAGGTGACGAAATAAATGACAGAGGAACCAGAACAACAAATGCGAACTCATCCGATTCCAATTTCATGCTGATGAATAGCATGGCAAATACCTTCGCGCTCATGAACTGCATAAGCGGTATTCCAACTTTTGACGGCAAGAGAAGTCTCAGAGAATACATACAGGACTTGAGAAATGCAGCATCTCTAGTGAGTGAGGACATACAACCACAGTTTTTACAGAATGCATTGCACAAAATCACTGGACCAGCAAAGAAGAGTTTAATCAATAAATAAATTACCACAGTTGAAGAACTCATAGCACATCAAAAACAGAGATTCGGACCAGGAAGAAACTTTAGTTATTTTAATAACAAAATTCAGAATGTTCGAATGAGAGAACATGACACTGTCGGTGATTTCTATGATGAAATCAACCTGTTGCTTGGCAGTGCAAAATCAGCACTCCAAGAAGAAAAAGGAAACAGTTATAAGAAAGAAATGATGGACCCGTTGAAATCACTTGCAGTGGACATATTTATAAAAGGTCTACCCGCCAATTTAGCAGAAAGAGTGGACTATAGCAAATCGGCAACACTACGTGAAGCCTATGAAGAAGCTGTACGTCTAGAGACAAGGATGGAAGCCAAAATGATTCCAGATTCCAGACCATACCGTGGCAGGACTCATAGCTACAACAATCCCAGACTATATAATGAACCACGGACTGGAACAAATTATAGAAATAGCAGAAGATATCATGACGAGGATCAATATAGATACCGTCAACATGGAGAACCTCACTACATAGGTTACATAGAGGAACGATACGAACATGAAGAACCTGAATACATTGCCTATGTGCAAGATCGATCGAGAAATGTACCACGTTATGGATATTCCACCAACCGCCGCCAAACAAATGATTATCAACAAAACCATTACCAAGAGAATACTTACAGAAATCCGAATTACGTAAATCATTACAATAATACGAATTATGGAAAAGGATTTCGCCAGAACCAAAACTACAATGACAACCGACAAGAGAGTTACCGTTGGCGTGAAAGTAATAATCAATCCTACAGAGCGAGTCAACGAATATTCAACCCTCAAACAGGAAGATATGAAAATACGCAGAACCGACCTGACCGGCGGAATGCCAGTAATTGGCGTAATGAAAATCCCAGATATGACAACCAAAATGATAGGGACAATTTAAACTACCAACAGGCTCGTCATGAACCCAAGATGACGAGCCAAAACCAAAAGTACTCGAGACAAAACGATCAACAAACACCAAGGAATATGGACCAAGCAAATTATCAAAGACAGATGCAGGAATACAACCAGAATCGAGATTTGAATCCCAGGAACCTGCAAGAAAATCAGACGAAAGCCCCAGTAATGGCAATACTAACCAAACCCGAGAGATTGCGAGGATGTGTTCCACGAACTGTAAAGGACCTGAAAACTATGATTGGGAAGATAGAGAGGCAACAGCTGTAAGAATAAGGATACCCGAAGGAACACAGCGACCGTATTTGGACTTCATGATAGACAATGGCGCAACTGTTAACCTAATAAAAATCGGACCTCTGCACGACGACTTACCAATAAGCATTGAAGATGTCAGAGAATTAGGAGGCATCACAGACCAAACAGTGTGGACAGCAGGATCAGTGTACATGGATATAAGAGGAACCCCAGTAAAATTTCAAATAATACAGGATGATTTTCCCATTAAACAAGATGGCATGTTAGGAAGGAATTACCTAAAGAAGGAAGAAGCAGTAATCTCCTACCATAAGAATGCTCTCATGGTAAGTGGTGATGTAATGCATCCCATACCGTTCATAGAACATGAAGAAGAACATAACCCAAGGAATCTAAGAAGAGGTTATACATGCAAACAAGCAAATGAAGTACTGAAAGTGGAACCGAAGCTTGATGACGAGAGCAAATGGGAACAAAATATGGAGAACCAAGGAAAAGTTACCACGGACAAAGTAAAATACATAATAAAAGCTAGAACTAGACAAGTAGTCGAAATTAACATAATCAAAAGTGACTTGAAGGAAGGCTACATTCCCAGAATAGATTTAGGAAATGACAACGTATTTCTAGGTGAAGGCGTAGTCAATAATGTAAACAATACCTGCAAAATGATGGCCATAAATACAAGTGAACAAGATGTAATGATAGAAGTAGACCCAAAAGAGTTAATACCTTTCGATATCGGACCAGACTTTCTACAAGAAGTAGACAGTGATTTTGATGGAGATGCAATTGTTGACCAAATTAAAAGATTAGAACGAGTGAAGGCATCAATCAGAAGAAATCATTTGAATAAAGAGGAATTAGAAATTGTGGACCACATAATAGAAGATTTTCTGTATAAAATGTAATGAAAATAATGTACCCATAAATACTAAGCAATACAGACATCCTCCTTAACACAAACAAGTCGTAAGAGAAAGCGTAGCTAAAAAGCTGAAAGACAAGATTATAAGAGAATCCAATTCTCCCTGTAACTCACCCATCTGGATAGTACCCAAGAAACCAGATAGTCATGGCAATCCAAGATGGCGCATGGTGATTGATTTTAGAGAGCTAAATAAGAAAACCATCAGAGATGCATACCCGTTACCCAACATTGCGGACATAATGGATCAACTGGGAGGAGCAACCTATTTCTCGATATTTGACATGGCCAGTGGTTTCCAACAAATACCAATGGCTCCTGAAGATTGATATAAAACAGCATTCACAACGATAAATGGACACTATGAGTACACAAGAATGCCTGAAGGATTGAAGAACGCTACGCCGACTTTTCAACGCCTCATGGAAAAGGTTCTCAGAGAACTACAGAATATTGAAATGCTAGTATACCTGGATGACATCATAGTGTACAGTAAAAATTTAAAGGACCATGAAAGAAGAATATGAAATCTCATGGAAAGGTTAAGAGAGGCAAAGTTAGTCTTGCAACCTGACAAGATTGAATTCTTCTGTTTAGATTCATAGGCTGCGAATACACCTTCAACCAGGAAAATTGAACAAAAACGCTGATGCTCTTTCAAGAAACCCTCCAGAAACCACCGAAGAGGAAATAAACAAAAAGTTACCTAGAATCAAAGTGATGATAATAGAAGAAAAAGCAAAACAAGAACAAGAAAAGGCTAAAAGCAAAGTGCCATCACAGAAGACTAGTTTTCGCAACAGAGTACACTCAGCATCGGAGAAAAGTACAGTACCCAGAGGCAGACGTAGACCCATAGGAGCGAAAACAAATAAAGAAGCGCCCAAACTAGAACATAGTGTGGTAGCGCAGAGGACAAGAGCAAAACGTGCTCAGGTAGAAAGCCCAGTAGGACAATACATCAAAAAGGAGGACCAAGCAAAACGTCCAAACCCATTGGTACAAAGAAAACTACGCAAACAGAAACATCAACAAAAATCGAAACAGCAGACACCGAGACAACCTCTATCAAACCACGAGAAGTTCCAGCAAGTTCGTCTAATATAGACTCGGATGTTTCAATGACAGTCAACCCATCCAGGAGATCATGGCTATCGTCAACGGCTAATGAAGACAGCGACTTAGATAAACCACCCATACCAGACCCCAGATACAGCGGATTACGACAACCAGCCTCAGAGACTAAAGAAGATGAAGCCCAAGAAGTACCCGAGAACGAAACATCTTCTTCAGAAGATAGTCAGAATAAAACCATAAGCAATATCGCAATAGACATGACTGCAGTAGAAGATTCTCAAGATGAAGATAATGCAGATGAAGAATCTATAGAAAATCTATCAGTCAGAACCACCCTAACGAAACATGAAGTAGAAGAAGCTAGCAGAAAATTTGAAGAAAGCAAGAGGAAATATGAAATGGATAAACAAGCTGATATCAACGAATGAACAACTGACATAGATACCCAACTGGATTTACCCTCACACTTCTCTGACGATGACAATGTACCCGATGATGTGCCTGGAGCAATTTACACATCTGATCCACGGTTTGAGAAAGAAACCGACGTAGACAAAGTTTGGAGGAAAAGTGTTCATAAATTATAAAAGGAGCACGACAGAAGCTATAAGAAGCATCTGGTCAAGAGGACACAGGAAATGAGTCAGATGTTGAAAGCGTAACTGACATAATATTGCCACCAGTGAGAAAGACATTATCAGTCACACCTATAATAAAAAGTGACAGCCTTACAGCCAACAGTACGCCAAGAAATAAGTCAAAGAACCACAAGAAGTTAGGGATATTGAGCGAAATAGAAGCCGAAGAAGGCTCCATTATAGATATAAGATTTTCGAAACCACCAGAACCCACAATGCCTTTTCTCCTACCCACACCACCAGGCTTACAACCTCTAAATAAAGGTCATGACATACGAGAAAACGAGCAAAAATCCGAAAGCGATTTAACTCGTACCACTGAAAAGACTATGCGAATTCCCAACAACATGATTACCGTGAGAGAATGCCTTACACACAAGCGAGACAATATTGTGCATTTCCTATCAGCGGATTGTGACAAAACGTGGTCCGTTACCAGACTACTCGAAGAAATAGGAGCCATTGATCTAATGAAAATAAAGAACAAAAGACCAAAACCAGGACAAGTCTTAGTCACTCCTTTCAAGAAACATCAAATATTTACTGTAATAATGAAAGACAAGTACTTCAACACAATAAAAATAGAGAATGTACACAAAGGACTTAAGAACCTAAAAGAAATATTACTCAATAGAAATATCAAGAGTTTCAGAAATACCCGTGCCCAAACCTATATTGCAAAGAAATTTTCTTCTTATTTCCTATGTTTCAGAAATGGATTTCCAACCAGCGGAAATGCTCAACCAAACCAAGGTTCTCAAGGTAGAAAGGCGAGGACCAAAGCAGGCTCTGATAGAGTTCATTGGGGACCTTGATGATATCGCGAAAATGTTGAGAACTTTTGGTATGTGTGTCATGGACTTTAGGTACCACAAGTCCGCGAACACATACACCGTCAAAGTACAGTACAATGAAGAAGAAGACGCGGTAGCTGCTGCAATAACATTCAACGCGGAGCCAACCAGCACTAGAGAGGGAAACCAGAGACAGGAAGCAGGACCACAGGTGAAGGAACCACTAACAGCTCTGGAACTGAGGCCTAGCCAAAGACCGATCCCGGAACCAACAGTAATAACGGGAGAACTGGACGACACAGAAGGACTACGCTTCTGCGTATTAGTGCCCTCAGGATACTCGACGGAGGAATTCCTAAAGGAATTTATGCGGTTTGGTCAAATCGACCACATATACGAAGTGGTCATGAAGGACCAAGAAAACAACACCGGCATCAAAAGAAAAATGGGTTTCGTCCAATTTTTCAAACATGAGGACACGGTCGCAGCAATAGACCAATGTAACCAAGCCTACAAACCTAGGTGGGCAAGTAGGCGACATCTACCAAAAGGCCTACGAATATATAGAAAGAACCATAAAGTCTGCGTACAAATGGCAGATATTAGGAACCAAAAGGACCATGTGAAGATCTGCAGCATGCAGAATCCTGAGGTCCTACATAATCACTCGGCATGTAGAATGGAGGTACCACACGAAGATTGGACCAACCACATGCTGGAATGCAAAAAAACAAGTCCAAAGACAACAACTGAGGCAGACGATCAGCTGGACCTCATCACTTTGGACCAACAGGACGATCAGCCGGACCTCATCACTTTGGACCAACAAGAAGATCAGCCAGACCTCATATCTTTTGATCCGTGGGAGCAACTTGTGCTGGAAATAGAAGAAGCCGGCACCACAGAAACACCCACGAAGACCCTGCTCGACCAGAGCATAGTAGACGAAGAAGAGGAATCCACCATCTTAATTCCGATGAAAGAATAAAAAAAAAAAAAAAAACAATGGGACTAAATCATTGGCTTTTACAATTCATTTTAATGTAAGATTCTTTTATAATAAATCATATTTTATCCTTTTATAATGAAACCCGGACCATTTAACTCTAACCCCACCAACCATATCACGAGATAAAATATATTGTTAAATTTTAAGATAAGATATAATACCCTTAGAAATAATTACTAACAAATGAAAATATTCAAAAATTTAATACATATACAATTTATACAATACAAAATAAGTAATACATTAAGTATAGGAAGCTAACAATACTAATGAAACAGGAACTAAGATAGATTGTAAAGGACCCTGGGACCAAATAATCCAGCAACAAGTAAGTGGCAACCGCCAGAATTAATTTCAATAAGCTTTCTTTATTTTCTTTTTATTCAACACCAAATCAAAGACATGAAAGAGATGACCTATCCAACAAACCCATCCCATCATGCAAATAAGAGAATGAAATTCATTCGAAAGGTCACATGCCGCGCAGATGATAAACATCACATAGATCATGTGCGGGACACACTGTGCCAAATTGAGCAAAGGACAAATAGACGTAAAGCACATGTATAAATAAAAAAAAAATAAATAAAAATAAAAAAAGGGGGGGGGGAGAACGCATAAACTATCAAGATAAAAAACATATAGATCTTGTGTAGGGTATGACGGCACACCCCGCAAACTAAACAAGCGATTGGTTGAACCATCATGCTTACGTGTCATAAAAACTTGCTCCATATCTACAAAATCAAAATGCACACTAACAAATCATCCCTGTAACATGTTCGCCCTTGTCCTTGATTTGAGACTTTAGTTTTTCTTTTCATTAACTGATATATTCACATCTTTGAACCTTACTTGTTATGGACCACCAACTGAACCACACTACCCTCAGGACGCGCCAAGTTTGTCGAGGACGACAAACGTTTTCAAGGGGAGGAGGATGTTATGTGACAACTTTGCGATATACATATTCGAACAATTATTTCGAATATGAAATCGAGAAAGTTCTGCACATAAAAGGTACAGCGAGACTCAAGGCCACAAAAATATCAGGTAGCCAAGAAACTCGCTGACCTAAACAGTTTCCCCTCCACTGCGCAAGACCGCACGTGCGAAGCCACGCTGCAGTCTTGAACTTTTGCACCATCAACAGGTCCCGTAAGGCCTAATGAGTGCGACGAGTGCAGACGCACTGACGTCAGTATGGGGAAGTGGAGCTTGGAGACGCGTGGGAGATCCGGATATACTTCCGAAGCGTCCCCAAGCCACGCTACCTCAGGCACTCTGACTCGAGCCAAGCTGCCGAGCGGACGAGAATTTTTCAGCAGTTTTTCCTTTGTTTTATTCTCGTTTTATTCTTGTTAATAAAATCAGTTTATTATATTTCATTTTTCTTATCTTTAATTGGTTCACCCTACCACATACACATTTGGATCTTCCTTCGACCAGGAGGAAATAGAGGACCAGATTTTTGGAGTTGATCGTCAAGAAACAAGAGAGCATACAAGGTAAGGAAGTTTTTTCATTATAAAACATATCCGCGTTTCAGCCAAAGGAAAAATTAAGTTGACAGCCAGAAGTGATTCGAGGAGTGGAGTCTCTCCCGTGACTGTATAGTTGCATGCGCGAGATTAACTCACGCAAAGATTTGATTTATATTGCTAGGTGACTAGCAACAATCACCTAACATATATAATATAAAAGAAGTACACACTATGATAATGACAAAATACTGATATATACTTATTTATGTATAATATATTGTCTTTTGAATGAAGCTTATACTGATGCAGAGTTGTTATAATCAAATGTATTGCTTTTTACGTAAATGACTAATGCTATTTTTTGTTCTTGAGGACCATTTAATACTATTGCATCTGAAGCTAGATCATTGTACAATATCCACTCGTCATTACTTGAATACGAGTAAGCTTTGTAATATGCCAACACCTGTGATTCTAATCTGTTTGAATCACTTCTGAAAGCCATGACTCTTATGAGTTTAAAATCTTTGTCTTATAAAATTATTTATTTCGGTATTTTACTAAAATCTGTTGTAAAATTTATATTTGATATATTTTTTACATTTTTTCCCTGCAGCCAATAACAGATTCTTTAGATTATTCGGCATTTTGATAAAAGGAATTTAAAATATTACTTCTATAATTGTATACATTAGTACGATTATAATTATTCTCACAATAATCGATTATACAAGTAAAAAAGTTATAACAGTTGTTATTTTGTAATGTTATATTCAACATAAATTGTTGTCATAATTTCTAAAACACTGTCAAAAGGACAAGTGTTTTCAAAACGTAGTTCCTTTCGAAGATCGTCTATTCAGTAAATGTGTCGCCCTAATGTATTTCCATTTGAAATTAATTTACGGTTTCTATTGTCAATTACATTTTTGATAAAAGAACTTGAAATGTCATGGTTAATTAAAACTTAAATCACTGCTTGAAATATCGCTATTTTTTGTGATCGAGGTACTTTCTATTAGTATTTGTTTTTCGTAGTTGTGATCGAGAGTTGAATTTGCTTCTTCTAATGACTTATTTTGTGTGTGAAATCGATTGGAAATTGGAAGTGGTTTATCAATATTCTTACTTTTTAATTTAGCTAGATCAAATGTTGGATATTGAGAAATTAATATTTCATTATCATTACATTCAGGTTTCCCAACTAGTAAATTGCCAACTTTTATAAATTGATTTACTTTTATTACGTCTTCTAAAATGAATCTAAGCAATTGTTTTGAATGTAAATTTTGTTTTCTTTTTAAAAATAACCTTCTGATCTAGCAGATGTTCCAATATTATTTGGCGATTTGAAATAATTTTTCATAATATTAGTCCAAGATACAAAACTGTAACATCAATTTTGAAAGTTTTTAATAAATCCTGGATAATATAAATAATTCCCTTTCTCAGTTAATTCATTGGAAGTATCACTGGAGAAATCACCTTATCAAAAATTGCATCAATGTATTTTGTGATTGAATCTTTATTTTGACAGGTCTCTGCTTCTGGAATACAGTCTTCGTAAGGTGTATACCTTATATTTTCAGCAAGGGCTACAAATGAATCAAGTCTGTATCGATACGTTTTAAAAATATTCATCAATATTGATCTTTTACGATGGCATTCAGAATTCTCTTCAAAAGTAGTACTATAGCAAATGACGACAGTTGATATAACTATATTTTCTAATTCTTGTAAATTTTCTATTTGCATTAGATATCCTATGCTTCTTACAAAAAAATCTACAATCGTTAAATTCATTTTATCAAAACCCTTCCATCTTCTTACTGTGTGGATTAAATGAGCAACATCATGGCGATAATAACAAATTGGCCACGTCTTCTCTGTATTAATCAATATTTTGAAACAATGATTATTATCCATTTTATAAGTCATCTTATTGAAAGCTAGAGTGATACCGTTTTGTAAAGCTAAGGAACCGGCAGTTACTATTTCTAGAGGTGTTTTTGCTCCTGTTTCAATCCGTTTTTTTAAAAATTCTTTAATAAATAAAACGTGATGGATACTTGAAATCACTTAGATGTATGGAAATATTTTTTTTATAGCCAATAACTAATACATAGTAAAATAATTTTGCCAGAACAAGGTAAATACTTTTTGACTACACCACCCGTTGCATTAATGGATACGGGTAACATACTACTCTGCAAATTGTTCAAAAAACTCACTTTTGCTAATTACCAGTACCAAAGATACAAGGGAAATAATGATAATTTTCTTATGCTGCATACTTCGATGAACTTTTCATTCGTTATTGATAATCCTTTATATTCTGAGTTGCCACTAGCTTTATTCGATGTATGTTCTCTTAATTTTTTAAGTGTAATTGTGCTGTTCAAGTCGGTAGGCTCAAAATCAAATGTCCATTGTTCAATTTGTTCTTCTCTGTAATCAGTGGGTGTTTTGGTAATTAAAATTTTTCCTACTGCTTTTCGTTTTTTTCCAATTAATTTTTCTTTTTTTTATGAGAACGCCTTGTGTTGAAAAATTACTGATCTGTATTTTTAAGTATTCATCACAATTTTCATCTTTGATACTGCTTTCACCTGAAATACTTGTCTTACAGTCTCTGCAAGAGCCATTGAATTTGAAAGAACTTTTCGTAATATGGCTTTTTGGAAATCTAAAGTCGCAAGGTAAATTTTGTAATTCCCTTATTTTATTTTCACTTTATTGTAACAATCAGTCTGTTTACTTCTACTTGTGAAATCAATTATTTTATTTGCTTGTATTACGATTTCGAAATTTAGAAGGTCACCACCATAAGGATTTGTACGAACTTCATCACCACAAAAATCAGGATCTGTATCCTTTTCAATTACTTTCCTTTTTTTCGGTATGCAAAAATGCCTTTGCAGTCTTGTTCTACAATCATGCCTGTTTGTGTATACGTATAAGCATACAGAGAATGCACTCTTTTGGAGACCTGATGCCTTCTTGATCTCATTCCACAAAGAATCATTTTTACCTTTTAACGTTCCGTCTTTTCAGAAAATTGCCCAATCTTTCAACTTCTGTTCTAGGAATTCTGGTGGAACTTCGGGTTCACGCGGCATGATGATTGTTTTTTTTTGATCGACAACACCTTTTTTTAAGTTGTTTTATTAACACGCATTCTTAATTTAATTTACACGATTAATTTACTGCACTACAATGTTTATACTTATATGTGTACTTTTATAGCGATAAATAAAAACTTTCTTGAACGACTATTCGTAACACCCTAACCTTTCTTCTAATAGCACATTCCGTTCACTTTGTTGCATCTCGATCGTTACAAATCATTATTTATAGGCTAATATAGAAGAAAGAGATTCAACAAAGAAAATCAATGGGCGTAATCTATATAGATATATTACACTCAACTTCCAGAAAGTATTGATGTAATTGAATACTACGCAGAATCTTACAGCAGTTACAACAGAAACTACGATAAATTCTTTAAAACTAGATGAAAGAGATGACGAAAAAATATTGTTGAAAATACGAAAAAATGTGTTTTATACACCAGTCATGAGAGAGTTTTGTACTTCTCCTCTGACCGTTTTTACAGGTCAGTAGAAGCTATAGATTTTTCGAAGGATCTAACTAATAACATAAAATATATTTTTTCTTTAGTTGGATCATTTTGTAAACCATTTATGACACCCGATGGGTTTGTTAGTCATAAAACAATAAATCTGTATGCAATAGGTACGGAGATGTCCAAAGAATTTGTACCTTTTTGTCAGATGTCAACTGAGGATTCTTCCGTATCATTATTTTCTAGATTTTTCAGCGAATGTTATCTAAATTCAAGCGATTATTATCATAGTCATTATATACCGGCAAATGAAATTTTTAATTTATATCTGTCTTATGAAGATTACTTTGTTATGTGCTACCGTTATTTAAGCAAAGAAGATTTAGAGTTACCAAAAGTCATCATTAATACAAATATACGTTTTTTGCTAATAAAAATAAAGCATTGGAAAGGTATGTGTACTGTACAATTTCCATCTGTTGTTTGCAAGAGAATTTAAATGATTTTCAACAAATGTTAGACAATATTTTCTTTGTATTTTATAGCCAATTCAAAATACAATTACTTCTTAGTATTTCAACATGAGCACGTTAAAAATTAAAGATCTTGATATACAAAGAATATATAATATTGAAGATATGACGACAGTAGAAAATAAATTTAAACAAATTCTAAATACTGAAGATATTTTGAAAATTGACTATGACAAGTTAAGTGCATCAAATATTTTATAGAGAATATTTTTATTAAAGCTAATCAAACTATTAATTAAGATGATAAAGCAACTATAAATAAGATAAATGCATATTACAATCCTGAATTCTGTAAAGAATTGATGGAGCTATGCATGGAATTTGTAATATGGTCTAACGTGATGCAACAGAATAGTAATATTAAAAATATTGTCAGTGATTTTACCAAATAATGAGATGGTTACAAAAATGACTTTGACGCTTTGTTATCACTAAACATGAATAAATGCCTAGAGTAAATGAATATTTGTTAACAAATATTGATTACGAGTACCACAAGATGGAGAAACTCTATTAACACAAATGTCATTGCAAAAAAAACATGATAATTATTTAGAATATAGTTACATGCAGTACGAGGAAAATTGGATGGGTTTAAACAATATTGAGTAAAGGTAAATGATAAATATATAAATAATTCAGAAATTTCATCAAGTTCTGATAGTGACAGTTATTATAGTAGACACGATTTTGCGGTGATGATGATATTGAGTTTGAAGGACAAAACTTAAGTATTAGTACTTCAATTGATTCTATTTGTAAGGATGATAAAGCTGATACACTACAAACTGATAATGCTACACCTCAATTATTGATTTAAACTGATAATAAGACTCTCAATGAATCATCAAGAGTGATAAACTCATCTACTTATGACAGAAATGAATCGTATGACAATATTACAACTGACAATAAGAAAATAAAACTTCTAAAACATAAACTACTTGAAACTGAACACAAAACAGTTCAAAGAGGAAAATTTCTTAGACCTTGTGACGATATTCACTTATTGCAGTAAAAACCAACAAACAATACAGGTAGAAAACGAAAACTCGTACAAAGCAGTAATAAATTTGTACCTAAGAAGATTAATAAACAAAGAAAAATTCTAGTTACATCAAGTCATTATGATAGTATTATAGAAATTTTAACATCAGACTACTACAGCATTCAAAAGTTTCAAGATTTTGTAGATAAGTACAATTTTTTCAATAGTCTCCAAGAAAATGTTCAAAATTTGAATAGCAGAGAATTGAATTTTTCTAGAATTAAATTACTTGAGAAAATGTGTGATTTTGTACACACATAATTCTGTTGGACTAAATGTATGGGCGAAATTTTGAGTAAAATTATGCCATCAACCATCATCGAAAAGTTTGAATATATAAGAAGTGTAGTTTTATTACATATCACCATGCAAATCTGGTCAAAATGTCTAACACAGAAATAACATCTAATAATTTATTAGAAAAAATCATGAAGCATCATTATGTGCCGCAATCATGTGAAAAAGATCAACATACAATTTTTATAGCAGTCTCACGCTGGACGTTGCGCAGAGAAGACGTGTTTACAAACGGCCTGTCTAGCCGTCGCCACGTGGTATACTATAGTCTGAATATGGTTCCTCAAGATATTACTTAGAGGAAGCCAATAAAATTTAACACCCTACAAAACACAATTTAAGTGGTCTCCGGTATATGATACCGGAGACGAAGATCTCTTTCACCATGAGTGAAATTAAACAACAAAGTTCATACTCAAGTACTAGTAGCCATATATACCTCGTTCCTAACGTCGCTCGGTAAGACGAAACGTGCTCATTTTAATTACTAAAATGATCATTTTGACAAATATTAAAACTAACCTACATAATTTTTTGATACAGTGTGCGTAAAATGCGATTTTATGTACTTTGCAACTTTTTAAGATCGCATTTGCGCTCCCTGTATCAAAAAATATCGTTCGATACATGTGCGAAAATTGATTCTACACTCGTAAGTTTATCACCCTCGCTTCGCTCGGACGACAAACCTCTCACTCGTGTAGAATCAACTTTTGCGCACTTGTATCGAAATATACTATTAGAAGTACTTGAAGAGAACAATAGTGATATTTATCAAATATAGTTATATTCCAAATTTTATGCAACGAAAAATAATTTGATAATTTATATTACACACGTGTTCTATTATGTTTTTGTAAGAAAAGCATATTTTGTTCAATTTAGAATGTTCCTATCGCATCTGTAATAATTGTGCATCGGCAAATAATTTTAATTAAATATATTTTGAAATATATTCAACTTTTATTTTTAAATATACTTAGTACTCGTAATGTATCTGATAAAATTTTTTAAATATCAATTTATTTTAAGTGTCTTTCATCACATTTCGTGTATTATGTAATAAAAGAGGTTTAAATTAATTTTTTAGTTGATTTTAAATTAGTATAATTATTAGGAGAGTCAGGTTTAGTTTCAAACGACTGGCCGGAAACCGTAACTCTTTTTTTAAATAGATTTTAAACTAAACGAATGGTAAATTCATAATGGTATGTATTTACATTGTATCATTGATACTGTATTTCCTTTACTGGTTTCCTTGTGTAAATATTTTAAAACTTTTAATACTTCTTATAATTATAATTTAAGATTCAGCGTTGTATCAAATCAGCGTTGTATTCAAAAGTTGTATAATCAACTAAATTAGAATTAATTAGAATTTGATTTTTCAAAAGATATCTACAATATTATTTTTACAACGAACTAAGTATTGAAATAGATCTCACACGAAACAAATAGTAAATTCACAATGTTATGTAATTACATTGTATTATTAGTGAACTTTGTTTCCCTTACTCGTTTCGCTATGTAAATATTTTAACACTTTGAATACTTCTAACAGTTTAAGATTTACTAGACGATTTATTAAAAAGTTAATTTGTACTTACAGACTTCATATACTTTAATTCATACTTAAGGTATTATAGTGTTACTTAAACTAAGAATTATTCGGAAATAAAAGTTAATTTACGGTCTGTTTATGGATATTCAATCAAAATGGCGTCGGGGGGCAGTCGGCCTCCTGATGCTCCGCTAGAAAAATATTATAAATGTCATCCTAGTACTAAAGTAGGATCGGTAGTGTGCATTGTGTGTGGTGAATTTTTTCATACAAACGAATTTGTAGCAAAATATAATGCTGGAGTTCCTGTAAAGTTCCTGAATAACTCGTTTGTTATTTGTCAAGAACATTCTAACCTGGCTTTGACTTCGAAGCTGCCATATGGTAAGCTGTCAGCAGAAACAGCTGAGTTCATTGCCCAGCTGAAAAGTGTTGACAGAAAAGCGACAAAACAAGAATTGCTCCCAGAAATCGAGGAAATCGGTTTAAATAAAACCAAAGGACTAAATGTTACTGTTTTTGAAGATTTAAATGAAGTTGAAACACTAAAAGTGGAGAACAGCCTTCTTAAACAACTACTGAGAGAAGTGCAAGATAAAAATAAGTTATTAAACGACTTGTTAACAAAAGAAAAAGCAAGCAATAACAATGCTAATTTTATCAAAAAAGTGTCATACGCTGATAGTGTCAAACAAATACCTGCTAAACCTAGAGACAAAAAAGTGCCAAAATTAATTATAAAGAAAACAGATAAAAATGGCAATACTAACATAAGTAAAACAGTGTATAACTGCATTGCAAAGGACAAAACAATACAAACAAAAAAAGTTACAAATAAAAACAACGATCTGTTAATAATAAATTGCATGAATCTAGAAAGTTTGCAAAAGATCGAAAATGCTCTAACAGACAAATTAAAAAACAGTTGCAAAATTGAAACAGAACAAATTAAAAAACCAACAATGAAAGTGATAGGAATAGACAATGTGTCTAAAAACAAAGAAGAACTCGAAAATGATATTAACCAAAGAAATTTTAGCAACATGAAAGATAAACGTAAAGTTCTACATAGTTTCAATAGTGCAAAAAATACAATTGGTGCTATTAATGAGGTGTCATCTAACATATATAAAACAATAAAAGAAAACAGAAGTAAAATGTTCATCGCATATCAAAACTGTAAAGTATTTGATATCATAAATACAAGTCCATGAAACAATTGCGCGAGATTCGGACACGGTGGCAAGAATTGCGAAAATAACGCATCGTGTCACAAATGCGCTAGCGATCATATAGCGTCAGAGTGCAAAAGTGACCAGCTCAAATGTCCAAATTGTGATTTTCACAATAATAAATACAAGACCAAATATAATACAAATCATAGTGCCACAGACAGCCAAATCGAATCCACTGACTATCCCCTGCAACCTACTTACCAGAGATACTTCGGGAAAGTAGAAAGCAGCTTCGATAGAAACACAACAGCGAGACAGACGGTAAGAAAGGTAACTACAACTGTACACTCACGTGTGCAGAGGATCAATCAAAATAATATATCAGACACCGAAAGTGCACTGCATAAGTAATTTATATCAAAAATGGAAGAATTTGAAAGTAGTGAAATTAGACTAGATAATATCAAAGAATTAGATACAAATCTAGAGAATAAAGAAATTTTTCTATGCGTAAATATTAGAAGCTTAAATCAAAATTTCAATAAATTAGTTATTTTTCTTAACAGTCTCCAAACAAAACCAAGTATTATTGTCTGTACTGAGACATGGAATTTAAAATACCATGATATGTTCCATCTAGATGAATACAAAAGCTATTATAATAACAGCCATATAAATGAAAATGATGGAGTTGTAATTTATGAAAGTATTAATGAAGCAACTGAAATCTTACAAATAAATAATTAAAAATTTTAAGTACAAAAATCACCTTACAAAACAATGATGAAATTACCATCTCATCTCTGTATAGAAGTCACAGTCTCACGAAATCAGAATTTGTCTTAGATATAAAAGCTCTACTAGAAGGTAACAAATCAAACAAAAATAACATTAGAGTAGGTGACTTTAATGTTGACATAAATAGTAGCGAAACAATAGACCAAGAATATTTGCAGATTATGCTAGAAAATGGCTACTATCCTGGAATTAAAGATATTACTAGACCCGCTATTACTGATTGTAATAGGGGTAGTTGTATTGATAATTTCTACATAAAGTCTAACAACATTGAACACAAAACATATGCTTTGACAATACCTTTTAATGATCACTACCCTATTTTCATGACCATCAAGAGTAGCAAAAATAAAAAGGAAAATACAGACAACACACACATAAATTATAAAAAGTAAACAGAATTGCAAGCTTGCAGAAATGGTCTGACGTTGCTGAAGAAGACCCAAATAAAGTTATAGACAGGCTAATACGAATGATACAAAAATGCATGAAAGATGCAGAGTGCAACACTAAAAAACGTAAACAAAGAAACATGAGACCTAGAAAATCATGGATAACTAGTGCAATAATGACTTCATGCAACAAAAAAGAACAGCTATATAAAATTTGGAAGCAAGATCCAACGAATACAGGAAAAAGAAAAAATTATCAAGATTATGTGAAATCATTAAATCAAGTTATTAATAAAGCCAAGGAAAATTAGGACAAAAAAACCATAGAGGCTAGTCAAGGTGATCAAAAGAAACTATGGAAGATTATCAATAATAAACTAGGTAAAAGCAATAAAAAAGTGAGATTGTCAATTACATAAAAAATGAAGATTCTAAAATAACTGACTCAGATTTAATAGCAGAACTTATGAATGATTTTTTCACCAACGTAGGTATAAAATTGAGTGAACAGATTGAATGAAACGAAGCAATTCCTTTACCACCAGCCAATAATGAAAATATCTTTATCTTTCCAACTAATAATATCGAAGTTCATAAAACTATAAAAAGGTTAAAAAAACACAAATGGAGGCATAGATGGCATAAATGCAGCTTGTCTAAAAAAAATTGCAGAATATATCAGCGACACAATAGCGACTATTATAAACAGTTGCATTGAGAAAGGAACCTGGCCAGATGAACTTAAAAAAGCAGAAATCATACCAATTCACAAGGCAAAAGAAAAATTTCTCATAAATAACTACAGACCAATTTCCTTAATCTCTAATATAGCAAAAATTTTTGAAAAAATGTTACACAACCGTCTAATAAGTTTCATTAACAAGCATAAAATTATCTCCGACAAACAATTCAGTTTTAGAAAAGGAAAGAGTACAAAAGATGCGTTGAACTTAATCACTAATCTAATTTACAATCAGCTGGACAACAGTAAACCAATTGCAGTCACTTTTCTTGATTTAGCCAAGGCCTTCGATACAGTAAACCATCAAATATTGTTAAAGAAGCTATACAATATAGCAATCAGAGCTAATGCACATCAACTTCTAACAAGTTACCTAACAAATCGAAAGCAAAGAGTAAAAGTCAACAATAAAGCAAGTTCATATAAAACAGTTAATACCGGAGTCCCGCAAGGAACGATTCTAGGACCTGTTACGTCCAGATTACCAATTTTTAATTACAAAATCTAACACATTAATACAATTACATAAATTCCTATCTAAATTGATAATCGAACTTGGCGATACGTGGAAGTTATAATAATTTAAATGATTAAAAGAGTGAATGATAGGAAATCCCTTTTGGCTACCGCGGAGGCGGTCATTGCCTACCGGGGAAGGGAGCCGGATACGAAGTCACTTAAACTATACATTATTTCTTTTTAAATCGACACACGTTTATTTCTATGAAAAGAGAAAAGTACCTTAATGTGTAAGTGTGCGTGGTTGTTTGTATATATGTGTGAAGAGATTCTTGAGTGTCTGCAGCTGTCAATCCTTGGCGCCTTCCAGCCTAGGCTCGGTGGTTCAGGTTACAGCGGTGGCTAGATGCACTTAGATGTGACGGCTCGTCCTTTCGATGTGCGTAGTGTAGATCGCAGGGAGTCCACTGCCTCTGCTGCTTCTTCTTTTCAGCAGGGGGTGATATTCGGAAAGATGCCGATGGATGCACTTGCTCGACTGAGCGACTAAGTCCGGTATGCTCTCTACTTTTAAACGTATAAGTAGCGAGTAATGTGTGATACTTGTTTCAAGAATGGTCTGGCGACGAGCAGAGTAACGTTCTGCGAGAGATTTCGGATATTACTGACGACTCTTGCCCTTTGCTCCCGGGCTTTATATACTTGCATATCCCCTTGTTTTTCTCGGGCTAGCGATTTCCATATTGGGTCACCTCACTATTTTGTATTTTCCTATCTCAATTTTAAGGGAATCGTAGCAGGTCAAGTCATAAACATCATAGTTTATGAGTACCACTTAAGAATTTGTCTCTTTTAGAACTCTCCCGCGGTCTCTCTTTTACTGGAGATCGCACACGTGTTTCCTATGGAATTCCAGATCGTCGAATATTGCGCTTCGGTTTCTTTCTCTCCTCGTTAGTTTTTTCTCACAGTTCTGCTCATTTTTCCGCGGTGGTTTGTCGCCGCATTGCGTGGAAACAGCTGCCCCGTTCTCGTGCTTCGTAATTCATGGCTCTCCGTTTAAAAATACGAACACGCAGTTCTTATGAAGTTATCATTGAATCTAAAATATCCCTTAGCGTTTTTATGGGATTTTGAATTTATTGCGTGGTTCGTTGGAATATAGCCTATTTTTGTGAAGGTGCCGGTCGCACGTATGAGCGAATCTCTCCCTCTCTCCCGGTTTTTCTTCTTGGGTGCCGCTTGTACGTAAGAGTGAACCTCTCTCTCTCTCTCTCTCTCTCTCTCTCTCTCTCTCTCTCTCTCTCTCTTTCTCTCCTGATTTTTCAGATCCACTTCTTAGGTGCCGCTTGCACTTATGAGTGAATCTCTCTCTCTCTCTCCTGGTTTTTCAGCTCCACTTCTTGAGTGCTGCGATGACGTGCTAGTGAGTAAGTGTGTGCGTGTGTGTGTGTGTGTGTAGATGTGATATGTATAGCAATCGTAGTGTTTTGGATGCGTAATGGAATCGGTGATTACATTACAGACCTCTACTTTTCATCATTTATATAAATGATATGTTAGAAGTATTACCAGAAAACTCGATTATATCGTATGCTGATGACACGGTTGTGATAGTAGAAGGTAATAATTGGACGGAAGTTGAAACAAAAATGAATGCCTTTCTAAGTATAGTTTGAAACTGGCTTGTTTACAATAAGTTGTCACTCAATACAGATAAAACAATTTACCTAGAATTAGGAAATAATTGCAATAGTACACCAAAAACAATGAACATAACGATAAAAGGTAAAAATATAGAAAGAGTGAATAGCACAAGGTATCTGGGTGTTATTTTTGACAGTAACATGAAGTGGGAAGAACATGTGATGAGCGTTTACAACAAGACCAAATACTTGATTTTTGTAATTTACAAATTATCAAGAATCATGACAACTGACACCTTAAGAATGCTCTACTATGCATTTTTCCATGGTACATTGTCCTATGGAATTATTGCATGGGGAGGAGCTTAAATAAGCTGCACAAGAACTCTGCAAAATCTACAAAACAGGATACTCAAGATAATAAACAAAAATACTTTCATTGTTGACAAACAACCCCTTAATATTGATCAGCTGTTTACTTGTGAGTCTCTCCTGTATCATTATGAATATTTGATGGAGAAATTTAGCAACTCTAGCTCAGTAACAAGAAACAAGAACATAATTCTACCAAAAACTAATAAGAGTGAGTAATAAAAACAGCCTCATAAGGGCAATTTATTACTTCAATAGATTGCCTAATGAATATAAAACGATAGTTATGATTCACAGCAGGAAATCAAAACTCAAAAAATGGCTGAAGGAAAGCTATTAACGACGCACACAATAAATAAATAACAGAATAAATTGTAAAAACATTAAACATCTACTAGAAGACCACATACATAGGAGAAGTCTAGATAGCATGTAGAGTGAGAAGGATCCCTCTACATCGGAAGTCCATGAGGGGGTGTCTATTATCACAGACCGTATGGTGCTAGACTTAAGAACATACTTTTGTATCAGATATTGGCGATAGAAAAGCACAAGAATTTACTGTGTGTGTGATCTTACTATTACTGATTCTAACCTGGTATTACTAATTTAGCTCTCTCAAAAATCGTCAACCCAAGGGATATCCACTACGTGTCACGCATTTCGCTAAACCGTATCTGCTTCTACCTCAGCAATACAAATTTAGTAAATAGTTTGGACTCCGAAAAAAGAGTTTATCCATCGGAGAACACAGTCTCCGCGTTCGACCTTTGGTTTCAAAAGCCAAAAGATTTCTCATTTCTAATGTACCTCCATGCTATCATACTATGATAATTGACGAACTAAAAAAGATTAATATCACGCCAGTATCTCAAATCACCGCCATCAAAGCAGGCATACACAAACCGGAGCGAGGACATCTACTCAGCTTCATAAAACAAGTTTATATAACACCGGACGAAGCCGAAAAAATCTCAAGCTCGCTCAAGATTTCTCACGAAAGTGTAAACTACTGGATTTATTTTTCGTCCGAAAAAATCGTTTGTTTCCAATGTCAACAGGAAGGTCACCTCGCGTAATTTTGCAAAACCATAGATAACAGCATACCAGTGATAAATCTAAATGAGCCAGCACAGCAAGTAAAGGATGTGAATATCGTCGGTTTGACACCACCGACACCAATGCATCAAGATAATTTCGTAATTCCATCTATAGGTTTCGGAGAAAAGAGGCCACACTCCACAACTGGCTCATCCGGCATCATCCAAGAGAAGGACGAAAATCCCGAAATTTGGGCTCGAAAGACGCAGAAAGGTAAAACGAGTAATAAAACAGAATATGCTAAGAAACTAGAGCCATCCAAAGAATATATATCTGCGAACGAGAGCAACTTAACGCTCAATTTTGATAGACTCGTGGATTTCCTAGAAAAGTCTCATAACAACGCAAACATTCCTGACCTCGCTTGGACATACACTAGCGCTATACCGGATTTGAGTATTATTCTCACGAATATATACAAACTTATAACTGATCGAAACACAAAGTCTAGAATTACGCGAATTAGAAATATTTTAAGTAATAAAGAAGCCGAAGGCTCAGGTCTATCAAGCGGAGAATCCTCCCATAGTTTACAAAATCCACACTAGACACGCAGCAAAGAAAATTTATTCTCCGCAGTGAAAATTTGTAATCTCATTTCTTCAAAAAACATAGTAAACTTTTTTTTCACAATTTCAAAAAATAGAAAATTTTCAATTAAAAGTCTTATTTTGGAATGCTTGCAGTGTAAAGCAACGGAAGGGAGATTCACAGCTCACCTTGAGAGACTATGACATTTTTGTATGCGTTGAGACTTGGCTTTGTAGAGATAAATCAAATCACTGATCTCAATGAAAATTATGAAATCACTGGTATCCAAATTACTAATGTCATACCTAAAATCGAAATCATATCAGTCTATAAAATTCCCGGTATTATTCTCCCACAAACTGAATGGAATAAAATCATAAAAAGTATCAACAGAATAAATACTAATACTATACTTTTAGGCGACTTCAATTCCCACAATGTTAAATGGAACTGTAGGTGAACAGATAGAAATGGGAAAAGACTAGACTGTAGCATCGAGACAAACCATTTATTTCTACATAATACCGACACACAGATGCATATAGATATAAGGAACGGATCACACTCAAATCTAGACTTAGTATTATCCTCTATGGATATATCAGACACAAAATCAATGTAGACGTCTTTGACGAAACGTTTGGCTCAGACCACTATCCAATAGCTATAGACATTGATACAAATATACAGATATACGAACCCAAAACCGTTAAACTCAAATCTATACGAACTAACTAGACAGAATTCGAGAACACAATAAAACTAGAATTTAACAAATTTCTATCACACGAATATGAATTATTTGTCAAGTACAGAAAAATATAACCTACTTATAGATACGATACAAAATAGCTTCAAAATTAACACACCTCGCTCAAAAAAAGTAAATAAGAGAAAAATATCTAACGTCGTTGATTGGTGGGATGCGGAATGTAACAAGATCAAACGACTGAGACGTGCATCATTCAAAAAATGGAATTTTACGTACGAGCTTAACGATCTTAATGAACATAAAAAAAGTTGTGCCACATTCAGAAAAACTTTTAAAGAGAAAAAAAGAGAATATATTAAACGTTTTGCTGGATCAATAAATTTTAACACGAATAAATTATATGTCTGGGATAAAATTAAAACCATCAAAAATGCTTGGTGTAAAGTAAAGACAAATTGCCAAAGTAACAAATAGGAATACGAGAAAAAATGCACCGAACGCTTAAATAAGCTGACCCGATGCATACAATAATGTCATACCGGAAATACTCCCAGAGAAACTAGCTGACATTAATTGCTCTGTAAAAGTTGTTAGTTTTGTTAAATATTTAATTTATGAAAGAACTGCACAGACAAACATAGAAGGAAAGGAATCAATGACTATGTTACGATTTGCGGATGATATTGTCATCACAACCAGGTCGACAAAACAGCAATACAGTCTAAATTTGCTTGAAAATATAATCGAAAACACAACTAAATATCTATCTGTTTTAGGCTTAGAACTGGCTCCCAAATGACAACATTTGTTCAGTTCAACAAAAACGGTATAGTGCCAGGTTCTACGAAACCGAAGATAGGCGAGATTGAAATTGTTTCAAGCGAATCAGCCAAATTTATGAATTTAATACTTGATTATAAACTCTCCCTTGAATCTCATATAACTAAAACTCTGAGAAAATGCAACACATTATTGAATATCATAAAATTCTTGAGTGGGGTAAGTTGGGGATCCGACCCTTCCACGCAAATTACCTTGTATGATTATGTAATATATAGAACAAACAACAAGGCAAAGAGAAAAAGATTAGACGCAAAATGCATAGAAATTATGGTTAAAATGACAAAATGCATAGAAACTTTTGATAAAAGCTCATTATATATACATGATTTTAACACGAACCTGATAAAAATTCCTATAAATTTTAATATCGGTAATAAATTAAAAAAGGCCCAGAATCCTTCTGAAAAACTGAAAAATTACTTAAATAAAAAGAAAGGCTTGCATATTTAAACAGATGGAAGTAAAATACCGAAAAATAAAAACGTAGGAGCCGCATGCATCGTCCCCGAACTCAGTATTTTCCAATTTATAAGCATAGAACCTAACGCTTCCATTTTCACAGCGGAAACCATAGCAATAAATCGAGCGATGGACTTTGTTTTAGATTTTAACTACAACTGCGTTCTCATACTCTCGGATTTCAAAAGCGTTCAGCTTGGACTAAACAGTAACAATGCTAAAACAATTTCTAATCCTCTTTCCTAGAAATCAAAAGAAAATATACTTTTTATTTACAAAAGAATCCAGCTGCTTATTTGGAACTTAGATGGATACCAGCACACTGTGGTATCGAGGGCAATGAGAGCGCAGATGCGGTAGCAAAAAAAGCCACTTTAAAACCCTACTTCAATCATGTAAATATTCCTCATCGTGATATATATGAAATGTTAAAAAAAGATATGTATAATGAAACCTGGAACATTGTCAGAACCAAAGGCCAAACTAAAGGAATTAAATACTTCAAATCATATTATAAAGAAAGTAAAAACGCTTGGTTTCGAAACGTAAAGTTACCAACAAAAATAATTACATTTATAAACAGAGCTAGAGCAAAACATTATAATCTAGCTGAGTCATTGGCAAACATTAATATAATCAATTCACCTATATGACAATGCGGCCAAGCAAATGAAAATCTTAATTATGTAATCTGGCAATGGGAAAGGTTTGATAACCATCGAGTACTGCTAATTAAGAAACTAAGTCAATTACAGTTACGTCTACGTCTATGTATGGAAATAATTTTACATCAACCGAATATTACTGCTTGTAAACATATATTTAATTTTTTCGAAGAATGTAATATAAGTATATAATTTAGTTAGAGATAAGCGTACTAAAAGATATGTATCCAATAAGGAAAACAAAATTATATTTATGTAACTGCAAAGCAGAAATAAATCTTTTGGAGGATTTAAAATGCTACATCTGTTCTTTGTTCAATGTAGTATTATGATGTATAAATAAGTTGATATATATAAGAAAAATTAATGTAGTAATATGAGTTCAATAGATTTATTTTTGAGGCGGCGTGTTGAAAATACTAGCTTTCATATACAAAAAGTAAACATTGAACAGACGCGGAGTTAAAGCTAGAAAGAAAAGGCCCTTTTCAGTTTTATGTGTTTATGATATATTTATGACTAGCTCGGGTTCGTGACGCTGTGCGCTGCGACACGTCGCCCGCCTTGGACTTTCTCGAGAGCTTATAGTCATCTGGAGTTAGCATGTACTCCAAAATAAGGAATCATTGTTTTAGGCCAGCGGACGACAAGCAGGCTGAATTCCTATGTATTGCCGATAGTCTGTCGATCACTCCGGTCCTTTAGTCCCGGACTGCTTCTCCTAGAGATCAGGCGTGCGTTCTTCCTTGTGCTACTCTGAATAAATTCTAAGTTAACTTTGAATATTCTGAGTTTATATCTTATTTCATTCACCCATTTCCAATAATATATATTATAACGGGCGGCGAGACGCGCACGTCGGCGCGGATAGCCGGAGCGCGGGAAGGCCGAGAGAGAACTCGCCGTTTGAGGAAAATTCGAGTCAGTTAGCTTTTGTCCGCACTCGCGATAAGTTGAGATTACGCGCGCAAAAGGTTCCTAGTGTTCAGCAGCAGCAACAGCAGCAAGGAAACAGGAACAGCAGCATCGAAGGCCACAGCACAGCATCGTTGATCCGGTAGATTTTGCGGCTTCTCGCGACGCGAATACGCGCAACACGGGCGACAGATTTCTTACTGAATAGACGCCTTTTTAGTAGAATCGGTAGTGTGTTCATTTGATTGTCGTCCCGATCCCTCTTCCTATTTAAACCGCCGAATACCGCCGCCTTCGCGGGCACTACACAGGAGTGTAGTGCATACTGAGCACCGGAACATCTTCGCAGGTAGGCGACCACACGAGCGAGGACAGCATCTCGCAAAAGCAAAGTGCAGGAGAACTTTGCATTTGTACGGGGTACATAGGCAATTAGCCGCCTAGAAACCACCCCGTTACAGAACATACTTGATAAACCAGTCGCTTAATAATTTTACGGTGGGATAAAAAGAATAATTTTTCAATGGTAATTATTTATTCCTTAATATCTACTTTATTATTAATGATGTTGTTTTACACTAAATTTGAGGGACGTTATAAGTTTATTTGACAGTGTTATTAATTTTTATCAAAATAAATAATTCACATTAGGAACTATCAACCGACGGGTTCATCAAGTATGTTCATACTAGTGTAAAATACCGCCAGCAACTATTTAATTGCCATTTAACTATTTGATTTCATATATTTGTTTACCATAGCTTGTCACTTATATAAATAATCTCTAAAAAAAGTAACTTTTTAAAAAGTAAAAGGTTTGGCGAGTTTGATATATTCCGCAACGAAATAACAGATAAAAAACTGTTACCAATTCATTGGCATGTAGCTTCCTCCAAACAAATCTATTGTTCCTTGTTCGTATGTATCGTTCAAGTATATTAAATTAATAATGAATTTCTTTTTCTCCGGATCTTCTTAATAAAATGAATTGCAATATATATCACAAATAGAACTTATAACCTCATAAGACCATGAATTTTATCAAAACATTCTGAGTTATAGGATTTAACAAAAATAATAATTTTAAGTTATACAGGGTATACAGGGTGAGAGACAAAGAATTTGTATTTTAATATCTTTTTAACTAATCGTTTTCATAAGCTGCGAAAAGAACTTAGCCGAGTTAATCAAAAGATCTATCTTTTCCCAAAATTTCAAGAGCAATAAGGCCTTTCTATCAGTTTCTATCATTTTTATCAGTTTTCGATTTATTACTAACAAAAAAAGGAGTCAAATTACTTGAAATTTTAATGGAATAATTATAATAATTATAGTTTGACACGCAACCCAGCAACATACTTTTTTCCGTAAGGTTATTATGTTTAGTTTCCAAGATATGAATTTTAAAAAAATCACCTTTTTCATTTTATCTGCCGAACAGAGCGGTCAATCCCGAGGACCAAACGTGAAAAATAGGTCATTTTATTATCTTTTAAATGCATTTTAGCTGAATTGCTTGTAACAATGGAATGATTAAAAGAATGTTTTCCGAAAATCAAAAAATAGCTATAAAAAAAGTAATTGAAAAAATTAAAAAATAAATGTTTTTCTCGTATATAGAATTCAAAAATAGATATGCATGTAAAATTTGATTAATATTGACTGAGTAGTTTCAGAAATATCACGGTATACATACACACACACATCCATACGGACATTTCCTAAAAACACGTAATACGAACTTCTAACATCTAAAAACATATTTCTATAAACTTTTAGCAAAACTGAAAATTTTGCTATTACAAAGCTTTCTCTAGGAAGAAGCAAAAGAACTGAGATCAATTAACGAAAGTTAAGTTTATTATATTGAATCATAATGAAGCAACAGAATTTTGTTTGAACAATAATGATAAATTAGGAACAACTCAATTACTTACTACGCAACTTGCCATGACCGTTTTATTGTACTTATGGTGTTATTATGACGTTCTAATACATGAAAAGAAAAGTTTAATTGCTCACTAATAAATAAAATGAAACGGTGATGGCAAGTTGCATAGTAAGTATATTGAGAATTGTTCCTAATTGATCATTATATAACTTAACTTTAAATTAAGTAAGTCCTTTATTAACCAAACAAAATTTCGTTTCTTCATTATGATTTAATATAATAAACTTGACTTTGGTTAATTGATCTCAGTTCTTTTTTATCTGTTATTTCGTTGCGGAACATATAAACCCTGCCTAACGTTTTACTTTTTAAAAAGTTAATTTTTTTTAGAGATTTTAGTCCATTTTAGTAATTTTTTTTTTGCGTATTTCATGTTTCTCTTAAAAATAAAATATAAGCATTTTTAGAACCTTTCGACCAAGGCATTTTTGTGACATTTTTATCACTATGAAATAAAATCACTAATTGTTTTGATACAGTACCCTTGAATGAGTTTTACACCTAGACACAAAAAATCAAGTGCGAACTACCTAGACTTCGTCATCGACCAACCTGTACACCTACCATCGTAGGAAATTGAGGCTAATATGGCCACGATCTGTCAAATTTTATGCCCAGTAGCCAGATCATGTGCACACCGTAGCCATATGTCTCTGTTAAAAGGCGATGGTAAGTGGGCATAATATGCCATAAAATTATGGCGAACTTTTTATACATTGCAACCTAACCTTGCACATATTTATGCATATGTACAAACATGATCACTCTCAAAACTCACACTGAAAAGTACACTTTTTATGTGGGTTTACATATTAGAAACATTAAGTAAAATTTGTGTGTTGAAGATTATCAATGATGAAATGAAAAAGTGATGATCTGGGCATATATTCTCAATTCAGTGTTCGAGTCAATCGCAGGCAGTATTCATCCTTATAGTGCCTTATATGCAGTGCATGTTTAACTTGTAGTATAGATACTTATTTTATTATGTAGAAATAGGCTGGCGTAACAATTTTTGCTTGTCTGTCTTTGCTAGCTCACCCCCATCGAACCCCATGGCTCCGAGGGCAAAATTTACACGTGGGTGTTGATATGAAAATCTAAACTACAGCACTTAAGATAAAGACAAGTGCATATATTATTTTATCAGCTTGAAACAAATCACCATGCAAAATTTCAGTGCTCTAAATTATGATAGATTTTAATCGAGAGCAAAATGAAATTCTCAATGATTGTACGATTATTTTTTTCAATTTTTCTTTTTGCTCTTAATTAAAATCTATCATAATTTAGAGCGCTGAAATTTTGCATGGTGATTTGTTTCAAGCTGATAAAATAATATATGCACTTGTCTTTATCTCAAGTGCTGTAGTTTAGATTTTCATATTAACACCCATGCGTACATTTTGCGGGGTTTGATGTGGGTCAGCTAGCAAAGACAGACAAGCAAAAATTGTTACGCTAGCCTGTTTCTCCATAATAAAATAAGCATCTACACTACAAGTTAAACATCTTGCACGAATACACTGCATATAAGGCACTATTAGGATGAATACTGCCGGCGACTGAGTCGAACACTGAGTTGGAAATATCTTTCAAGATCATCACTTTTACACTTCATCATTGATAATCTTGAACACACAAATTTTACTTAATGTTTCTTATATCTAAACCCATATAAAATGTGTGTTCCTTGTCAGTTTTGAGTGTAGTCATGTTTGTATACATGCATGAATTATGTGTAAGGTTAGATTGCTATTCCTAAACTATTACCTTTTATTTTCCAAATTTGTTGTAAAAACTTTCTTTTAAACGTTAAATCATTGATTTTAAAATTTACTGATTTAAAGTAAATTTTATTATTAAGTTTATGAATTTTAGGTTATAAACCATTAGTGGATCAAGTATCCTGACATATTATGCTAAGAAAATTGGCCAGTAGTTATTGACAGACCATATCTTATGGCGTATTTTCTACGAGGGTAGATGCCGTCCTCGTATTATGATTTATTTACCTAGACCAAAAATCACGGAGCGCACCACCCGGACCTCGTCATCGGCCATCCTGTACACCTAGACGGCGCCCTCGGATTATTTCTACACCTAGATACAACAAAGCTCGAAGCGCACTACCTAGACCTCGTCATCGGCTAGCCCGTACACCTAGACACCGCCCTCGATTGATGTATTTAGCTAGACATAAAAAATTACAAAGCGCGCCTCCTTGACCTCGTCATCGGCCACCCATACATTTGTACACAGCTATGTACAATATCCATTAGTACATAGCTGTGTGGCCAACTTCACGGTCCTAACCCTTGTTGCACCTAACTTAACGGTCCTAACGATTTTTTATTTGCTTTGAGCATTTTGTGAATGACACACTGGTGTATTATATCAAAGGTAGCTGTTTTGATCAAATAATTTTATTGAAAATCATAGTTTGGAATAATAAAACATGCTATAAATCAAAATATATTAGAGACAACAAAGAAACACATTTATTTTTTTGTAATGAAAAATGTGAACCTTAACATTTCTGAGGTGTCAGACATATGTCTTCTTCATCTCCTCTGTTGATACTGCAGTCTTATTCGATAAAAACCATGAGTCCATTCAGCTTCTCTGATACACTGCATTTGATACTCATACACTGATGACTCTCAAAAAATCATGCCAGTTTTATTGATAATGTTTTCCAACAATATACTAAATTATCTCTTTCAATTGCAGTTCTTAACGGTTTCTTTTATTGTTTTTTCTAATCATTACATGTTGCATCATTTTTCGAGACCGCATGCCAACAAACCTAAAAGCATAGAAGGTAATTTAAAATTGTATTGGTTGTGCGTTTACATTTTCAAAATTTTGTCAATTAAAAACCTTGTGAATATATTACTGAAGAAGCACAGATAATTATCAACTGCTCATCTTGATAATTACTACTACGTAAAATACTGATTTGTCTGCTGAGTACATCAGCTGATTAGCATCAGTTTTGCATAAAGTCATAAAATTGAGATTCTTGATTAGTTAGTTATCTTAAAATGTTATTATCTCTATACTGATGTGATGCCAGGATCTCAAATTTAATACGTCATCCCTTAGTACATGTATTATGATGCTTGAAAAATTAGGTAAAGTTTGGACAAGCAGAAGTTCAATTTTGATGTTAATAAGTGACGTTACCGTTTACGTTAGCCTGTTTCTGTCAGAGCTCAGTTGACGTTCTGCTCTTTAAAAACTTACCATAGGTGGCAACCATCAGTAGGTATTAAGACCATATTATGCTTTACTAAATTTGAACTTACTTTGATAACGAGGAGTATTTTATTCGGTAATGATAATCTATGCATCCGGGTTTCATAACAATTTTTGCTATGTTATTCTTATCGTAGATAGATGGTTGTCCATGCGCGGTCGTAAGAATTGAGATACCTTCTTAGACTTCTCTTTGACTTCTCTTTAAAATGAATGTGCCCTATATAAATTAAACAGAACAAAGAATCAATTTTTCATATACAAATTGATAATAAATCGAAATTAATTGTAATAGTTAGAGTTGATCTGATCTAATTCTTTTGAAAAGCCTAACCACTTTCATGTATAAATAAATTTATTTAACATCTGATGTTTATATTAACACATAATAGTGAAAAATTAAAATTAACTAAGTACTGCGCGCGGCTTCTCTGCCATCTGCTGCTGGATAACTGGGATGTCGAATGCGAACTGTGCGAAATATGGTCCTTACGATAGGAGATAAATTAATTTGTTTATAAATTAATATTTATAGAAATTATACAATAACGCTGATGTCTACAAAACCGATAATTAATTTACAAACGATTCGCGGCAATTTCGATCTATTTGGAAGCATATATTCTGAGAAATAGGTATTTTATTACATTCTCGCGTGTAAACAATTTTTGATTTTTTATAAATAAACTAATAGACCGACAATTTTTTTCTTCCGGTTATGAACGTTACTAACAATTCCGCAATTACTTATATTTTTTTTATGATATTTGCAAATTAATTGTGCACTTCGCCGAGCTGATATCTAGGGGTTAAGCTCAGATCCTGCGGTTATTCCCAAGTGGGAAGAGAGGTGTATTTTGTAAAAAAATATATTTTGGTACTGTATTGTATACTTTAATTTAACGCAACGAAATTTGTTTTCTCACTTTACGGTGAATTGGAAATTAACAAGAATTTTGTGAATTTGAATGCATGTGCAAATAGTATCCATATGAAGTGATATGAAGCTGAATTGGTGTCATTCTAAAGTAGTATCACCCTGAAGTGGTGTCCTTCTGAAATGGTATCACACTGGCTTATCTACTTACGAATGAGTTTAGAAAGGACAAAACGGACTGAATTTTGTTTATTTTTTTTTAAATGCTGCGAATTAACACAGATACAAACAAATCGCAATAAAGTCAAAAATTTGTTTTTGTATTAATGAATACAGAGTGTGTTTATATTTTTTACGTATGTTGATTTTCATAATTTAATGAAAAACTAGAATCAATAAAGCACAGACATTGCAATAGAAACAAATGCATATAACCCTCATTAATACACCCACTCCATAGTATAGTAATATTAGAAAATTATTCTCGTAATTAAATAAATTGAGAGAGAGATGGAGAGAGAGGGAGAGAGAGGGAGAGACAGGAAGAGAGATGGAGTAGGAGGGAGAGGGAGATTCTATCCTATTTGCAAACGTTATTTGCTAGCTAAGTAGAGAAATATTTTGCTACTTCACGCGGTCCCCAGAGACGGTAAAGCTGAGGCAGACCCCTTATCGTCGAAAGACGTATTTTTGTTCGCCGCGGTGGTTTTATGCGACTATTCCATTGCTTGGCGGAATAATTACTTGTTTGATTCCCACTAGTAAATTTACCATTTTTGGATTATTTAAGTGGTTAGATCCTCGTAAAGATTACCCTACATCTGAAAAAAGAATTTGTATTTACATTCAATAACATTACAATTTTCTTCCACTTCCAATCTATATCGATTTCATTATATAAATAATTATTCTAATTAATGATTTATTTATGTAATGAAATCGATATATATATATATATATAAGATTTTTAAATATACGCTTTGAAAGGCATAAGTAATTTTAGCTTACTGAAAACGCTTTCTTTTAGCATAAATTGGAAAGATATGGATTTAAAAAGCGAGGAATATCAACTGTGGCTGAAAAAAAGCTTGCCGTTTTTAAACGAGCGAAAAGAACTCTTTTTTGTACCAGATGCTATAAAGATATATGTGAAAGCAATAAATTCACTATGGTAAATTTTACTTTAATAATGTTATATTTATATTATTATGTTATTTACTGTATGTAGTATTTATTAACCTGAATAATATTTAAAGAGTATGATTACAATAATATAATAACACCTGAAATAACCTGCAGAGGTATACATGAGTAGCTGTTGACAGGATTGGACTATGACATAAATATTAAACTTAAAATCTAATGCTTATATAATAATAAATTATTTACATAACAATAGTTCTCACAAATTTAAGAGATAACTCAAACATTTAGTTAGAGCGAACTCATTAAATATTAGTACCATTGGTAATTGTTATTTATCCAATTCTTTAATTTATTATTTTGCTAAAGTTTATCTTTATGCATATTCAATATTTGCAAATCATGCAGTAGCATATTAAAAACAGAAATAGCCTTAATAGAAATTTTTATTACCAACCTTTTTCTTGAATTCAGATATAATATTGATTTTATTTCTTGTTAGACTACCAGTATTTAGATATTTATTTTTGAGATGTGTAAGCGATCCAGCGATTTGGATCGCGCGCGCATGTCAGGCGCAGGGTCGCCGCGATTCGGCGCGCAGGCACTGCGCGCGGCGCTCGGACCCCTCGCGTCGCGAGCGCGATCGGGAATCGATAGATAGCTTCCGGCCACGAGAGTAGCAACACGTGCTTGGGTTCAAGGACCTTTTGATACCGCGCGAACGCGACCTACAGTGCCTCCACCGTGCGTGTGTGTATCCGTGGAGCAGCGAGCGAGGGCGGATAAGCGAGCGGAGTCATCCAGCGAGCCAGCGACGAACCAGTCGGTACGCCACCGACTCGCCGATCACTCAGTGTACCTGAGGGAGGACGCTCCCGCCATTTTGCGCGCGCCGCACCACGCAGGAGCGGCGCTTAGCGAGATCGTAAGTACGATCATCTTTTGTCGTGCGTCAATTATTATTGCGATCGAACTCGCCGCGGGCGAGTTATTATCGGCGTGCGTATCTGCCTTCTGGCGTCGCGCGTATACAGCGTATATAACGGTTGCTAGCTCGTGTAATTCGAACTTGAATAAACAAACATTCTCTTGTATCCAAGTGTTTACTTTTCGTTCGCTCCTAACGTCCTTATATTCCCGAGTACCCCGACAGCCTCCGCGGGTAAATCGCGTGTTTCGCGATTTGCAGGAACTGACTAGCCGAGCAGCGTGTCACGGCGACACAGCAGCGGTAGGCTGCACAAGCGACGGCGCAGGCAATCGCCGTCGCATCAAGGAGAGTATCTCTCCGTTGAACGGGAAGAAGAGAATCTTCTCGCCGGAGTCGAGCCTCCGGCGCAGCGTTGGAGCCGTCGCATCGGCATAAAAATCGCCCCGTTACAGATGATAGTAGTAATACAATAGAGATTCAGAAGTGTATTATTTTTCTAGATTTATAGGATTATGGTGAACGAAGTCAGTAGTGGGGGCAACACTGTTACTGCGGCATGAAGCAATAAAGGTTGATAAATACAAATACAGTAATATATTATAAGTTTTATTTTTTTAATTTATTGATAGAAATGTTAGTACATTAATTAGTTAGGACTTTTAGGAGTAGAAGTAGGTTCTCCTCAATACGCATGGATCGATCACGGGCGCATTTATCGATACTGTTCAACCCTCTGACTTCCCAAGGGGTGCTGATATTGGCCGCACTGCTGCGTGAACGCATTCATTACTGTTATCGGTAGGACTGCTGCGTTCCACCCAGTTGACCAAAGTGTTGTCCTCTAATGATCGGCAGCCGCAGCCCCATACCCCAATATAGACCACACATACAAAATTAGATGTTGGTACAGTCCTCCTCAACTTATGTACAGAAAACGTAAGTCAGTATGGAGTATATTCCACGGAGAAAAATTTCGAAGGGTCAGCATTCGATACTTTCGAAACTACGGGAACATGAATAATATTGTACTCTGTCCCATCTAATTACGAATGATTAGGCTTCGAATTCGAAGTGTAGATACTGAATGATTTTTGTACATGTATGGACGCGAAAATAGGAGAGTGGTGACTCCGAAACTCTCCGCACCGCAAGGACTTGAAGCTTCGCTGTCTCAGATCTCGAAACTTGGAATGCTAGCGTGCCGACTGTCGGCTGTTCTACGTGGCTGTGTTTTGTGTTTACACTACACAAGCCTCTCTCCTCTTTCTAGTCCTTTGCGTTATTCGAAGTTGGGAGTCTCAGAGCTCGAAAGTGGAAGCGGTAGACGCTTATGCTCGTATTGCCAGAATGCCAAAACTTTCGGAATCGGGGAATGACGAAAATAGACTGCAAAAAATCCGAATTCGAAGTTTGAATACTCCGTAAATTATACATTCACAGAGTACAAGTTTCGGTATACCATAATTTCATAATAGACATAAATACATATGGTCGATAGAGATCTGTACGACCGAAATAATATAGGAAGGCTGAACCTTCGAAATTTTTCTCCGTATAGAGTACGGCTCAAATATACTCAGCCTTTCCATCAAAAGCTTTTCAAGCTCAATTCATTTATTCTCATTAAAACCGAGTCTCTCAATGTACACTCTCTCCTATATATTTTTCTATACATTTTTCATGTCCCCACTTGAGCTGCCTAATACTGTCGCGAGCATCATGCATAGTACTCTCTTTGTCTTTTCCGGCTGCCCCTTCACAACACGCGGCTGACCTGAATATACATATAGTAATACAATTTCGTAGATAAGGTCATCCATATTGAAATTTAAACCAATCACGTTCATGAAATCTGCGGATAGACCTACTTCAGATTAGATAAATAAAAAGATTATAATTTAAAGTGAACTGCAATTATAATATTATTCAACTATTATATTTCTATAAACAGGTTGACTATAAATATACATGCTTTATAAGTCAAATATTCATTATATTTTTATTTATTTATTTATTTATTTATTGATAAAAATTTGAGTACAATAATAATGACAGAGATAGTTGTAAATCTCAGAACCTTGATGTTCTGGCATGGACTTCGTTTTAGTGGAATATTTCTCACAAGTATTTTTCCATTGTCCACTTTAGAAGTAGAACAAGATTCTCCTCGATACATATTGCATTGTTCATCTTGCACTCTTCTAGCGCTTTTATCTTCTTTGAGAGGTGTGTAGAAAGCACTATATCGTTTCATTTTTTAAGATGTAACTTGACTGATGGTTTAACAATACTGACTAATTGATTATTATTTACATAAGCTTTATATATAGTTTCATACAAGTTTCTTAATATCATCGCTTATAGGGTATGATAATTATTAATATAACATTTCATGTTTCGATACATTCATTTTCTTCTATATCTATACCCCATTTTGTTTTACACATATTTTTACAAATTAATACAATAAAACAGTATTTACTTTCACAGCTTCGTCATTTGTAAGCAATATATTTTTCATTTTTCGAGCAAATAATATTGCGGTATCTTGTAGAAAATTAATTACATCAATATGTGCTAAATTAGCTATAACAGCAATCCTTATGCGATTATTAAAGGCGCCATCCACATCAATCCCACGCACACGATCAATGATAGTGTTTATTACCTGTACTCGACCACCACTTTTTCTTTAAGCAATAACTTAAGTTTTATTTTGATTCATTTGTAAAATGCTCAGTTTTCATATTTCTTATTATCCAAAAAAGTAGGTCAGTAAGACATGTTTTAGAATTGTACAAATGTAGATCAAATTCCTTGTAGCGGCAAGAGTAAGTGCCAGAGATAGAGAGCAGGTAGTCAAACCTGAACAATAGCCATAAGAAAGCATCCATGGCAAAGCATACACGGAGAAAAATTTCGAAGGTTCAGCCTTCCTATATTATTTCGGTCGTACAGATCTCTATCAATCGTATGTATTTATGTTTATTATGGGATTACAATTATGGGATTACCGAAACTTGTACTCTGTGAATGTATAATTTACGGAGTATTCACACTTCGAATTCGAATGTTCTGCAGACTATTTTCGTCATCCCCCGATTCCGAAAGTTTCGGTATTCCGGCAATACGAGCATAAGCGTCTACCACTTCGCCTTTCAAGCTCTGAGACTCCCAACTTCGAATAACGCGAAGGACTAGAAAGAGGAGAGAGATTCGCTGGTGTAGTGTAAACACAAAACACAGCCACGTAGAACAGCCGACCGTCGGCACGCTAGCATTCCAAGTTTCGAGATCTGAGACTGCGAAGCTTCAAGTCCTTGCGGTGCGGAGAGTTTTGGAGTCCCCACTCTCCTATTTTTACGTCCATACATGCACGAAAATCGTTCAGTATCTACACTTCAAATTCGAAGCCTAATCATTCGTAATTAGATGGGACAGAGTACAATATTATTCGTGTTTTCATAGTTTCGAAAGTATCGAATACTGACCCTTCAAAGTTTTTCTCCGTGTACAGTTACGAGAGAGATGAGTATCGACGGCACGAGAAATATAACAATTGAACTAAATATTGGAAGTACAATTATCCGCGATCTAAAGAATACGAGTCAATTCATTAAAATCAATGTAAAATTAAAATAGGCGCAAATCATAAAATACGTGCTATCTCAGACTCTCTGTATGGGTCGTTACATATCAGAGTGAAAAACGGGATAACTCGCTATACATTCGCACAATAATCTCTGAGCAAGGCATATCTACATAGAAGGCCCAATATTACCAAGCACCAGGCAAATAGACAGCATACATCGAAAAGTCAAAGTACCAGTCGACCTAGAGTGTAGAATCAGCAGACTCACGAGAGCAGTCAGTAGAGGAAAGACACGTGTCATTTTTGGGCTCAAGAACTCAGTGAAATGGCTCTAAAATGCGTACAGGTAGTGTACGCATGATGCACAAAACGAATCAACAACCAATGGCGCACTTTCTGCGAACTCCTGGCCTATAGAAAAGGTCCAAGATAACATCTACACCACAGAAGAGCCGCCGAAAAGTCAAAAGAATAGATATGCACTAGTCCACAAAATAGCAAGAGAAAGGAGATAAAGAGAGACAACTGAACTCCTAATAAGGAAATATTCAGCATCTAAGCCTTTCATTGGTCCAACATATCTCAAAGGCCTACTGACACACATACAGTAGGATACTGTGCTCAAGTTCGAGGGTATAAACAGACAGGCCGATCAGGCCTAAGAAGCCATTAGTGACACAAAATTTTCACATGAAAGCTCTGCCCGAATTCGGATCGGGCGTAAAAACTTATCAAATTTGGAGTCACCTCGAGAGTTAGACGAGCAGGGATCGTTGATAGTAAATCCGTTGTGGGCGTCATTCAATTAATTGTTGATGAACAGTTTTGCATCTTGTTGAAATCAAGAAGGATAAATTTTTTTTTTAAATTAAATTATCCTTTCGGCGTTAGCACTCATCTTCACAGAACAGGGATCGAGCTCCTAAAGGTGACATTGGCTGTAGATTTGCGTGGGATACGTCGGTGTCCAGACATAAACTGATGTCATTAATGTGCAACGCGAACAATAGAGGGCTCAGTACAGATCCCTGCGGTACCCCCATGTTTAGGTGTCAAAAAGTGAAAAGCTCGTTGTTGTCACCAATGACAGCTTGTTCTATACCTGTGAGGTAGGAGGCGAACCAGCGGATAACCTGCTTAGAAAAGCCAAAGGAAGTTAGCTTCTAGGAAGCCTGACGAGATACACCATGTTGAACGCCTTGCTAAAATGAAAAAGAAGTAGGAGTGTTACTTTCTTTTTGTTTATGCCAAGCTTGATATCATCAGTCAACTTGATTAAGCCGGAGTGTGTGCTGTGGTCAGTGCGGAAACCAGTTTGTAGATTGTTATGGAAGAGTCTTAACTTGAGATACTCAGAAATTTGTCTGTGTGCCAGCCACTGCAGTGCCTTGGACAAAAAACATATCAGGGAGATTAAACGATAGTCAGTTAAAGCTGTTGGTGAACTGACTTCATTCAGTGCATGAACCAGTGATTTTTGCGAGTCCGAGGGGAAGCGTGACTCGCTCAAGGATGAGTTGAAAATACGACATAGAAAAATCGTAATATAAGCAATTTCAGGGAAATTTTTTTCCAAAATCATGTATCTCCTTCCAGAATTGACCAAATTGGACAATTTTTTTTTGTTTTGCAGGTTATACTCTACAGAGTACGAAAAAAATATAGAAATTAAATAAGAAATTGTCGCTGGCCCAGGAAAAATCGTAATATACGCAATTTTTGGAGAATTCGACATTTTCGGCTTGCAGATGCGAGATATTGCTTACATATTCAGAATATGATTGAATTAGCAATATATATATTGCTAATTTAATCATATCCGGTATATAGACATTTCTGGCTTTCAGATACGATATATTGCATATAGAATCAGAATATTGATAAAATTAGCTATATATATACATACATACACACACACACACACACACACACACACACACATATATATATATATATATATATATATATATATATATATATATATATATATATATATATATATATATATGTGTAACTCCGCTACACCGGTCCCAAGCCCGGGGCCCCACTACCCAAGAGGTGGGGAAGGAGGAGGGGGAGGAGTAACAACCTCGCTTAAAAAACCAAGGTGCATCCGGCCCGGATGCTAGCACTTTGTTAAAGGGCCCCTTCCTAGGGTACAGGAGCTAACAATGCTGCCACGAAAGTCCTCGGCACCCCAGCACTGTTTAGAATTACCGAAACATCAGGTATTTAGGGTGGCAAGGACAATCAATCAAGAAGCGTTCTCAAACATATGAGTACCCAGGCAGGCATTACTAATCCTGCCGTCGATTCCAATCGGGTATCAGCCCCGATGGTCGACGCTCGCCTCCTTGGGGATAAACCCCTTGGATCTGGGAGAGGCGAAAGTACGCTTTCGATGCACAACACAACCAGCCCCGTTGTAGGTAACCTGGCACGGGAAGGCAATGGTAATGCTACAGGAAAGAAGGCAGAGAATATGGAGGTAGACGCAGATGGCGACAAGCGAGCAGAAAGCGCGACCTCCAAAAACGTGCACCTAGATCGCCTTGGCAGCAAAATCGATGAGCTGATCGATTATGTCAGGGACAGACACAATGTGCACAAACAAATTAAGGATCTCGTCCGGAGCATAAGGGCTAGCTACAGGGCTCTCTGCTCTGCAGACGATAACCTTATGCAGTGCCAACGGCCAGGGACTAAGGGCAAGGTGACCCAAACAACCCCTGGCCTTCTGGAAAGGGCAATTAGCCTAGCAGAGACGAATGAAGTGACCCCTAAGCCGGTCGGCAAGGGGAAACCACAGCAGGCTAGCCGCGTTAGTGGGGCGAGCTCTGCAAGAAGAGTAGCCGACGACAATGTCCACCAGAGGGAGAAAGGCTCGTGGCAAGAGGTGTTGACAAGGAAGGCAAAGAAGAAAAAAGAAAAAAGCGTAAACAGGAAGGATAACACTGATGCTCGTGGCCAAGACCAAAAAGGCACCAGAAAAAGTAGGACGGCAAGAGCAAGACCTCCTAGACCTGACGCCTTAGTCATCAAGGCCGAGGGTTGAAAAAGCTACGCCGAAATCCTAAAGAAAATGAAGGCAGAGCCTAGCCTAGAAAAGTTAGGAAACAGCGTACATAGAATACGCAAAACAACAGCAGGAGATCTGCTACTCGAACTACGACGTTCCAAAGAGGTGGAAACAGCTGAGCTCCATGAAGCGGTGAAAGCAGTACTAGTGGAAACTGCTACAATCAGGGCGCTGCATCATGAAGAGGCCTTCGAGATTAAAGATCTTGACATGCTGACCACTAAGGAGGACATAGTGGACGCACTACGCAAAAATAACGAGGAAGGACATAATTTCGAACCTACGGCGGTTAAGTCGCTTCGTAAAGCTTATGGAGATACGCAGAAAGCAGTAGTACAGCTACCTGCCCAGATAGCCCAGAAGTTTATCAAGGGTGAGAAGATAAAGATAGGGTGGGTTATTTGCCGAATAAGGGCAATAAAGCGAGACACCCGCCCGCTCAGGTGCTATAAATGCTTGGGCTTCGGCCATGCTGCTGCAAGCTGCATTGAGCAGCACGACAGAAGCCGCTGCTGCTACAAATGTGGCTCAGCGGGACATGTAGCGAGAGACTGCACAAACCAGCCCAGCTGCATTCTCTGCAGAGGAAAGGACGACGTAGAGAAAAGCGACCATGCCGCAGGTAGCTATAATTGCCCAGCGTACCAAGCGGCAATGAAAGCCACAAAACAAAGAAGATGAGAATAGTACAGTTAAACCTGAACCACTGTGAGATAGCACAGGACCTTCTCTGTCAGTACGTCCGTGAGCAGAAGATTGACGTTGCTATAATCAGTGAGCAGTACAGAGATCTTGAACAGCCAAGGTGGGAATCCGATGGCTCCGGTAAAGCAGCTATTTGGGCGTGCAGAGACCTTAACTTTCAAAGTAGGATGAAAGTCAAAGAAGCAGGTTTTGCCAGCGCAAAGATTGAGGGTATACAGGTATACAGCTGTTATGCCCCACCCAGTGCGCCAATAGATCAGTTTCAGCAGTTCTTGGACCGGCTAGTACGAGATGTCAGGGCTAAAAAACCAGCTATTATAGCTGGGGACTTTAACTCATGGGCGGTTGAATGGGGCAGCGGAAAAACCAATAGAAGAGGACAGGCCCTACTAGAGGTATTCACACTTCTGGACTTGGTGCTGGTGAACGAAGGCAACGTACCAACCTATAAAAAGGTGGACGCTGAATCAGTGATCGACTTAACATTTGTTAGTAGATCTCTGGTAAAAGAGGTGAGTAAATGGACCGTAAGCGATCACTTCACTAATAGTGATCACCACGCCATTATAATGGAGCTGGGCACACAAAACATGGTACACTGTACTAACCCTATAAGTACGAATGGAAAGCCAAGGAGTACGACAAGGAACTATTTCTGATGATGTTAGGAAATATCCAATTGACGGGATCAGCAGAACATAAGGCTGAACAAATGACAAAATGGCTCACCCGAGCCTGTGACGCAGTTATGCCAAGAAAAGTGCCCAATCAAAGATGGGCACCTGTATATTGGTGGAACGAGAAGATTAGATCAGCGCGCTCCGCCTGTCACCGAGCACGAAGGCTTGAGCAACGGTCAAGGAAAAAGTTTTACCGAACCGGTATTGGAAGCGAAGCTGTAGAAGAATGCAGCAGAAGAATGAAAGAACCAAGTGCACCCTCAAGAAGTGCATCAGTGAAAGCAAGCAGAGATGTCATAAGGAGCTGCTAGAAGAGGTCAATAAAGATCCATGGGGCAGGCCCTACAAAACAGTTATGAAGACACTCAAAGGAAGCTATATACCCCCACCAAAGTGCCCAGAGGTACTAAAGAGGGTAGTGACAACACTTTTTCCAAGTCAGCCGGACGCACCATATGCTATAGCAGAGGAAGTGCGGGAAGAAGATATACCTCCAATTACAGTTGAGGAGCTTCTCGTAGCAAGCAAGAGGGTAGGAAACAATAAGGCTCCCGGTCCTGACGGCATACCAAATGTGGCGCTGAAGCATGCCATCGAGGCTAAACCTGAAGAATTTGTTGGCCTCTACAATGCATGCCTAGCAGAAGGGAGATTTTCGACGAACTGGAAAAAGCAGCGACTTGTGTTGTTACCTAAGGGTAACAAAGCGCCCGGAGGGGAGACATCGTACAGACTATTATGTATGATAACCACTCAAGGAGAAATACTGGAGCGCATTATCAGCAGCAGGATGGAGTGCATAATCGAAGAGACCAAGGGGCTTGCCGAGCACCAATATGGCTTTCGGAAGTGCCGATCTACTTTGGACGCGATCGGCCTAGTGGTAAACACAGCCCGAGCAGCCATCAGTGGAAAACGGTGGAAGGGCGGAATAAAGAAGTACTGTGCAGTTATTACTCTGGATGTCAAAAACGCATTCAACTCTGCAAATTGGACGAAGATACATGAAGTGCTTGAAAAGCTTGAGGTGCCCACCTACATCAGGAGGATGATGGGCGACTATCTGAAGGACAGAACTTTACTGTACGAAACGGATTGCGGCATTGAAACCTACAAGGTCACGGCAGGTGTTCCACAGGGATCAGTACTGGGCCCGCCATTGTGGAACATTATGTATGACGGAGTGCTGAGACTACAACTCCCGCGGGAGGCTATTGTAGTAGGATTCGCAGACGACATAGCTCTTGTAGTAGTAGGGAAGGAAAAAGAAGACGTCGCTGAAATCACCAATGAAGCGATCACCACCATCCAGAGGTGGCTGAGAGAAACGGGACTTGAACTCGCTGGACGCAAGACCGAGGCGATCCTGATATCTAGCAGGAAGAAAATGGAGACGATCGCCCTAATGATAGACGGCCATGAGATAACATCTAAATCGACTATCAAGTATTTGGGCGTTACTATAGACGAAAAGTTGACATTTAAACAGCACCTTGAATTAGCAGGTAAAAAAGCGTCAAGAACGACTGCTGTTCTTTCTCGGCTCATGCCGAATGTCGGTGGAGCTACTCAGAATAAAAAGAAGCTGTTAGCAAGTGTCAGTACATCGATTATGCTGTACGGGGCACCAATTTGGGCAGATGCAATGGTAATAAAAGCCTATGCGCGAAACCTGTCATCCGTGTATAGACGGAGTGCGCTAAGAGTAGTGTCTGCTTACCGCACGGTATCGGACGATGCAATAAGCGTCGTGGCAAACATGCCACCCATCGACCTCTTAGCACTAGAGAGGAAGGCCATATACATGGCAAAACAGGAGAACAGCGATAAAACGAAGGCAGAAATCTGGAACGCTGCCAGAGAACAAACAGTAGCTGCGTGGCAGAGAAGATGGGACAGTAGCCTGAAAGGGCGCTGGACGCACCGACTTATACCAAAAATTGAAGACTGGATCAAAAGAAGACACGGGGAAGTAAACTACTACCTCACGCAATTTTTGACGGGACATAGATGCTATCGAGCATACCTGTGTAGATTTAATTTAGAAGACTGTCCAGACTGTCCAGCATGTTTGGACATGTGCGAGGACGCTGAGCACGTTTTTTGCTACTGCTCGCGTTACCAGCAGGAGCGTGAAGAGTTTGAACGCTACCTCCAGACTAGAGCAACTCCTGAGTCTATTATGGTAGCTATGTTCGCTACCGCTGAGGGCTGGCACGTGGTTAGTAACTACGCCGCGGTCATCCTCAAGAAAGTGAGGGGTGACGAAGAGAGAAGAAGACGAGAGATGCTACAAGAAGCTGACGACCGGACGATGCGGTAAGAAGTAGACGGCAGCCTATAATGAAGGTCATAAGGAATGACAATCACATCAAGGAGACAAGGGCAATGTCCCTATGCCCCCCCGCGAAGTAATACTTGACCGTGGTACCGCGGGGGAAAAAAGGCACTGTAGACGGAGCTTGGTCCTCCTCACCGACAAATCGGTAAGGAGAGCGAAGAGGATTCGGGTTGCAATTGGATTCTATATTCGGTCGCAAAACGAAGGGTTTTAGTTGGTGAGAATCCAACACACGGTGGCTCAGGCCATGTCATGGTCTATTAAGATTTTTCCCTCCAACCTCTTTCTCCAATAAAAAAAAAAAAAAAAAAAAAAAAAAAATATGTATATATATATATATATATGTATGTGTGTGTGTGTGTATGTATGTACATATATAGCTAATTCTATCAATATGCTGATTACTGATCAATATACTGATTCAAAGCATCAGTAAAATTTATCATATCAACAACAATGTTTGATGGCAAATGCGTCAACGCAATTGTTGGTAACAGATCTAGAATAAGATATCCTATGTGTTTGGAATCATCACACAGTTTAATAATTTCAAAAAAGAATTTATTCCAAAAGAATCATCTTTTAAACTAGGAATAGGTCTTGTGCATATCCAAATAAAAACATTCGAACATCTTCTACAACTGTCATATAAACGATCTGTTAAAAGTTGGAATATTTCAAGAGAACTAAAAGGTATGATTATATTATTTTTTAAAAAAGATGAATCTTTCTTACATAAGAAAATGTAAAATATTCAGTTATATCTATTATGATATAAAAAATAGTATATTGCGCAACTAGGGGGTGGGGGAATTGGTTTTTTCTTGCGAGGGTGATGTTTTGAGCACGAGTGGGAGTCGAGGGCCTGAGACGGACACGAGTGTTTAAAACATCACCCGTGTCTAAAAAAGTCACTCCTCCCTTGTTGGACACCGTACTTTTTTTGACAAGGGCAAGAAAAATAGGTTCTTTTTTCGTATATGAGAAAGAAATAGGAAATTAAGAACTGTATAACTATTAAAAATTTTTTTCAAATTTTTCAAAATTTTCAAAGTTTTTAAAATTGTTAAAACTAAAATTTTTGATAACTTTTGTTGCAGCGTAGTACTTTCCTACTACTTTCCCTCATTATATTACAATAAAATCTTAATATAATCTGTTCACATTGTAGATCAATTCGAAGTTCGTAAAAAAGAAGTACAAGCAAAAATTAAACTGAACTTTGACATCAGAGTTTATCAAGTTCTTCAAGGGTATGGCACAACTAATACGAGTAATCTAGCTCAAAAATGTTTAAATTATCCAAGAGAATTTGCAAATTGTCTAGAACTTAATGAAGGATTGGTTTGTAACTTAGCAACTATAATATCGTTGTATCGATGCAAAGAATCGTTAAATCTAAGTTTTGTTGATATATTATGTAATGATACAATAAGAATTTATTTTAATTTATATTCATGGACGCGCATGAGCCCCACTGTACACAAAGCACTTGTGCATGTATGCGACATTATAAAGCAATTTCCTTTACCAGTAACATACTATGCTGAACATGCTCTAGAAACAAGCCATAAATTTTTTAGGAAATACATGATTTAGCATGCACGTCAACGTAATCGTAAATTCCGAATTATTGACGTATTTCAACGTATGATATATTTAAGCGATCCAAAAATTTATCTTATTAATATTAATGATCGCACAAAGAAACATAAATTAGGAAAGGTAAAACAATAAAAACATAAAGGAAAAAAATTTAGAAAGGTTGGTAAATAGATAATTTGTAATATTTTTAAAAGGTTTTTGAATAAGATTATTCTACTGTAGTAATTTAAAGTTCATAAACTAAATTTTTGAATTAATTTAAAACAGATAAAACAGATATTGTTAAAAAAAACTATAAATTTAAAATGTACTGAAAAAAGTCGATAAAAATTTAGCTTTGATGATGATGATTCCGAATTTCTTCTATAATACTAAAATATTAAATTCAGAGTAAAGAAATTGTATGACGATAAGCTTAATAAGATTAACATAATGTGGAGAAGAAAATGAACCGGACATTAATAAAGAACATTTCTCTCAGATTATTCTGTCCACAATTAATGTTAGAATTTTCAATATTGGTGTTGGTCATATATTCATATTTCATAAAATATTTAATAACATTTAATATTTTGGGAATGATAATTATTAAACAAATAAAATATGTATCCACACATTTTTATCGCTAATTCTATCAATATTCTGATTCTATAAGCAATATATCGCATCTGAAAGCCAGAAATGTGTATATACCGGATATGATTTAATTAGCAATATATATATATATATATATATATGTATATATATATATATATATATTGCTAATTCAATCATATTCTGAATATGTAAGCAATAACTCGCATCTGCAAGCCGAAAATGTCGAATTTTCCAAAAATTGCGTATATTACGTTTTTTCCTGGACCAGCGACAATTGCTAAATTAATTTCTATATTTTTTTCGTATTCTGTAGAGTATAACCTGCAAAACAAACAAAAAAATTGTCCAATTTGGTCAATTCTGCCGTTAGTGCCCCTGGCCTGGGAGTCAAAGTGCGTTATTGCAGCTAAAACGTTCGATTCCGTTATCTCCTGAAATTGAAATGTTGGGAGATGTTTAGACTTTCCAGAGTGTGCAGATATTCCTCCACAGGAGGAGCCAACGGATCGTTGGAAATTCTGCTGAAATGCGTGTTTAGGTCTTCAATGGGGAAGGGGGAAGATGGTTGTTCTTTGGAGGTGGTAATTCCAAGCTCTTTCTAGATCTGGCCGAAAACAGTCAGGGAGGACAGGTGCGAATGATAATAATTTAGTCTGGTATCCTCGACCTGTCTATGAGCATCATCCCTTGCTAGTCTATAAAAATACAGATCTAGCGGTAGACATGATCTGCGAAACCATCTGTAGAATCTGCTCCGTTCTTTGGTCCAGGAGTCACTGTACGTAATGGAGCGAGATGGTTGATGGCGTTAGTTAAGTTGGAGTTAAGTATGGCGATGCAGCCCTCGAGTGATGAGATGTCACAGACTCCTTTATAGTTTCTGTAAGTAAATTTTTTTGATTCGCAGTGTAGTATCTCTACGTTAAGAGTGGCAGTCATGAGGTCATGCCCGTTTATGAAAGGTGTATCTGTCTTCCAGTACGGAGTTCTCCTCAATAAAGACCTTGATGAATCTAGCATCTTCAGACTAGGATCTCGCAGAAAAGATACTCTAGCTTCCCTGGCTTGCCCGACCAGACGCAGTCAGATGATGTCAGAACTGTAGATGAAAGTGAGTGATGGGTGTAGAGGACCACACCTCCACCGTTTCTGTTTCTGTCTCGTCTAAGAAGTGTATAATTATTGAGTGAGGGTATGGTTTTTATATTGTCGTCTGAAAGAGTGACGTAAAAGAGGGGACGAGTGGACAAGAAGAACCTCTCCACGTCAATGTGTCCCGTGAGAGAGTTAGTATTGAAATGGCAGGCCCTTAAACCATCGGACAGAGTTACCTTGGAAACGGATGAAGATGTGGTGAGCACCTATGAAGATGAGGATAATGTTTGTGTGGGTGCTATGAGGTGAGCAGTTTTTAGTCGCCGTTGCTGCTGTTGTACAGAGGCTTCTTGACTAAAACATTAAACAGTTCCTCATCGCTGGTGATGCGAGAGAGAGAGAGAGAGAGAGAGAGAGAGAGAGAGAGAGAGAGAGAGAGAGAGAGAGAGAGAGAGAGAGCGAGAGAGCGAGGGAGAGAGAGAGCGAGAGAGCGAGGGAGCGAGGGAGCGAGGGTGAGAGGGAGAGAGCGAGAGAGAGAGAGAGAGAGAGAGAGAGAGCGAAGCGAGAGAGCGAGAGAGCGAGAGAGTGAGAGAGAGCGAGAGAGCGTGAGAGAGCGAGAGAGGGAGCGAGAGAGAGAGAGAGAGAGAGAAAGAGATGAAACGAATGAATAAAACAAATACGAGTGAGAGTGAAATACAGAAGCTTCCAAAATTTTGAGAATTTTGAGAACAGTTGTAAAGTGCTACATATGTATATCAATTCGAGAAAAAAACCAGAACACTACTTATGGATGTCACGCCAGAAATATATAAGTACATCAGAGAAAATAAAAACAAAGTGTTCATTGGCCATCAATATTGTAGAGTGTTTGATAATACATAAAACAGAATTTATACTAAACTTAAAAAATTACTCGCAACAAAAAAATAGAGTAAACAGCCATATTATAATAGGAGATTTTAATAGAAATACAAGTGAATAAGATGCAATAAGTAATGAATTTCTAAATAACCTATTAGAAAAATGATTTCTTTCGGACTTTATAAAAACAACTGGACCTTCTAATTACAACACTAAAAAAGTATCTTGTATTGATAACAATTTTCTCAAGACAGATTCATTAACATCACAGGCAATAAACCTAACGATTTCAGTAACGGATAATTACCATCTATTTCTTGAATTATAAAAAATTAACTATAGAAAATAACAACACAAAAAATTATTTGTACTATTACAATTATAAAAAATTAATCAAAGTTGCTAAAGAAAAGGACTAGAACGAATATAAAGAAACTAAAAACCTTATAAGAAATTGTAACGGTTGCGTTTCCCTCGCGCCGGATATTGTCAGTCGGGACCAGGATTCAGAGAGGGAAGTAGGTTAAAAATAACTACGTTCTGATTTGGTTTAAGTGATTTATATATTTAATTATTAATATGGCGTGCTGTCATTCGCCACCTGTAACCAAACAAGAATACGCTATTTAGAAAGACTTGTCTTTACAATTAATTCTTATATTCTATACGGTACGGAGCGGTAACGGTACGGTACGGTACGGTGTCGCTGGTTTACAATTTACTCCATCGGTTACAACGAAACCGTGTACGCACGGCCTGAAGTTCCCGAGTGCAGTTGTTCGGTTGTTCCTATTGTCCTGTGCACGCACAGTGACAGTAGGAACGGCGGAATACCCGGGTGTGGGTTTGTAATCACGGAGTCCTCACAAGAACGTGTGCGCACGATCTTGCGCGGTCTCCGTACCGGTTCTCGGCTTCCTTCTACCCTGTGTGACACAGCGGCAGGCGGAACGTCGGAACGGAGTCTGTGTGTGTTTGTCTGTGTTCCACAGGATCTGGTTGAGACGTGTGCGCACGACTGATACTGTGGCTGCTTCTCGCGGTTTCTCTTGCCCTGTGTGCGCACAGCGGCAAGTGGAACGGCGGCATAGTGGAGGTGTGTGTGTAGTAGCATGCGGAGTCTTATTCCTCAGGATCTGGTTGAGACGCGTGCGCACGACTGATACTGCGGCTACTTCTCGCGGTTTCTCTTGCCCTGTGTGCGCACAGCGGCAAGTGGAACGGCGGGACGGTGGAGGTGTGTGTGGTGGCGTGCAGAGTCTTATTCCACAGGATTTGGTTGCTTCTCGCGGTTCCTCTTGCCCTGTGTGCGCATAGCGGCAGGTGGAACGTCGGAACGGTGGAGGTGTGTATGTAGTAGCGTGCGGAGTCTTATTCCACAGGATCTAATTGAGACGTGTGCGCACGACTGATACTGTGGCTGCTTCTCGCGGTTTCTCTTGCCCTGTGTGCGCACAGCGGGAACTGGAACGGCGGGACGGTGGAGGTGTGTGTAGTGGCGTGTAGAGTCTTATTCCACAGGATTTGGTTGTTTCTCGCGGTACTCTTGCCCTGTGTGCGCATAGCGGCAAGTGGGACGTCGGAACGGTGGAAGTGTGTGTGTAGTAGCGTGCGGAGTCTTATTCTACAGGATCTGGTTGAGACGTGTGCGCACGACTCAACCTGATACTGTGGCTGCTTCTCGCGGTTCCTCTTGCCCTGTGTGCGCACAGCGGCAAGTGGAACGGCGGAACGGTGGAAGCATGGGTGGTGGATGTGCAGAGTCTGACAGAGACGTGTGCTCACGACTCTGCAAGTCTCTGCTGTCGGTTTCTAGTTCCTATTACCCTGTGTGCTCACAGCGGCAATAGGGACGAAAAAACGCTGGGACGGTAGTTGGCGGTGGCTTTAGTACCTGTAGTTGCGCCACGTGTGCTCCTCCAGGTACTTAGTGACTCTGGGTTACCCTGTAATCTGTAATCTGGAGTACCGCTCACAGCGGTAATCCAGATAGCGGTACGGTGATTTCAGATATCTGCGCCGTCACGTGTGCGCACGAAACGGCCAGATGTCGGTGGTTCTATTAGTGCTCTCTCAACGGTGTCGTGTGCTCACGACAGCGCCCGGATCGGAAGTTCTAACTGAACTGCCCGCTCTGCTGTCGCGGCTGGCTTATATAGCCCCAGTCGCTGGCGCCAACGCCCTCTGGAGGTGAGTAGGTAGTGTAGTGTGTGTGTACCCGTTTAGTGCTTTGTGTGTTCCCTTCGCTAGTGTGCGTGCGGCGATTTGCTCTTGTCGTCGTTTTTACCCGTGGCTGTATTCACGGTGCTCGAGCACGTGTTGGTGTACATGAGCATTCGGCTTGTGCTCGCTTTGTTTTCGTGCGGGTTCGCCCTTCGCTCGCTCATGTGTGTGGCTGTTTTGTGTGTGTTCTGCACGAGACTGACGTCTCCTTGCAAAATTAATTAAGATACAGATGTCTTGTATTGGTTATTTCGGATTTCTGCAATTCGACCATCAAATGCCTTTGAACCCGACGTGCTTAGGTTAAACGAATGCCAGATTCTGACTCAGGGCGTAAAAATACATAGGAGTACATGGGTTTTGCCGATAGACATCCAAGTTCATTGTTTTGTCGGTCTGTCTAATGCTTATCCACTAGTAGGCAAAATGCAAACTTTCAAAATTTGATTATCATACAGCTGTAAAAGTAATTTGTACATAGAACAAATGGATGTAGAAACAGATTTTCTGAATGGCGTTGTTAAAACAGAAGTATATATTAAGGAATCGGAAGGTTATGAAATTGGTGATAATAAAGTTTGCAAATTGCATAAGGCACTCTATGGACTTAGAGAAAGCTCAAGAGCTAACGAGCTCAAGAGCTCAAGAAGTAACTATGATTATTATCTGTACATATACTGAAGTTAAAAGTTAGTCTAATGCAAAGATTTGCAATGAAATATTTAACAAAATAAGCCAATATATATTGGTATTGATATAGTGTAATGAGGCCCTTCGGAGGGAAATCTTCCCGAAGTCGCTAAGTTTACTGGGGACGAGAGACTCCTCGACGCCCGCGGGAAACCCGCGTTGACAACACGGAGTCTTCCAGATTCCGCTTCAGCGTGCTGCTGGCTCACGCATGTAGCTCTCCTTGCCGCTGTCGATCTCCTATCGACAGGCTCAGCTGCTCAGATAGTGCGTTGCAACCACGTGTTGCAACAACCGCGGAGGCGGCGGTATTCGCGGGAAGGACAGCGGGATTTGGAGAGAGAATAACGCACGGGGTATTAAAGCAAAAAAAAACAAATAAGACTAGGCCATTATTCAAAATAAGCGGATCTACAAAATCATAAAGTATAATGCGAGTCACAAACCGTGACTCGCCGTGCGGAACCCGTGAGATGATTACACGCTCGTGAGAAGACCGTACCTTGGTGCCGCTACACCGTGTCGCTAGGCTGTGGCCGCTGCCTCGCCAGCCGAATACAGTTAGATAACGCAAAGGGCCAAGCCTTACTTACGGAAAGTAAGTCGAGGACGCTAGGCGCTACACTGCGCGCACACACTCTCTCTCGCTCTCTCGAAAGTGATTGCGGTAAAGCTGGGCGCCTCGGAAGAAGGTTGGCTGATGGATGCTGCAGGACGACGACACGTAAATGCTCTCTCTCTCTCTCTCTCTCTCTCTCTCTCTCTCTCTCTCTCTCTCTCTCTCTCTCTCTCTCTCTCTCTCTCTCTCTCTCTCTCTCTCTCTCTCTCTCTCTCTCTCTCTCTCTTTCTCTCTCTCTCTCTCTCACTTCGTCCGCGGTGGCACCTCGCACGGATCGGTAGATCGCTCTCGATACGCACGAGTCGGTAGCCGGAAACAATCTGATAATCGCGCAAGAATTCGGCAAAGGCCGCGACAGTGTCCTAATCAACTCGCCCCCCTTCTCCCCGCGCGCGTCTCCCTCGCTTTTCGCGTAATAGCTGCGCCGCGGTATCTCGCACTATACGAGGTGAGACTATATACTCAACTCGTTACAACATATTATAGTGATGATAGACGTAAAATGACCTTAAGGGCACAAACCACCTTTCAAATCTGAAACTAAAAATTCAACATTGGATTTTAATTTTAAAATATAATTGAAAAAGAATCTTTGCATAGAAAAGTACTTACAATAAACATTAAACATCTAAATTTTGAATGTATTTCAACCTGATATGCCTCCCTGGCAAAGCAGACTAGTTTCGATGACTTTTTTCACTGTCTGTTAAATTCCAAGTATATGCATGGTTGGATTGGGCATAAATTTTGTGGAGATACTCTTTATACGTGTACTTTCAGTATGAATGGAGGGATTTTTATTTGAGCTAGTAGAAGTATATTTTTGTTTAAATAATTGCAATATTACACCTATTATGCAATAATTTTATGACTTGTATTGGTGTTGGATAAATTTTACTCGTTCAATTCAAAATCTCTCCGTTCATACTGACAGTACTCCTCTAAGAAGTATCTCCACTAAATTTGAGCCCAATCCAACCATGCGATCCCTTGGAATCCTACGGATAGTGAGCTAAAATTCAGAAAAATAATATTATGAGATATTTAACAATTAAGATTCAAATTATTTTAGCTGTAATTAATACTTACCTAATATATTCAGGATCTTATCTCCTCTTTCCAATGCATTAGATAAGCGTATCCTCTAGTTGGCACCAATATTCCACGGTTGGCTTGGGTTGAACCGTTCTTTTGTTGTTTTATGAGCTGATATCAAAAAAAAACACAAAAATTAGAAATTTAAGTACACTGTATGACACTTAACTCAGTTAATAATACTTATCTTTTTTTGTCACATAGACAAAGCATTGTAGTCATTCATTCAGTCTGCTACACATCCGTAACCTCCCCTGTCACTGTTGATTGAGACGGCTCATGCCAGCTCTGCAAGGAATAAAATGAAAAATTTGCATTTTAGAAAGAACTAAATTATTTTTATTTATTTATTTATTTTATTAGATAAATTAAATAATAAATACAAGTTAGTGGCAATACAAATATAATCCTTGGTCAAAATCAACATTTATAATAAATACATTTATAACAAATACCTTAGTGGGCTCCTGCTGCATATGATTCCTCTTGGATTCCTTCCCGTGTTCTACTTCTGATAGTCCGGGCCTCTACGGTACTGCTTAATGTTTTTCTTTCTGCATGAAAGAGTCTGGTATCGTTGCTCGTATTGGTCCAATCCACTGCTGCACATCCTGGACTGATGTCAAACTTCCTCATAATATTCAGAAATCCTGTGCGTCCATCATTGAAACAGTTTACAGCTATATATACACCAATTTTGAGAACCAGCAAGCCACTCTTGGTCCAACTTTTTCACTTGAATTGATTGAAGCATTCTGTCTACACTTTACACACACAATATCAACTTTGAACCCGAAGCCTTGTACATCATACTCACTAAATGTCACTTTGCCGTTGCACTGATTGCATACTAAAATATTCTGAAGTGCAGGGAATAGAATAATGATGTCAATAATTCTATTTCTCGTGTCACCAATAGAGTCTTTGATCACTGTTGCACTTTTAAGTTTTTTTTGCACTGTTAGAGGGTCTTGATCTTCTTGAATAATTTTCCATCTTCGTCAAAAATTCTCTTGTCCTCATCTAAGGTCTCCTTGGAGAATACTTATTGTCAGGATGAGTACTTTGATGTCTTCCCTTCTTATCTCTTGAAGATATTTTGCACAAATTTCACTGCACTACACACACATACACACACAAATTGTCACAAAAAAAAGAAAACACACAAATGAATTTGAAAAAAGAATTTGTTTAAAATTGTCTCTATTGAAACAAAAAAATATCGTGTAAATTCAAACTTTTTTCAGCAATATTAGCGTGCAAATATCAGCTGTGTTTATCAACACGTACCAATAAGCTGTGTGAACCCAGTCGAATTTGAGATACGTGAAGGTAGTTCTAAAATTCGTTCGATCTCAGCTGCATGCGAGTTCCAATACTATCCGCCAATAAATTGGTGGCGCGTCGAACGTCAACTTTCGAATCAATTCCTATTACATTCAAACGTATCATGACCGTTATAACACGTTTACATCAAATTCTAAGTTTTTGAACATACATAATATTTTTCAAAATCGAATAAAATTATATATAAACAACTGTGTTATAAATCATTATAAACAATAACATATATCTATATAATGATAAAAATGGCTACTTTTTATATTATTTAACAAAATTTATTTCACATTTCGTCTTAAAAAAGAAAAAATATAATATAAATATAAAATAGGAAAAAAACAAATTTTATTGAAATTGAGTAAAAAGGTAGTATACAAATTTTGCTCAAAACTGTACCAAAAAATTTGGTTTTGAAAAATTTGTCTTTAGAATCGTATTCTACGGAAAATTTCCTATAAAAATAAGAAATTAAAAAAAATTCGATTTTTTTAAGATACAAAGGTGGTTTGTGCCCTTAAGACAAACAAAATATATTGAATCTTTGGCTGCAAAATATAATTTAGCAAAAGGAAAATTATATGATACTCCAATGGAGACTAATTTAAAATTAGATCGAGCTAGTTAAATAGACAAACGAATAGAGTACAGAAACTTGATAGGAGAATTGTTATACTCGTATATAAGCTGAGGCACAAGGCCAGATATGTCATACAGCGTAAATTATTTGAGTCGATATCAAAGTTGTTATGATTAAACTCACTATGAATATACGATGCGAGTCTTGAAATATTTGTACAAGACTAAAGACTTGAAACTAACATATTTTGACGATGTAAATAGTAAAATACGAGACTGCATAGTAGATTCCGATTTAGCAGATGATAATGTAGATAGAAAATCCACAAGCGGATACATAATTAGATTATTTGGTAATGTTATTTTTTGGAAAATCCACAACAAGGTGTAGTAACAAAATGTTCAACCTTTGCAGCATATGTAACTTTATAAGAGGCAGTCTCTGAAATATTTTTTATAAGGAATTTGTTAAGTGAATCTTTCGATATAGATTTATATGATCCCACGACTATTTACGAAGATAATTCAGTCCCAATTGCTATGTCAAAATTCGGAAATTTTACTCCAAACTTAAAGCGCATTGAAGTGCAATATCTATATAAACGAAAGGTACGAAATGGGAAAAATAGATATTGTAAAAGTTGATTCAAAATGTAATCTACTAAACATCTTCACAAAGAGTCCGAATAAAACAAAGTTTCTAAACAATATAGAACGTTTAAGATTAATCTACAGCGTTTATGCAAAAAATTCAAGTTCAGTTGTAGAACTCAAGGTCACTTGAAATGTTCTTAATTCAATTAATCTAGAAGGCGATAATAAATTGTATGCGTAATTGAAAATTCATTTAATACAAATGTATCGAAATATGATGTAAAAATATCACGACTGTCTAAATTCAGGACGCGTGTAATATGTGAATTGACAATAGTCGTAGCACCATTCTAGGTAAATGTTAACTTCCAAGATCCACGCACTGCCTACTAAACACGTTCTTCGTCGCGTCAATACTTTTCGCAGTAACCCTATAACGGAAACGGTTAATAGGAAGCTCTGACTCTGGGACATCGCAGGTATAGTGGTAACTGCTGACTTGCACATCCACTCATCACTACACACACACTCAGTGAGGGCCTTGATGGGAGCGGGTTGAAGCGGTGAGACGATCGGGCAGCCCTATAAACGGGTTATTGCTCACAGATGCTGGAGGGAATGAATACCTATAAACGTTGAATTCCTAAGAGGTTATATATGCGGGGGCTCTATAAACGGGTCTCTCCCATGTGTGCATGGAACCGCTGAAATTCTCTTCCGGAGGGGCTGCCAGTGTAGCAGAGCTCCTTGAGTATGGACATAAACCGTTTAAGAGAGGGCTTCTTCACAAGTAAGAGTGGTTACACTCCGGAGGGTGCTGCCATTAAAACTTCAGCACTCCTGAGTCGCCAATAGTTTTAGGGACCGAACTCAGCCTAGTCAGCATGGGAGGGTGCCCTATACATTGTGTGTATAATCTCGTTTCTCGTAGTAGTCCGGCAACCGGAAGAGACTCTGTTGCGAGGGGCGGGGGACACGGTCGATGCCACCGGACTGCTTGGCCGCCTTTTTAGTTGGGGAAGCCCAAGAAGGAATGACAGGTCTACTACTTACGGAGCCTCCTGACCACCATAAACCACACTACTACATAAAACAGAAAAAAAGAAAACGAAAAAGTGGCTAACAAGCAAATTAAAGCAGGTTCAAGAGTGCAACGTACGAAACACGAGCAACTAGAGTCTTCTTGCTTTCTTACCGCATCGGTAGGAAACCTGGCTGATGTGGCGGACAATACGATAGGAAATCGCAAAAGGACGGGCGGGCAGAAACTGAACGAGATCGGTGACTCTTACAAAACCAGGATGGAAAATACCCCCAGATCTTAACGGAAGACGGACAGACAGACTTCCAGTCCAGAAGCGGGAACTTCTACACAATAAGAGGGACCGCCTAAGGAAAATTGGGCAACGGTGACTGAGCGCAAGAGACAAAGAGTGGCAACAGGAATGGAGTCGAACGCCAACGGTCCGACGATAAAGACTAGTGAGCCCAAAGCTGGTAAGATGGGTAGCCCAAATCTGAAATCCAGGTGCGGCACGATCCTTATCAAGCCTGCGGGCGGTAAGACATACACGGATGTTCTTTCTTCTATAAAAGAGTCAACTGACGATCGACAGTCATGTAGACATACGAGCGATAAGAAAGACCAGAGACTGATCAGTACTCCTAAGCTTCAACGGGAACAGGAACAACAGACCTTCCAAAGATCCTTACAGACTGCAACTGTGAAGGAAATAACTTCCAGAGTGACGCTGGAATTTATGGACTTCTCTGCGTTACAACAGCAGAGGGCGTCGCGGCCGCAATCAACCGTGAAACCGAGACCGAAACCATGCACAGCGTCTACGTCTTCAGAGTGAATAACCGTGGACAGGCCTTGGCCGTCTGCGTGTTTGACGCGACGAAGGCAATGGACTTGCTCAAAAAAGGCCGCATAAAAATCGGATCGGTAAACTGTTGGATCGACCCAAGCTCCGCGTTCCGAGGTATTACAAGTGCCTCGGATACGATCACGTGAGAGCTGACTGCAAAGGACCGGACAGACGTGACTGCTACTGGAAATGCGGCCAAAAGGTACATGTAGGCGTGCACAAATTTCGTACAAAGCGTGTACCAAACACAAACACAAACCAATGCAACTTGAACAGGAGCAGCGTGACACAAATGCTGCTCCCTCAAATTGTGGCGGAAACGGACGCAGACGTGCTCGTAATAAGCGAGCAGTATCTAAAACCTTTCCGAACCGTCGTGGATCGCTAGCAGCTCGAATACGGCGGTCGTGTGGGTCCCAGAGACGAACGCGGCGCGGATCGTAGACAACGGATATGGGGAGCACTACGCTTGGGTAAGGGTGGGCACTGCCACTCTCGTTAGTGTCTACATTGAATGGGAAATACCAACAACGAACAGATTAGGACGACTGATCTCGCAAATGGCCGCCCAACTGGAACTGGAACTCCTCTAATGACGGAAACGTCTCTACGCACGGGAGACCCAGCTTTGGTAACTCTATACCAGATATTACCTTGGCCACAGACAGGATGTTGACGAGGCTGAAAGGATGGAGAGTGATCGAGGAATATACGGCTAGTGATCACCTACTAATAGAGTATGAGTTTGAGCTTTGTCCGGAAGTCCGGTATTAAGTCATCTCAGCATGAATGTAACGAGAGGATAGAAGTATGGCTGGAGGTTATACTAATAATATTACCTAACCAGCATTTGTTTATGTTTTTTGTTTTGTTAAATCGGACTTGCCAATAGGAAATTACTATCCTCTGCAGAATTTGCAACAGTGTAGGATATTATTATGTAAAATAATTATATTACTGTAACTGTCAATAAATTTTGTGTAACTCTCGTGAAATAAATAAATAAATAAATAAATAAATACACATATATATATATATATATATATATATATACATATATATATATATATATATATATATATATTATATATATATATATATTCTGGCAGCCTTTAACATAATTTTACAATACAAGAATCATAAAATGTAAAAAGATAATGTATTCAGTAAAGTTAACAAGTTTGTTGAGCGTCAGTTGCGGCATGTGCAACACGAATCACTATTATCTATCCTGACTACACAATCGATAATTGCAATTATAATTTAAATTTAAGTAATAAAACACGCAGCTCGATAATAAAGATAACTTACAATTCCCTGGAGCTTGCTTGGAGCATTCGGGAATTGCTGGCCCGCAAGTTGTCGCGGTACTGACCTAGTCAAACCTTCGATTCATATTTATTGGTTAAAAGGGCCGCTATTGAGCGGGAAATACAAATTTTAAATAGGAAAAATAGTGTAAGGATACAACTGGTTTACTACGTTAGTAACATACACAAAGTGTGGCGTTACAAACTGCCGGTTCCTAAACTGAATTGTATATCAACGATTCAGTTTACAGCTAGGGAATACAAATTAAGCCTGTGTCACCATACAGATGATCTTCGTAAGCTGTATGTTGATGATAGACTAACTGCTTGATACATGCAACTTCGATGCATGATTCGCCAGAGCTTCAAGTTCCCGAAATGTAGATCGAGTTTTTTTTTCAGAGGGTGATCTTGTGTTGCTGTTGAAGTTGTTTCCAAGACAAAAGTGACGATGACAGATTGATGTTAATACAGTTTTCTCATTGTTTGATGTTACAACCTGTTTGCGAGTTGAAGGGTGTTTCAGGTATGAACAGAGATTTTTACCTGGCAGTTCAGCTATTACTTCTGAGGTATTCAATATGAAAGAGGGAGGGGGGGTTGGTGTCCAGGAAGATGAGACATCCAACACGTATATCGAAACATGCTGTTGACTGGTTTGCTCATACTCCTACGATAAGAATTCGAAGTACTTCGATTATTTCGATACCAAGTTGTTTCTGTTACGGGAGAATTCTCCAGAAGCGACTTGGTTTTCCGATCTACCAACGATTCACGCGACGTACTCAGAGTATTACTATATCAATTTTCCAGTAATTTGTTTGTCAACAAATCACGCCTATTTCTCTGTTCTCTTCATTTCAACAATAATTATGATTTTTTTCAAATCTGTTAAATGTCTCCACGCTTCCAAACACTTCATAATTTTGCATTTTATTTTTATATTCACGCGTCAATCACGTTATTTTTCAAAAAAATGACTTTCTTAAAAAATTTAGTCACTTAAATAGTTCTTGTCAACGCGGACGGGTGCCACCTGCTAATACATTTTATGCGGGCTTGGCTTCCCTTTCGATAATTTTTTCGCGTTTTAATATCTTACGTACGTGATTCTATTGTTGACTTTTGCAACACGAACATTTTGTAACGTAAACGGACATAAAAAATAGAATTTTATGATATCGGAATAATATTTAATTAAATCACGTTAGGCGTTATTGTGTAAGGCGTACCCTTTTGATTGCGATTTTATAATTCAATGAATTTACGTTGGGCGCGATTTTGTCGGAAATGCACGCACCTACTGCAATTTTGAATTTAAATAATAATTATTAAATTTATGTTTATTTGAACTGCGTTTGGGCACCATTTTGTGACGTGGTGGCTTCGCTAACGCGTGTCTCCAGGCAGGCACTCCTAACGTTGACAGCCTCCGCTAGGGTAATACCACGGTTGATGATCTGGTACTCTAACGAGCTTTTTTAATCAAGACGGTAAGAACTTGTATGTACATTTGTAAGTCAATTTTTATATTTTCCCAATAATATCTTTGCTTGATACGCTTATAACTCTTAGTCACGCCTTTATGTCCACCGATGGCTGAACAGTACGCTTCCTCTATTATATGAACGCGCTCATTTACAGATGGATAAATAATTGTTCCTCGGCAGATAATTATTTTTACTGTTAATTCTCTGGAAATAGTTCGAATTTTGCAAACTATATCTTCCTATGGTATGTTTTCTATTGAACTACTCTTGGCGATGCTGATTAATTGCATCCCGTCTTTTATAACTTTTATAACTTTTATAACTATTTTTAATTGCTTTAATCCGTTAGTTAAGTTTTCAAATATCGTTGATATACTCTCGCCTACTTCGCCTCGTAGCGTTATTATAAAATGATGTTTATTGCTCTTAGGCATCACTCTCAAGTCTCCCATGGATAAGTTATCTAAACGTAGTAGTTTTCGACGCCCTTCTAAAAGTCGTGTTCCATTGTCACACGGCTTGCCTTTAGTGGTAACGAAGTACAAATTATTGTCCTTACGCATGAACAACTGTTCTCTACATTCGACGAAAATTTTCTCGTAGCTTCGAGAACGTGGTTCTGAGAATATATTCGTATTTCTTTGGTCACTCTCTTGATTTCGCTTTGAAATGCTAATTTGGTTTTCGTCTTGCGTTCTCGTAATGTCAAAACTTTCATTCATATTACAATAGCTGCAGGACTATAATCGACAGCGCTTACTAAGCCAGGTGCGTAACTTTCCTCTGTCTTAGGCGTACGACTTACGTTCTCTTGGGTGATCTTTACCTTCCCCCTGCGTTCATTCCTATCCTTTGGTTTATTGGGAAACTTGTATCGAGTATCTTTTTAATTCGGTCACTCTAGTTTACCTGCGCGATCTGTCTTTGAATATCGCTTTCATTTGTTCCAGTTAGCTCTATATTGTGTTCGGTCGTTGACACAATTTCGTCGGCGCAGGGCTCGATGTTCGCTTCTTCTCGTATAATGTGTATTATAGTTTCGGAAAATTCTTCTATAGGATTGCGTGATAGCGCTTCTGCGTTAAGATTTATTCGGCCTAGCTTATATACAATATCAAAATCATATTCGGTTAGTTTCAGTCTCCAACGTGTCGCGCGTTCCTCCAACACAACAGCAAGTGATCTGTGCAAATTGTAAATTTAGTGCCCAATATATAGTGTCTGAAATGGCGAATACCAAAAACCATGGCTATTGCTTCCCTTGAGTAAGTGTCATAGCATGTCTCGGTGTCGTTGAGTACTTGTGAAGCATACGCAATCGGGCAATCTTGGCCTATTGTGCCCTGAGATAGTACAGCTCCGACGCAGGTCAGACTAGCATCTGTAGTAAGTACAAAAGGCTTTGAGAAATCGGGGTAAATAAGAACAGGTTCTTCGCACAATTTATTTTTCAAAATTTCGAAAGTTTCTTGAACTTTATTGTTCCACATAAAGAGCGCATCTTGTTTAAGCAAATTGCTAAGAGGCTTGGCTATTTTTGAAAATCCATCGATGAATCTCCAATAACATCCTGCTAATCCTAAAAATTGTCTGACATTAACTGTTTTTGGTCGCAGGAATTTTCTCACGGCTTCTAGTATTTTAGGATCGGGACGAACTCTTTCTTCGCTGATAATGTGTCCCAAATATCACACTTCTCGACGTAAAAAATCACATTTATCTGGTTGTAATTTGACATTTGCGGCTTATAGTTTTCTCAGTAATTTAGCGAATTTTTCATTGTGCTCTTCTATTGTCTTAGCATATCCGATGATATCGTCGAGATATACACAGATTTCTAAAGGTCCTGAAATCAATTCTCGAGCATCTTCGGGCGAGATGGTGAGTGAGTTTCCGGCCTCCTCTTCTTTAATAGGTGTATTATAAATGATTTTATTTATGCAGTGCATAAAAGTAGACGGATTGCTTTTTAAGCCTTGCGGTGCTTTAGTCCACACAACAATCCTACGTTCGGTACAGCGAATGCTGTCTTATGGAGATCATCCGGCTGCAACGGAATTTGACAAAATCCTGACGCTAAGTCTAAAACCGTAAAATATTTTGAACAGCCAAGTTGATCGAAAATATCTTGTATATTTGGCAAAGGATATCCGATAAGGTGATTTCATTTAATTTTTGAAAATCTAATACAATTCTATATCTCCGGTTACCTTTATAGGTACCAATAGTCGGAATGCGATATTGAATTAACTGCGTATTAGTCAATTTTTCGCCAGGTAAGTGAAATCGTTCGTGATAAATATCGATGAGGTTCTCGAGGGCTTCTCTTATTTCGGGTTCGAGATGGCTGAGTCGTAAGCGTGCTTTGACATTCTCGGAACGAGGGACGTCGGTGTCTATAGAATTTTATAACGTACAGCCCTTTTATTTCACCTTCTTGTTTATTATATGGACTTTGGTGACTTTCTCGTATCTCGTATCTCTCTGCATTTACGCAAATATTGTTGCTCCGAATCATATAATAAATTTTCTGCCTCGCACAAATCTTGTGAATTTCTAAAAGGATTAGTCCTTGTGTTAGTTTTACTCTCATCTGTGATTTTCTCTAATGTTTCTTTCATTGCATCGAATTTATATACTTTTGCGCTTTCTTAGCCTTTGTTTAAATGTTTGACCTTATCTGATATATTTATAAAATCTTCGTAATTATCGCTCAGCTGTGTCATATTTTCAAGTGCTCTTTTGGTTACTGGATTTAATTTAATTTTCTTGGAATTTGTCTGCGTTTGGCTCGCTCCTTGTTTCAAAAGTCGGGCTATTCTTATTACTATCAATTATATCAGTTTCTTCGTCACTTGAATTAGACGAACTTATTTCAATTTCATAAATTTCTTGTAAATTATCGTTCCGAAAACGCACTTCCTTTAAGGGCTTTTGATTTTTCATAATTGGGGTAAATTTAATTTTCGATTTTTCTTTACTTCGTGGACAGATTTTTCATAATTGGAGTAAATTTAATTTTCGATTTTTCTTTACTCCTTTATATGCATTGACTTGTTTTCTTTATAATATTTTCCTCTATCACACACAAAATTAGGTAAATAATCCCTTCTAGTATGCGCAGGTAGTTTTCTTTCAATAGCCTCTAGGCCGTGTGACTCTATACATCCGTCTTGTATTACTCATTTATATTGCTTGTATCCGTAGTTTAATTGCAGTTTTTCGTCCGTGTGATTGTGTGTGAGCATTCATTTTTTTCGATTCCCTTTTTTATAATAATTTTTTTATTAACATTTTTCTGATCTTCTTTTATCTCGAATTCGTTGTCCGTACTTATAGTTTCCTTGGCTATATACGAGCATTTGTTACCTTTATTTCACATTTTATATAATTGTTTTCATTAACATTTCTATTAATCTCTTTTATTTTAATTTCATCTTTCTCAAATTTTCCGTCTTCAACAAATTTTCACAATCGCACAAATATCAGCTATTTTTATTTCATTGACTTCTTCTCTGCCTTCATCGCTCTCCTGGCGTGTAAGCGCGCAGATGCTTTCCTCGATTAATTCATTTATACCTGCGCCTTGAACATCGCTCTCTCGGCGTGTAAGCGCGCATTTTTAATTTTCTTCAATTTCACTGATTATCTCCTTGATTAAAGTATGGCTCTCTTGACATGTCAATGCACAAAATTCAACGTTTTCTAAATTTTCACCAAAGACTTGTATTTTCATTTTCATAACTTAAACTTGCATTATTCATTTCTCCCTCACAATTATCCTGTAGTATACACATTTTTTAGCATCATTTTTCGAATGCTTATTTCCGAAATAATCATATTTCGCTTTTTTGACTTGAATTAAATTTCTTTTAATATTCTCTTCGAGCTCGAATCCATAAATTCCCTTGTTCCAGTCTTTTAACTGTGATCTTATTGGATTTCTCTTTCTCCCGCTCTCCCGATGCGGTAGAGGTTCGATTCTCCTAGCTTGTACCTTTTATGTATTCATATGACTATAGGCTTCGCACTCTTGTGGCACGGCCATACTTGCGGTTCCAATAGAGTGACTTGTTCTTAAAACCTTCTTGAAAATATTTCATACTTTTGTTTGGGTTTCCGTAAATATACTTACACTATTTGAATATCTATTGACTTCATATTCTGTCCGTCTTGCTACCCTTGAGTCACTTACAGAAGGTCTCTCCGATTCGATTTTCTGTGACGTCTTTCGAGAATAATATGCGAGTTCATAATCATTTTCATCGTCATGTGAAAATCGTAAACTGTTGAGAAATGGAATTTCCACGTTAGCCAGAATTAGACAATTTTGTTCGTAACAAATTGTTGCACTTGTCTGTTAAAAAAAATCGCTACCTAAATTCCTAAAATTCCTGCTTCATCTATCGGAAAATCATCTTGAACTATGTGAAAGTAAATATTTAGCCCGTCGTAATCTACAGTAATCGTTCCGTTTAAGTTTTTTATTATTTTACAATTCTTCTAAGGTTTTTCACGCACTTCTCTTATCCACTTGTAACAATCTCTTTTTAAATGTCCTGGCTTTTGTCAGTAGAAACATGTAAACGATATAGGTTTATTTTCGATCGCACTACTGTTATTAAAATTCACACTTTGATTATTGCGATTATTAAATTCACGGTTAAAATTATATCGACCTCCGCGATTATGTCTATTATTATTAATTCCATTCTGATAATTATTGTTACGATATCTTGATTGATCTTTTCCGTTTCGATTATTGAAACTATTTAATCGTGTATCATTATTTCGATCGCGTGTTTGAAAGAAATTATTTCCCTCTCGAAAATGATTAGGACGCGCATTATTATTATAATCGGTCTGAAATTCCTCAAATTATTGTTATACCCTCGACCCTGTCTAGGTCCATTATAATTATTCATTCTTGATTGTTGTCCGTTATTATAATTATTATCGTTATTCCATTTCGCTGGCATACCCTGATTTTATAATTGTAGGCAAAATTTTAAACAATTCATAGCAGCATGTCCTGTCTCGTTACAAAAATTACATTTTATTTCTGTTTCGACTTCGACTACATTGACTTGCCGTGACTCTTTTGCTTTTGGGCAGGAATCATCTTTCTTTACGTCTTCTTCCGATTCTCCCGTATATACAAAATCTTTCTCTATTTCTATGGCTTTTTCTCGCGCGTCTTTTAATGTTAATGACACGCCCATTCTTGCTTGAATTTCCCATCGCAGTCCCCGTATGAAAAATTTTATGCCGTCCTTCACAAGATTTTCGTCAATATTTATTTTTTTACGCGTTGATGCTTTTTCTAATTCTTTCTTTATTTAAAATATTCGATTCGCTTACTTGCTTTTGCTAGTTCTCCTATAATATCATAATATGTTTTTGATGATCCGAAATTTTTCTTGAAAAATTTTATAATTTCATCCCTTGTCCCGTCGGTGTAGAAAACTCTTCGGATCTGCTAGTTTTTACTGTCGAATTTCCCCAAATCGTCGTAATTCCTCTGCGTAAATATTTGTTTAAAAAATAGTCGTCTAAAGCCTCTTGTTTTATAAACGGAGTTGAATCTCGTTTCAGTTTAATCACAAATTTATTCTTTTAATCCTCAGTCTCTCTGGCAATTTCTTGGTTAATGGGATCATGTGAATTTATTAAACTATTAACTATAGGCGTAGAATTTTAAACTACTGTTGCACTTGCCTCTTCTGAATTTGCATCGCTCTGATTTATTGTCGATTGACTTAAATTTTCTGTTGAATTTACTATTAAATCTTGATGAATTATGCCTCCTGTCGCGTTTTGTACTGGGGAATCTTGTGGACTTAACCGCTCGGTAATGTTTTCTGGCGTAGTGGTCGGGACAATGTATGTACTATCTGCACTGGGGGTTTCGGTATTCTTTGTCTCCGATTGGCTTTTATTAAATATGGAGGGCTTTAAAGCTATACTCTGCTGAATTTTGAGGTGCCGGTGTAACGTTTCTCGTTTCGAATATCTCTACGCTTTCTGTTCCGTCGACGTCGATTTGTGCACGGTATGTATTAAAGAAACTTCTTTCGCTATTTCGAATCTATCCACTGATCGGAGTGAAAATTTTGGGAGAGAGAGAGAGAGAGAGAGAGAGAGAGAGAGAGAGAGAGAGAGAGAGAGAGAGAGAGAGAGAGAGGGAGGGAGGGAGGGAGGGAGGGAGGGAGGGAGAGGGAGGGAGGGAGGGTGGGAGAGGGAGAGGGAGGGAGGGAGGGTGGGAGAGGGAGAGGGAGGGGGGATGGGGAGGGAGGGGGAGGGGGGAGAGGGAGAGGGAGAGGGAGAGAGAGAGCTAGTAGCACTGTATAGAATTGATACTTACCTTCTGTTGAGTTAGCTGCTCGTCCTCTCGGCGGGTGATTGGAATCACTGGGTCAGTAGTCGACGCGAGATATAAGTTATATAATTATGAGATGAAATTATGCAAGGACTCGGAATTAGGAACTCGATTGAAAAGTCGTAATTTAACAGCAATAAATCCTCTTTTATTCACTTAAAATGACAATTACCCGAACTTTGTCGACGCTTAGTGTGACTATTGCGTTATTGAAATATGATAAGTCTATGTAGTAGTACTAAGTTTACAAATTGTAGGTGAGAGGCGATCTACTCCGAGAGACGGTGCGAGACGTAATGATCGTAGGGTTCTTTATTGAAAGGGCTACTAGTACCCAAATCGAATAATTTAATGTGCAGCCGATTCCGATTGGTTCTTAGATGGCTTTATTTTATATGACTGAGAAGCGCGTTTGAAAGATTTTCATGGTGTATAGTTATTCTTTTCTCTGCTCATTGTTATGCGGTGACTACTTTCTCGCAGCTCGATTTTCTTGGTTTCCGTCTAAATTTATACAATATGAAATTTATTCGTGCCTTGCGTTAATTTATCCATTCGCGACGCGAGATACTAATTTCTTTCAATAATTCTGACTGTCTTGTTGAACTTCTAAGTCCCGGACCGAATGATTTGACATGCGCACTAATGCTAAGTCCCGAACCGAGTTTCCGACTCGGCGAAATTTTATCCGACGGCAACTAAGTTCCCGATTGCGATAATATAGATAACTAGCCCTGACCAAGACTCTATATACTCTATCTTATATAGTCCATACTCCTCATATTGTAAATGTTCTAGAACGTTGCCGACGAAAATATCCAATAAGACGGCTTAACTTTTCCATATATGAAGTTATTTATGATCGTTTCCTACTGTTCTTCTGACTATTTCTCGTCTCTGGCTTCTTCTTGCTGCTTGTCATACGTCCCTCTCAGATTTATAGTTTGGGCTTGCTCTGCTCTATCATTATTGTGTTTGTTCAGGTAGTCGAGCTTCTTTGCATCGTATGGCTTCTCTGGATTTCTTGCAGTCACCAAAGTAGTGATCTACCTTGCCGTGAATGTGGACTCACATTGCTTGTGGGTAAGGCTGCTTCTTTCGTGTACCTCTTTTGCAATAGGTGTGTCGAAAGGGGGGCCGCTGTTGACTTGGCCCCTGCGATGCGTAGGTATTGCAGTCCGTCGGTAGTAGCCGAAGTTATATCTCTCTGTTGCTATGAGGTGTATATCGGAGGAGTTTCTACATATAATTCTACTGCTGACTTACATATAGTTTCTAGCTATCGTGGAGCATTGCGTTTCTAGCATTTGCATCTCCCAGCTTGCTCTTGACTTTCCTCGTTGCGGATATGAGGTTTTTGTATTTTTACACTCGCTATTGTAATGCTTCTAGCGACGTTCGGTATGCTCAAATCTCAGTCTGGTTTTAACTTTTGCGTATTATAATTTTACGACGTATTTGAGTTAGCAATTCAGACTCTTTCTTTAATTGTATTTTATCGAAATTTGTGTTCGTATAATAATGTCGTCTCGTGCATGATTGTTCGTATTTTGTTTTGCATATTTGTTATATCATTCGTTTTAATTTAATTTAATAATGTTAATCCCGCATACGATCATTTTATCTCTCCTGATCTTATCGTATCTTGCTTCCTATCTTTTTAAGTATTCGGAATGTATAATGTGCTAGGGGCTTATGCTTTCTCAAGTTGACTTGTACTTTTATTCTCTTGACCTTCCCGGTTCAGAGCTATTCAGTGGTTATTCTCATTCTATGTCGTTAATGCTCTATCTCTCTCTCCCGCGATATTCAGTGGGATTGCGTTTCTATTGCTTGTATATAATATTTTTTTTAGTATTTATAATCATTCTTATTAAAAATAGAAATGCGAAAAATTGAGCATTTCACAATACTGTGTTAATTAATACTGAGCAAAATACTGTGTGAAATTCCGGGACAGATACTGAGTTGAATATAGTTAATACTGATGTCTCCGGTGTGACATGTATGTGTGCGGCCAGTAATGATCTGTACGGTGATGAATCGCTCAAAGACACTAACATCCTCACACATAATAATAATTTAGCGGCGTCAACGCCATTGGCTATAAGCACAACGATGAGGGAAAGGTAGCTCAGCCGTAAATACTGGAGCGGTTCGGTACTGCTCACTGCCCTCCTCCATGTTGAATCTCTCGGGTCATCGGTTGGATTTGCTTGAGAACGCGGTCGACGGTCTGAGAGCTCTTCTAGTGGATACACTTAAGGCGATCGATGTAGTATGGGCACCCTCTACAGCATTGGAGGAGCCGATCATGGACCTGGTTGTCAGAGTTTCTGGAGGAGAGAATTCTTGAGCAGTCGACCATGCTGGAAGGACTGCGAAAAGATCGTCTGCTGCTTCTGCGGGAGAATTCCATACTAAACCAGGACATTAAAGATCTTATATCCCAAATAACATCTCTCACTACCGGCATGGGAGGTAACGGCATCGCTGAGGGGTCTCAATATGGTCCTAGTGTTGGAACAGGAATCGCGAATATTTGCATCGCTTGTTGCGTGTCCACGACGTTACTCGATGTCCAAGAGGCAATGTAGATTTTAATGTTATTGACGTTAACAACAATACGGGTAACAATAAAACTACCACCGAGCCAGCTCTGGATGGGTTTCGAACGCAACACAAGCGGCGTCGACCTCGGGGTCCTCGATCAGCGAAGGCTCTTGCTCCGGATCTGAGCAGGGACGTCTCTTGGGCTGGCGGACGGGCTTGTGGTGGGGATTTAGCAAAAATTGTAATATCTAATAGTGTATGCTGTCCTCACTATGGTTGTCCCTTCGATATTGAGGGATGACCTTGTGTCTACGCGCCTGCTCAGACCCGAAACAAGGCCGACGCGCGGGACAGGGGTGTCGTGGTCGACGTACCGTGGATAGTTTGCCTCTCTTGTCGGGACATTGTAGATAAGATCATGCGTTCGAAAGGGAGATTCGCAGCATTTAACACGAAACAAGTCGACATATCTGCACTTAGTGAAGAAACGCGTAATAGCCTGATTCAGAGTAAAATTTTTATTAATGAATATTTAAATAAAGAAGATTTTGCCCGATATAACAATCTTGAACATATTGCACGTGGTTTAGATTTTAAATATATTTCTCATCGAGGCGGGCGATTCCTTACGAAGAGAGAGAATGGAGAAAAACGCATGAATTTACTTCAGCGGCTGACCTACATGCGTTAATAGCTTCGTATATCAATAAAAATAAGACTGATGACGCAACTGCAGTAAGCGAGGCTTCAAAAGTCTCTAACATAGAAGTTGAGCAGCCTATGTTACAGAGTCAGGTACCGGACATGTCAAACCAGGCGTGACTAGGTCATGGAAGTAAAAAAATGGCAAACAGGGAAGTGCTCAAAGCGGGTTTTCTCAATGCAACCACGTTCTATGCACATATGGGAATGTTTCGTCAGTTTCTGGAGTGTGCTTGCCCCTCATATCACTTGTTTGGCGTCGCAGAGACGCAATTCTTTAGCGCCTCCAAGCCGTGTGTCGGTGGTTCAGTGCAGGCAGGCTGTGGATGATTGGAGAGCAACGGCTCGTTTCTTCTCGTTGATCAGGTGCAGACAGTTAGACGATGCGTGCGGCTGGTTTTCTTCAAGGGTGTCAGCGAGTGGAGTCCGGTGTGTAAGTATCGACTAAGCCCGATTTTAATACTTTGGAAATAAACTTTAGACAACTACACTGCTCTGATAATAGGCAGAGTAACGTTCGCTTGGTCTGGTCTGGCGACTTGACGACTGACTACGACTGGCTACGACTGACTATTGACGACTGAGTGCATACTAAACTGCTACTCAACGGCTAGCCCTTTGCTCCCGGGCTTTATATACTAGTTTTACGTACTCTTCCTCGTCCCGTATTTGGAGTGGATAATTTAAAATAATCTTTTAATATCTAGCTTTAATAGAGTCATGACAGATCAAATCATAAACTCTTAGTATTATTACCCCCAAATTTGGGGAATCGACCTCGTAACTAACTCTCCCGCTGTTCTTCTTTAGTTGCTCTCTCGTTGGGAATGTGCGCGTGAGATTTTCCAGATTGTTTCGATTTGGAACGGTCGCCTAGCCAGTGTATTTTTATCATCGTATTCCTCTCGTTCCGTCATTTGTGCGTGAATCCATAATAATTAATCTTCTCTTTTTAGTATGTTGCGGCGTATTTCATTTTTATTAATTCTCGTCGTTGATAAGTGTCGTGCTTTGTATGTGGTTTATTTTATTAATTGGCTTTTCCGTTCTAATGTCGGTGTCGTTTCCTAGAAATTACTATTCTTGCGGAAGTTGGCGTAGATACGCACTGACTATGACTTATTGTCTATTTCGAAATAGTCCTGCTCCTTTCCCTCGGCGGGCGACAGTTGCGATGGCGACATTTTTTATGTAGCTATGTGTGTGTGTGTATGTATGTGCGTGTGTGTATGTATAATATTTTTATATTTAGTTAATGAGCAAGAGAATTGAGGATTCCATTACACCTCCCCGCCCGAAAAAGAACGGACGAGTGAAACTCGACGTTCATAAAATTTTTGTATGTTTGTGTACTGTGTGTGTGTATATGTATATTCTTTATAAATAATGACGGGTATATCATTCTCCGCACATCATTATCTATTTTCATAGTCTGTAAGGTAATTTTGGTGGTACATAGACTTGTTCAATATTTTTCTCTTATTTGTTAAACATAATCGTATTTTCATTGTTCCTTGGTTTCTAGGTTACAATTTTTTCTTTCGTAATTAAGATGTATATACATATTCTTTTTCTTTATTTTACAACAATGGATATTTAAGTATTTTACATATATAAGATTGTTTAATGTATTACTTCGTTTTTCTTACAGTGTATGTGTGAGAGGAAAACATTTTTTTCTGTAATATGATAAAGATAGGGTAATAGGTATACATATTATTTAAATTTCCACGATAGTTTCTGATTGTAACAAAAAAATTTTGATTAGTGTATGCGGATATTTTGGGTTAGAATAATATTTAAGAATACTTTTCTCTTTCTATAAATTTGTATATGTCTCTTAAATTTAATTTTTTTTTTGCAATAAAGTCCCACACGCCTGAGAAAGAATGTTGAACATAAAATTTCAACATTCCTCGCCGTGAGAGGGTAGGAGTTCCCATCATGCTTTTTGTTAGTTTCGAATTTTTATTGTTTTTTTTCAGGCTCTATGTACGAGACTCTAAGTCTATTTGCATTTACCGTCTTAATATCTCCCATTTTTCATTTGGATTTTAACGTTTCGTTGATGATTAAAAACATCGACAACAGAATATGGTCCTTCGTATTGGTCTGCCAATTTATATTGCTTACCGCCTTTTAATAACCAAAACGTATCTCCGATTTAATAATAATTCGATCAAATTTTTTATTCAATTAACTTTTCGCGGGAAATTTTCTGGAGTTCGTTTAATCGCTTACTAAGATTAATGACATAATCGTTATGTGTGGAGATCAGATCTTTGGGCACAAGTGGCTCATTTGAAGGAACACGTGCTAGGCGTCCAAAAACTAACTCATATGGTGTAAACTGCTGCTCATCATGTGGCACAGTGTTGTAACAAAATGTAGCTAATTCCAAACATTCGTCTCAAGTTTTATTATCTAAAGCCGTTTTAATATATTCGGTTAGTGAATGATGTGATCTTTCTAAAGAACCGTTAGATTGCGGATGATAAGCAGTAGTTTTCACTTGTTTGATGCGAATGTCCTTGGCCACTCTTCTCATCAAACTTGACATAAAATTGCTACCTTGGTCTGTGAGAATTGTAAGAAGTGTCCTAAAAATACAAATAAAACGTTTTATTAACGCGTCTGCTACTGACTCTGCTGGCATCATTTATAGGTATAGCTAAGCTAAGCTAAGCAATATTTCGAAAAATTACATTGAATTGTTAGTATATTATTATAACCGTTTTTAGATACAGGAAAGGGTCCAACTATATCGAGACGAATCTTTTCCATGGGTGATTGAGATGTGTCAGTAATTTGCATAGGTTGTTTGGTCTTGACTCAAACTAATTTTTTTTAACTGACATTTAAGACATTTACGTTTATACGTAATTTTATAATTTTGTACGTCTTCTTTAATGTTTTCCCAATAATACCTTTGTTCAAATGTAACAATCATATTATTTAGAATGTCAGTAGTACTTAAGAATTGTGTCCCTCTTGTAACAATGGCAAAGTGTAATTTATTACTTCGATTCATGATTTTAATTTCTTCTGCTTCTAATCCAGAGAATCTAGGCAATTCGTTGCGCGTATATAGCTGTTGAGCCCCTACGTCACGTAGCGTACCGTCCGAAGTTATAAAATATATATAATATCTTTTCCCTCCGCGGGCGCAAAATACATTTTAGCGCCCGCATTTACGGGCAAAAAATGGCTGATTCCCACTCGCTATTCTCATTCGGTTTTCCCGCCTGCAAAGTAATTGAAAAATAGTACGTTCTGCCCCTGCACATTTTTCGCCCTTGGAGGCAAAAAATAGTACGTGCACCAAGGATGCATTGGAGATTCACGGCCCTCGGGTGTGTCTTTCACCCTCGCTTTGCTCGGGCGAACACTTCCCCTCGGGCTGGAATCCCCAATTTTGCGCCCTTGGCACACAATTTACTATTTCGCATAAATAATTGTTCTTTACATTCAACAAGTAATTTTCCAAATTTTCTTTCTTTATGTACAATAGGCTCAACATTGATTTCCTCATTGGAGTCTATTGGTATTTCTAATTGATTATTATGCAAATTTGTTAAATCATCGTTCCGTTCTTTGGTAATCTCGACATTTTTCGCGTTATCATTTTCAGGTCGATTGTCGTTTTGGTTTTTATTACGTCAATTATTAGCGCGTTTTGGTCTTTTATGTCGATAATTGGAAATTTATATTTTTCCGGCTCTGGCACGAGTCTCTATTCCTAGTACAGGTTCTTCCATCCGCCTCTCTCCGCCTGCTCGACGGGGTTCTCGAGAGTGCGTTCACGTTAGCTTTTCCACATTTATAGACGATATCTTAGTCGTATGCATTTAATTTAATCCTTCATCTACTTATTTTTGACGTTAGATCTGTTGAATTTGTGAACTAAATTAAAGGTTTGCAATCAGTAACAATCGTGAAATGTGTGCCAAGTAAATATGGTCTGAATTGTGATACGGAATATAACATTGCCAAAGCTTCCCGCGAGTATGAATCATATCGGCTTTCAGTATCGGAAAGTACTCGTGATACGTACCCTATTGGTCTGTCTTTACCTATCTCCTCTTAACTCAAAATACCTCCAATTACATGTAAACTAGCATTACTCGTTACTGTGAATGGCTTTGAAAAATCTGCATTTTGTAAAACCGGTTTGCTACAAAGTTTTTCTTTTAATACGTCGAACGCTTCTTGTTTCTGCTCATTCCATATAATATGCACGTCTTTCTTTAATAAGTTACTTAATGGCTTCGCAATTCCTGAAAAATTTTATACAAATCGATGATAATATCCGGCTAATCCCAAAAATTCACGAATATTTTTCTGAGTTCGAGGTAATGGTAAATTTTGTACGGCTTCCATTTTTTTTTTGGATCCGGTTTAAATCCTTCTTTACTTAACAAATGCCCCAAATAAATAAGTTCTTTATTTAAATATTCACATTTCTCCGGCCGTAATTTTAAATTAGCTTCGCGTAATCGTTTCAGAAATTTCTCGAATTTGATATTATGTTCCTCAATAGTTTTTCCATAGATAACCGCATCATCCAAAAATAAGAAGATTTCTTTGCCTTGCATATCTTTAAAAATCTTATCAACACAACGTTCAATTGTAGCAGGTGAGTTTGAAAGATCCATTGGCATTTTAGTGAACTCGTATAAACCGTTCAAGGAACAAAAAGCTGTTTTATATCTGTCGACTTCGTGTAAGGGAATTTGAAAGAATCCTTGAGCCAGATCAAATACGGAAAAATATTCAGCTTTGCCTACTTGATCGATTATATCTAATATATTTGGCAATGGATATTTATATTTTATAGTTACATCATTTAATTTGCGAAAATCAACAATTACCCGATATCGTTTATTACCTTTACTATTCGGAGATTTAGCTACTAAAAATACAGGTGAAGAATAATTAGAATTAGAAGGCTGGATTACACCTCCATCAAGCATTTCTTTTATTTGACGGTCGAGTTCTTGTTTAAGAGCGTGAGGAAATCTGTAAGTTTTAGTACAGATAGACACATCGCTAACGGTTAATATCCTATGTTTAATCAAATTAGTAGAACCCAACTTTTTCCCTTTTAAATGAAAGTAATCGACATATCCCTCTATAAGGCGCTCGATTAGCTGCCGCAGTTCGGTTTCTAAATGAGGATTTCTTAGTAATGGTTTCAAACGGCCTATTCTTGGCGTTTCGGCATTTTCAGCTTCCGTGACTTGGAAGATGGGAATTGTCATCGCGTTATCTGGCATTCCGTTGACAAAATAAACTTTATCTGAAATTTCCATATAAGTGTAACATAAGTCATCCATTTGACCATTCTCAATATAATTTTTAACAAAATGACAATTATTTGATCTACGTTCTTGTTTATCTCCGTATAAATTTTCAAAAGTTTCAGCTTTTACAGATCCTTCTTTTAGCAAACAATTTTCAAGTCCAGTTCCCACCGAGCGTTCATCGTGAACACACGTGTTTACACTTGCTCTGTAAGAATAAGATCTTAATACTGAATCCGGTACCATCAACCGGAGGCTTCGAGCCTCAAAGTAGTGTTGCCGGGAGTACAACGATTCAAAAAGACAAGATGGATAACCAACAAAACAACCAAACAACCCCAAAAACGATCCCAACGTTTGTGGCGAAGGAAACAACCAACTATGCATCAATTACCCAAAAAAGTCTAATTCCCAAGCGAGAACAAGGTCTAATATTGGATTGTGTTGAGGACTTGAACCTAACGGACTACACGTGTGCAATTGGATGCATGATTCAGCCCAAGAATGTGCTCTACGCCTCAAGGATTTCCAACAACAGGATTTGCCTATACCTCTCATCCAAAGAACTAGTCGACGATCTTACAGTTAAGTACAAATCAATAACCATCGAAAACAAACAAGTCACTATTAGACCACTCGTCTCCAAACAAAAACGGGTCATTTTTTCAAACGTCTCTCCAGATATTCCGAATAGTGTATTCGAAGAAATTCTTGAACAACTTGAAATCACAAGAAGTTCTCCCGTAATGACCCTCAAAACCACAATCACTAAGGAAGGCTATGGCCATGTCGCCAGCTTTAGGAGACAAGTGTACATAAGTCCAACAGACATTATAAAAATTCCCGAAACATTTAAAATCAAATTCAACGAAATAAATTATTTCATTTACGCTAGCACAGACGTTGTCAAATGTTTTCTATGTAAATTAGAGGGACACCTAGCTAAGAATTGTAGTGTAAACTCTCAATCCTCACAATCATACAATACCGATACACCAAGTAACGAAAATTTCCAAGTAATCAACGATACACCTCTAGACACTACAAACTTTCCACCGATTCCAAACACAACAAACATGCCAAATATAATCACACCGACTACTAGTACAAACCCAGGAAAAGACAATAAAAGGACCAGATCATTAGTCAGCTCAGGAGGAAGTATTGATTCTAATTATCCATCACCCAATCAAAAAAAAAAAGCGAACTATGAAACTCTTAGCATAGATCCCTCGAACTCATCCATACCCTCCTCATCTGCTACTAAAACTCCAGACGTACCTGCTCTAGACACTCTAGACTCAAAACTATTAAGTATTAAAGAATATCTCGATCGAATCAACGGGATACTAAATTATAACCAATTCAAAAGTCTCTTAGAGTCAACGAAAGGTGTAAAAAACCCAATAGATATTATCAGTCAATATACAACCGACTTTGAAACTCTAACCCAGTTTATTCGAGAAGAAGTCTACCCTAACGTCAGAAACTCAAGTATAAAACAAAGATGCACCAGACTACTTAAGCATATCGACAAAAATAATACCTACCTAACACCTCAAACTACTCCGGTCCAATCCGATAACGAATAAGTTATCACACACTAATTAAATTATTTTAATTAATAATTATAAAATGGCAAATATTCTGCAATGGAATTTAAACGGCCTTTCACCCTAATATGAATTCCTTCAACGAATTATATCAAAAGAAAACTCGGACATCATATGCCTCCAAGAAACAAACCTCAAAGCTAATCAAAGTATTAAAATTAAAAATTTTACTAGTTATAATAAAATTCGCACCGACTGCACTATTGCCAGTGGCGGAGTCAGTGTACTCGTTAAAAACAAACTTTATAGCTATGAAATTAATCTGAACACCACACTCGAAGCAATAGCAATTACAATCTTAATAAACAATAAGAATATCACGATCTGCAATATATACCTTAGTAATAGATATAAATTAGGAGATGAAATTTTAAAAGAACTCATACAACAATTACCGAAAACTTATATTCTACTTGGAGATTTTAATTGCCACAGCCCTCTATGGGGATCCATTCGATTAGACCAAAGAGGAAGAATAATTGAAAATATTTTATGCGATAACAACTTAGTACTACTAAACGACTCGTCACCAACACACTTTAATATCTCGAACGGGTCTCACAGTAGCATAGATCTCACGCTATGTAGCAATGACATCGCACTTGATATAGAATGGAATACGCTAGACGATTTATACGGGAGTGACCACTTCCCTATTATTATCAAATACAATCTAATTCAAACCACCATGAAAAATAACGTACAGAAGTGGAAATACGACGAAGCTAATTGGCCAAAGTATAAATCCATCATTAGTACTGAAATACATGAATTAAATGAACTGATCCCGGAAAGCACCTCTAAATCCGATTCAAACATAAATAACGTAGTCGAAAAACTCTCTGAACTGATACTCTCGGCTGCCAATCAATCAATACCTAAAACCAAGAGTACCTTTAGAAATAAACGTATATGCTGGTGGAATGAAGATTGTGGAAAAGCTATTAAAGAATGTAAAAAAGCCTTGTATAAATTCAAAAAAGATAAAACAGACAGAAATAAAATAAACTTCAAAAAACATAAAGCAATTGCCAAACGTACAGTCAAAGATGCAAAAAAGAAAGCATAGTTAGAATTCCTTAGGTCTATAAGTTATCAATCACCTATCAAAACTGTATGGAACAAAATAAAATCGATAGAAGGTAAAGACTTTTTCTCTATCCCAGTACTCGTAGACAATAATCAAATCATAAATAGCCCGCATGACATAGCTAATTCCTTAGCTAATAAATTCGCAGAAAATTCGTGCAACTCTAACTACACGCAAGAATTCTTATCCTACAAAAACAAAATCGAAACTCAACCTGGAATAGAAGACGACAACATTTTAGATAGACATGAATCATTTAACGACCCCATCACATTCCCAGAACTCAAAAAAGTAATCGACAATAGCACAAATACAAGCCCTGGACCAGACTCTATCCCGAATCTCTTCATTAAAAATCTGCCGAAAATAGCTCTTGAAACGCTTCTACGAATCTATAACATAATATGGATTAATCAAGTATTCCCAAGCAAATGGCAAGAAGCAATTGTAGTACCGGTCCCCAAACCAGGGAAAAATAAAAAAGACAAAAATAGCTACAGACCTATATCATTAACATGCTGCCTATGTAAAGTACTTGAAAAAATTTTAAACAAAAGATTACGTGATTACCTAGAATCTAACAATATTTTAAACAATAACCAAAGCGGATTCCGAGAAAGATGTTCCACGATAGACTGCCTTGCAAAACTACAATCAAACATATGTGACGCCTTTAACATAAACCAACACATTTTGGCTATCTGTTTAGATTTAGAAAAGGCCTACGACTTAGTATGGAGAACTAGGATTTTGAAACTACTCACCAAACATCAAATAACTGGCAACATGTTCTTCTTTGTTAAAAACTTTCTTAGTAATAGATTAGCAAAAGTGCGAGTAGATAATGCCCTATCTCAACCAACAAAAATCGAAAACGGAGTACCCCAAGGCTCCGTTATCAGTGTTACCCTCTTCCTACTAGCTATTAATGATATCGTTCAATGCATTGCACCACCTGTTAAATGCACCATATTTGCAGACGACGTCACGCTATTCGTTCAAGGCAAGAATATCCATACAAGCGAAAGATTGATACAAGAAACATTAAACAAAATCTCCGAATGGGCAAATACGTCAGGATTTAAATTCTCCAAAAATAAAACACAAGCGATCATTTTTTCCAAACAAAAAAATCTAAATCAAAATTTAAACCTTAACATCGCCGGAGATCCAGTACAAATAGTACGAGAAATCAAAATTTTAGGACTCATTTTTGACTCTCGACTTACATGGAAACCTCATATTGAAAGTCTTAAAAAACAGTGCCTTCTCAGACTAAACATACTCAAAACACTATCCGCAAGGAATTGGGGAGCAAATCAACAAATTTTAGTCAACACATTCAAAGCAGTTATCCAAGCGAAAATAGATTATGGTAGTATAGTATATGGCACAGCCAACAAAAGCACCATCAAATTACTAGACCCAGTAATCAATACATGTCTACGCATAACTACAGGAGCCTTTAGAACGAGTCCCACAATGAGCATATTAAACGAAAGTAATATTCTTCCATTAAACTTAAGAAGGAAAAAACTAGCAACAAATTATATTTTAAAAATACTCTCTTCTGAAAAAAATCAAAACTACAATATAATTACAGAAAATATAAATAAACTAGCTTCCACCAACATAGAAACCAATACCAAAATACCGTTCTACTATAGTGCAATAACATTACTAAAAGAATATAAGATAGGACTTGATAATATTCATACAAACCTCAGCAATAACATACCAGAACAATACGCGAACTCACAACAATATATTATAAATAAAACAAATAGTCCATTCCATGAAATAAAAAACCTATACCCTAATCATCAACCTATATATCTTAATATAAGTCAAGATCTAAACTCAATTGGAGCAGTAGCTACATCCTTCAACGACGAAAAAATCCTATTAAAATTCCCAAACTGGCTCAATATCTACGGAATAATAACTAGACTGATACTGGAGACAATTAATAACATTTGTGACAAACCCAAACGATTCATAATCCACTTCTATTTCCCTCCACTACTTAAGTCTTTACTAAATAATAACTTCACAATTACCTCCATCAATAACTTAATTATAACTCGACTCTATCAATCCGAAAATATTTTACTCTGTCAATCAACAATGCCAGTGGAAATACTAAAGCAAACTGAAGAATACGCTAAGCTCGCCTCACAACTGCAACATTATACACCTTTTAAACTCTACAAAGAAGAACTCAACCACGTCGTCGACAAAATAATTCAAGAAGAGTGGAATAATACCTGGAAAAACTGTCCCAGAAACTACAATCTCAAGTCGATAAAACCAAACGTACATGATTGCAATCCAGCACTAACAACTGCTTTTAATAGAAGAGAGCAAATTATATTAACTAGGCTACGAATTGGACACACGAAGATCACACATGAACACCTACTAAAAAAGTCAGCGCCCCAAACATGTTCACTATGTAACCAAATATTAAATGTCAAACACATTCTAGTAAACTGTCCAACTTTCAATGAAGAAAGACAAAAATTAAAAATCAAAAATAGCCTTAAAGATATACTTAACGATAGAAAACAGTGTAAAAGTATTCTAAAATTCTTAGAAGAAATTAATTATACCAACTTAATTTAACTAATCCATATTATATACCCTATAGTACCTTCTATACTATATATACGTATATGTGTATATATATATATATATATATATATATATATATATATATATATATATATATATAGCTATATTGTATTAACCTTCGACTTCAAATGTATAACTCTATGTATATCTACGAATGGCACTTATTGTAACCTTAAGTTTGTAAAAATGTAAATTATATATGTAAACTATACTCTGTACTTTCACATATTATCCGAACGATTATATCACACATACTTTTGTAATGAAAATGTAATTAAATGTATCACTGTATATGTATCAAATATGTAAACTACTGTAAAAGTCGCTAATACCGAAAGGGGATGCGACCTAAAATAAATAAATAAAAAAAAAAAAAAAAAAAAAAATTTTCAAGTCCTTCGTCGAGTTAATAATCAGTAGCATTATTAGCAATTATCTCAAAATTATCGTTATTCTTCGTCTCCTCAAATACATCCTCCTTAACCTCATTAACAAATACATTTTTCGTATAAATATCATCATTAATTATTTCATCATCAATAATTTCAACAACATTAACTTTATTTTTCATCTCAGTGTCTTCGGCACTGGATTTAATTTTATTCATAACGACATTTTTCTCAATATTCACATAATCTGTATGCTCACTCTCGTTGCCTTGAGAAATGTTGGCTTGTAAAAGTTTCATAAATATTTTCATCCCATACATACAATTTTTCATTATCTTTTTTATTAGTAAATTCATAATTTTCTTCAATTAATTTATCATTTCCTTGATCAAATGTATCTTGTTTATCATCAACATAAGAATCATCATAACCACGGTCTGTCTCCCCTCCTTCATTCAGATCACTTCTTACTCAGGTATTTTTAGATTCACCTTTTACCCTCTTTTCTGGTTTCGTATCTATCGGTTCTCTTTCCGTAGGATACTATTCAAAAGGAATTATTTGTCCATTAACTTCCATATAATTTTCAAAATAATTAATTGTCGCTTCGTTTTTACGAAAGAAATCATTACCTAATAAGCCGGCTTCCGCTACGGGAAAATCATCGTCAAGTTTCCTCTGTAAGTTTTGCCTTGTACCATTGATGTGTTGTCATCTTCATCGTCATGAGCATCCCTAAATTTCGCAGCATTTTCTCTTGCATTTAGGGATCTACTTTTTTGATGTTCACTTTCATATATGACAATCAGTAAGTATAAATTTGTTGTTGTCGTGTTTGTGCATGTGATGTTGCAAGGTCCATAATTTTTGGAGAGGTGATTATGGCCTGTTGGTCGTCCTGATCTTTTGCTAATATGCTCAACTCATCTATCTCAGTGATCTATCTCAGTACCATTATATTGGTGTGGTCCATTTTACTGGAACAATTCAAGTTGGTTTGAATTAATTTTGGTTCAGGGTTCAATTCTAAGATGGTACTTAATGTTTATCATTGTTGGTCATGTAACATTTACTAGGGTATGATATACAGTTTGGGATCCTTCTGCTTCGTGTCGGTTACGGTATGCACTCTGACTCACATGTTGGTGCTTCCCCTTTTTTCTTTAATATTTTATGGTATGGGTACGTTTTTTTATATATTTTTTTTATTATAGGGTCCAATAGGTACAGAGGTCCACATTGGATCTTCATATCTATACTTTAAAATTATTGAAATGTTTATGTTTGGGCGTCTAATCCTGTAAAAATATAGTGATTAATTTACATGCCTAAATGATATTGTACCTTTGATTATTTTTTTTATTTATGTGATTTATTCAGAATTCGGGTAAGAATCCACCTTGATATCTTTCAATTTGTCAACGTGATTTCTGACTCTCTTTCCGTTAGGATATTCCAGAATTACATTTTTCCGACCGATGAGTTCTATGATTTTCAGTGGTTTATTCCTATATGAATCGAACTTATGAACGCAGGGTTCTTTAATTAATCTAGCATATCCGCCGACTTTTCCTTTGAAACTTCTGACCTTTCTGTCATACCTTTATTTGGTCCTAATTTTGTTAGTTATTTGGGTTTCTCCTGCTAGAAGCTTCATTTCTTCTAGTTTTAGTACTAGGTCTCGCATGTAAACGCTACATGTTTTTAATTTCTCGTTGGAAGGGATTCTCAAACGGAAACGCGCTATTTTCCCATAAATCAATTCAAAGGTGTAAAGTTTGTTGCCACGTGTACACTGGTATTATATGTAAAGGTTGCGAACGGTGTTAAGTGGTCTCAATCGTCATATCTCTCAGAATATATTCGGATAAACTCTATGAGTGGAGCATGCCTTCTTTCCAATGACCCATTTGTTTGAGGTCTATAGCCTGAGGTTGTCACATGATTTATCTTGAATAGCTTCAATAGTGTTTCAACGATGCTTGGCAAGAAACTGGTCCCCTTGTCTGAGAGTATGGCTCTCGGGGTCCAAATTGGCAAATGAAGTATTTTGCCAGTACGTCAGCTATTGTCGTAGCATTGAGGTTTTTGATGGGTATTGCTATTAGGTATTTGGTTAAGTTACACTGCATCCTTAAGAGATGGCAGTTTCCTTTCGGTATCATCCGCAATTTTCCTACTGTGTCAATTGACACTTTATCAAAAGTTTCTATTAGTGTGTCTGTGATGATCATTGATTCTCTTGTTTTGAACCGTTCTATGTTCTTGTTCTTGGCAATTTGCACATCGTCTGACGTAGTTTTGAACGTTGTTTCTCATTACTGGCCAGTAGTATCGTTTCCTTAGTTTCTGATACGTCTGGTTGATTCCTTTATGTCCTCCTGTCAGACTGTCTTGTCCAATTATTTCCTTTCTGTGTTTTTCAGCGGGTACTTCTGCTTTTTCGTGACACATGGTTACTCTTATTTCACTTTTATGAAAATATTCATAAAGTATTTCTATGATAGTTGGTGAGCCCATTTGGTCCAGAATGTCTCCTTTTCGTGCTACCCTGAAACTCTTGATATTTCTGTTAAATAATATTTCTTTTAGGTTCTTGAGTCCTATGTGTACGTTCTCCATTTTGATTGTATTGAAGTACTTGTCTTTCACTATTACAGTGAATACTTGGTGCTTCCTGAAAGGAGTGACTAAAACTTGTCCTGGTTTTGGCTTCTTGTTCTTTATCTTCAGTAAATCAATGGCTCCTATTTCTTCCAGTAGTCATGTAACGGACCATGTATTGTCACAATCCATTGATAAGAAGTGCTCAATATTGTCCCGCTTGTATGTGAGACATTCCCTCTCGGTGATTAGGTTGTGGAGAATTCGAATGGTTTCTGCAGTGGTACGAGTCAAATCGCTTTCAAATTTTTGCTCGTCTTCTTCTATGTCATGACCTTTATTTAGTGGTTCTAACCCTGGTGATGCGGGTAGGAGAAAAGGCATTGTGGGTTATGGTGGTTTTGAAAATCTTATATCTATAATGGATCCTTCTTCGGCTTCTATCTCACACAATATTCCTAATTTCTTGTGGTTTTTCGGCTGGTTTCTGGGCGTGCTGTTGGCTGTAGGGCTGTCACTTTTTATTGTGGGTGTGACCAATATGTTTTTCTCACTGTTGGCAATATGATAGCTTCTGTCGTGCTCGTTTTATGATCACTGATATGTGATCACACATATCTGAACACTTTTCCTCCAGACTTTGTCTACGTCAGTTTCTTTCTCAAACCGTGGATCCGATGTGTAGATTGCTTCACGTACATCGACGGGTACATTGTCGTAGTCAGAGAAGTGTGAGGGTAAATCTAGTTATGAGGCTATTTCAGTTGTTGAATCATTGATATCAGCTTGTTTATCCATTTCATATTTTCTCATGCTTTCTTCGAATTTCCTGCTAGCTTCTTCTACTTCATGTTTTGTTAGGGTGGTTCTGACTGATAAGTTTTCTATAGATTTTTTATCTGCATTTTCTTCATTTTGGGAATCTTCTACTGCAGTCATGTCTATTGCGATGTTTCTTATAGTTTTGTTCTGACTGTCTTCTGAAGAAGATGTAGGATTTGTAGTCTCTGAGTCTGGTTGTCTTAATTCGCTGTATCTGGGGTCTGGTATGGATGGTTTATCTAAGTTTCTGTCCTCTTTAGCCGTGGACGACAGCCATGATCTCCTGGATGGTTTGACTGTCATTGAAATGTCCGAATCTACATCAGATGAACTTCTGGCATTTCTCGTGGTTTGATGGAAGTTGTTTCTGTGACTGCTGTCTCTATTTTTGTTGGTGTCTCTGTTTGTGCAGTCTTCTTCGCAGCAATGTATTTGGACGTCTTGCTTGGTCCTCCTTGCTTGATATATTGTCCTTCTAGACTCTCTACCTAAGCACGTTTTGTTTTTGTCCTCTGCACTACCACACTATGTTCTAGTTTGGGCGCTTCTTTATTTGTTTTCTCCGATGCTGAGTGTGCTCTATGACGAAAACTAGTCTTCTGTGATGGTGCTTTAGTTTTGGCCTTTTCTTGTTCTTGCTTTGTTTTCTCTTTAATTATCATCACTTTGATTGTCGGTAAGTTTTTATTTATCTCCTCTTCGGTGGCTTCAGGAGGGTTTCTTGAAAAAGCATCAGCATTTTTGTTCAGTTTCCCTGGTTTGTATTTGAAGGTGTATTCATAGCCTGTGAATCTAAACATCCATCACATTAATCTTTGTCCAGGATCTTTTCTGCTATGAATCCAATTTAATGGTTCATGGTCAGACACCAATGTAAACATGCGGCACAGTAAATATGGTCTAAACTGATGTAGAGCATATAGAACCGCCAAGTACTCTTTTTCAGTAGTAGAGTAATTCCTTTCAGCTTTATTTAAAGCTCTAGACAAGTATTGGACTGGATGATCAAATCAATCCTTCTCCTGACTCAGGACTGTTCCGATCGCATAGGCTGATGCTTCTGTGGTTAAAGGGAATTCCTTATCAAAGTCCGGGAATTGTAAGATGGGTTCTTCCATTAAGCATTGCTTCAGTTTTTGAAAGCTTTTATCGCATTGAAGAGTCCATTCGAACTTCACATTTTTCTTTAGTAGATCGTTCAATGGCTTCGCTATTTTAGCAAAGTCTTTGATATACTTTCCATCATATCCAAACATTCCTAGTACTTTCCTTATATTCTTGTCACTCTTGGGTGTGGCTAGTTTAACTATTGCTGAAACTTTCTCTGGGTTAGGTTCAACTCCTTTTACGCTAATTATCTGTCCTAAGAATCCAACTAGGTCTACCTCTGCCTCTGGGTACTGTGGTTGTCTCCGATGCTGAGTGTACTCTGTTGCAAAAACTAGTCTTCTGTAATGGTGCTTTAATTTTGGCCTTTTCTTGTTCTTGTTTTGCCTTTTCTTCAAATTTCATCACTTTGATCCTTGATAAGTTTTTATTTATCCCCTCTTCGGTTGCTTCAGGAGGGATTCTGAACAGAGCATCAGCGTTTTTGTTCAGTTCTCCTGCTTTGTATTTGAAGGTATACTCGTAGCCTGTGAATCTAAACATCCATCTCATTAGTCTTTGTCCAGGATCTTTTCTGCTATGCATCCAATTTAATGGTTCATGGTCGGACACTAATGTGAACTTGCGGCTCAGTAAATAGGGTCTAAACTGATGTAGAGCAAATAGTACTGCCAAGCACTCCTTTTGGTTTCGCTATTTCAGCAAAGTCTTTGATATACTTTCGATAGTATCTAAACATTCTTAGTACTCCCCTTATGTTCTTGGCACTCTTGGGTGTGGCTAGTTCAGCTATTGCTGAAACTTTCTCTGGGTTAGGTTCGACTCCGTTTGCAATAATTATATGTCCTAGGAATCCGACTTCCTTTCTAAAAAATTCAATCTTATCGGGTTGTAAGACTAACTTTGCTTCTCTCAACCTCTCCATAAGGTTTCGGATTCTTCTTTCATGGTCCTTTTAGTTTTTGCTGTATACTATGATATCATCCAGGTATACTAACATTTCAATATTCTGGAGTCCTCTAAGGACCTTTTCCATGGGGCGCTGAAAAGTGACCGTGGCGTCCTTTAATCCTTCAGGCATTCTTGTGTACTTGTAGTGTCCATTTATTGTTGTGAATGCTGTATTATAGCAATCTTCAGGAGCCATCGGTATTTGCTGAAAACCACTGGCCAAGTTAAACATCGAAAAGTAGGTTGCTCCTCCCAATTGATCCATTATATCCGCCGTGTTTGGTAATGGATCTGCATCTCTGATGGTTTTCTTATTTAATTCTCCGAAATCGATCACCATGCGCGATCTTGGATTGCCATGGCTATCTGGTTTCTTGGGTACTATCCAGATGGGTGAATTACAGGGAGCATTGGATTCTCTTATGATTTTGTCTTTCAGCTGTTTGATTACGCTTTCTCTTACAACTTGTTTGTGTTGAGGATAGTGTCTGTATTGATTAGTGTTTATAGGTACACTATTTTCTAAATGGATATGATGCTCAATAATGTTGGTGCACGGGAGCCTGTCTCCTGGCAATAGGAATCGATCCAAAAAGTTTTCAATTATGTGGTCCACAATTTCTCATTTTTCTCTATTCAAATGGTTTCTTCTGATTGATGCCTTCACTCGTTCTAGTCTTCTGATTTGTTGAACAATTGCATCACCATCAAAATCACTGTCTGTTTCTTGCAGAAAGTTTGGTCCGGTGTCGAAAGGTATTAATTCTCTTGGATCTACTTCTATCATTTTACAGGTATTATTCACATCGTTAACCACGCCTTCTTCTAAAAATACGCTGTAATTTCCCACGTGTATTCTGGGAATGTATCCTCCCTTCAAGTCACTTTTGATTAAGTTGATTTGAACTACTTATCTAGTTCTAGCTTTTATCGCCTATTTTACTTTATCCGGTGTATCGTTTTCTTTGCTCTCAGTGTTGTGTTCCGTTTACTTTTTTTTCGTCATCATTCTTTGCTTCTACTTTTAGCACTTCATTTGCTTGTTTACATCTATATCCTTTCTTTAGGTTTCTAAGATTATGCTCTTCTTCATTTCCTATGAATGGTATGACATCACTCACCATGAGACCATTCTTTTTGGTAAGAGATCAGAGCTTCTTCCTTTTTTAGGTAATTTCTTCTCAGCATGCCATCTTGCTTTATGGGAAAATCGTCCTGTATTATCTGAAATTTTACGGGATTTCCTCTTATGTCCAGGTACACTGATCCTGCCGTCCACACGGTTTGATCCGTGATGGCTCCTAATTCCCTGGTATCTTCAATGCTTATTGGTAGGTCATAGTGCAAAGCTTCGATTTTTATCAGATTCACAGTTACACCATTATCTATCATGAAATCTAAGTTCGCTCGTTGTTTCTCTTCGGGTATCCTTATTCTTACAGCCGTTGCCTCTCCATCTTCCCAATTATAGTTTTCAAGTCCCTTACATTTTGTAGAACACATCCTTGCGACTTCTCGGGCCTTGTTAGTATCGCCATCACTGGGGCTTTTGCTTGATTTTTGTGTAGGCTCTTTGGATTCCAATTTCGGTTCTGGTTGAACTCCTGCATTTGTTTTTGATAACTTGTTTGTTCCATATTCCTTGGTATCTGCTGTGTTACGTCCGAATGAGCGCAACCCACCAATATACTTACTTTTATTCGAGTCCCTATCTTCTGTTATTATTTATTTAGATTTACAAGGAAATCCTTTTTGGCTACCGCAGATGCGGTCACTGCCTTCCGGGAAAGGGAGCCGGATAACGAAATCACTTAGACGGGGTTAAGTTTTAAAACAACTACTATAATGTATTTCACTCATTGGAGAAAAAGAAAAGTACCTTGCAGTGTATATATGTGTGAGTGTGTGTGCATGTAGGGGCGTACATATCCGTCGGTCCTTTCCTTGGTGACAGCTGTCGATCCTTAACGCCTCCAAGCCGTGCGTCGGTAGTTCAGTGCAGCAGGCTGTGGATGCGTTGGGGAGCAGCGGCTTGTTTCTTCTCGTTGGTCAGATGCAGATAGTTAGACGCTGCGTGCGGCTGGTATTCTTCCAGGCTATCAGCGAGTGGAGTCCGGTGTGTGAGTATCGACTAAGTCCGATTTTAACACTTTGGAAATAAACTGTAGACAACTAGACTGGTCTTCTTAACGGGCAGAGTAACGTTCCCTTGGTCTGATCTGGCGACTTGACGACTAACTACGACTGACTATTGACGACTCTGCATACTGAAGTGAACTGAACTGAATGAATGATCCTATCTTTGCTCCCGAACTTTATATACTAGTTTCACGTACTCTTGCTCATCCCATATTTGGAGTAGATAATTTAAAATATTCTTTTAATATCTAGCTTTCATAGAGTCATGACAGGTTAAATCATAAACTCTTACTTTTATTACCCCCAAATTTGGAGAATCAATCTCGTGATTAGCTCTCCCGCTGTTCTTCTTTGCTTGCTCTCTCGTTGTGCGCGTGAGATTTTCCAGATTATTTCGATTTGGAAAGGTTGCGTAGCTGGTATATTTTTGTCATCGCTTTGCTCTCGTTCGGTCATTTTCGTGTGAATCACCAATCTTCTCTTTTTAGTATGTTGCGGCGTATTTCATTTTTATTAACACTCCTCATTGACAAGTCTCTTAATTTGTATCTGGTTTGTTTTATTGATTGGTTTCTCAGTTCTAAGGTCGGTATCGTTTCCTAGAAGTTACTATTCTTGTTGAGGTTGGCGTAGATACGCACTGACTATGACTTATTGTCTATTTCGAAATAGTACTGCTCTATTTCTCGACGAGCAACAGCTCCGATGACGGCATTTTTGATGTAGCTATGCGTGTGTATATGTATAATTTTTTATACTTAGTTAATGCATAATGTCATTGAGGATTCCAATACAGCTGATCGCTTTGTCTCGGATAATTTTGGTTTTGGCTCGTCATCTTGGGTTCGTGACGAGTCTGTTGGTATTTTCAATTATCCCTATTATTTCGATTGTCGTATCTGGGATCTTCATTACGCCATCTACTGTTGTTCCGTCTGTCGGATCGATTCTGTGTATTTTCATACCTTCCGGTCTGAGGGTTGAATATTCTTTGACTCCCTCTCTAGGCATGGTTGTTTTTCTCACGCCAACTGTTTTCTTCTTGACGGTTGTCGTTGTAGTTTTGATTTTGATGAAATCCATTCCCATAATTTGTGTTATTGTAACGATTTGCATAATTTGGACGTCTGTAATTGTTCTCTTGGTACTGGTTTTGTTGGTAACCATTTGTTTGGCGACGGTTGCCAGAATATCCATCGCGTGGTCCATTTTGGGATCGATCTTGGACGCAGGCTATACAGGTTCCTCATATTCATACCGTTCCTCCGTATAACCTATGTAGCGAAGTTCTCTATGTTGACTATTTCTATATTGATCTTCGTCATCATATCTTCTATTATTTTTATAACTCATTCCAGTTCGAGGTTCAGTATATAGTCTTGGGTTATTGTAGCTATGACTCCTGCCAGGATATGGTCTGGAGTCTGGAATTATTTTTGCTTCCATTCACGTTTCTAAACGTACAGCTCCTTCATAGGCTTTACGCAGTGTTGCCGGTTTGCTATAGTCCACTCATTCTGCTAAATTGCCAGGTAGACCTTTTATGAACGATTTCAATGGTTCCATCATCTCTTTCTTGTAACTGTTTTTCTTTTCTTCTTGGAGTGCTGTTTTTGCACTGCCAAGCAAGACATTGATTTCATCATAGAAATCACCTACGGTATCATGTTCTCTCATTCGAACATTTTGAATTTTATTGTTGAAATAGCTGAAGTTTCTCTGGTCCAAATCTCTGTTTCGGATGTGTTATCAGTTCTTTAACTGTTGTTATTTGTTTGTTAATTAAGCTTTTCTTCGCTGGTCCAGTGATCTTATGTAAAGCGGTCTGTAAAAATTGTGGTTGTATATCTTCGCTCACTAAAGACGCTGCATTTCTTAAATCTTGTATATATTCTCTAAGGCTTCTTTTGCCATCAAAAGTAGGTATACCGCTTATGCAATTCATGAGTACGAAAGTGTGAGCCATGCAATTCATTAGCATGAATTACTTCAGATTGAAAATTTAAATTATCTTCAGGAACTTTACTGTTATTCGCGTTTATACTATTGGCCTCCCAATAATAATTGCACAACTGATCATTTATTTCCTTGAGTCTTTCTTCTAATGTTTTCTTTTCGAATAATAATTTTTGCAAAAAATATTTCTTTCCCGATCTCTATTTTTGAAACAATTTTTCTCTGCCTGAGCAATATTCTTCCTTTATGGGTTGTGGTTCTATTGGATACAATGACCGCTGTTGAGCTAGTCCGAGGAGAGCAGCTGCTCAGCTGACTCAGGGTATACAAGAGTAGTTGCTACTAAGTAGACCGAAGGATCAGGTTGCTATTGAGCAAACCTTAGGATATAGTGACCGCTATTGAGCATATCCAGGGAAAGTCGCTGATAAGCAGACTAATGAGGTTTATGATGAATAGTCGCTTTTTGTAAGCAAACTAAAGCAAAGGTAGATAATTCATCAGCCAGTGAAAAATTTCTCAAAAATAAAATGAAGTTTTTTTTTTTCATTATACTCGGCTTCTATTTATAGTAGTAATTACATTTCGTGTATGAAGTAAAGTAAATGAAACCAGTAGAGTTTTATTCTTAACATTTGATTCTCCAAGAAAAATTTTATTATCAAAAAAAATTGTTTATTTATCTATATTGGTCCTCTCATAATTTATTTATAATAATTAGTTAATTTTTATTGTCTAACATTATCTACAAGTCGACTTTGCATGAGTTGTGATTTGAATCTCGCGCGCGTTCTCTGTTCTTCAAAAATTGGCCGCTGTAGTGGTGCCAAGTAACTAGGCTTGCACCACTATAGTGTTCCTAGTGTCGCGTCTAGTTCCACGCCTGCGCTGGTGTTTGCTCTGAACAAACACGAAGCGTCGGCTGGTACACGCTGTATGTCACGTGTTTAACCTTCTCGCGCGTCGCGTATTTTGTATAGAAGTGTTTTGTGTCAAAGCGTGATTGTGATGTCACCGCACGATGCTACGCTATGCTTCTACACATGTCTGCTATTGCCGATAGCACGCGGCAAGGAATATGATTCTTTTTCTAAATCTTTTGTGTTTATCATTCCCTTGAATATTTATTAACTTTTTTCCGCGTCGTTATTTATTCGCGCACTCTTTATTATCTCACTCTCGATTTTATTTAATTTTCAACATTTATTTTTTTCCTTTTTAGGTAACTACAATTTCTACAGTCATGCAGTAAGGAGAGAGAAAAACAGCTACAGCTTGACAATCACGCATGAATCTCGGTGGGACCTCCAATTTTTGTTAAGTGGCGTTTTGTCACTAACATAAAATAATTTCGTAAGTTCTTCACACACGCACAACTATACAGCTGTGGGAGAGACTTTTTTTTATTTCTTTATTTATTTATTGTCGCACCTGCAACGAGGCAATTAGAAACTACATAGAAAAAAATACATACAAAAAAAAATTAATAGTAATACGCATTAATACATAAAATGTGAATAATTTAAAAGATAGTATGGCTATATACATAGATACATAAGTGTAGTTACTATAGGTAATACAAAATAATGTGAGATAGAGAGAAAAAAAACAAATGTATATATATATATATATATGTAATATATATATATATATGTAATATATATATATATATGTAATATATATATATATATATATATATATATATATATATATTACATAAGTTAATCAAAGAAAAAATTGTAGTTACATGTTCTGATAGTTAATTGTATACAGTATTGATGATATCATTTTATAGTATCTTTATATATAGTTTACGAGGTCGGTTTTGTTCATAAATTTGAGCAGGATTTCGATGTTTTTATACGAGTTCATCATTACTTTTATATTGTCTGGGAGTTTAAGACTGGCCCTTTTTTTCTGTATCGTATGATATTTATTTGAGTAATTAACTGAAAATTTATATTGTTTATTAGTGGTCATAACTGCTATAGCAGATTTTTTTCCCAATAGTCGTTCCCTCGACGAAGACTTTAGCGTAATTTTCGTGGTTTTGTGAAGATTGATTGAGATTAGAGTTGGGAGTGTTTTGTACATTAATATTTATTATATTCGGGGAGTAGGATGGTGGGGGTTTAGTATTTGGGATATCTGCTTCGGTATAAGTTAGGATGTTGTACATTCTTTGTGAAAATGTTTGAGGAATGCAGCTAGATATTTCTTCATGATGGGTGTCAGGGTTGTTAAGAACTATATCTGTAGTTGGGTTCCTGGGTGATGCGGACAATTTACAAGCATGTTTACATATTTTTTGCATTCGACGTAATTTTAGAGGTGGTAAGTTGGCCTTGGCTAGTATGCTTGAGTTCGAGCTTGTATGGAAAGCGCCTAGTGCGATTTTAAGTGCAGTATTTTGGATTGTTTCGAGTGTTTTTGCTGTTTTCGTTGAGTCATACAATATACACCCATAATCGAGTTTGGATAGTATGATAGCTTTGTATGTGTTTATTATAGTTTGTTTGTCGGACCCCCAATTCTTTGCTGCTATGGTTTTTAATATATTTAGGCGTCGGATAAGGTTATGTTTTAGGTTAGTTATGTGGTTATTCCAGTTTAGTCTATTGTCAAGAAGATAAGACAGAGTATTTTTAGGTTCTTTACTTCTCCTATTGTTTGGATTTTTATTTTTAGTTGGATTTTCGTTTTAGTGTTTCTTGTTTTTGTAAAACTGTGATTTGGTATTTGAGAATTTAAAACCGGATAAAGAGACCATTGTTGGAGTTTATCAAGTGACCATTTGACTGGACTTACAATATTTTTTATTATTTCATTTATCGCTATCAGAAATAGTGTTACGCTGAGAACTGAGCCTTATGGAACGCCATTTTCCTCCTTTTTTTATATCGGACAGGTCGCCATTGACCTTGACTTGAATGAGACCTTCTTTTAGAAAATTAGAGATAAATTCAAGCATGAGCCCGTTGATAGAACCGTTTTTAAGTATTTTTATAACCCTTTCCCTGCAAACCATTTCGTGTGCTTTTTCAATATCAAGACTTACTGCAATAAGGTGATGTTTCTTGCGAAATGCATCACGTATTGCATTCTCTAGTGCAATTAGATGGTCATAAGTCGATCGGTCTTGATGGAAACCACTTTGCTGAGGAACAAAGAAATCCGTTGTTTCCAGAAATGTTATCAGTCGTTTATTTAGTATTTTTTTCTATTAGTTTACATGAATTATTTGTCTATTACCTAGTATTGGTTTGTGTATTACCGTTGCCAGTTTCCACTGATCCGGGAAAATATTTTTTGTCCAAATAAGGTTTAACAGTTTTTCGAGGTAGTTTATTCCGGAGTAGGGTAAATGCTGGAGTAAGATATTAGGTATTTGATCGGGACCAGGACTGCTGTTTTTTGATTCGCGAAGGGTTTCTATTATTTCTTCTCTTGTTAACGGTAAGTTTAATGAATTATTTTCAGATTCGATTTTTTCCTCTTCTTGTTTTATTTTGTTTTTTTTTTTGTATTTCTATTAGTTAAAAATTCTGGTTCGTAATTTTCATCGCTGGAGTTATTTACGAAGGTGTCGGCTGAGCAGTTTGCTATTTCGTGTGAGTTCAACAGAACTTTATTATTTTTGTTTTTTATGGTAGTTATTTTGTTATGTTTGACTTTTCCTTGAATCCTTTGTATTTTACGCCATATATCTGAGGTTGGGGTGTGGGCTATTAAAAATTGAGCATATTTAAGCCAGTAGTTTATTTTTGTTTCTTTTAGGGTTTTTCTAAGTATAGCTTTTTTTTATTGTTTTCGATTTTGTTGGATTGTATTTTGTGTTTTTTGAAATGGTTGAATGCGTATTTAGATTCTTTGACTGCCTCTTCGCATTCGGTGTTCCACCATGGAACTTGTTTTCTTCCGAGTTTGATTTTTATATTCGAGATTGCTGTGTTGATTATTGCTGTATCAGCTGCGGTGGATATTAAAAGGTTAAATTTTCCAAGTATGTTATTGATATTTATTTTATTTTTTGGTTCAGGTATTTCTAGTGTGTGTAGACCTCTTTCGATTTCTTCTTGGTATAATGTCCAATTTGCTTTTTTATAGTTAATTATTTTTGGAGGATTCGGGATGTATGACTCGTCATATAGAGGAGAAGGTAGGTTTAGGATGATGGGATAATGATCACTATCGTAGAGTTCGTCAGAAGTTGTCATATCGATGCTTCGGCGAAACATGTAGAGCTTATAGCGAGACCTATCGCACTTTCCCTGCCGGTTGAAGCGTTGAAGTGAGTGTGTTGGTTTTTGTTCAGTAAAATTAGATCTAGATCTTCTAAAAAGGTTTCGATGATTCGGCCTCTACGGTCGGTTGATTTTGAACCCCATGTCTTACTGTGTGCGTTAAAATTTCTCATTATAATGTATGGTTTGGGTAGTTGGGATTTTAGTTCTTTTAGATCCTCGAGGTTTGAACGTTGGTTGTTAGGTAAGTATAAATTACATATAGTGATTTTGTATGGTATAAATGATTCTATAGCTATTGCTTCTAATGTAGTGTTTAATTCTAATGAGTGGCTGTAAAAATCCTTTTTTGCAAAAATGGCGACACCTCCGCTGGCTTGGGTAGCTTGTCAGTTTGTGTAAAAATTATCGTATCCGGTATTATATTTGCATCGCGTTCGGTAATTAGTCGTTGGAGATTAGGTAGTCTATGGTAGTAACCATTTAAGTTCCATTGTATTATATTTAAACTCATTTTTGGTTCTAAGTTTATAAGTTTTGGTGTGTTATGCGGAGGGAATTGATTCGTTGTTTTGATCCTTATTTTCTAGTATTGTATTGCCTATTTTATTTGTAATTTTTGTGAATCTAGATTTTAAGCCTCTTGAGTTTAGGTAAGGATAAAGTTTTATAAACATATTGCTTGCTTCGTTAATTTTAGTGTAATACTCCTCGGCCATTTCAGGTTTGAAGGTGTTTGTGAGGGCTCTGACCAGGAAGCTTCAAAATTGGATATAGTCAATTGGAAATTCTGTTGGTGATTCTTGGAATAGTTGCTTCACTTGTTCGAGGTTTTCGTCTAGATTTGACATCGTGTTATACGTTTTCTCATTTCGTCTGCTTTTCTTTTTTTTGGGAGTTTTGGTCTTGTCTTTATTGACGTTTTGTTGTGAAACTTTTAGTTGGTCTGGGTCTGAGAAGGAATCTAGACTTGATTCTGATTCTTATAGGTCATTCGTATTTGTTAGATGGGAGGAGGGAATTTCGCTGTTATTCAGTTTGCGCTGGCTGTCTATTATATTTAGATTTAGTGGGCATTGTTTTGCCGCATGTCCACTCTCTTTGCAAATGAAACATGTCATTGTATCGGATGATGCGAAAATACGGAATTTTATTCCTGCGTATTCAGCTTGAAAGGAATCTGGTATTTTTTCAATGCTATCGGGATGTACATATGTTTGCTGACGAAAACTGACGATATGGGCGCATCCTGGGATAGAAACTGCTGCTCTTACAAACGATACCTTAGACTCTAGTTTGACCTGATATGCAGCTAGTGAGTTTTCTAATATTTCATGCGGCATTGAGGGTCGTACATTCGAGAGTATGATTCTTTTTGATCGGGTTAGTAATGGACGGAAAAACAATGTTTTATTTCTGAGTTTAATGCTAACCTTTTTATCTACTAGTTCGTCAGCTAACTTTTTGGTGTCGAGGTACATACAGATTCTATTATTTGAAATTCTTGATATGGCATTAATGTTCTCGCGTTGAATTATTTGGAGTAGTTGACTTACATAGTCGTCGACTGTGTGATTTTCGATAGCGTCTAATATAATGGGCTGGTCGTCTTGAGGAAAGTTTTCGGTTGACGTCACATTTGCGTAGCTTTTTCCTTGGTTGGGGGTATATTGTAGTGGAATTGGAGGCTCCCCGAAGGGCGGGGGCCTTCTCGTTCGCGGCCATTTATCGGCTGCACTAGGAGTGCACCGATTTCTTAGCTGTGTATGTATATATCTTGTAGTTAGGCTGGATACACTTACGAAACTTGAACACAATGATACTCGCGGTCTTATGTTTCGTACTGTGTGTAAACACGTCTTGTTTCTACGAGAGATAGCAGTCGATTGCACTGCTTTTTATTTCTCTCTCTCTCTCTCTTTTTAAAAACAATAAAATGAAGATCTCCCTTACCTTGTCGTGGTGACAGATAAAAAAATGTGACATCTGTTGTTTCGCAAATACCCTTCTCGTTCTCTGGTCAGGGCCCCCTTTTTAGACTCGTTTGGGACTTAAGAATTTGAATGTGTTTAAACCAAATTTAAAAGCACTTAAATATTCTAACGTGTGAACTTTATTTATTAATAATTCAATTAAATACAATAAAGCTAAATTATATTTTACGATTGATAAATTAATAGATGAAATAATAACAGAAAATCAAATTAGAAAAATTCAATTAAAAATGTGTGTCCGCTCGGCAGCTTGGCTCGAGTCGGAGTGCCGTGAGGTAGCGTGGCTTGGAGACACTCGGAAGTATTTTCGGACCTCCCACGCTTTCGTGAGTTTTTCCTCCCCTTAACTACGTCACTGTTTCGGTACTTGTTGCACTCATTAGGTCTTACGGGGTCTAGCAACTGCACAAGCGCCTAAACTGCAGCGTAGCTTTGCACGCGCGGTCTCGAGCAGCGGAGGGGAAATTGTTTGGGTCAGCGAGATTCTTGGTTACCTGATACTTTTGTGGCCTTGAGTCTCGCTGCACCTTTTATGTGTGGCACTTCCCGAGTTTATATTCAAAATAATTTCTTGAATATAATCATGGGGAAGTTGTCACATAATAATAATTAAGAAAAGAGTGTACGAAATCGTAAAATTTTGTTAGAGCACTTATACATGTTATATCGTAATTGTTATATGATTACAATTCAAATATTAGCCAATGCTTAATTGCAGGATATAGTATTACTGTATAGAGTCAAAGTACGGAAAAACGGTTGTAATTTCAAAATATTGTTCTCTATAACCATTGTCTAATTCGCATGGGTCTCAAATAATACATAAAAAATTTTATTTATTTATCAACATCTCCTTTAGAGATAAGGTAGGTCCAGAAACTAATTTGAAGACTTAATTTGTTTATAAATCAATGTTTATAACATTTTACAGTGTTATTATTTATGAAACAGAAAGTCTGTTTGGCGATGACATTTTTGTTATTACGTATTCAAAAATTTTTGCTGATTGTTGAATGTATAATTAGTAAATTTATAATACATTTTTTTATGGTTAGTATAAATAAATAAATTTTTTACTTCAAAAAAGTAGTAAATAATGTGAAATTATGGGTTTGTTTAAGAAACATTTATTCAGAAAATTGGTAAATTTATAATTAAGCTTTAAAAAAAATTTGTATTGCAAATTTTTTTGTTTTAACATACATTTTACCGAAAAAATATTACTGAAATGTAAAATACTAAATTTCATCACCAAACGCGTACCAAAAAACGGATGATTTGGGCCTGTTTTTACCTATTTTGATTTCATAAAATACAATGAGATCTTCATTTTTAGTTGTCAATGTTTTATTATATTCTTTTTTTACATATTACAATCCAGTGAAATTTCGTTGGTGTAGAACTTACTGCCAAACGACCAATCTATACCCTTCAGTATAAAATCAAACGATTTTTTGATTTTTTTAAATGTTGGTCTTTTTTGACTGCAGCATGCGTTTAAGGTAGGAGTATGGTATTTTGTAACGAAAAAATTGAAAATATGTTATTTTCACAAAATTATTCTCAATTTATTATTATTGCACAGGTAAAAATGTACTTTGTTTGTTATTATTAATAAATACTTAAGAAGTGTTTTCGATATTTGCGTCAAATCGAATAAAAGTGGTATATTAACATGTAATGGAATTTCTGTGTCTATCATTACAGTTAATGGATATACAGTGGTCTTTGATTCACACTCCCGAGGGCCAAATGGAGAAGCTATGTCTGATGGTGCCGCTTGTTTCATTTATAATAATGATATTGATTACCTTTGTAATATGGTTCTTTCAAATATTCCCTCTGGAAGAATTAACAGCGATTTTGATGATCAATATGAATCTTCAGTTGTATCTGTTGAAGTACTAAATGACAATAGAGAATCATGCAATAACGTTGACGAAATATATACATAGCCCACGCTCCAGCCCAATTTCCTTCAGGTCCCCTTCTACGTTGTCCATCCACCTGCGTCTAGGTCTACCAAGAGGTCGCGGTCCGTTTGGCTTGCCCCTCATAACACGCGCTGCCGTACGTTCGTCTCCCATTCTTGCTACGTGCTCTGCTTATCTCAACCTGCGTGATTTTATTATTCTGGTTATATTCGGTGATGCATATAGATTATGTAGCTCGACAGTATGTAATTTTCTCCACTCTCCGGTTTCCTCATCTTTCTTTGGCCCGTATATTTTCCGCAAAACCTTATTTTCGAATACTCTAAAACAATTTTCATGTTCTTTAGTAAGTGCCCACGTTTCGCACCCGTAAAAAATCACCGGCAGTATTATGGTCCTATATATCCTTATTTTAATGTTCTTGGACAGCAGCCTCGATTTTAATAATTTACTCACGGCGAAGTAGCAAGAATTACCCGAATGGAGTCTTTTGTCGTTCTCGGCTTTAATCTCGTTTTAGTTCATCATTTATAGTTGTACCCAAATATCTGAATTTGCTAACCTTTTCAAAAGTGAAATTTCCAACTCTGAGATATCCTTCCCCTACGTAGGTGCCTTCCCTACCCATTATCATATATTTCATTTTCGATTCACTCACTTCTAACCCTCTATCTTTAGCCGCTACACTGAGAATTTCCGCGTTTGTTGCTACTGTTTTCCTATAATCCCCCACTATATCCAAGTCATCTGCGTAGCCCAGAATTTGTGTTGTTCCACTGTCAAGTGTTGCGCCTAGTTCGCTAGTTTGAATTTTCCTAACAGCATACTCTAGCGTTAGGTTAAAGAGTACCGTGGAGAGCCCTTCACCCTGTTTCAAACCATCGCGTATTGTAAAGGGTTCGGATATATTACCATCTACTCAGACCTTTCCTGTGGTTCCGTTCAGACATATTTGAATTAATTTTACGAGTTTTTTCGGTATACCGAGAAGCACTAGGATTTGGTACATTTTGCTTCGCTTAATAGAATCGTATGCTTTTTTAAAGTCTATAAATAGCTGATGTATTATTTTGCAATATTCCCACTTTTTCTTTAACAGTTGTCTTATGGTAAACATTTAATTGCTTATCGATCTGTTGCGCCGGAATCAACGCTGATAATCCCCTATTATATCTTCCGCGAACGGCGCGAGTCTGGCTTATATTACATTTGACAGAACTTTGTAGCCCGTTGCTAAAAGTGAGATACCCCTATATTTATTACAGTCTGTCTTATCCCCCTTTTTGAAAATTGGTATAATGATAGATTTATTCCAGTTTTCCGGCATTGTTTCATTCATCCAAATAGCACAAATTAGTTCATAAATTTTGAAAGTGAGCGCAGTTCCCCCATATTTTTAAGTAATTCAGCTGGTATAGAATCATTTCCCGTGGCTTTATTGTTTTTTAGTTTTTTAATCGCGGCCTCTAGTTCTTTTTAGCTCGGTTCCTCCATATGGAGTTCAGCAGTGTGCATTTCGTCCCCCATTTCTTCGCAATTTTCATGTACATTTAATAGCCTATCGAAATAACATTTCCATAGTTTCAGCATTTTGTGTGAATTTGTAGTATCAAAAAGATAGAATGGAAGAGAGGGAGAGAAAGATTAAGATGAGAGATGAAGAAAGGAAGCAAGAAAACGTAGTGAATAAGTTATTATAGAGTGTTTGTTGTTGTTGTGGTGGTGCTTGCGTAGTGTTTCTAGATGAATGCGTTCGCCAATGTGGGCTCATCACACCCACGCCTTTATAATAGGTACCCACTTCACCCGCGTTGGCGACGGCGCCTAAAATCCCGCTGAGGGCAACGGCGTCATAACAGAGATAAAGGTCATACAGAAAAAAAATTTAACTCTGACAAGTTTTCTTTGATACTAACAATGAAATGAGATATTTCGTAATAAGAGAATATAGCAACAACGACAGTCGTATTTTTTCACGTGACATAAGAGGAAAGAAATGCACTGCTGTGGAAGCAGTGTGCATAACTTATTTAGTTGTAAAACCCATTAAAGACTGGAATGGATTTGATATTGACTCATTTTTGATTAATGGTAATATGTTGCATGAAGAGACTATAGTAGCTCGTAAAAACATTTCGCAAGGTGAAGAAAATGAAGAATTTTTAATAGAAATAAGTAATATAGAAATAAGTACTGACGATATAATATACGGGCATCTGTACAATGATTTCTGTGAATTGGGTGTGCCAAATTTGAAAAACTTGTTATATTGGATTTTTAATTCTAAAATAAGTGGTATTTTAACATGCAATCGTACTTCTATTGTTTTGTTTAGTTCAAACGGAATTATAGGTGTGTTTGATTCACGACCTTTGGGACAAGATGGTAAAAAAACTAAACAGCCTGATACTGCTGCTTCTTTTATTCATAGCAATAATATTGACATTCTGTTGGATATCGTTATACACAATATACCGCAATCAAGAGAAGGAAATCGTTTCGATGTCCAATATTAATTTACAATAATTTCCGCAGTGTACGATGTTGTTCAATTAAAAAATACAACAATGAATAATATAGTAACGAAAAGTTTCAAAAACATAGACCAGGAAATACAGGCTGATTGCGCTAATACAATTGTCGAAATAGAAAGTAATGAAATTTTAAGTAAACAATTAGCAGAAAATACGGAGACATTTTGTAGTAATTATGAAAACGTCCAGAATTCACGTGACTGTGGATTAAAAAGTATAAAAGAAGCAAAGAAAAATGTTAATGACATTGTACACGAATCAGAATATTCTGACAACCGAAGATTTGTTGAACAACGTTTGCAACAATCTCTTAAAGATACTATAAAATTGCCCGGTGATGCTACAAACGCCGTAACAGAAGATCAGCATATAATTGAAATGAATGAATAAGAGCGTGTCGAAGAAGAGCATGAATTATATTATTCAAAAGAAAATTTAAATGAAGTTTTATCAAATGTGTCAGTTACGGACAGTAATGACATAATTGATTTCGCGTGGATGTGGCAGAAACTCCATAATGAATATGATAACCATGATAAGCTATGACCCTGCAATTTTAGAAATTTAAAATTGATTAGTAGTTTCAGATAAGGATTGACAAGATAATTCTCTTTTAAATGTGATATGTGTGGTTATAGCGTAAACAATTAGTGGGGTTTGCGATAATCCAGATGAGCGTGAACCAGCAGTTGGTGCTGCCTTGGGATGTCAATATATTGGCACAGGACTTTCTCAATTCAATGAATTGATTGGTATGGTTGGTATTAAAAGTCTCGCAATAGAACGTGGAGACGTTGTTCATGGTATACCATGCACAATGGTCGAAGTAGACGGATCGTACATAAAACGCTCGTACACATTTGGAAGGTATGATTCATCAGCTTGTTGTGTTGTAATAATTGGTAAATATACTAAAAAAGTACTGAAGATTATTGTAAAACAAAAAACCTGCGCCATTTGTGATTATGCTTCACGCAGAAATATAACTCCTAAAAACCATACATGCTATCGAAATCATGAGAAAGATCAAAGCTCGACTAGCATGGAAACCGCTGCTATTGCAGAGGCATTTACAAACAGCGTGAAAAATCATTTAATCTATAAAGTATTAATTTCAGATGGTGACAGTAGCAACTATAAAGCTCTTTTAGACAATAATCCCTACGGTCCGTATGGTATTGAAGTTGCAAATATACTTTGTACGAACCATATTAAAAGAAATGTTTCAACTGGCATTAAAGTACTGTCAAAAATGAAAGGTAGATTAAGGAAATTAAGAAAGAACATTGAAGATAGTGCACCTCGTTTCATTAAGGCTATTGGGTATTGCGTTAAAATGGTAGTTAAAATGTAAACTTCTACGTGATAATATTAATAAATTACCCTATCATATTTTCTGTGACCACAGCAAATGTGCAGATAATAAGTATGGATGTAGTGGTCAGCCAATAGAAAATGAAGAAAATGTTGTTCAGGCTCTACAAGATGCTAATCTAATGGACGACGTTGAACAATGTCTTTTCCGAGCTACGAATAATGCATCAAGCTTACTTCACAACGTAACGACGAACAGATCAGAAAGTTTCAATGCCCTTATAGCAACAGCGATCGGCACGAAACGTCTTCACCTTTATAACAGAGATTCATACGCCACCCGTTGTCATGTTGCCGTAATATTCCAAAATACAGGAGAAACAATTGGAGCAATTTGCGAATCAGCAGAGAAGCAAGTACCAAGTGCCGCTGAATTTCTTCAGGACAAACGAAAAAGGCTGAATGCATTGCGATAATTAAGAATGGCTAATAGAGATCCAGTAGAACAGAAAATTAAGAAAGATCACCGAAAAGCTGATAAAGATTACGGTCTTAATGCTTATCAACCTGATGTAAACGAAAACGAATTTTCAAGTCGCGTCAAAGAACATTATGCAATTCTTAACGCCTGGCGTCTTGATAGGGAGGCCATCGAAATTCGAACAAGAAATCAAAGTGCAACCAATGGAGATCAATGAGGAAATGGTTGATAACTACATCTAAAATGGGAAAAATATTTAATAAACGATCTGATACGTCATGTTCTTCGTACGTATCAGATATTTTATATCCTCAGACATTGATAAATCCGGCATTAGATTACGGAATCGTTATGGAATTTGTAGCTAAAAATTTTAATAGATTTAGGATACAATATACAGCTATGCGGACTGTACTTAGATTTAGAAGTTCTTGGAGTAGCTGCATCACCGGATGGCTTCATAGATACAGATGGAATAGTTGAAATAAAATGTCCATTTACAGCAATGCATATGGATCCAGAAATTGCTATTAGAAATAAAAAATTATGTATCGGTAAACCCTTCATCATAGAGAATGACAAAGCAATTACAAAAGAAAATCATGAGTATTACTACCAAATTCAATTCAAAACTACGTGTAACTAATAGGCGATATTACTTATTCGTAATATTTACTTTTGATAACATGAAAATTATGATTATTGAAAGAAAAGATCAATTTATCGAAGCTGTGTTATTTAAAATTCGCGACTTTTAGCGTCATTGTTTAGTACACGAAATAATTGATAGTCGAAGAAAAAGACGTATGCCTATACGAGAACCTGAGTGCATACTGCAAGCTCAAGCAGAAGCAAAACGTCGCCAACTGCTTAAAAAGGAAGCGAAGAAGAATAAAGAAAAAAAAGTTAAGTCTTCAAAAACAAAGAATAACCTAATAATCCAATAACCCAATAACCCAATAAAGCATCTAAAATCCAAAATAAGAAAAAAAGATTGAAACGCAAAGCACCGCATAATGAACAACAAATTTCGCAAGTTAAAAAGTCTCTTCAAGAGGTTGAAAAACGATTTTGCTACGTCCTCGGTTATGATGCTGTCGCCGGTTGCAACATTTTTATTGGTTAGTTTATTATGGGAGAACACGGAGAACGACGAGAATTTTTATGAGAAAATCCTAGCGCTTTGGGTGTTTAGACATTCCTGCGATCCTAAAGATCAGCGCAAAATGCCTGATTGGGAAACCTTTTGTTAGTGAAAAAGAACTTAATTTCGTGCCTTCAGAATATAACTCGATTTGAAAAACTTCGCATAATCTATGCTACGCGTTAGTTCTATAGCTTTTCTTCTGAGAGAGAGAAGCTTCTACCAGGCTAGTAGCGCTGTATTGAATTAACACTTACCTTTCCTCGAGTCGGCTGCTTTGTCGCTCTGCTACCTGCTCGTACTCTCGGCGGGTGATTGGAACCACTGGATCAGTGGTCGACGCGGGTTATAAGTTATTTAGTTAAATGATGATAATATGCAAGGACTCGGAATTTGGATTGCGATTAAAAAGTCGTAATTTAATGGCAACAAATCCCTTTTTTATTTCCTTGAAATAAGAATTACCCGAACTTTATCGACGCTCAGTGTGACTATCGTGTTAATGAAATATACTAAGTCAATGTAGTAGCGCTAAGCTTACAAACTGTAGGTGAGATGATTTACTCCGAGAGACGGGGCGAGACTAATGATCGTATACCTTTTTACTGAAAGGGCTACTAGTACCCAAATCGAATAATTTAATATGCACTCGATTCTGATTGGTTCTTAGATGACTTTACTTTATTTAACTGCGAAGCGCGTTTGAAAGACTTCCATGGTGTATAGTTATTCTTTTCTCTGCTCATTGCTATGCGGCGACTACTTTCTCGCGGCTCGATTTTCTTGGTTCCAAGAAAATCGAGCCGGAAACCAAGAAAATCGACGCGAGATTCTAATTTTTTTCAATAATTCTGACTTTCTTCTTGAACTTCTAAGTCCCGAACCGAATGATTTTGGACGCAATGATGCTAAGTCCCGAACCGAGTTCCGACTCGGCTAAATTTTGTCCGACGGCGATTAAGTCCCGATTGAACTTCTGAGATCGTGATAATGCAGGTGTCCGGTCCCGCTCAAGATTTTAAGTCCGACTGAAGGAGATTAACCCCGATTGAGAGATTAAATCCGAATGAGGGGGCCGTGCAGTTTATCCGGGCCCTTATATAGTCGGGGCTCGCGAATGTTCTAGAATATTCTCAACGAAAATCCAAAATAGAAGGGGTTAGCTTTTCCATGTATGGAGTTATATATGATTGCTTCCTTCTCCTCTTCTTACTATTTTTCGTCTCTGGCTTTTTCTTGCAGCTTATCATACATCCCCTCCCCCGGATATAGTTCCATCCTACTCCATGCTGCGCATGGCTTCTGCGGGCTTCAAGTAGTTATCAAAGTAGTGATCTACTTTGCTGTGAATATGAACTCTTACTGTTTGCAGGTAAGGCTGCTTCTCTTGCAATAGGTATCGAAAGAGGGACCGCTGTTAGCTTAGGTCCCGCGATGCGTTGGTAAGGCTCCTAAATTGTTCTTGATTTTCCTCGTTGCGGATATGATGTTTATATATTTTTTTACACCCGCTGTATCTTTACACTCGCTATTGAACTGCTTCTAGCGACGTTCGATATACTCAAATCTAAGTCTGGTTTTAACATTCGTGCATCATAATCTTACGACGCATTTGAGTTAGTTATTCTTACTCTTGTTTAATTGTATTTTATCGAAATTTGTATTCGTATAATAATGTCGTCTCGCGCATGACTGTTCGTATTTCGTTTTGGATATTTCCGATATCACATTTTACTTTAATAATATTAATTCCGCATACGACTATTTTGTCTCTCCTTTTCTTATCGTTTCCCGCTTCCTATCTTTTAGAGTATTTGGAATGTATAATGTGCTTTCCCGAGTCAGCTTGTACTTTTATTCTCGTGACCTTCTCGACTCGGAGCTATCCAGTATTTACTCTCTCTCTCTCTCTCTCTCTCTCTCTCTCTCTCTCTCTCTCTCTCTCTCTCTCCCCCTCCCACTTCCTCTCTCTCTCTCTCTCCCTCGTGCCAAAATGATTGTCAACTAATTGTATCAATAATTTAATTGAGAAATGGAGAAAGAATAAATAATATATTATATACTTTTAATTACAAATAAAAGTATTGCCATAAAAAAAATTACGCAGGAAAAATAAAGTTATTGATTACAATTAATGCGTTGAAAATCCCGCGCAAAAAATTTACATACATACATTATTGCGTTAAATAATCGCAAAAGAAAAATGCTTCTACTTTTTGCATAAATTATTGCATTAGAAAAATCGATTAAAAAACTTATATTAATTAACTAAATACAATTATTGCGTTGAAAAATCGCGCAAGAAAATTATAGCAATTCAATACATTGATTGCGTTCATAAATATATATGCAAGGAAATGAAGAATATGCAAAGAAATGAAGAGTAAGTAAATTATTGCGTTGAATAATCGCGCAAGAAATATCGTACTACTTTACATACATCGTCGTACATATTTTACTACAAATATTTTTGTATTCCGTTGATTCATCGCGCATGGAAGGGTTTCAAAGAATTATGAAGCGTTAATGTTAATGTTTCGCATGAAATAGCAAAACTTAATTTGCAAAACCACAGATATAGATAATTTTTTTTTTCAAACGAAATTAAATAAATTATGTTTATTAGTGGGAAAAGCCTCTCTAAATCCATTTACGTCAACCTCTCCGTGAAGTGTTGTAACCTGTTACAACAAACGAGGCTCTGATGTCTAAATTTGTCTACAAGGAAATGTTCAATTACTATAAATATGTAGATACCTCCCACCGAAAAGTACACAGATCTGCTTCAAGCGCATCTACTTTTTAAATGCCTGTGGGGCTTTAAAAATAAAT